>CM033800.1:5924260-6524260 GCA_019656835.1 Rhododendron ovatum
GGGGTGACCGCAACAATAGTGACGACAGACACACAACACCAGAGCATGCTTGAAACCCCAGAATGGCCACGTTGAGGAGACGGAGCACCGTTCGACAGCGCGGAGCTTAGTTGGAACAACTAACTACATGCTGAGAGAGAGAGAGAGAGAGAGAGAGAGAGAGAGCCCGTTCGAAGCAAAAAAAAATTGAACTTTTTTTTCTGTTGTCCAAAAAAAAAAGATACATGGAAAATGATAGTATCAAATTGGTCGCGCGTTACGGCATTGGTAGCAGGTCTCTCTCTCTCTCTCTCTCTCTCTCCATGCAATTGTCTATCGCTATGTTGATGAAGTGCGGTGTTGAGGCTAGCTAATGTATTATTCCAGAGAAATGCTAAGTGCAAAGAATATGGGCAAAGAAATGACCCTTAAAGTGTATATGAATGGCTCAGATCACTATACACTTTAAAGGTCATTTCTTCGTCCCTAGCATAGCCGATGCATTAACAACTGATGTCCTTATGGCATGCAATATTCCTCTTTCAACTATTAAATGTATGTATAAAGTACTTTATACTATAAACCAAGGTTTCATTCTTGATCCTAACTTTTTTTTTGACTTTTTCGTTTTACAACAAAATTGCTAATATTCCACCTCCTTGCTTGACCGGCCAAGGTCTTTTAGTGGAATGAAGCCACTTTCTCTCAATAGCATTGGTGTAATTGTTTCATGAGATATAGAAAATTAGAAGAAAGTTTAATTACATCTCCCCCGGCCAGGTCTTTTATTTAACCGTGTTAATAAGCACTTAAGATTGCTTAATCGTGGTGCTTAAGTCCGTTAGTTAGAAGTGCTTTTAGCTATTATTTGTCATTTTTATTCAATATTGCTCGTAAGGTAGTTTGTTAAGTGTTTCAGGCAAAACGCCTTTAAAAGGGGTATTTTGAGTGCAAAGCCAACCCCCAAGTTAGTTCAAGAATCATCGCCCGCTGGAACTTGTGCCAAAGTGACCAAAGAACGAAGGCAAGAAGCATCGGGCAAGCCAACGGTCGTCGGGTGTCAAGACTGGGAGGCTGGCCTGAATAATTGGAGATAAGCTCCTCGTATCGATACGGATTATGGACTGTATCGATACGCGTTGGTTATCTTTCCAAGCAGAGAGTCCCGTATCGATACGGCCATAATCTGTATCGATACGGGATCGTTACGGGAAATTGGTCTTTTCAGCTTAACGATGTGGTATCGATACTTTGCATAATCTGTATCGATACAGGGAGCTCTCGGCCAGATATTTTGCTACTTTTTGAGCTTTCCATTTATGGAATACTTGCCTTTAATAGTATGTTTTTAGATATTTGAGGAGAGAGAAACCCATTGTGTATAAATAGGGGTCTCTTCTCTCTCTTTTGTATCTAGTTCTTTATTAACTTTAGTTTTTCCTCCATTAATGCTCTTTTAAGCTTTTCAAGTTATTTCCTTAAGAACTCAAGTAAGTAATTCTCGTTTGTTAATTTCTCGTTTATTAAAGTTGTTCCTACGGACTAGATCCTTTATAATATCAAATTTGTTTTTGTTTTTATCGGTTAAAAATCATGTCTCGTTTTTATGCTTTCTTTTATGCTTTAGCTATGGGTGAGTAGTCTATAGGCTAAGTCTCGGGGTAATCTTTCTCGAGTACTTAAGTGGTTATTTGGTTCTCAAACCTTCGGGCTTAAAATCATGATTATCAGAATTTCATTAACTTAGCCATTTTGGTCTAAGCGAGGGGTGTTAACTCCTGGGTATGAAGTTTAGTCAAGCGGTCTCGGCAAGCAACATACCGAGGGCTCGTGGGCTCCTACGTGTTAGATACATTAGCAAAAATAGGTTTGTTTAGTTCCGTTTAATCATATCTTTTGATAAACGTAGTTATTAAAGCTAAATCTTCCGGGCGTGAGCATGCGGTCGTGACTCTCGCCTGAGTTATAACTGAGAACCGGTAACGGCTTAAGTCAAGGGTTAGACGATCCCTAGACTTGCCTCTTTTAGTTTATAAAGCTCGTATCTAATTTGTTGCTTTAGCTTTTCCACCGTTAAAAGCAAAACCAAGTTGGCTGTCTTAAACGCCACAATCCACCTTATAAAACCTACAATCCGATTAAGCTATATTCGAATTCCCTGTGGGTACGATCCCGGATTTACCGGTTTATTATGCTACCGACGATCTAGCACTACGCTTGGGATTTTTCTCAACCTAATTTGAAGGCGAGGTTTGAAGGCTAAGCACGTGTCTGCATGCAGCTTTGTACATAGGAGTACTATTGAATATTTCAGTACTCGAGGACTTGGAAATTAATCATGTGTTTAATTGGGAAATCATGTGTTCTGATTACCAATTTGACTCTGGGAGACTATTTAATTAGCACGTTATTTTAGACTTTTCACGTTTACTATGACTTCAGGGTGTGTGTGTACACACACACGTACCAAAGAAGAAGAAGAGGTGTATATATATATTCTTGATGTTGAATTCCATCTATCTATCTATAACTAAAAAGGAAACATGATTCTCGATCCAGTCTCTTAATTGTCTCTTAATTAGACTGTACAATTGGGTCATTTGTGAGTCTTTTCTGGGCTTACTTTACTGATAGAATTTGTAATTTTTCTCTCACAACTCATTGAGAATATCAACTTTATTAACTGTTTTTTTTTTTTTTTTTTTGTTCTCCCTTTTTTGGTTGTTGCTTAGCATATGATTGTCAAGGGTTAATTTGAGTGTCAACTTAGTTGGGATGCATTCTCCTTGTAGTGATGCCTATTTGCTTGGTCTTTTAAATCTTTGTAACAACTTCAAAAATTAATAAAATTCTTCTTTTGCCGTTAAAAATAATAATACTTTGTCTTGAGAAAAGAGATTAATTCTATAACAATTGGGTTATTTGACCAAATATTATTCTACAACAATTGGGTAATTTCGTTTAAGATAAACTCTTCGTGTCACTTAAAAGAAATCTGTTTATTTTATGAAAAACATATTAGGATCATGGGAAAATTATTAGGTGGTTTTGGAACACTGTCACGTGGTGTCTCCAGACTCTTTTCCACCAAAAATTTACGTGTGGGTCCAAGGGAAAACAAATAATTACTCTATGATCATGTGCTTGTTGATATCCAATTACCATAGCGTTTTTGACATGATGGATGTTCTAAATTTCGAATCAGCCTTGAAAGTGTCTATAAGAGTCCCCAAAATAACACAACTTTAAGGTTCGGAGAGGATTTGTACCTTACTTAAATGTGATGAAAAGTGTTAATTATTTGTATGTACTCTTTTTGTCTATGAAATTATATACTCCATCCGTCCGGATTTAATAGTCATTTTTGGGAGTTCGTGTCATTTTTCAATCAATTATATCTTGTAATTTATAATGATTTATGTAATTTTAAAAATATTGTCTTATAGAACTAATTGAGATCTATCAAATAAGATTAATATTGCATATAAAATTTATTATCAATTTAAAGATATAACTCATTTTTTATCCGGTTAGAATTGAACGAGAGACTATTAAATTCGGACAGAGGGAGTAATTAGTTTCTTATTGTGACATTTTCTAATTATACTTTACAATGGTGTGTTTACTGGACTTTCATATTAAATGAAATGACCATAAAATACCACATCATTCTGTTTGGAAATTATCTACATAAATTCCGATTCAGCGGTACTGGTACGCCCACCGATCTGTTTTACCGCAGCGCTCAATCTCACTGTCCGTCTCGGTACGTAATCAATGGTTCGGATTTTAAAAGAGTTTTTTTTTTTTAAAATCCGGACCGTTCGAAACACTTTTGAACGGTGAGATTAAGAGCGATGGAGGGAACAGTGAAACAAAGCGGTGGGGTGGACTCTCTGATTCCAATTGTATATAATTAGGGTTGACATTTCTTTATAGACTGAGCTCTGCAGCAAGAAAAATGAACAATCAAAAGTACAAAAAAAAAAAAAAAAAAAACGTGGTTATCGTGAAATTAGAGTCAAAAGCATTAGCATGCCAAACTATACGAACCAGAAAAAGGAAAGTACGTTGCAAGAGTTGAACAAGCATTTTTAATTAATCTGAAGCAAAACAACAACTAGTCCTAAATCCTACTCGATGCGTTTATCAGTAAGTCTACTGGTACAGTAAAATCGTACAAAATTGTTGTGGGGCAACTATGGGTTCCATGCAAGTGATCCGAACCGTTTATTAAATGTAAAACAGTTTTTTCAAGGGCCCTCGCGTGAAAAATCAGTTCAGTCTAATACTTATAGATGCTCAATCCAATTATGTAATGTTTCATTATCCTGGAATCTAAATCAAAAGTTAGATGATTAGATCGAGCACCTATAAGTATCGGATTGAGATGATTTTTCGTGGGTGTCCTTGAAAAAATATTTTATATTTAATGAATGATTTGGATCATTTGTGTGAGACTCATAGTAAAACCCACAACAAAACTGTACGCAAAATTTTGCTGTACCAGTAGACCTACTGCTAGTTTATTGTTTATTTTAAATAGCTGGGGTAAGAATATTACTAATCGCACCCCCCGTGTCAGACCCCCCCTGACACAAGTCCACTCAAATTACGAAAATATCCCCACTTGGACTCAAAAATTTCGGACCCTATTTTCTTATTTCTTAATTTTTTTATTTAATTAATACAAATGTTTATACTCTGTATCTTTTTGTCTTTTTTGTTTATTTAAAATTATTTTAGTGTTCCGATTTTCAATCTGGTTGGATCGGTGGAAAAATCTTATTTTTTTATCATTTTATCTTTAATGGTCATAATGAATTTTTAAACTTGTAAAATCAAATGTCTCTTAGGGCTAATCAATGAGAGTCTTAGAGTCAAAATTTAATTATAGTTATTTAGGATAAAATGATTAGGAAACTAAAATATTTCCACCAATTCAAACAAATTGAAATTTGGAACGTTTAATTTTTTAACTTTATATTTAAATATTAAACTGCCGAAAAAGGTTAAAAAAATTAAGTGTTCCAAATTTCAATCCATTTGAACCGGAGAAAAGATTTTAGTTTTCTAATCATTTTATCCTAAATGAACATAATTAAATTTTGACTCTAAAGCTCTCGTTGATTAACCCTAAGAACTATTTGATTCTACGACTTTCTAAGGGTTAATCAACGAGAGCCTTAGAGTCAAAATTTAATTATGACCATTTAGGATAAAGTGATAAGAAAACTAAAATCTTTCCACCGGTTCAAACGGATTGAAATTTGAAACATTTAAGTTTTTTAACTTTTTTAGACAGTTTATATATTTAAAAATATAGTAAAAAATTAAGTGTTCCAAATTTCAATCCGTTTGAATCAATGAAAAGATTTTATTTTTCTGATCATTTTATCCTAAACGGTTATTATTAAATTTTGGCTCTAGGGCTTTTGTTAATGTTGTACTTTTTTTGTAGCACAACAAAAAACCTAGAAAATGTAATGTTGGTCTAATTTTGGGCTTCCCAAGCCCACAATAAAGAATGGAATCGTTTATTTTGTAGAGCTCAGCGAATACCGAATACTTAGTCGGTATAAACGATATAGAATAGATGCTTTCATCTTGCAATAGAGAGAACAAAAGTCAGCCAAAGAGTATCTTATTTCCATTTTTCATTTTCGCCCGTGCTAGTATTTGATTTCTAACTATGTACTCCATAATTGAGCAAATTGGGTAGCGATTATGATTTGAAAAAAGTTGGGGAAAAAATGTTGCGAGGTTAATCCCTGTCCTTTGTAAGGTATAATATCATCGTTACTTTCTTCTTCTTTTTTATTTTTTTTATTATCTATTATTAAAAGTTTTCGAAAGTTTGAATCCAATAAATCAATCTTCTTTGTTTGCCCGCCCGCATGTTTTTCTACTACCTCTTGATTTGGAAATTGACTTCCGCTTCTTTCTTTTTTGAAAAAAAGTAATGCTTTCAAAAGTGAAAAAGCATAAATTTAATTTACTTTGTTCGAGTCACATGTTTTTAAGTAAAGTCACTGGCGTTAATTTATATCGGATCGACTATGGTAACTTATTGGCATGGCACGGCCGGGTTTATGCTAGTAAATTGTGTAAGAACAGGAAAACCAAATAAGAATTGACCAGGGATAAACAGCATCGTAAACAATAATAGTCACAACATAATTAGATCAAAAAAAAAAAGTACTACACAAGAAAAATAGAAATGCTATTAGCATTTAAAAGCGACTCTTTCGTTGGAAGAGCTCATGCAATTAACGACCATACACAAAAATTCTATCAATAATTCTCAATTTCTTTTAGACCTCGCCCCTGTCCAATTCTGGCAGGCATACCGGTATGAAACAAAACCAACAAAAGGGGATTCCTATGCCTTGAGAGTTTAGCTTATCATCCCAAAGCGGAAGGAATCACCGTAATGTGCCTCAGGGGATGAGTAAAGAGTAATATCCTTGCCCCCTGCACGCTCCACAAACTCAGCCGGGGAGAACGAGCTTCCATGGTAGAATTATATGGACCAAAAAAATAAGTCAAAAGATAATATACAAAATGATCAGAAAATTAAAATCTTTCCACCGATTTAAACGGATTAAAATTTAAAACACTTAATTTTTCAATTTATTTAGACAGTTTAAACTACCACAGAAATATAGTTTTTCCGTTTTACATTATTTCATAATCAATATTAAGCTCGTTTGATAGGTTTCATTGAGTACATTTCAAAAATATAAAATTTATTTAAAAAAATTACGTGAAACAAAAGTTATTAACTTTCAAAAATTTATAACAAAAAAAGAGAGAGAGACTGAGGCGTGAGAGAAAAAATGCGGAGGTGGAATTCACGGAGGTAAATAGGGAAATTGGCGGGCCCGCGTCATACACCCCCCTGACACTGGGGGGGGGGGGGGGGGGGGGGGGGGGGTGTGATTAACACCTCTCGTTTAAACGGCCTTTTGATGGTTTGACAAGGGATTATTTTAATACTCTTAATTTATCGACAGTACATTGCTAGGCTGTTTCCAGTGTGAAACAAGAGTTAATTAAGCTAAGTACCAATCCAGTCGTCTTGAAAGTGCCGTTGTTTTTTTATTTTATTTTATATACAACTCGAGTGTCTCCGGCTCATGCGCACATCGACTGATTCCTGAGGCGTATTTCCATGCTCACTTGAGGGGAAGTCCAATTAAAACCGGAGCAAAACTCCGTATGAATCGATTGTAAAAAAGTTGATAACATTGAGAAGTTTCGACCTAAGACCTTAGATGTGATTGAACCCACCTAGAATGTGGTAATATTTAAATAGGTCCCATTTTAGGTCAACAATTTATTTCGTCATGGCTTTTGAATTTATTGGGGCGTGAAAACCATGTTCGATTTATTATGGTGCCAACTTGCGATGAATTTTGATTTTTCGGAAGTCCAATAGAGTGTACAAAGTTGAAGGACCAAGCAAAGTCAACGATTCAAATCACCACCACCGTACCCGGAATATTGAACTCCATCATGAGAGCACACTACCATATTGTTTGCCGGGGGACAAAGACCGTAATGTGCCGACGGCGGCGGATTGGCCCCATATTTTGTTGGTAATAATTTGCATTTGAAGACAGGTTTCTTAGTTCTTGCGATTGCGTTACGGATGCAGATTGGCCCTGCGCTAGTTGTATGATACACGAAACATCGAATCGCCGGAGTTTCTGATTTGGAAAATGATTGGGACATATTTTCAGAGCAGTCTAACGGGCAACGTTGGTGAATCTCACTTGCATCGACCAGTATACGTAGGACATCTGTGTTCTTATAACTAATCCGATTGAAAAAAGAGTTTGCTCCATTCTAAAATTTCAGGTTCGATTCTCTTTGCCAACAATTCTTGGAGCAACCTAACCCCGCGCGTAAACGTGTGAAATGGAAGGGGCTGTAGGGATTAGTCCGATGTGCAAGCCGACCTGGGACACCCTGCATTACCAAAGAAATTGATGTGGGAGGGACTGTAGAAATTAGTCCGAGATGCACAAGTTGACCCGAAACACCATTCATTATAAAATAAAAATAAAAATCCGGTTGAAAACTCTCAAAAAATTGAAAAGTGGGCTAGCTGACCACTTCGATGCGTGTAAAGACCACATAGAAAATAGTATAAGGTGGATCCACGTCACTATTGGTGTGGGTCTTGCTATATGTTGTCACACAGATGTGATAAACAAAACTTCACGTCTCTGGTGAAGTGGATACGAAAAAATAAATAATTAAATGTTTAAATTTTCAATTATAAAAAAATATGGATAGAATATGTGGGAAGATAAACGTCGGCCTACCAGTTGAGATCATAATTGGATGGACCAAGAGTGACACACGCCGTGGGAGAAAAGCCATTAGAATAATTCGGTCCACGAGTGACGAGTCAACAACACGTACTCGCCTCGTTGTCCCCACGTCCTCCCTACCCTTTTGGAGCATTCGCGGATCTCTCCCCTCTCTCTTCGAGAATCTCTCATTTTTTTTTGATAATGATACACCCACCGCCACTCACCGACCGTACCACCTAGAGCATGCACATCGGGCTCACTCTGGTCATCGGACGGTTGATCCGAACCGTTCAAAAATTTTATAAAAAAAAACGAGTGGACTTACGTGAGAATCAACGGCATCCGACTTGTGTAAGTGCTCGAACCAATCTTCCATTTTTAATGGCTCGGATCATCTGATTTTTGAAAGTTCGGATTGAGCACCCTCACATGTCGGATGCTGTTAATTCTCGCGAAGGCCCACTCATTTTTTTTTATAGAATTTTTTGACAGTTCGTATCGGCAGTCCGGTGGCCAGAGTGGGCCCTGCGTGCGTGCGGTGGGTGTATCATTACCCGTTTTTTTTAAACTCAAAGAGTAAGAATATTTGACAATCGTGGGAACAGAAGCTGTGATCACATAGATGAACGCTTATTGCTTTCTTACAACAACTAAGCCCAATCCCTAGGGTTGAGAATCTCTATTTCTTTGTTTCAATATATTTTTTTCTTTTTTAGTGCAGGCTGGCTCAAGCTAGCTTCTACACCCTTCGAATTAATTTTTTTTATTTCTTCCAGCTCACTTCACGCTCTTGTTTGTGTGGATAAAGTGACCTACAGACGACGTTGTTGGCAATGGAATCGAATCTAAAATTTTAGGATTGAGCCTAACCCTTTGGCTTAAATAGTACACACTATCTATTAACCATTTAATTCCAAAAAAATTCCCCTTTTCAAAACAAAAAAAAAATCCAAAAAATTTGGAATTAGAAGAGTTGCTCATCTTTTAAGTCCTTGAAAGAGACTTGACGATCCAGTCCGGTCCATTTGAGGATATCTTCTTTTGATACAAATTTTAACAATTTTAAGTGGTGATTTAGCCATGCAATAAAACCACCTAAAAAAGACAGTGACCAGGAATCAATATTTTTCCACGTGATTCTTCAGATGCTCTATAATAGTAAGACCCAATATGGTCTTCCTTGAGGGTCCAAATAATTTATTTTGTAAGTTTCGATGAGTGCTACGTTCCTGAAAAAATCAGATGAATTAAACACTGATATCTATTTGAATAAACTATATTCGTCTTAAAAGCAATGAACGTTTAAGAGTCCGGGTGTACCAATTAATTTAGGAGCATGCTTCTCTGCATTTTGATGTTGGACCGTAAGAGACGTTCGTGTGATAAAATCATTTATTATGATTCAGATTTATAAAAAGAATCTATCAAAATTATTATTTTTTAAATCTGAACTATTGAATATCGAGATGATCGGATGATATATACCTGCAAGGCCTCTCTACTGTGAGAACGCGGAGAAGTCAAATCTTCTCTTTTTAATATTCGAAAAGATGGTCCCGGCTTTTTACTCGGTGTCTATGACTAGACAATAGCAACTCCCAGGGGGTGGCCAGTTGGATTATTTTAGATCTTACTGTCAAAATAGGAGAAATTTTTGGGTGTCGTCCGGGTACTACGTGGCGGTATTTTTTCGGCCATCTTAGTTGTCCAAATGTGTTTTGAACGATCAAAATTTATTCTCTCTCCTTCCTCTCTCACCCGACCACTCTCTCTCCTCTTTTTTTCTCTCTACTCTTTTTCTCTCTCTAAAATTCGGATCATCTGGAATCCGCGATTGGGTACCACAGGTGTGACATCTAGCAGACACCCAAAAACTTCTCATTAGAGTGTTGAAAAGTGTCGCTTTTACGAGTAAACTCCCCAACTCCTCCACTATATATAGCACCCACTCATTTCGCTTGAGAGGGAGAGAGATACTCAAGGATAACCCAATTGGAAGGCCTTCACAGTTCACCCATTCCTTCCCCTGTTTTTGTGCTGTTACCAGCTGTTTCCTGTGTGCCATTTCAAGGGGTTCAATCGAATTTCTTGCTCCTCCCTTCAGATTTCTCTTCATACAGATATTGGTAGACAGAGAAAATATTCGAATATAAATTCCTAATTTGAGAGAAAGGATAAATTCCTAATTTAAGAGAACGGGGAAAAAAACAGAGGAGATTGTGAGAAGGAGGAAGAAGAAGAAGACGAAGATAATGGTAGCTTTGGTTTCTCGCACCGGTAGGCATTTGCAGCGTTACAACCAAGGCCGTCGCCAAGTCGTTGGGTTCGTCTCTCTCTCTAGATATATTCATATGCACGCAGAAAAATGTTTTTGCTTGTTATTGAAAAAGAATCAAATGAAGGAAGTAATAACTGATTGAAAAATTTATAAAATGTACCCAGATAAACTTTCTTACCAAAATTTGGTGAAAAAACATAATTCTTCCTTGATTTGATGGAAAATTAGGTTATTCTGTATATTTGATGTCAGTTTGGGAAATATTTTTGCGTAAATTAAATGATTTTGGGGTCTATAATTGGTTAGTGATGGCTATTCCTTTTCTGTTTGATTATGCAGATGCATTCCATATCGATACAGAGTAACATCCTTGGGGGAAGAGAAGAAATTAGAAGTCCTCGTTATCAGTTCACAGAAAAAAGGCAAAGGGATGTTGTTCCCCAAGGTACCAAATCAGATCCATACCAAAATCTGGACCGGAATAGTTCGTATATTCCTGTGTTCATCGTTATTCGATTGTGAATTCGAGAGGGTTTGAGGAGAGTGTTGTGCTAGCACCGTGTTATGTAGCACTCCTATTGCGACAGCACCGCATCGGTGGATGTGTATCTATCATTTTCCGTTAACAAATAATTAGTATTTGTTATGGTACACATGACGTGTTTACTACGTCAAAATGGCATCAAAACAATGTCATTTTGATGTACAAGATGTTGTCACAACACCCACCCTGTGCCCGGAAATTTCTTAATAATTAGAACGTTTCCAGTCCTGATTTCCTTATGGTTATTGTCTCTAATCTGGATCATCCTACCAAATATGTTAATCATTAGGGCGGTTGGGAATCCGACGAATCCATAATAGAGGCAGCCTTGCGAGAGACGGAGGAGGAAGCTGGTGTATTAGGCAATCCTGAGGTTGGTTTCCATCTCTACATCTTACTTCCGGTACCCATTTTTTGTAACTAAAATCTTTCTCCTTGTATCTGAATGCATCCCTATCGCACGACTATTCGTCTAGATTCGCACCACATCGTGCAACTAGCGTTGCGACAGAAATCGTTGGAATAGACGATCATAATCCTCATTTTCTCGTCACAAGACCATCATATTAAGTTGATTTTAATGTCACCAGCATATTTTTTACTTCCACGTCCCTTCCTCTCCCCGGGTTTTTACAACTGATGCACGAATCTGGAAAATTTGTTAGATGCTTACCGATTTCCTGAATGTGTGTACCTTTTGGTTTTGGCAGCACGTGTTGGGGATATGGCATTTCAAGAGCAAAAACCAAGACACCAACTACGAAGGATACATGTTCCCGTTGCTCGTTGAGAAGCAACTCGAGTTTTGGCCCGAAAAAGACTTCCGCCAGAGAATTTGGGTACGTCCAAACATTGCATTGTATTTTGATCCCCACACAAGAAACACAAAATACCCAATTCACGACGAAGAACTGCTGATCATAGATGTAGATCACAGGGGTGCTTGTGACAACATTTCGATTTGTCCAAAGTTGTGTTGCCATAGTTTCTACTTTAGCTTTTGAGCCAAAAATAACTTTGCATTTTAACGGTCTCGAAAGATGATTCTGTAAAGCATCAATTTTGTGCTAGTCTAAAGCCATGAGGAAAGAAGGAAAAATAAAAAAGCTCTTCAAGTTGCTTAAGATATAATTCGGCGAAGTACTATCTTTTTTTTTTTCAAAACAACATTTGCAAGAATCGGAAATTTGACGTGCGTATATGTTTGTTCTGCAGATGAGTGTGACTGAAGCGAAGGAGTCATGTCAGCATTGGTGGATGAAGGAAGCCCTAGACGTATTCGTACGCCGGCTTGGATCGACAAAACAGAAGATCAAAGAGGCTGAAGTAGTCGGACCGTGTTCTTCCTGTACTTTATGCTAGTACCGGAAATTCATCCACCCAATTCGTGTATATAGGAAATTGTTGGGTGGGAAAGGGTGAAATGGGATTGCTGTTTTTATAGCAGAGGAGTAGCTTAAGTAGGATCAGAGCAATCCACGGAGAGGAAAATCCTTTTGAGGGAGTGGAAGAGAATTGGGCTGTGTTCTTGCTTCATTTTCATTTTTCTTGGGTTCTTTTTAACTTGTTCCGATGGGTGTTAGATGTCGTTAATTGATTCGAACAAGCGTATTCATTTCGTAAATGAAGCAATACACAAATTTTTCAAGTTGCATTCCGACTAGAACATTTTCATAACGAGAAAAGAAGGATTGCTTCTTATAACCTGGTATAGTGGGTAGGATCATACTATCCCTGGGTAAGCTTCTAACGCCTTCTGGTCTACATTCTCTCTCCGTCGAGCTAAAAAAACAAATAGAGGACAATGTTAGTGCAAGCACTCTAATGCCTAAGCGTCCACCAGAGGCAAGTAAATGAGACTATTAGTACCAAAGTGAGTGTATTTCGTTGACCTTAATAAACAAATAGAGAACAATGCGTAAACGAGACTATTAGTACCAGAGTGAGCGTATTTCGTTGACCTTAATAAACAAATAGAGAACAATGTGTAAACGAGACTATTAGTACCAGAATGAGCGTATTTCGTTGACCTTAATAAACAAACAGAGAACAATGTTAGCACTTAGCGCCTGCATGACCAGAAAACACTATGATACCTAAGTTAGTGCAAGCACTTTGATGCCTAAGAATCCACCAGAGACAAGTAAACGAGACTATTAGTACCAGAGTGAGTGAATTTCACAAAGTTGTCTTGTACCTTAGATTCTCCAAGCCTCACTTGCTCGGCACATCAGCTACTACCCTGGAGCCTATGCCGTGTTTGTGAAAACACACATTCACACTTGCATCATCATTCAATCGGACATTCTCTACGTAAGTCAGCACTCTAGTGAGAAGACGCTACTTGGTTTCAACATAGTGCACCCCTTGACTAGGCCTAATCCCAGGCCGTGTTAGGCCTGCTAGTTCTTCATCTATCCGGCCGAAAAGCCCTGTCAAGGCTGGCTAGCCTAGTACATCCGAAACTAGATTTTGTGCTGACTGCGGCATTCAGCGCAAGTAAGCTCTATGTTTGGCTCTCTGCACTCGGTTCCATACATACCTAGATCTACGATATGATTCACAAGTCCTATGTTTGACCTTCTTTATTGCTCTCAATTCTCGCTATGTGCTAGCATTCATGAATTTTAGTTGTTTGTGATGTTTTTTAAAGACGATTTCAGGCTCATGCTCGCAATCCCGCACCTGCACCCGACCGCGCATTATGTGACTTAGTTCAGAATAATACGGTTCAGTCCACTTTGTTTATCGAAGAGAAGTCTGGTCCTTTGAATCATTGATGATGGCACAAAAACTTCTTTTCTTGATTGGAGCCAAACAGTCCACAACCATTGATGATGGCACAAAAACTTCTTTTCTTGATTGGAGCCAAACAGTCCACAACCATTAAGGTCGAACTGGGGATGGTGTTGTGCACCGGTCGAACAACAATGCGGTATTCGAGTCGTTCGTTCGATAATGCAACGATCCAAACCTCATCTCCACCATCCGAGTATTTGAGCCGTTCGTTGCTGAGATAAAACTGAAAAGCTGAACGGATGACCCAAATGTGCACAGCGCCTCCCCGGGAAAAGGTCTATCCAAACAACTTAAACCAAAAGGCCATACAAGTAATTGTCACCAAACTAGGGTTTTGACTGTTTCCAATAATACGGTGGGACTCTATTATCCGACGGCGTGGACTCTCTGATCTTTGCCACTAACCTAAATGGATAGACACCAAGAAGCACCCGCCAGCACACGGAACCCAACACGACACAACTAACTCTCTATATAAACACACAACATAGTTCTCTCAACTAAAGCATTCGCTTCCTCGTTCCATTTCTGTTTCAATTTTTGTCTTTGTTTTGGTGTGTCAAAACTTGCACACGCACCTAAATCGGCATATATATATATGAGTTTTTTTCAAGTCTGGACGCCTTACGGTCCGGACCGTCCGGATCTCGCATTTTCCGATCGAATTTCGATGATCCGAGCTGCTCAAAGTGATCAAAACGTGATTTTAAGGGTTTTCGCGAGAAATCAGCAAAAAAAATGATCGGAAAGGGCTTGATCCGAGCAGTTTTTTATTGAACGGTTCAGTAAAAAACTGTTCGGATCAAGCCCTTCCCAATCATTTTTTTTGCTGATTTACCCTTAAAATCACGTTCTGAACACATTGAGCGGCTCGGATCATCGCAAATTGATCGGGAAAGGGAAAATCCGGACCATAAGAAAATCCGGGCGAGTCGGGCGAGTGGACCTGAAAATTACTATATATATATATATATATATATATATATAGAGAGAGAGAGAGAGAGAGAGAGAGAGAGAGAGAGAGAGAGAGAGAGAGAGGGAGAGAGCGAGCGGGGGGGTGGGAGGACAACTTTCGCTTTCTCGCTTTAACTCTCCCCTTTTGCCGATTTAGGTTCGTATGCATGTTATGGCTCGCCAAAAATGCAGTTAGAATCTCAGTTGATGTGCTGTAAAAAAAGAGAGGAAGAAGCTCAATTGATGCCGTATTAAGCACGGTAAGATTTGGTGTTCTTGTTTACTTGAACGTTTGTTTAGATCTTTGATAACTACCGGGAAAACACTAAGGGAAATCACCCCTCCTAGCTTCTGCAAATGAATTTGATAAAAACCCATCAAATAAAGATTGCATTCATGATTCATCCATAAGCAAGTTTTATGTGATTTTATTTCTGCATTTATGAAATAAACCAAATAATGAAGTGTGAAATTTCCTTCCCAAAAGGTAGGGGTGCAACCGTGCAAACAAGCCGAGCCAACCTTTACGTGTTCGAGGTCGGCTCATTTACTAAATCAGCCCTTAACAAGTCGAGCCTGAATAATTTACCTAACGAGCCTTTAAATGAGTCCAGCCTATAACATGAGCTGAGCTTTTGTGACCTGACTTGAGCTTTTGAGGGTTGAACTCGTCTCGTTTAAACCATTGCTTTCATATTTCCAAAAGAACCTCGCAGCATATAATTATGAAACATAATTCTATAATGCACATCCCACATATTCATTTCATTTCATATCATCAGGCATCCCTGACGTGGATATAAGCTTAGACGTCTTTGCGTTATCCCATATCATTGACATGTCTTGCTAGCCTTTTCGCATTGTCCCCTATCAAGCTGGGATGTTAGGGATGCCATTAATTGATATTAGAACATTTCCATCTTCCATTTGATATCCATGAATTCCAAATCATTTCAAAACTTGTAGATAAAAGCATATCGTTTGCATTGGAATGTAAAACACGAGTATTAAATCATAAAACTTGGGTATTAGTCAACCACCTCAACTCCAAGCTTTCACACAAAATTCCTATCCTATATAAAATAAGCATCATAAACATATATTAGATACACATCAAGATATTCTACTCATATCATAGTGTCTTAATGTTCTAAGTATTACTAAAAAGGGTCAACATATGAAGTTAGGTAAGCCTTGGGAAAACAGTTGTAGAATCTGCAGCTCTATCAACTTCTCAGAAATAATTGAGGCACAATCTTTCCATATTTTAAAAGTTCTCTGTGTCTAGTTTCAAAATCAAGAAAAACAGTGTGCAATTTTGACACTCATGCTAAAAGATACACCCGTTTCCTAACTTGTGATAGTGTTGATTGCACAGTGACAAATTTGAGTGCTGTTAGGTTAAGAATTTCTATAGAGCTCAATACTTTGAATTTCATTCCGAAATTTTTACCATATACAAAAGACACATAAAGGAATCCTCAATAAAAATCTCACGAATTTATGAGTTTTAGAAGTACCTTAACAAAATTATCTAAAATCGATCAAATCATGAAGAGTTTTCAATTATGTAGAATTTGTAAACTAAGCAATTTCTATTGAAATTCACATGAATCCTCAACAGTTCATCAAGAACTACTTTAGTTAAACTACTTCGTGTGTCCACATGTTGCCTTTTAAGGTTATTCAAGCACAAATGATGTAGTTTAACAAAAATACGAAGTTTAAACCATAAATAGGGCCAAGGGTAATACAGTTTTTCCTTCCCCTCCTATTAATTCATTTGGTGCCCAAAGCCAAAAATGTGAATACTATTATCTTGTGTAAAGGTTTACGAAGTTATCTAACTTTCCCCAATATCGTTACCTACTAATTCTATGGTTTGTCCTGTTTTTTGCTTGGTCCATGTTTTCAGTGAGATTATTGATATTCTCATTAAATGTTTTATATCGAAACAGTAATGCTACACGCACAGCAAATGTGCACAGATTTTTTGTGGGGCCCACTACGGGTCCCACACAAATAATCCGAACCGTTCATTAAATGTAAAACATTTTTTCAAGGGCCCCCGCAAAAAATCAGTTCAATCCGATATCTATAAGTGTTTGATTCAATCATTTAACTTTTCATTATTCTGAGATTCGAATGAAAAGTTAAATGATTGAATCAAGCATCTATGACTATCGGATTGAGCTAATTTTTTGCGGGGGCACTTAAAAAAATATTTTACATTTAATGAACGGCTCGGATTATTTATGTGAGACCCGTAGTGGGTCTCACAAAAAATCTGTGCACAAAATCTGTACACATTTTCTGTGCGTGTAGCATTACTGATATCGAAAAGGGCAAATAATGGAACAGTGGAACAAGGGGCAAATATTGCCCAAGTCACGGAGCACTCTTTTGGAATTCCGAAGTGATGGGAAGGAGAAAAGTAATTCAAAAGACATGGGAATCAAAACATCTACGGACAAAATTACCCCTCTCCTCGAAGACAATATCGTTTGTTCGTGTCTCCATCTTCGTTCGTGTTTTCCCCCTTCCCACGCCCTAACTGAACCATTACTTTAATTTTTGGATTTTCCTACTGGTTATCCTTGAAAAGTACAAACCCCTCATGCAAAGTTTTAACCGGAGTTCTTATTTGCCTACTAACTATTTGATACAATGTTCCAATGGAAATTTGAAATTCAACTCGATATTGCACAAATGATTCTCTGAAAATTGGAAAACGTTGGGATCCCTTAAATGTCCAGGAAGGGTTAGGCATGCATTAGTCACTTAATTTTTGTTGTCACAGATTTTCGCACGACTAGGTAGCTCTGTAGCATCATGTTGTTCAAATGGTACACAATTTATAGCTGATAGATTTGGGCAGACAGGGATAGATATGTTGGAACCCATTGCTCTTGGTAAATTAATAGTGACACAATTATGGCTTTGTTGTTGTGGCCAAGCAAATTGTGTCATTTAGGAGCATGCAGTATAATTGGATTTGGAAGAAGGTCAATTGGACACATGTATTCTTATGATTTTTTGCATTCTGTTCTTATGTAGGAGCAACATTGTTGAAGCCCATACTCAAGTACTATCCCTCCTAAAATCAGAGTATTCCCACGAAGCGATACAAGGCATTATCAATATGACTTCAATACAGGATCTGCAACTGCAACTTGACAGCCTCCTATAGGATGCCTTAAAAAAATTCCTAAACTTGATCAATTTCATCATAGTAAACATAGAGTTGAAGTCTGCCACTTATAATTAGCATCCTGGAGGCTAGTTGATAATCGCCAAATATTTGTTGAGGACATTGGGATAAAAGATCTTAAATGGTGCTTTGCATTTAAAGCAGAAAGCATGGACGGTCTGAGAAAATTTTGCACAAAAAGCAGATCAAGTGCCCAGACTGTTTAATTTGAGAACGACCATGTCAACAAATTCATGGAAGCAGTGTATGCATTCTTCTTGTCTGTTCACAGCATACGTTGTGAATGATGTGTATTTTTATCGAAGGAATACTAACCCAATCCTCTTTCTTTTCAGCATGAATTCATGCCAGCATTTGTGGTATTATTATTCTGATGAAAAAATTAATACATGGGTTGTAACCAAGAAAAATAAGAACATATATACACGGATTAGCTACACACTTGTTGCAGAGATATCGTCCAATGAATTCCCAAGCCCTATAGATGTTTGTTGGTCAACATATTAAACAACCGGGGTCATTCAAGAAATCCATCTACCATACGGTCCATACCCACCAAGAAGCAATTGTTCTCAGTCAGGAGATTAAGGTCCTGTGAGTTTACTGGTCCACAGAGGAATGAACTTTCAAACTCAAAATAAGTTGGTTGAGAATTGAGATTCTGAATTTGCAACTCTCCGAGCAAGAAGGCAAGACAAAACAACCATTGGTATTGGTGTGCATGCAACACCTTGGTACAACTGATGCCATCTTATATAGAAGTCAAAGTACATATATATACAGAAACCTACCTATGTGTACGTTTATCTTCTGCTCTAGTTGTAGAAACCTGCTATAAAACGAAAGCAGCACAAATATGCAGAAAAAAACTCAAGGGTACGGGGCATCGAAAGAATCAGAATAATAAACCAATTTCAGTTGTGCTGGCAATTAATAATAAACCAATTTCAGTTGTGTAGGGTAATTTCCAGCATCACTTGAGCGGAGAGAGAAGTCCTAAAGAAAACAGAATATATACATTCTAAAACAAATGTCACTGCGTCTATATACAAGTAGAGGTATAGCCGTATAGAATTCCCACTGAGTGAATTGATGGAGGAATGACAGATTTAGGTACATACACTGAATTGTCCTCTGAAAGCTACATGTTTTGAACCCCTTGAACTGTGAGATGTACAAATACGTAACAATGGGAATTACGTCATGATCCAACCAGATATCATTTCAGCGTAAACTGACGTCTAACACTTAAGTTTGGAGAAAAGGTCTCGAAAACAAGCATACGAGGGCTCAGCAGCCTTCGGCCTGTCCACTGTCCCAAGAAGAATATCAGCTGTGGTCAGATAAGGATCACCGTAGAAACGCAGGTTGGTGTCCATTCTTGTTGCAACGATGTTCCCTTCCAATGAAACTCCCACAAAAGCACCTGCAGAATTATTAATAACATAAAAGGTCATAATCCAAAAATTGTCTTTGTTAAAGCTTCCGACTCAACACCAATTGGCAATGAGTGGAGAGGTCGTTCAGGCTCATTTTTGGGGAGATAATTAACTGATGTGGGACAAACTCCAATACTCCCCCGCACGTGTGACCCCCGGCTCGCATGTGGAGAGAATAAACAAACAATTCATAACATGTGGATAAAAACAAACAACGGTGCACTTATGGCACAAACAAGGGGGAATAAATTCTCCGAAACCCTAGCTCTAATACTATGTTAAAGCATCCAACTCAATACCAATTGACAATGAGTGGAGAAGCCGCCCATACTTTCACAAATGCATTCTAATAGAAAGAATCATAAAAACTACTATTTCTGTAGCATGGAATATAAACAATCAACATAAACTGATGCAAACAAAACCCACGGCCCCCACACGCTTGGGCAGTGCAAATGCAAGGGTCTAACTGGAGTAACAGAAAGAAAAACGCAACAATACACAATACCAATGACACGGTCAAACGAGGTCTAAACAACAGTTCATATTGACGAAAATAATATGCTCTCTGCATTTTTACAAGGCAAATAAGCCATTCCATTTATGGGATAGCCGAAGTATAAAACTAGCATAAAAATGTTTTGCAGACTTGCAGTTGCCTCTATCTAACCGAATACAAACGCCGATTAGGAGCGCCCAAATCGAGACACCCAATTATCAGGGACACAAAAGATAACCCAAATGATTCATCAGACAGCAATTCCCCAGTATGGTAGAAAATAGCAATCCAAGATACAATACCTTTGCTACAGCTGTAACTATAACACATGCCAGAACCTCTATCTCCAGCCCGTAAATCTGCTTCCAGAACTCTTCCCACAGGTCCAGCTGCAGCACTACAACCAGCCCCAATAGAAAAATGCATGCGACTACAAAATGTTTTTACAGCCCTAGAATCATGGAGCATAATTATGAAGTCCATCATCTCCCCACCAACCTACAAAAGAAGACGTTGAGAAAAAGAACAATTGTCACAACCGTACGGAATTCAAACCAAATACTACCTGGTAGCGCATTTATCTCTAAAGAAGTGATCAAATGAATTGACATCGGAGCCCGTTATAGCATGTGTCATGAGTGTCAATGCCTCCAAAATATGACTATTGACAAAACCAATAACTGTGACAAATTTCTATTGATCTGTAGGAAAGAAATGGAATACCAGCACTAAACGATAGCTCTACCAATCATGTTGATGTAAGAGATATATGCATACACACATTCTGAGACCACCCATCTAGAAGTATACTGGGACTCTCTAACGAAGCCCGGGCATCACATATTCTTTACGCATATAATTTTATGTAACTTCACGAGTAATGGACCGGATACATGCAGATGATCCAAGAAAAGTACAAAGCAAGAGAACTTGTAGCAGTTATGGGATATTAAGCTGTTAAAGTGTTAAGTGTGAGAGCATGGGCTCAAAAAATGAGATCAGCCACACTGTACATGTTATACCAAAGCTCTGTTGAGTCTATGCCTTTGAGCCCCAGGATATCGTTGACACTCGGGAATAGCCTTTGAATCCATATTGGAGAAAAAGATTATACAGGATTTGTGCATGCAATATAGCATATGAACGTGAAATAAGAGCCTTTAAGAAAGGGTGAGGATTTGGCTCAGGACTGCCAATTGTTTCTTCTTATTTCCAGAGTTCCTCTATTTTGAAAGTTATCACTTAGTAGGTTTCTATACCTAGGGTCTATCCAAGCAAGAAGTGTGAAGAAAACAATGGTTTAGCCTAGTTGAATAGATTATTCAATTGTCTAGTGATGAACAAGAAAATCATTGAGTCTAGTAAATGAAATTTATGACTTCCATATAAGAAATCGATCTAAGCTAATAGTAATTGAACTGACTGTTGGGTGAAGGACAGCTAGCAAAGAACGAAACATAAAACTATTTTCCACTTCCAGCCCCAAACCAAATGACAGCAACGTGAAGACTTGCATGAAGAGGAACATCACATACATTAGCACTTAACAGAGGCTAGCTACTTGAGACAGACTGCATAAATGAGGAGTTATAATGAACACTCAATGTGTGCTCTGTTGGGTCGAGACTCCGACCCTGATTCACACCTCCAAGCACAAGCACAAAAATAAACCAAGCACAAACGAGAGATATCCGAGGAAAACTCCACTATGTATAAATCACATATACAAGTATGAAAAACCTCACCGGGATAGCCACAATCCGGCTTCCACACTCCTCTCTCCCTCTCCCTCACTCCGGTGGCTCTCCGATAGTCTCTCCGGGCATCTCCGAGGAGCCCTACTCCCCCCCGTTGGGGAAGCTCTCACCGCTCATCTCTCTCTGCCTCACTCTCACTGTCTAGCACACACACCACACTGCCAAAGGCAGTCAATACAAAAGGGGAGAAAAGCCAAAAGGGGTTTTATCCCCTACACTCACACCCACTCCACTTGGGTGTACCCCAACATGCTCTGTAACCAGAACTTACAGATTCATTTTCACCTGTTTATTAGTGTCCTTTCTCTGCAGGCTACAGCTATATGGAAGAGTTCTTCTTAAGAATCAAATTAGAAGAGGGCCTATACAGTTTGATATAATGAAGACACTAAAACGGCGACATCCGAAATATTTACATTTGGTTAATTAGTAGTGATTCATTGTCACTACTTGCTCTTTTGGTTAATGGATTAATTTACCACAATATATATTTCTTTTGGAAAGAAAAAAAACGGCGACATCCGAAATATTTACATTTGGTTCCAACAAACAAAGGGTCTCAATTGATATAATGAAGACACTAAAACAGCAGACATGAAGAAACATACTTGGTGCGAGAACACACAAAGTAAACAAAAACCCAAAGCCTATAAGGTTACATATCTAGACGCTAACTTAAAAAATCATAAATATCTGTAGTTACTTGCACTTGCATCCTCGATAAAAACGTGTTAAATTGCACGTTTCTCATCTATACATTTTCTTTCTTTAACTGTCTTTCTTTTTGCTTTTATATAGAAAATAGCAAAGACATTGTTCGCAAAGAAAAAATGACACAAAAATTAACATCAACAAAAACCAGATTGACACAGAATAATCAATCGTTTTAACTGATGCCTGAGCACCCCATCCTAAACCGACAGAAACTATAGCAGATGGGGCAGACCATGATCCATCTGACCTCTGCGCAACAACCAGACCAGAGCCCAGTTTGTGGGCAACTACCATTCCAGCTTTAGCAACTGTCAACATAGCGAAACCTTTTGCTCCTTTTAGAACTGTAGGGGGTATGGATCTCTCAGGGTTCAATCTGGCAACCTGTTCATTCCAAAACAGTTTCCAAGTAAAAAGATGAAATACTCATAAATTTAACTTGACCTGGGTTGGGTGAAATGCTGGCTGTTGAAAGATATCAACTAACCTCACCCGGAAATCATTAAATAGAAGGGTGATTGCCTGTCTATTTCACCGACTACTAAATTAGAACTGCCATTTGTAGCAAGTCAAAGGTCAGGAACTTGTGTGTGTGTGTGTGTGTGTGAGAGAGAGAGAGAGAGAGAGAGAGAGAGAGAGAGAGCTTCGACGCAGAGATAGGTGGGTAACGAATAAAAGCAGTTACGCGTCCGAAGAGTGTAAACAGCACCTGACAGTAACTCCTCAAGGTATTAGAAGATTTATATATTTCATGTTCCATGGACAGACCCACTGGTAGGTTCAGCCAACATCTGGCGCGGGTCCAATCCATCACATCATGCTTTGCAACTTGCACAGCATTGCTGATGGTGTTGATGAGTACACCTTGTAAAGGATCAAGCCTATCGTAGCAGGTGTCACAAACCCTCTGTGGATTCCTCTCTCGGAACTTAACAGGTAACAAGCACCTCCCTTTTGAGCATATCCGACAAAATATCCCTCCACAAAATCGACAATGATGTCTGCCGCGAGTGAAGGCAGTGAAAGGAGCAGTGCACTGCATGCAAACTGTAGTAGAACTGTCTGGAAGCCACTCAGGGGGTTCAGCTTCCAACACATCTTTGTAAGCACTATAGTTAATCCCATTCGGCTCAAGAAGGGGTGGAGCACTCGGTATATACACTGAAGAATGCAAGTAAGTTTCTCCGTTCTTGGCTGAGCCCCAAGAAATGAAACATTTGAACTGGCGAATTGCTGAACTGCATCAAGGCCTGAATCTTTATTACGGCCAGTCACAATTGCAACAATTCCGGTCAAGGAATTTTTCAAGTTCACTTCCGGAGGCATATTTTGTTTCCCAGAATAACTATAACGATCTTCACCAGAATCGTATCCTCCCTCAAGAAATTCTTCAGATTCAAGGGGGTATTGATGAGGATATTCTTGTTCCAAAGACCTTGAGCCTGAGGGACAAGTACTCTTGTCCTCCGGCAAAACCCAACCAGAATCACCATAGTCATCAATATAGTGGAAGTTGGTGTTCTCCTTTTCTACTTTAGACAGTGAGGAATATGAAACCCTTCCTTCAGATTTTTCCATATATTATGGTGTACGCATCCAATGTCTAAAATCAGCCAGAAATTCCCTGCATCGCCAAAACAGATAAAAAAAACCAAAAATGCTACTTGCACAACCGTTGTGTTGCTTGTATACGTAATTCTGACCGTCCAGACGTATTTGGACGGTCTAGATTTTATAAAAACTCTTCCAAGGAAAAGTTTAATTTTTATGGGGAAGAGTTTGAGCGAATCCTGACCATTTATTACCACAATGGATGGCTAGAGATTGGTTATGTGTTGTGTTTTATACAACCGTTGTGTGTAACACTTTTGAAAAAAAACTGAACCAAGGAAAAAGGTCCTTTGACTTGAAAGGAAAGGCCGAAAATATTTCCCCAGTCAAATAACATCACGTATGTAATGTGTCTTTATATATTTGATGGCCAATAGGGGATCTCTTCATCCAGAAGCAAGTTTCAGTAATACATAGGTATGCTCCCCGTCCCCATTTTGTCCTTCGTTGGTAGTTGTGCCATTTACTGGATTAACAAGTAATGTATTTTCATGAGAAAAATCAAGATTTTTCCACCAATTAAATGGGCCCAATTAGCAAACATAGGCAAATTCATCTGAGAACCTAACGATTAGCAAACATAGGGAAATTTTGAGATGTTCAGAGTAGTGAAAATAGACAAATAAATGGGGAAGGAGAGCATACATGTATCGTGTTTGTACAGACACGTGGGATTTCTACTCATTTTCCTAAGCCGCAGAGGTATACACACAAACATAACACACAAACTACTTTTTTGCAGCTTAAACGTCACTGAGATTTAATACGGCAATCGGAACCCAGTTCTGATCTTTTTGACGACTTATCAAGGGGACAAAAGGAAGAATAAGAACTAGCAGAGATACGTATCATATCTTTTCTCTATTTTGTTTTTTTAACTCTGAGCTTGCTCATAGTTGATGTATTACCAGAATCTAGCTTCATATGGTTCCGGTCGCAAGGAGATTTAAGTTTTTCTTATAAAAAAAAGCACCATAATTTACAGGATTCACTTAATTAACATAGTATCACGAGAGGAGAGGAGAGGAAAGGAAAGGAAAAGAAAAGAAAGACACAAAATGTTTGTGAATCATGATTGAATGCACCGCCACCTTTCAAATACTTAAAAGAAAAATACTTTTAACTCTCTAAATTCGAATCTTCTTCCCAGGATGTGATTCATCGTCATAGACACCCCCATCATCTATCTCACCCGTCTCCTTCTCCATCTTCTTCCTCGTTAGTATCTTGCTGATCTTGTGCAGTTCATTTGTAAGCTTCTGGTCTTTATTTTGTTTTCGCGTCTTCCGACCATCTTGCATCTTCACGCCAAACTGGAATGCAGCCTTGGGCATTGCTTCCTTCTGCTCATTGTATTTTGCCCATTCCTCTTCAGTTTCAAAATCCCATCGATGAAGTCGACCCTTTGCCTGCACCAAATATATATCAATCACCTTTGTGCAACCATCATTTAAATGGTCTCAATAAAAGTTAAAGACACCATTACAGAAAGGTTTTTTAGTTAGGTAGATTACCACAGAAAAAAAGTTCGGACACTAGCTTCTTAATATTAAAGCAAAGGCATTCATCTTAAAGTGAGGATGACAAGGCTAGCAAGCATGTGTTTTTTCATGTGAAACCATGAAAGAAACTCATTTAGACAAAATCATCTATGTGTAGATAAACAATTAAAGAATACAAAAGATCACCTACCCGTCCACCCATGTCCATTTTTGACAAATCAGCTTCATCATCGCTGTCCACAACCTCACGATTGTACTCTTGATACCCAGGATAGCATTCAGAATAACTGTCGGATATGAAGTTAGGATCCTTCTCCCGTGAATCTCTCTCTCTCAGTTGCTGGAGCCTCTGATCATCGCGCTTGAACACTGAACCCAAACCCCGATCCTTCTCTTCTTGAGTCATGAGGGGTGGGTCCTGTTGGATGTTTAAACCAGTTTGCACATTATAGTTCTCAATGTTCTGCTGGAGGTATTGCTCAGGATAAGCCAGCTGATCAGCATATTGATAATCATGCCACTCTCCCTGGTATCCACCAGCTAAGGCCTGTCCTTGCATAGGATCATAAGCACCCTAAACAAATAGGTAAAAATAGATAAGTTCAAAGAAAAACTTGACAAATCACTGGCGGTAGCCAACCAAGCACTTAGTAGCTTCTGTTACTTCTCCTCACATTTTAGTTGATACTACAACAAGACAAACAAGTTACCTTCAAAGCAAGATTGCACAGAATAGCATGCTCAGAATCAACTTACCATTTGTTGCCAATCATGGGAAGGCTCGGTGGGTGGGACTGGACCATAAGCAGGTTCATTGAAGTAGGCAACTCTTTCCTTATTCCGAGGAGATTCTTCCATGTCTTCTGAAATAGGGCTTTGGCTCATATCTTTACTGGGAATAGAATAATCAATGCCATCCCCCACAAATATGTCATCCTCTTCAGCTCTGGGAACGGCAGGGCCTTGCTTCTCTTTTGAATCAGGGTGTCCCTTTTTCAGAGGTGGCGGAGGTGGAGGAAGCTTTTCTCTATCAATTTTGTACTTAGAAAGTTCAACATCAGGCTTTGGCAGTCTCACATCCTCATCATATAAATTGTCGACAGCTGCTATCTTTCCTGTATGATTTTAACATCGAAGGAAACTACAGAGGTCAGGAAAAACACACGCTACCCTCATCATGAAACCAGAATCAAATAGCAACCCCAGAGAAAAGCACAGCTGCAGAAAGCAGAATAAGACAGCATGAAAAATCCAGCATCGAAGAAACCACTCAGTCTCTATGGGAAAGAAAAATACCCGATCTGGGATAAACTGCGGCTGACATGATACCATTATGGTAACATACATGCCATGGAATACTTGCATATGAGAAGAATACATTTGAGATATTTTCCAATGACTAATGATTATACGTAGTATGTGATTTTGCATTGCCAGCTGGTGGTGTCATAGTTTTGAGAAACTGGGTGGTTACACGTACTGACTTGCCAGGTGCACTTATATTCCTCTAGTCAACACTCTCACAAACTCCTTAACACCAGAGTCTACATGATCTCGTCATGATTTACAACACAAGCTTAAATTGATTTCAAAAGTCTTGCAGATTTGGATTAAAATAGTCAATTCGTGAATCAAGTAAAAACTAAAAACCAAATGACAGCTGCCAACAAGCGTTTGCTAAAGAAAAGAGTGTACCTTTCACTTCTTTTTCTTTCTTCTTTTTCTTGAGAACCTTCCCAGATGATCCAAGGCGGAGATATGACATAATTTTAGCTATTCGATCTAGCACAGAACCATCAACACTGACAGTAACCATTTCCTGCAATAGTGAAATAATCAAAATTAAATAGGTGGTATAACATCTTATAAATTCGCATTAAGAGGAAATCAGAAAATACAAACCTCTGGGACTGGGCAATCTGCTTTACTTCTATGCAGAGTGGTCGGAATATCATGGGAAAACCCGCCCTCCTAACATCCACGAAACAATTTAGATTAGAAAATTTGCTTGAACAGCTGTTTTCGTTCTATCAAGACATATCTTGCTTTTCAGAGCCACAATCCTTGCCCAAGATCAATGGAAAAACAAAAACTACTTGATAATATGGAGAGGAATTGACAATCATATCTAGCATAACACCTTCATTCAAACATTACTGTCTTTTGGACAAAAAAAGCAGCTATACTCCCATGCTCAACGCCGTGGCTAACACATACCACTCTACCAGCCTGAGCCCAACAATGGTTGACAGAAATGCAGTCTGTGACGCATAATGATCATTCCAATTGAAAATGACCCATACACACACTGCTTAAAGACAATTTGCATGTCGGTTGAAATTAATTTCAGTCCTCCAAAGTTAATCATATGCTATGCCAAGGCTCAACATGTGACCGACACTAAGCACCTTAACCCCAAGAATAAACAACTACAATAGGTGGGAAAAAAAAAACTCACAATGGCATTCATAAAGGAACACACAATACATAGTACTACCTACTACCTAGCATCGTAGTTAAATCCCAATGCAAATTGTAAATCAGAATTCATCTTTTGAATAGTGAATGGTGAGATTTGATAACACTAAGATAGGGAGAAACAAATATGTATACAGGCATAATCTTAGTGATACATAATAGAGCAAATTTGTGATTGGTGGCACGTGGTAAGGTAGGCCTGCTGCTTCCCTCCGAGTCAAGAGGTGCAGGTCTAAGCTATGTTTGTATTAACGCAAGTCTGCATGCAATGGCTCACTTGAAAGGAAACAATATTCCAGAAAGAAAAAAATGCGTTGTGCAAAATACACATTGAAGGGGGTTCATAGACAACTAAAATTCAATTTTCCTTTTCCAACGTGAGAGCATTATACATTTCCTGGTCTCCTACAACATTGAGGAGGTGGAAGTACTACAATATCTGAAGCTTAAAGGCTACAGAAATTCTTCCACATTAGGAGGAAAAGAACTAGTATATAGGAAAAAAGAGCTTATAAGGTTATCAAATTACCAAAAGGCATGAATCAGACTCTCAAGTCTAAACTTGAATGGGACGATTCAGGAATCGTTGAGATTGATTGTAACATGAAATTTGGCGAACAAATTTGGGTAATTGGGCTGGACCTATTGTGCATGATTTCAAGCACAATAAAGATACCGTCTAAATTATCTAAGATTGCAACCCATCATACCTAAAACAAATGGAAGACGTACTTGTGCTTTGCACGACACTGAAGTCATCCCAAACTAAACCAACTAGCTTCTATATCATAAAATCTAAGAAAGCATGCTGGCATAAAGGTAGAAAGGGTGATAGTAATAAAAAAAACTGTTTAAGACTATCCAAACTATTTTAGGGCAGTATGGATTCGTAAATTTTAACTGAACATATAGCCAGTTGACAAGTGGAATGATGAAAAAGGATTCATGTAGCCAACTCTAATTGACTGGGGCCTAAAGCTTAACACTAGATTGAATGACTATTCTTTTGACCACACCAAAGGCATCCCAAATTAAATCAACTAGTCTCTGTATCATAAAATATAAGAATGTATGCCGGCATAAATCAAAATCAACAGTTCGACTATCCAAAATATTTTAGGACTACGGATTTGTAAAATTTAACTCAACATATAGCTTCATGTAGCCGACGCTTAAAAGTTAGTGACTGCGTGCCCACGGTCCCCAATCGTGATAATTACACCCCTGCATGAAAACAAGTACTAACTATGCCCAGAAACCATAGTTAATCCAGGCAATGAAAGGGTTGGGGGAGATGGACGCAAACAAAGAAAATCGAACTTGGCAAGCAAACATATCATTGCCCGATCCCCGGCACTTGAAATGCCAGATGACCTCTCTAAATAATCTCTCTTTTTTTTATAAGACCTCTCTAAATAATCATGCATTTGTCTGGACAAACACCGGTATCCTGGTCAAAGTCACTGAAATGAAATAACCTGGTTTTACTTACAGCTCAACTAACTCCTCTTTTCTTAAGGGACTCTAGGTCAGTAGCGATCAGCAATCAATTGAAATATATAGGAGAAAGCTATTGTTTATACGAGCAGACAGAGTAAAGAACCCACCATGTTGAAAATAAAAGCCATCCTGCCTGGAAGGAACATCTCATTTGACTTGACCACTGTTTGAGGCTTCACTATCAATTGATAGACTGACTGCAACAGCAACATAAGATCCAACATGACACAGTTTTTTCTTACTAAAATAATCAAACTCGTGTGTGTATTTTTCCCCAAATAGCTGATTGCACTAAAATTCATTGGAAGTAAACTACCTTTGCAGTTGCGGTACGAAATGACACTGGCTGCTCTTCCTTGGGTGCTCTGTCATTAAGAGAGAGAGAGAGAGCATCAATAAAATTTATGTTGTTCTTCTGATAGGTTTATTCGGCTAAAGCTAAAAGCAGTACAAGTGAACCAGGGTGTACCATCAATCATTAAGTACCTCACAATTCTGTAAAAAAAAAGTTGCTACAACGAAGAAAAAAAACAACCATCATTTGAAAATGGAGTTCTGTCAGTCAGATCTTATCGATAAACAATCAAGTTACATATATACTCCGTAATATATTGTTAAGCTATGGGTGTATGTGTAATTAGCGTGTAATTGAGCCCTTGTGTAATTAGATTAGGAGATAAGGATCTCAGTGTAATTATTCTTATAGTCTTGTATAACTCTAATGCAATGAGAAAATAACCTTAATCTTTTGGGTTCCCAATTCTATCGTCTCTCTCTCTCTCGCTACTACCTTACATGGTATTAGAGCAACGATCCATCATCGATTGTGTTTTGTAGAGAACGCGATGGGTGGGGAACCTGTTTGATCAAAGGGAGCCATCGTTACTGGACAACAACTGCAAACAGCAGCTCTGTTTTTTGGTTGTTGGCAACAACAGACCACTCGTTAGTGGTCGCTGATCTCAGGCGACCACAACCTAGCACTCGCCAACCATTGGCGTTGATTTCCCGACGTCCGGCAACAACCCCCCCCCCCCCCCCCCCCCGGCTCCTGTTTTTTGCTGGGTATTGCATTTCCGGCACAGTTTGAGTTTTTTTCAGATCTCCGACAGCCTAGAGTTTCTTTTTGTGACCTGTTCCTAACTGGGTAACCCCTTGCTGACCATCTTCAGCCACGACAGAGCACTCGTCAACAATTCTGAATCTCTCCGGCGATTCTTATTCGACCTCCTACGACCACGTTCCAGCACTGGGTAATCTCGTACACTCTATTTTTTCGATCGTTTGTGTTTGGGTTACTCGTATAGCACTGGGCAGTTTGTAAACCATTGAGTACGTGTGATTTTTTGAGTTTATTCAAAGGCTGAGATTATTTAGAAGCTTTGTAGCTCTATACTACAGTTTTTGTTAAGATGTCGGAGGAATCAAAAAAGGCTTCCGTTAGTGATAAGGATGAGTTGAGTCGTGTAGGGACTCAAGATAAGTTTTCTCTGGATATTTGCCATGTTAAGTTGGATGGTACCAACTATTTGATTTGGTCTCGCACTTTTACTTTGGCTATTTAGGCCAAAGGGACGTCATAATTTATTGAGGGTCCTGTTACTCCACTTGTTGAGCTTATTGAACTGAAGAAATTTAAATCTCAAAAATCGTTAGTTATGACCTGGTTGTTTAATTCTATGAGGGCTGATATTCGTCATACTTATCTGTTTCTTGATACTCCACATAAGATTTGGACTACTGCAGCCCAAACTTATTCTCAGCAAGGTAATGATGCACAGTGTTTTGAGTTGAGGAAGAGGCTCCGTACATTGGAACGAAATCTGTTTCTGAGTATTTTGCTGACTTTAATGGGACATGGCAGGAATTTAATAATTATCAGGGATTTCAGGCTGTTTATGCTGTTGATGCTGCTGCTTGGTTAAAGTGGTTGGAGAAGGAACGTGTTTATGACTATTTGGCTGGACTTGATACAGAATATGATCCGATTAGAGTGCAGGTGTTAGGTCGTATTCTGTTTCCGTCGTTGGGAGAGGCCTATGCCATTGTTCAGCAGACAGCAGGAGGAGAGTATGAGGGATGCTATGTTGGACCCTCCTACTCCTGAGCGTTTTGCCTTGGTTGCCATTCCTTAGGATGAGCTTGTTCCACAAAGTGGTAAATCACATTTTGGTGCTAGCAGTGGGCCTATTGATCGAGAGTCACTCCGGTGTGACCATTGCCACAACACCGGCCATACCAGGGATTTCTGTTGGAAGTTACATAGCAACACCTCTCGTGGGCGAGGGGGTGGACGCGCTGGTCGAGGTCATGGTCCCATGCGTTCTCAGGCCCAGACCCATGTTTCGAAGTCTACATGGGTTGCTACCTTGCCTGATTCTAGTCCCAGTGATTGGCAGTGGTAAAGCACATGATGGCCTCTATTTTTTGGAGTCTACATCTCGTTCACCTATGTTATGTGGTCTTGCTCTGCAAGCAAATACGAGTACAACTTTTTCTATGCTACATCTGTGGCACCGTAGATTGGGTCATCCCTCTTTTGGGATTTTTGAGAAACTTTTCCCTATTTTAATTAAGCATTATTCTAGAAGTCAGTTTTTTTGTGAAGCTTGTGAGCTTGGAAAACATAGACGTTCATTTTATGCACCAATTAATAGACAGAGTGCCTCTCCTTTTATGGTTATTCATTCTGATATTTGGGGTCCTTCCCCTGTTACCTTTCTTAAAGGTTTTCGGTGGTTGGTCACTTTTATTGACTGTTATTCTCGTGTTACTTGAGTGTATTTACTTAAATCAAAGAGTAAAGTCTTTTCTTGTTTTTCTTTTCATGTGATGGTGCGCACCCAATTTGATGCGAATATAAAAATTTTCCATAGTGGCAATGGCACTGAGTATATCAATAGGACTTTTAGGACCTTCCTGGATGAAAATGGCATTCTTTTTCAGACGACTTGTATTGACACTCCACAATAAAATGGAGTTGCTGAATGCAAAAATCGTCATCTTGTTGAGGTTGCTCGCTCTCTTTTATTTACCATGAATGTTTCCAAATATTTATGGGGCGAAGCGATTTTGACTGCAACTTACCTTATTAACCGTAGGTCATCCAGTGTTCTCCACTTCAAAACTCTCATTGAGTGTCTTCCTGATAGTTTTCGTGTTAATGACTCTTCCTCCGAGAGTCTTTGGTTGTATATGTTTTGTTCATGCTCCTCGCCCCTGGTGGCAAGTTAGGTCTTAAAGCTCATAAATGTTTTTTCATTGGGTACTCTCCTACCCAGAAGGGCTATAAGTGTTATGATCCTCATTCTAGGAAATTTTTTGTCTCTATGGATGTCACTTTTTGGGAAACAAAGTTTTTTTACTCTCCCTCCGCTCCATCTCTTCAAGGGGAGCATCGGCAGGAAGAGATGAGAGAGGTTTATAGTCATGGTCAGGGGGAGGAATTATTTTTCAATCATGGTGAGGGGAAGAAGGGAAAATCTGAAGAGAAATCAGTATCTGCCGAAAGAGCAACACATGACATTGGTGGTGATATCGAGAACAGATCACAACGGTGGCAAAGGCCTGACTTGCAGGTCTATACTAGAACTAGACGAAAAAATGGAAAGCTCTCCTGTGTGATGCCACCTTGTCAATCACAATCGCCTGCTCCAGTTCTGGATTCCTGGATTCCTCAGCTGACTCATCTGGTAATGAATCTTCTCCCATTGAACCTCCTTTTATTGATTCTGATAATCTTTTTGTTGCTCTTCGAAAAGGTGTCAGGTCATGCACCCTACATCCTATCTCCCGGTTTGTTTCTTATGATCGTTTATCTCCTTCGTACCATGCCATTGTTTCGTCTCTTTCTTCTATATCTATTCCACAGAATTGGCAGGATGGACCGATGATACCACTTACCTAAGTGGAAAGGAGCTATGATAGAAGAGATGACAGCTTTGAAAAAGAATGGCACTTGGGAGCTAGTATCACTTCCAGAAAGGAAGAAATCAATGAGATGCAAGTGGATTTTCACTGTTAAGCATAAGCAGAATGCTGATGGTACCATTGAGAGGTACAAGGTGAGACTTGTTGCCAAGGGTTTTATTCAAACCTATAGTATTGATTACGAGGAGACGTTTGCACCAGTAGCAAAGATAAACTCTGTACAAGCCCAACTATCTTGTGCTGCAAATTTGAATTTGCCCCTACAACAGTTTGATGTGAAGAATGCATTCCTTCCTAGTGAGTTAAAGGAGGAGGTGTATATGGATATACCTCCATGTTTTTCTTCCTCTAAGACTGAAGGAATGGTCGGTAGGTTGAAGAAGGCTTTCTATGGGTTGCAGCAATCACCTAGAGCTTGGTTTGGCAAATTTTTGAAGGCTATGTTGAGGTTTGGATACATACAGAGTCATGCAGATCATACTATGTTCATCAAGGGGGTTGCTGGTAAGATTGCCGTCCTTATTATCTATGTTGATGATATAATAATGACAAGCAATGGTGTGGACGAGATTCTTAATCTTAAGTCTAATATGGCTCTAAGAGTTTGAGATTAAGGATTTGGGATCACTGAGATACTTTCTAGGGATGAAGATGGCGAGGTTTGATAGAGGTATTTTTATCTCCCAACGGAAATATATACTTGATCTTTTGGAAGAAACAAGTAAGTTGGGTTGTAGACTTGCAAATTCTCCTATTGAGACGAATCATCATCTTAGTGGAGATGTGAGGGAGCACACTGGTAAGGAAAGGTATCAACGACTGGTGGGTCGACCGATATACTTAGCTCACACTCAACAGGATGTTACTTATGCAGTTGGTGTTAGTCAATTTATGCATGATCCTCATACTCCATATCTGGATGCAGTTTATCATATCTTGAGGTATCTTAAGTCAACTCCAAGGAAAGGAATTTTGTTCTCTAATCATGGTCACCTAGATTGGAGGTTCACACTGATGCTGACTGAGCTGGATCTGTAGATGATAGACGCTCTACTTCGGGCTACTATACTTGGAGGGAATTTGGTTGCTTGGCGAAGTAAGAAGCAATCAATAGTTGCCAGATCAAGCGCAGAAGTAGAGTATAAAGCTATGGCTCATGGTGTTTGTGAACTCTTGTGGCTCCAAACCTTATTACGTGATTTGGGAATTTCCAACAGTTGTCCTATGAAACTCTGCTGTGATAATAAAGCTGTCATCAACATTGTTTATAATCCTGTCCAATATGACAGAACGAAGCACATAGAGATTGACAAGCACTTCATCAAGGAGAAGCTGAGTGATGGGTTCATATGTTTGCCTTTTGTGAAATCGGAGGATCAATTAGCTGGCATATTCACAAAAGGACTTCGTAGCAAGAGTTTCCACCCGGCTGTGTTCAAGTTAGGCTTGATTGATATCTTCGCACCAACTTGAGAGGGAGTGTTAAGTTATGGGCGTATGTGTAATTAGCGTGTAATTGAGCCCTTGTGTAATTAGATTAGGAGATAAGGATCTCATTATAATTATTCTCTTAGTCTTGTATAATTCTAAAAAAAATGAGAAAATAACCCTAATCTTTTGGGTTCCCAATTCTATCGTCTCTCTCTCTCTCTCTCTCTCTCTCTCTCTCTCTCATTACTACTTTACATATATGTATATCATTTGTATTCCAGTTTAAGATTTTATATGTTTGGCTATAAATAAAAATAACAAAAATACAAAGAAAGCAAAAACATTTTGCAAAAAATCAAAACAAGCACATTTTACAAGTTTAAAGCTATTAACCCAAACTCAAGTACCTAGACTTCCCCTCCTCGTCATCTCCACCATCTGGTTTCTTGTCAATCTCACTCCTCACTTTGTGAAGCAAAGCATAATCCAAGCCTTTAACCAAATGGGTATGTTCCACATCACCTGAATTACATTGACCGAGCCAAAACAAAAGATTTAATGGAGGAAAAGGCAGCAGAAGACAAGTTTTGATTATGTCTCACCACATTAAAAGATACAAATACAAAAAGCGCATTAGAACTGTACACTGACATGAGCCCTGGAGGACACAACCAAATAGGAAGTAACCAGAATCATGCTCTACGTTATACACAATGTTAACAACGAGGTGTTTTAGTGGGTGCAGGTTGCAGACAGATTGCTCTGTATGATTTAGTTGCATCCTTGCAGACTTATATTTGCATGAGTTGGTCATGACAACGTCCTCTTTTCCTTTCTCTTTTTATTTATTTATTTATTTATCTAAGACAATCTAAGATAAGAAGTAAAGGTATGGCTTTAATGTTTGACCCCTTCCCGAGGACTTAAGCTAAAGTAATAGAGGACTAAAAGTCGGAAAACATTCAAGATTATTGAACTTGAAGGATGAACACCTTGTATCCCTAGTAAAGTTCATGTTCGAGGTCTTTTAGCTTGGGATTACCACTTAAAAGAGGACACTTTGACTTAGGATACAACAATCCATGCGCTACAATAAGCAGTAGGTAATATTCCAAAAACAAAAGCAAATGTTTGGTTATCAAAAGACTCCCAACATTTACCTCCAAGATACTTGCTCTTCTCAATTGATAGCTTATGGGCATCAGCAGCACTACAGTTTATTACGACAACAATGATAAGAACATATAGTTTCTTAAAAATATGCGATCATGTTAAACTGTGAAAAACTATAAGAGAATTATAAGTGGGTAACTGACAGAAGATCCACTGTCCCAGGAGGAGCCACGGCATGAAAAGAGCCCAATTCATTAGGTTCATAATCTGGATTCTGATCTTCTCTACGTTCTTTAGCTCTGTCTCGATATTTTGGTAGCTCTGGTTCTGCTGGTGGTTCCTCCCTGCACAAAAGAATAACCCTTTCAGTCACATAGCTACGTGCGCCAATCTTCAACAATTGTCAGCCATTTTCACTCGAAAAGACAAAATATTTCCAGAACCAACATAAGTGAGAAAATTTCAGATCCTCGTAATATACCAACAAAATTTGGCAAAAAGACTCAAACTTTATAGCTAATTAAGTAGATGTACAAGATGTTTAGAAATCCTAAAAGGAATTATATATGCGGTTACGAGCATTGACATAGAAAAACTAATCGGGTAGAGCGAAAAGTGGAACCAACAGATTACTAAATAATAAAGAGAAAGATGACATACTTGCGGCGAATTATCTTCTCTTTGTGATTACTACTTCTCTTGGACATCGCCATATGAGCCGGCCCTGGGTAGAATCCTAGAAAGCTACTGCTTCAGGCCCCTCTTAAAAACGCTAAGAAGAAATCCCCCTGAAAGAATGGTTACCGGTGCATCTGCGTTAAATTGATTCACTCCTGGTGTGTGGAACGCACATCTTACAAAGCCCCGAAACATGTCAATGTTTTAAGCACCTAAATTAAGCATAAAACCAGCAAAGAGAAACATAGACGGCAAGCAAGTGAAAGGAAGAGGGAGACTGCGAGAGAGAAGAGGGTACTTGCTCGATTTTGGGCTGGTTCTAGTCGCATAGGAGTAATTGGATATATGCGGCACGATTGCAAACAAAACCCTACAATTTGATCCTTGTGTCAAATTACTCCCGTAAATTGTACCTTTTCAATTCAATGTCACAGGACTTCTAATTTCTCAACAATGACAACCCTACAGTAAGTATGTAGGAGTATATGTATATATACACACTACTCAACTTATCTTGGAGAGCTGCGTATCTAACCATTTAGGCTCTGTTTGGAACTCAAAAAAAATAAAGGAAAAAAAAAAACCTTTTATTATTTGATTGGAAGAGAAAGATTAGAGAAAATAACAATTTCAAGTTTAGTAAATAGTAAATTTCCCTTTTTTTTTTCTCTCTCTTTTCTATTCCTTTCCTTAAGTTCCAAACGGAGCCTTAATCTTTTTGTTAGTTATCATTTGTAGGTGCCACACTATATGTCACAAGCAATCCATATTTACTATATATACACACACTCCATTCAAAATCACACATCATAAAAACAAATAATGTATTTTCATGAGAAAAATCAAGATTTTTCCACCAATTAAATGGGCCCAATTAGCAAACACAGGCAAATTCATCAGAGAACCTAACGATTAGCAAACATAGGGAAATTTTGAGATGTTCAGAGTAGTGAAAATAGACAAATAAATGGGGAAGGAGAGCATACATGTATCGTGTTTGTACAGACAGGTGGGATTTCTACTTATTTTCCTAAGCTGCAGAGGAATACACACAAACATAACATACAAACTACTTTTTTGCAGCTTAAACGTCACTGAGATTTAATACGACAATTGGAACCCAGTTCTATATTAATTATCCGACTTCCTTAGAACGACTGAACACGAGCCAGCAAACATGACTGATACGGAGCACCTTAATAAAATTATTATTGGAAAACATAATGTAACAGGATACGAAACAAAAATGCCAACTTGAATTGAGTGAATGTGCCTCCATAAACAATTATCTAAATTGAATCCCACTAAGGGCCTGCTGGGATGCCGGCTTACCAAGGGGTGTTAACAATACCCCTGTTTTAAACCTGGTCCCACAGGCGAAGCCCTGGTTTGGGAACCGTTTGACGCCTGGGATTATTTAATCCCGTTCTTCCCTAACACCGGAGAAGAGGGTATTGGGGGGGTGTTGCCCATGGCTAGGGTTTGAGGTGTCCATATCTTATACCCCCTAATCCCCCTCAAAAATTGACGAAAACACCCCTCCTTATCCCCCTTCTCCCAGCCACCCATCACACTTGCACACTCACAGATCCGGAAAAAATATATGTATGTGTGTGTGTGTGTGTGTGCATGTGTGTGTGTGTGTGTATATATATATGCACAGAGAGAGGGGGGGGAGGGCATACCGTGACGACGGCGAGGAGCCGGCGACGATTCGCCGGTGACAATCGCGAACTGGGTGTTTCTTCTCCTTCTTCTGTTGCTTCTTCTGCCGTTCTCTCTCTCTCTCTCCCTCTCTCTCTCTCTCTCTCTCTCTCTTCGGCAAGAACAAGAACAAGGGGTAAAAACAAGAACAGTAAACAATAAGGAAATTTGCGGATCAAAAAAAAAAAAAAAACAATAAGGAAATTTATTAGGTGCATGTGTGCCATGTGTCCCTATGTGTTCCATACTTCCATATAACCCTATCAATCCACACTTAAAAAAAAACTCAAATTATAAAAAAAAACACTTTAAAAAAATAAATTTTAAATTTTTATACTTATTAAATTTACTAACCATTCAAAACAATTGGATAATCACCATTCAATAAAGAAAAGATGGTATAAAATAAATTAAAACTAAACCTAACATTATTATATAATTAATTATTATATTAGTTAATTAAATTATTATTGATTATTTGTAAACAAAATTAATCAAAGTTGGAGGCCAAGTCATTATATATTTTAATCTAATGAATAATCTAACTTAATACTGCACAAGGGCAAAATGGTCATTTGATAATTTTTTACATCATCTCCCTTCCTTATACCTCCAATTTATCCTCCATCCAATCCAAATACTATTTTATACCCCCTTTTGTAATACATCATCCAAATCAAGTACTATTTAATACCCCTTCATAAACATCACATCAATGTGGGTCATCCCGTATTAACTAATACCCCTACTATCTTAACCCTTTATTAACTAATACTCCCAATCCTTATCCCGCATCCAAACGGACCCTAACTGTGTATTTTAGGGTTACAGGCCACAAAAATTGGAAGCAGGTGTAATCAGCACGATGTAAGATGAAAATAAATGCTTTGGCCTTGGAATTGGGGTAGTTACTTTCCTTCAAAAGGTTGTTATCTCCAATTGAACACAAATCATACGAAAAGAACACCAAAATCAATCCAAGCAAGGAATTGGAGAAAAGAGTTGTCGGCATAGAGATTAGTCGCGATAATCTTACCTTGTTTTTTGCACACCGTTTGTATATGCTCAACTTTCGACCTTCTTGTGTTTGGTGGCGATGAAGAAGAAGACGACCCTTCGTTAAACACCTTCGATCGATGTCTTTTTTTCGTTTCGTTATAGATAGAGATAGAGATAGAGATGGAGATAGCTGGTTGTGTTTCGGATGATAACTCCTCCGTAAATAAATTTAGATGTTTTTAAATATTCATCCTTATGCATCACTCATCGTAAGTTTCCATCCTTTGACTTTTTTGCACTTATGTTTTCATCCTTTCTCTTTTTTAATACCAATTGTACCCTTACATATAAATATGCATAACAGATGTTGCCTAAATAGGTGGCATGTAATTAGGTTTTATGTGATTATGGTTTCCTAATTAAATGGGATTTGATTGATGATTTGAAAATGAAGAGAGATAATTCAAATCTTTGTTATCTTTTCCAAAACTTTTTAAAACTAACTAAAATCCATTCCATATACACACCAAATCCCTATTGAATAAACACATCATGAATGAAAAGAAAAAGATATATATCAGTACCTTCACATTGCAATTGGAATTAAATATGGCAATTGCTTTATTTATTGGGTTTGACAAACCACATCAGTGGATATGGTTCTGATCCATTGTCGTCTTCTTCTCCGCTGTAGCTGGTGATTCCTCCGCTGCAAGACCGCCATCGGTGATTCTAACCCAAGACAAACTCATTGCCGCCTACTACCTCCCACCTCTCGAAGCTCCTCTCCACTGTTCGCCGCCTCCGCGACCTTGACTTTTCCGTCCGATCCACATGTATCCACGATGCCTCCTCCATCTCCTCGTGTTCTTGCTGGTTAGCTCCGTTAGTTTTGTACCTTTTTCGTTTCATGGTGTTTTTTTTTCAAACGTGATGTATTTTTCATATTGTTGAGTTTTCATTAATAAAACATTGTATATTCATATTTTTTCGTGGTGTATATTCATGAATAAAACATTTTATATTCATGTTTTTTCATGCTATTTTTCCGGAATGTTATGGGTTTTCAAGTTTCGCCGAGAAATCATGATTTTGGTTTATTGTTTTTTATGATAAATTAACCATGAAAAACTTGGTCAGTTTGAATATTGTGTATGTTCCGAAATATTTCTTAAGATTATTTTCCAAATAATAAAAACATGGTCAATCCACCATGTTTCAAAAAAGGGGCTATTTTTCTGGAATGTTATGGGTTTTCAAGTTCCACCGAGAAATCATGATTTTGGTTTATTGTTTTCATGACATATTAACCATGAAAAACAAGGTCAGTATGAATATTATATATGTTCTGAAATATTATTTATGATAATTTTGCAAAAAATAAAAATATGGTCAATCCACCATGTTCCAAAAGGTTTCATGATAATACGTGCTATAAATGAAAAAATAAATATCGTTTTCGAATGTCGGTGAAATTTGGTTATTACGAATCTTTTAAGCTTTGAAATCATATGTCATAATTATCTCCCGTAATTATTGAGATTGAATCCCACTAAATTAGGAAATGGTTGAATCCTACTAAATTAAAAAATGGTTGAATCCCATTAATTTAGGATGTCAATTTAATAAAATATATATGAATATATTATTAAAAGGGTAAGATAGGTAATTCACCATCTGAAGGGATGGAAACATAACTGTTCAAAATGACCGGGATGAATTCTTACGTGGGATGAGGTTTGAGGATGAATATTTAAGCCTCCCATAAATTTATTCTCAGAAAGACGAAAACTTGGACCATAAGGAAAATGTAAGAAAAATTTCTCCTTTTTGTTTCCAAATCAAACAGTGGAAGAGAAAACAATTTATACTAACTTTTTTCTTTTCTTTTCTTTTCTTTTTATAAGTTTCAAGCAAACCCTTCGTTTCGGATTTACTTATGGTATGGGTTCGAAATGAACCCGCCTTCTTTGACACATTTAACAAAACAGAGCATTTTTTCACTAATGTCTAATAGAGTATTTATTATCAGTAAAGAAAGAATTTTCATATCATTAAAAATGATACTACTAAAGAAGAACTCTGTAGTGATACAATTAAACCCAAAATTCAGACTCCCAAGTACTATTCCATAATCATTGGCTCAATTGTCAAATCTTTGTATCGAGCCGTCTAGTATATTTGTTGCCATGCTTTATTCTTTTTTTATTTATAATTATTTAAGAATACGACATGCATACTTGGTGCATTCTTACGGCAATTCTCCATTTGATAATCTTTGAATATTTATTGTTTTGTATCTTATTCATGATTTAATTAAAGTAAATAAACAAATTAATCAAATTGATAAGGATAAAATTGAAATAGTTGAGAAACGATAAAACAAGGGACATAAGGTAATCTCAAATGGAAAACAAACCACTCTCGATTAGAAGATGGGTTCTCCCAAACCATTTGATTCTGGAAGTCAGACTCTGTGTTTGCAAATAACCCTAACCATTGGGTTCTTGAAGTCAGAACCCAAAGGGGGAGAAGATGGGTTCTCTGTAGAGAGATGATAAGCACCCGAGAACGTAATGTAGGGTGCGCTAGTATCTAGTTTTAGTTAAATTTAGTTACTTATTAGTTATTATTAACGTTGTTTGCTCGTATAGTGTTCTAGTCCTATTTTGTAGGCACATTGCCAAAAAAGGGAGCTTTCGTTGCACGAGACAAGGTTTTGCCCGAGCAGAAGTTGATTTGCCAAGGCGGAACCTGTCATCGCCCGAGCAGGAGTAGAATTGCCCGAGCAAGACCTGTTATTGTCAAGGCCGAAGCAGATTTGCCCGAGCAGAAGCTGGGTGGCCAAGGCAGATGACCCGATGGCCAAGGCAGAGGCAGAGTTGCCCGAGCAAAACCCATCATTGCCCGAGCAAGAGCCAGATTTGCCCGAGCAAGAGGAAGGCAGCCAAGGCAGTGCCCCACTATTGGCCTCGGCAGAGATGGGATAAATCCTCTTCCATCGATGTCGAGCCTCTTAGTGGCCCAGACCCTTAACCACTTCGGCATCGATGGACTTTAATCTCTTACATCGATGCCGAGCCCCATAGCAGAGCACTCTAAGGCCGTTGCCATCGATGCCGAGGGACTTAAGAGCGAATTTTCTGAGCATCTTGGGAATATTCCAGGTGCGGACCCCCGGAGTATTTAAGCTTATGTCACTATTTTGTACAAACAATTAGGATAGATTCAATAGTACTATTTTCTAGATCTAGGATTAGATTTGATTGCATTTCGAATTGTTCTTGATGTTCTTCATTTTTTCAGCACTCATATTTTAATTTTCTGTCCTTAGTTGTTAATTTTTGTTATTGTTGCCTTAATTAAAGTTGTTTATTTTCTCCCGATCTATCTTAGTCTCTAGTTTAATTCAAGTCTTGTTATTTCATTATGGTAGCTAGATTTTTGCTTGCTCCTATCTCTCTAGATATGGGTGAGTAGTTTCAAAGGTTAGGTCATGGGATGATTAGCATCTCATGGCTCGGGCGAAAATTGCATTTTGCACCCAATAAAGCTTTAAACTTTGATTTGAAAATTGATGTGGGGTTCGGGTTTGTTTGATAAATCACCGAGGTGTTAACCTCTTTGATCTTGTGTAGGTGGGAGCATTGTCTACCCACCACATAAGATGCTTAGAGCTCTGTCACACGAGGCATTTGTCAAATGAATTCTAGAGCTAGCTTGGTTCTCAAATCATTTTATTTTCCGATTTGAGGACTATAATCAAGTACCTTAAATTGTGTAGTTGGGTGAAGAGTGTGATCTAGCTTGAGTCTTGGGTGTTAATAATTTCTAGACCTAGCCTATCTTTTCTTTAGTTTATTCGAATTCATTTAGCCTTTTATTTTCCACCTTTCAAAGTAAAACAAAGTTGGCTGTCTAAAGGCCGAAAGCCCTTACTTGCTCTACAAATCCGACCAAGCCATATAATTTTTTCCCTTGGGTACGATCCCGGATTTCCGGTTTATTATGCTTCAACCGACGCGTTAAACTCTACGCTTGGGGTATTATTCCACATTATCATCGGAGTAAGCGAAGCAAGAGAGGGTGACTTTTAATTAACAGGAGTTTTATTTTTATGATATGGGTAGGGGCAACATAGTAAAAAATCAACTTATAATTCATTTTCATCTGATATCTCCTAAATACTATTCTTGTTACAAAATACATTCTGCACATTTCATCCAAACACTCTGCCAAATTCAAAATACATTCTGAGCATAATCCAAAAGTCAAAAAGTCAAAAAATTAAAAATGAAAAGCCAAAAAATAAGCTCTCAAATACCCCCTTACTATTTAGCAGAATATGATAGAAAGCCGGCCACCACGTAATTGCTATTTGTATTACTAATAGTACAAAATGAGGAAGACTGTTTTCAACTTATTGCAAACGATTGTAGAGTACTGCTTCCAAAAGTTTTTTTTTTTTTTTTTTCCCAATCGGTAATAACTGCTTCCAAAAGTTCGTGTACGCATTTAGGTGCATATATTTGTAGCGTTGAGGAGAAACTTGCCACGGCTTTCTTCGTTTTAGAATTTGGATTTTGGACTCTATTTTTGTGCACAATTCCTAATAAATTTTCTCTCTCTTTTTATATCTCTTCACTCATTACCCCAAAATCTCAAATCGAACAAAGCCGTTCTTGTACATAATACGGAGTATCTCACAACCATAGTGCAAAATGTTACTACAAGTGGTCTGGTCAAATTGTATGACGGTATTTTATTTTTTTTCCAAAAGTTTAGAAATTTCATTGATAACTAAGAGAGTACATCAAATGACATTCTTTCTTGGATAAGGAGAGAATAGCCAACCAGGCGGATAGACTCTGATAAGGAAAGACCTATACCCCAAACTCCTTACGAATGCCACCGAGATATAATACCTCACTCAAAACTCACACCACCAACATCAAAAAAAAAAAAAAAAAACACACTACACCCAAAAGGGTTAGGAAGACTCTTGAAGGGGAGAAACATCTGCAAGCGGACATCATAGCAAGAAACTAGGAAGAAAAAAGAAAACCACCGGTGGTGCTGGATTAGACAACCCAACCTTCCCTTCTCCAAATCAACTCGAGATTGGACCCTATTCTCCATCCTCTTGACTCTGAACTCTGCAATCCGACCCCTGGTCCCCGAAACATTTATAGTGCGGGCCGGCGTCGCGATTGGATTTGGATTTGGATGGGGTTCAGGTTGCGAATGGCTTCGAGCCAATCGAGGCGATCTCGGAGCTTCGGGATGTCGGGGAAGAAGTCGCGCACGAGGATTTGTTCAATGGCGGCAATGGAGGTGGCCAGAGGGAGGCGAGAAGGAGAGGAGACGGTGAAAAGAGGACGACGGAGGACGTCGACGAAGATGTAAAAGGGGAGGCGGAAAAAACATTAATGAAGAACGCCCCAAGCTACTAAATGCAATAATTGACATGGAAGATCACTATTTGAAGCAACCTACGGGACAGATGGACACACCTAATGAGATCCGCAACAATAACAGGATGTGGCCATATTTTAAGGGAACATGGTAACGCGTCTAAAATAGTTCAAAGACTCTTAACATGCTTTCTTTCTTTTTAAAAAACAATTGTGTGGGAGCATGCAATTGATGGTACACATGCACCTTCCTGTGAAAGTAATTCTGCTGATTACGTAGCACAATTTCGTGGCAGAAAACAACGGCCGGCCTTCGCATAACGTACCAGCAGCAGCTTGCACATTTGATTCGAACTTTACAAAATGGGGCATCCATGCCCCAAAATCGGACTGGGAAAATTTTCTCTGATGCCCCCACAGTGGTATTGGAGCATGGCTGCCCTCATAAATATGAACTTTTAAATTGAAAAATGGATAAATTTCAGCCATTAGATCAAAATCACTCATACAAACAAGGTGGTTTTATGGATTTTTTTTTTTGCAGGCCGCACTTACCACAATATACAACAACAATCTATACTTACATTTATCACAATATATGGTTATACTTACCATAATGTATAGCCACAATTTATACTCCAATAGTAAGGGAAAATGGGACATGGATGCCCTCAAACCAGACTGGGGCATTATAGCCCGATCCGCATTTGAATTCTTTGGTCCCAGTATGAATGATCTACCTTTGACTAGACTAGGGAGGAGGTTAGTTGAGGTGTGCGTAAGCTGGACCGGAGACAGTGGAACCAAAAAGGAAATTTGGCTTGTAAAAAGTGTGGAATATTCTCCTTTTGGGAGAGTTGAGAAATTTGGCATTCCATAAACATAATGAGTAGAGAGAAATAGAGAAATGAGAGTAATAATTGAGAAAGAATTTATTGAAGACTGTGCGCAGAGAGAGAATCTAAAATCCCAAAACGAACATGGTTTAGTGGCAGAAAATCATTTCATATCTCCTACGCAAACTTCTCCCTTCTGTCTTCTGCCACTCTCTGTGTGTACGGTCTTCAATAAATTATTTCTCAATTATTATTCTCATTTCTATATTTCTCTCTACTCATTATGTTTGGATTATTGTGTGAGTATATTTTTGTTGTTGTCGCGCCAAACTGCCACATATTTGCCACGAAACAGCCAAAATAGCTACGTAATGGCCAGGTGTAGGCTTAGACAGCAATTCCGTTTATTTTTGGACAAAAGTTGACGGTGGGGGAACATTGATGAATTTTTAATAGGTTAGGCGTCTAAGTGACAATATTTAGAAGTCATGTATCTATGGGTGATTTGGGTGGAATGACATGGTTATTTTAGAATTTGTCCTACAAAACAACTATTAAGAGTGGATTTAAAATGACTTAGGAACGTTCTTAAAAAATAAGAACTTATTTTGCCACTTTTCATTAAAAAATAAGAAGGGTCAATCCACAAAACCCAATTAAAAAGTTCCTTTCATATTTTCAAACTCAAAAATAATGTAAATGAAAAAAAAATTCAAATTTTTTTTGGACTGTATTAAAGATCTCAATGAGATCTATCAAACAAGATTCATAGTGGTAGAAAAATTATTTGCGTAAATACATAATTTTTGAGCTTGAAGTTGTCTTATTCAAAAAATAAGACTGTTGCTATGATAATGGGCGCTGGCGGAGGGAAATTGTACCGGCGGCCGCGCCGGGCCATCTCCGGCTTCCAGATAGCCGATCCGAGCCGTCCAAAAATTCTAAAAAAAAAAAAACAAAGGGGGCTAGAGCGGGAATCAACGGCATCCGAGGGTGTGTAGGGTGCTTGATCCGAGCACCCATTTTCCGTGTATATATGATCAAGCACCCTACACGGAAAAGGGGTGCTCGGATTAAGCACCCTACACACCTCGGATGTTGTTGATTCTCGCGAAGGCCCCCTCGGCTTTTTTTTTTAGAATTTTTGGACGGCTCGGATCGGCCTTCCGGTGGCCAGAGACGGCCCGGCGCGGTTGTCGGTACGATTTCCCTCTCCGGCGCCCATTGGTACCTATGTAAATTCTGAAAAAATAAGTACTACAAAAAATAAGTACTACCTTCTTATTTTTTTGGAACAACCCTTATTATTGGACAAAAAATAAGTTATTATTTGTTTTCTGGAACGGGCTCTTATTTTGTTTTGTTTTTATTAAAAAAACCGGGGTAATTTTCAAAAAACCCCCTCCATCTACCATCAAAAATCAAGGGGGGTGAGTGAAGAAGATCTTCATGAGAGATGGCGGAGATGAATCTACGATGGAACAAGAGAGATAAATACAAAGTTTTGGTGATAAAGAAGAATAATGAATAAGATGTGGATATATTGTAAGGAGGAATTAGTTAAAAAAAAGTGATAAGGTAAGAATAATTTGTTCGGTAGTTGAAATAAATGGATAAGAGTGGCTGGATAACGAAATAATGTTTTAAATACTCCAGTTCTTTGCAGACTTGCAGTAGAGTACAGAAAAGAGCTATGGTAGATTTGAGGTACATGATAAAAAGAAAATAAAAATTGAGGTGGAGTTGGGTCATTATACATCCGGATAAGCTTATCCTAGAGGTGGGATGAGCAATCCGGGTGCAAAATGGAAACCAATTACCGGATAAGGGTAGATACGGATTAGCTTATCGCTCTCAAATCTCCTCCCTTCTCCACTTGACAAACAGGCCGTAAAGAGGAGAGAACGATCACGGAGGTGATCAAGAGGGAGACAGAGAAGGAGAAGACGACGACGATGCAGTTACTTGTATTCTCAGGGATCGATTCCGACTCTGCTGCACTATTTCTGTCGCCAAATCCGAATGTTTCTATGTATTTCCTCCTCTCCGTAAAATCGATATCTTACGATGTTTCAGAAGTTTTGCTCCGTAACCGGAGACTTGGCTGTTTCTGGTCCACCCACCATGAAAAACCTGTTGTGGGTTGAGAGAGAGAGAGAGAGAGAGAGAGAGAGAGAGAGAGAGAGAGAGAGAGAGAGAGGGATCTATTCTGGGAATTCTAGACACAGAAAAAATCCCATTTCGCCTGGCAATTTTTTGGTCTATGTTGAGGGAATCTTGGCAAGAACAGAAATTCTGGGTGTTGTTTGTATTTGAAGGTTTTTTTTTTCCCCTTACAGTGGGGGGTTGAGGAAATGTGAGTTGGTTTCTGGGTGAGTTTTTGAAGAGATGTTTCTGGAGAAATGAAGTTCATGAAGTTGGGTTCGAAGTCTGATGCGTTTCAAGCGGAGAGCAATACAGTCAGGTAATTTGGTTCACATTTTCGTTGTTATTTTTGCTCTATTTGATGTATGCAGTGTTTTTTGTACTTATATTCATCGTTATCTTGCGTTCTTCTGTTGTGGTCCAAAATGATCACAACACTTGAAACTCTGCCTTCACTTTTCTTCTCTTATGTTTTTGTGATTCCTTTCACCTTCTGTGAAGGTCATACTCTCTCAATGTGTACCGGGGCTTGTATGTGATTTGCTGCCATGGGCATGTGTTTTTCTTTTCCTATTTGGTACCAAGAATGTAACAATCTTTGTGACATTCTAGCTAGGTGTTCTTTGGACGAGGTATAAGTACAATCCATGTTTTTGACCCTTTTAATGCAATTTCTTCTTGCTGTTTATGTTTAATGTTACTATGCGTGGGTTTCCCCTAAATTTTTTATCTATAGAGGTGGAGGTTCGTTTTGAGTTATGCATGCAGCATACTCGATATGATCTTCCATTTGTTCCCTTTTGGCTTTTTTTTTTTTATAAATTCTATTTGATGTTATGTTTATCATTTTGTCTCGGATGCATTCTTAAGAAGGCTGTCACGGAACATTTTTAGCAAACGCATTCTCCTGGATTTCGAGGTAGGCTGTCTTGGATTATTTTTTTCATTTTCTTGTCAATTGTTGTTCCTTCTGTTGTTGGAGTGTGAGCTCTGAAACCGCAAACAAAACTAGGACCATATCACACTGCTAAAAGATAGCATCTTTTAGCCCAGAAATCTCATCCCACAAAGCAACACAAATCTTGGTTGAAATCTGCTCAAGAAATCAGCAACTAAAACTTGGAGTCTAAGAATATATCATGGAAGGCTTGAATTCCGCTAGCATTGTTTGTTATGAAAAAATTGGGACCTATTATTGACCAAAGTATCAATCAATTTGATGGACAATGTGGTTTTCTTCAAAGTGAAGCTGCAATCATACCCCATCCTGAAAAAAGAATGAAATTGTACTTGCACAAATCGTATAATGGATTTTTGATTGTAATAACATGAGATATTCCATATTATCACATGAGAACTTCACCACCCAGCTCTGAAATCCCTATGCTCTATTTTCTATACTTACTATGATTTACGATATTAATTCTCATTTATTGCAATCTGTAATAACTACAAGGATTTTTGCTCCAAACAATTAGGAAAAATTTCTTTTATATCCCTTCTACTTTGACCGAAAATTCAATTTGGTCCTTCACGTTTCAATTTGGACAAACAAATACTTCTACTTTTGATTTGGTTCCAATGCCATCCTTGAATTGGATGCCATTTGGTATTTGGACGGAAAAATGTCATGTGCCCAACACATGATCTTTTTTGAGGGGTAAAATTGTCCATTCCCCTTCCTCCCTAACAATGCATCAGCACAATAGGGCCGAAACATTACATTCAATAAGCTAAGGGGAGTAACTGTGATTTTAACATTTTGATTTAAAACCCAAATCGTTTTCACTGTTCCAATCACGCCACTCTCGGCCTGAATTGGATTCTCCACATTTTTCGATTCTAAGCTTTTAAAGCTTTCACATTTAACAACATAATATACTTAGAGACGCAAGGAGAGAGACTTTCTACCTTGAATCGAACCGAAAAAGCAATGAATGGGTTTCGGTAAATTTCAGAAAAATGGAGAAGATGACGGAGAGGGGGACCTCGGGGTGGCCGTGGCCTGAAGTGGTGGTGGATTTGTGATGCTCTTTGATGTGTGGGAAGGTTGGAAACCCAGATTCAAGCGGTGGGGTGGTGTAGAATGTAAATTCGTTTCCTCTCTCTCTCTCTAAAACTCCATTGGAGGTGGTGGATGCTTTCTCTCTCTTATCTTTTGTTACTAATTTCATATGACTGTTGGGTGTTGTGTGTGTGATTTTCGGACCTAAAGTGCTGGGATATATATAGAGGAGTGAGGGGGAGGAGAGAGGAATAAATGGAGGGAGTAGAGAATAATGGGGATGGCTGGCTATGCAGGGGCAGGGTGGCAATAGGTGGCGGCAGTGGTGATAGGTGATGGCAGTGGTGTAGCTAAGATTGGGGAGAAGGGGGATGGGTGGTAGGGTGTGGTGTGCCGAAATTGGCCAATTTGGCCCGGGACATTATCTCCCTTTGGGCTGAGGAAATGGGTACGGAGTAGGGTGGTGGTGGGGCTTTGGCGGGGGAGGGAAGAGGGAGGAAGGGGAATGGACAATTTTACCCCTAAATAAAGATCATGTGCTGGGCACATGACATTTTTCCGTCCGAATACCAAACGGCATCCAAGTCAGGGATGACATTGGAACCAATTCAAAAGTAGAAGTATTTGTTTGACCAAATTGAAAGGTGAAGGATCAAATTGAATTTTTGGTCAAAGTCGAAGGAATATAAAAGAAATTTTCCCAAACAATTACATCCATTACTATGTTTGTTGCTGCAGGGGAACTATTCTTCAGCAATGTTTGGGGTTGAAGAGTTGGTGAAAGGTTTTGGATGTTTTCTTTACCATTTTTAATTTGGATTAACATTTAATTAAGGAGTGGAGATGTTGCTAATTTTCAGGATCATAACTGGTACGGTGTTGGAAGGGGTGCTCATGTTAACTACTTTTGCTTCCAGTCTCGCATGGATTATTTTACTTGGCTATGATATTTTGCCTTCCAATTCTCGGGTTTATTATTTACTGGTTTTGTTCTTCTTTTGTGTCTTATTTATGATTGATGGCTCTTTGTCAAGTGGAGAAGAAGAGATCTAACCCTTTTGTGTGTGTGTGTGTGCGTATAGCTCATATATGAATATCTTCTTTTGTTCATTATAGCTACAATTTTCGAATTTGTGTTCTTCTTCTCCGTGATTTGTGTTAATCTGCTTGACTTATGTCAATGGTAGTGAAATCTATTGGCTCTTTATATGTATTTTATTGGTTTTGATATCTGTACTAAAGAGATGGCTCGTAACTAAATGTGTCCCCTTCCTGTTCCTTTTTTTTTTTTTTTGGTCAAACCTCGTTAAATTGATTTTGAAGAACCGATCTAAATATGAAGTTTATTTTTGAAGGAGGAAGTGCTGAGCATTGTGAAGCCACAACATTTTCTACCCATCCATGGAGAAATCTCATTCCCGAAAGAGCACGAATTGTTTGGAAATCGACAGAAATCATCACACTAATGTAAGTAATGCTTTCTTGGCATGATTTTCTTATAAGTTTTAGATAATAATTCTGAACAGTAATCAGAATGCAAATGTTTTTTACCCAATTGCATTGACAGCTTTAGTGATTCTTTACTATTTTTTGGTTTCAGCTGATTTCCTTCTTGTAGAACTACTCAGTCGTGTATGGTTGATGCTGTAGCAATATGTAAGTATGGGAGTTCTTCTCAAGGTTACCAAATTTATTATTCTTATTTTTTTTAAACAAATTTATTATTCTTATTATCGGATTTTCATATGGGTTTTGATTATTTTTTTGGAAATTTTGGGTATTCTGACCTAACATAGATTACACACTTTATTGCATTTCCCTATGGGAAAATTTCACGTAGGCACCTGACCTTTCACACAAATCACACATAAACACCTGACCTTTCTTAAATTTCATATAAACACCTGAGCTTTCTAAAAACTCATCAATTCAACACCTGACCTTTCTTAAATTTCATATAGACACCTGAGCTTTCTAAAAACTCATTAATTCAACACCTGACCTTTCTTAAATTTCATATAAACACCTGAGCTTTCTAAAAACTCATCAATTCAACACCTGTCCTCCGTCTAAAACAAAACGGAAAAAAAGTTAAGTACTCCAATTTTTTATTTGTTTGAACCAGTGCTAAGATCTTATTTTTCTAATCATTATTAATTTTTGACTCTAAAGTTCTTGTTAGTCAGCCATAAGAAAGTCGTAGAATCAAATATCTCTTAGGGCTAACTAACAAAAGCCTTAGAGTTAAAAATTAATTATTACCCTTTAGAATAAAATGATCAGAGAAATAAGATCTTCACATCGGTTCAAACGAATTAAAAATTGGAGCAATTAATTTTTCAACTATGTATAGATCGTTTATATATTAAAAAATAAGGTTAAAAAATTAAGTGCTCTAATTTTCAATCCATTTAAACTGGTATGAAGATCTTATTTCTCTAATTATTTTATCCTAAAAAATCATAATTAATTTTTGATTATAAGGCTCTCGTTAATTAGCCCTAAGAGATATTTAATTCTACGACTTTCTTAGGGCTGACTAACGAGAACTTTAGAGTCAAAAATTAATTATGATTTTTTAGGATAAAATGATCAGAAAAATAAGATCTTCGCACAGGTTCAAATAAATAAAAAATTTGAGCACTTAACTTTTTTTCCGTTTGGTTTTAGACGAAGGGGTGATGTCAGGTGTTGAATTGATGAGTTTTTAGAAAGCTCAGGTGTTTATATGAAATTTAAGAAAGGTCAGGTGTTGAATTGATGAGTTTTTAGAAAGCTCAGGTGTTTATATGAAATTTAAGAAAGGTCAGGTGTTTATGTGTGATTTGTGTGAAAGGTCGGGTGCCTAAGTAAAATTTTCCCTTTCCCTATATGTTTATATCCTTTTGCACAGTAGACAGAGTCCTGCCACCACTCGTGATGGATTTTCCCGGACATACTTTTAGTCGGTTGTTCAAATATGTTGCCTGGGATTATCTCCTGCAAACCTTTTGGTAGTTAGTATGATGAATTTGCCTTTATATAGAAATTCTAAAATATGTCATTCTCTTGCTGAAGCTATGTATAAATACTTTCTTCGCAATGGCTTGGTGGCCAAGATGGTTAACTTCATTTTGTATCCGCAAAAAAACCCTTTCACAATTTGATTCATTTGTGCATGGTTGATAAGCCTCGAATAGTGCAAATTGATAGGCTTATCCCGCTCCGTTTTGTCACTCTTGCATGCATATTCGTCCGTTTTTGTTTGATATTACGCGCAAGGGTGTTTTTTGTTGTTCGACAGATAATTGGTGTAATTATGGTTTTTTCCGCGGCTTCCAATAATCCCCGGAGGAGTCCGGATGTGCTAGATGTTCTTGAGGAGCCTCAAGAGGTCATTTCGAGTTCCAAACAAAGTGTCCAAGGCAATGGAGGAAGACTTGGAGCAGCTCGTGGACCAAAAGCATGCAGCAGAGAGGCTGCCAAGTCCAGAGAGCACTGGGATCGATCCCCCTCTGACCAGGGATCGATCCCCCAATCCAGCAGCCAAATCCAGTGCCTCAGGGATCGATCCCCCTCTTGTCAGGGATCGATCCCTCACTCCTGCGTGGGCATTTTAATGGCATTTTTGTAAATCTTTTGTAAAGGGGGTATATATACCAACCTTAGTCCGAATGTAGGGCACTTTTACTTTTTGCACTTTCTCTCTTTACCTCCATTAATGGAGCTCCATCCTCTCACCTCATTCATGTCTTAAGGAGTGATTTTAAGTACGATCCGTTCAATTTCGAAGCATTTCGCCTTCATTAAAGTTGTAAGGAATTCTCTCCTCTTCAAGGATCTTGTATTTATTTCAAGTTTAATCAATGTTTAGTATTTCCTTTATGTTTATCCTTGTTCATTTCGTTTCTCCTTTGAATATGAGTGAATAGTGTAGTGGGGCTAGCCTGCAGGATGGTTAACATCCCGTAACTGATGGTGTGGCTGATTCTTCTCTTATAAAATTTCGTTTTCTAGTTTAAACATGACCAAGGACCAATTTTATGTATCAAAACTTAGAAGTGTTAATCTCCTTGATCAAATGTAGGCAGGGGCTAAGCAAATTTGCCACATTTGATGCTTTGAGCTATGTCCCTCTTCGTGTTTGTCAAGCTGGACCAAAAGAGTCTTAGCCATGTTTAACTCCTTTGTTCAGAAGAGAAGAATTGAGCTTATCCTTGCGTTATGGGTGTTAGTTATCCCTAGACCTAGCCTTTAGTTTAACCTCCAGTTAAAAAGCCGTAGTTATGTTAAGTAGCCAGTTAACTAAATTTCTCAGTTGGCCGTCTCAACGCCGAAGTTTGGTTGGCGGTCGTAACACTAAAACATCTACGCAAGCTAATCTCTGAAACAAAGTATGGATGCGCTCCCTGTGGATTCGATCCCGGAATTCCAGGTATTATCATGCTTTCAACCAACCTAGCCCTACGCTTGGGGCATTCTTATTCTAACATTTATTATGGTCGCAAGCAATGGTTTTGGAGAAAGAAGTGCCGGTGCTTGTTTTTTCTGTGTTCGGGTGCGTTCTTGAGCTTGATGTGGTTGGCCAAATTTACCTCAGCCCAAGGGCCATGCCACATGCTTTTTGTTATGTTGTTGGAAAGGACGAAGCAACGTGAGAGGATTCAGGTGTCTAAACAAATTAAAGTATCAATTATGTAGGTCTGTATCAACCAAATCGAAGTAAAGATATTTACATGCTCCATAATGTATTGGAGTGATTTAATTTTACTTAGTTAGGAGTGTAGGAGTTCTGTGTTTCTTTTCAGGTTTGTAGTAGTTTACACCCAGCATAAATCTTCTAAGAGTTGTCCTGAGCTATGGCTACGGGAAATAGAAACCGAAGTCTTTGCCAATTTGCGCTCCCCACTAGGAAGTATGATTTATCGTGTAATTGAATTAGCTAATTTTATATGAAGAACTTTGATTGTTGAACAGTTGAACCACTTTGGATAGGTGAAGCACATACTTTACATTCTACAAGCTACCGCACTCGTTCCTAACTCTTTTAGATTGGAACTGATACAATGGCAAATGTAGTTGCCTCTACTCTCTTAGGTAATATTGAACACTGGAAATAAAATGCATTTAACATGATTTTAGCAGACACGACTACAATAATGACAAAAGAGTCTAGAATAGTTTTCCCATGGACATCTTTATATTTCTGGACTAGCAAATTCAATTTTCCATCCATATATTACTGGAAAGATGCCATTGACTAAGCCAAGATTTGGTTAAATAATTGGTAGTACTCCCTACGACTATTGAAAAGAAAAATTAACAAGGTCAATGACCTTATATTCCCCTGTTTAAAAATTCTTTCTAAGCATTTGCTAATTTATTAGTGGAGTTCTCCAATGGTTTTCCTCCATATTTGTTTGTTCTCCTTTTCCTTTCTTTTGGACCTCTCAAAAGCAATTATGTCGCTTCTTATCTTTGCCTGATCATGATCATTTGAGGCAGGATTGTCAAGAGGTAGATGAGAAATTGAGAATCATACAAGGAAACTGGGTTGTGCCAAATGGAAGGATGTGGATAACAAAAAGCTAAGAGACCTCATACTTGATGTTCTTGGTATCATGGAGAGAGAATTTGAACAGCGACCTGATCGTTTGGCTCGATTCTATTGTGTACCACTCATTGGTTAGCTATAGTGTCCCAGCTATCATTGTGTTTATTGTTATGAATATATCGCAAAATAATATTCAATTCCTCTGGAATATTTTGTTAGAAACACAAGTGAATCACTGTGCTTGATCACTGCTATTTCTCTGGAAAAGTTTCGATACATGTTCTTATATTTTGATTTACTTATAGGTGTGGGTCGTTGACATCAATTTGAATGCGCATGATTTTGTTACTTTCTTATGTTCAATATCATTGACTTGAATGTTAATTTCCTTTTTGCTTCTTTTACTTATTTCCTTTGCTTTACGTTTGTACAGAGATTGCCCAATTGGATGTGCGCGTTTCTTCCAGGGCGATGGAAGAATCATCTGGATTTTGGTGAGGTGTGGATCGAAGGCTTGGCCTATGGAGATTGTGGAGAATGAGTTCCACGAGGGGTGGTTTGCTTTCTGCCACGCTCATAGCTTGATGCCTGACTATAAGCTCATCCTTGGATGCGAATGAAGATGGGGTCTTCAATACGACAATTCTCGATGAAAATGGTCAGGAGGTTTTTTATCCACGGTCTGGGCCCAAATGAAAGGTGGCACAATCTGCATCCTACGCCGAGTGAGTCAAATTGCATTTGATATTAACATAAAAGTTAAATCTATTTCGCCCTTTTATCATCAAGTTTTGTAATTGTGTCTAGTGATTGTGGCTCTGGCTAGATGATCTTCAAACTTTGTGTTTGCCTTTGATTCTTGAGAATCGGCCGACTTTGCTTAAATTTGGTTGCATGTACGTGCCAGGATTCCGGAAGGTATGAGTGCAAGTCACTTTAGATATGTGTTTTTGCAAACATGCAGCTTCAATATTCCAAACCATTTATTTCCATCGTGTTCCACGAATGCCAGCTGCGCATGTTGCCCTTACTCGAGGATCTCGGTCTGCCGCAAATTGTTATGAAGATGGCAAATTGTAAATCGATCATCCTTGTTCGGGACATCCATATGGATGCTGCAGCAAATTGTTATGAAGATGGCCAATTGTAAATCAATCATCCCTGTTCAGGACATCCATATGGATGCTGCAGCCTTCGATCAATTCGCCGCTACTCTAGGATTGCAATTCCATGCACTACATATTGGTCAGTGGTCCCCCCATCTCTTGAGGTTCAGCTTGTGCTATTTGGCACAGAGGAGAATAGTGAGAGGGTTTATCATGTTAGAATAAGTAATTTGTAATCTTCTAGAATAATGTCAAATGAGTATTTAAATATCTAAGTTTAAAATTAGAAGTATGTAAAAGTAATAATTACTAGAAGATATTTGTATGGATAGGACTAGATAGTTCTAGAAGAAGCTTAAAAGATGTTAAGCACATGGGTTAAAACTAGAAAAATCTAGAAGTTAGGAGATCTTTGTAAAGCACATGTGCTTATCTCTAGCTAGAAAATTCTAGAGAATTGGATGTCCTCTATAAATAGAGCTTTCTTGTACTCATTTTGAGTAATGAAAAATCCAAGCCTTTCACAACTTGTCCTTGTAATATCTCTCACCCATCCTTTCTTCACAAAATTCCACTACTCTCTTCTCCAAATTACTTCAAAATCTAACTAAGCATCCCAACATATCATTGGGATCATCTGTAGATATAGCTTGTGGTGGTTGTTGGGTTTGGCTTGTGGTCTTCTTGTATCGATAACTGAATACTGAGGATGCTATCCTCTTTGTTACTAATGTAGATTGGGTATCTGGTGTGCTCTAGTGTGTATAATTTGCTTCCAAAAGCTTAGGACAACCAAGTGAACCCACATTTGCATTTGTGAGACTCTGCCTAAATATTTTTTTGTACAATATTAACTAAACTTGCATGCAATAGTTATTTCATATATCAGAAACAGATTAGTTGCAAACACAGAGAGAGAGAGAGAGAGAGAGAGAGAGAGAGAGAGAGAGAGAGAGAGAGAGAGAGAGAGAGAGCACTATACCTTCTTCTCCCCAGTCTTTTTTTTTCTTCTCGTTGCCTTCTGCTTCACGGTCTTCTTGTTTCTTCTCCTTGCCGCCTTCTTCCCACTTGTCCCCGTACAGCAGCTTTTCGATTTTCACTTTAACGATCGCAGCTCCGAATTGAAACTACTCACAATGGTTTTGCCCGTTTCGCCCGTACAGTGCTCGCCGTATGGCGTTGGCTGGGGCGGCAATGGTCGCAGCACGTCGGTTGGCCATGAGTGAGTCTTCTTTTTTCTTCTCGTTGCCTTCTGCTTCCCGGTCTTGTTTCTTCTCCTTGCCGCCTTCTTCCCACTTTTCCCCGTACAGTAGCTTTCCGATTTTCATTTTAACCATCGTATCTTTGAACTGAAACTGCTCACAATTGTTTTGCCTGTTTCGCCCATACAGTGCTCGCCGTACGGCGTTGGCTGCAGCAGCAATGGTCGCAGCACGTCGGCTGGCCATGAGTGAGAGAAACGGTATTTCTACAGTTGGTAGCTAGGGCCTAGAGACTAGAGCGAGAATGGGAGGGTGAAAGTGATGGGACGTGTAGTAGAGGTAGATATATATACAGAGTTAGGGAGAGGGAGAAAGACTATTTTCGTGTCCAATTCTCCAAATTTTTCCCGCTTTCCCACAAAATAAAATTATTCCCTGTCTTTTGTGCAATGGACAATCTTGTGCCATGGACACCTAAGCCGTTTGATCAAATCGACTAGGGAGAGAAGTCACGTTATTGGGGTTGGGCTTGTTGTATAGTTTAGTGCACTGGATCATTGCCTTTGTGGGTAGTTATTAGTTTGTTACGCAACTTTACTTGCCGCTCTGCTGCACCACATGTCGATATATTTGTGTATCGATCAACTAATTTGTGTCACAACACAAGCGCCTCATGCACCTCTATTAACCACCAATTTGAAATTTTTTTTTAGTGATTTTGCCACTCTATTTTTCTCTAAACGCCACTTCTTTGTCTGTCTCTATTAGGTGATTTTCTTTGTGAGAGAAGAGGAGTGTCATTAGAGAAAAAAAGGGAGTGAAAAAATCAATTTCCTTTTTTTTTAATTTGGTACATTGAAATTTCTTCAATAGCTTTTTTTTTTTTTTTTGGGTACAAAAAATGAAAGTGCAAGTATAGCCCCATGACGTCGGTCAGAAAGTATTAACCCGTCACACCATACCACTATTTGTAAGGGAACTCACCGTACCTACATCGGGCCCGAAGCTAAAGTCCCATCACGCATGAGTAGTGTTTGGGGTATGTTTAGCCTAATGAGAGACTATGAGGATTTGAACCCGAATCTTGTCTAACCAAATCTAAGTTTCTAACCACTGAACCAATCCTTCATTGGTTTTCTTCAATAACTGGCATGTACAAGCTAAGGGAGTGATTTTATCATGTGAAGTGATTTCTGCACTCGATTTTTTATTTATTGCACACCTCTTTGTTTGTATTTTGAAAAATTATCAAAAGAGAAATGATTTTCAACACTCATGCCTATATTTATGTGGAGAAATCTATAATACACACCTCTTAAATGAGTGTACCATATGCACTTATTTTGTGGTTCATTCATAACATTTCAGTGTGTTTTGTAATTTTTGTTCTAGAATTTATAACATTTCAGTAGCACAATTCGTAACATTTTCATTATAATTCATAACATTTTGGTGTATCTTGTAATCTTTATACAATTCATAAATTTTTAGCAATACGATTCGTAACATTTTCTATATACTTAATATTTTAAGAGGTGCATATGATATACACCCAAATAAATAATGTGTATTGTAATCTTTCCCTACCTATGTGCATCCTAATTTATGTCACAACACAAGCTTCTCGCCTCTATTAACCGCCAATTTTGTCTTTTTTGGTACATTGAAATTTCTTTAATACTGTAACTGTAACTGGGACGTACGAGCGAGAGATTTTTGGATGTCCTACTATTTATTTATCCTTAATATACTAGTATTTTATTATAGTCATAAAATAATTCTTCTCTGGATTATTAATTACCGAGATCAACAGTTTAAAATTGTCTGTCGTTATTAGGTTTCCTATGTGATAATGGAAACCTTGTTAGAAATTGATATTCATACTCTCTTTTTTGTTATTCATACTCCCTTTTGTCTTTTAGCCAAATAAGACATATACCTTTAACACTAATAAAACAAAAAAAAAATGGATAACAAAAAAAAAATGGATAAATATCAATTCCCTGAATTTTAGTCTGGATTTTGTCCAACAAATCCCATGACAATGGGGTTTCAAATTGTAGATTTGGTTTTTCCTATTGTTCCGGATGCCTTCCAAATTTGGTAGGCCCACTTGTTAGCTGTGACCTTTAAGAGCATCCACATCGTGATAAACAAATGAGTATAGATAAGTAAATTTAACAACAATGTTAAAAAAATACCTCACATTGTAATAAGCAAATAACCAAATTTCATTTATTCCATAACCAAACTTAACAACTTTTACCAATAACCAAAACTCAATAATCAAATTCGGATTTTTCGTAAACGAGTTTTAATCACACACCCTATCACACCAACTATTCGTCTTGACTAGAAGATTCCAAAACTAAAAGGCCGATTGCCATAAACCTCATCACGCGCCCTCACGTGCAGCCTAAAGAGGCTGTGCGTGAGATCAACTCATATCACGCGCCGAATGCGCTAAATTGAGTAAAGGCTCTTGATATCACACGTAGCCTCTTTAGGCGGTGCGTGAGAATTTTTCCGGCGACCAATGTGGGTTCATTTGCGATTGGACAGATGTGCATTATGTATTGTAGATTTTTTTTTGTTAGGGATGTAAAAATAACCAATGTAGAGGTAAATGTTGTTAAGTTTGATTATTGACTAAATGGATAAACAAATACTGATGTGGAACATTTTGGTTATTGTTTTTGATTATTTCCATTTCAAATGCTCTTATCCACATACAATGGCGACTCTAGGAATTTCGGAGCATGAGTCATCCAGAAACGTCAATACTTTTGTCAATTATAAGACCGAAAAAATATAACATAATAATGACAATTAATAACCTACTTCCAACAAAAACTCACATTTAAAGCTCAACAAACGTTTCAACTTGTACACATAAGATATCAAAATACCAATTTAATCTTTCTTATAAGTTCTCGACGAAAAAAGAAGAAGCTACATGAGCTTCTACAATTAAATTTGACGCGATTTCTCTATGTCAATAGCGTCAAAGTCTATATATTTATTTTCCCAAAAAATCAAACAACCCATATCTTATATAGACTTTGCCAAAAAATCAAACAACCCATATTAAGCTTGAGTATATACAAATTTCATTGGGCAAAACTTATAAAATTATTCATCAGTGATTGATTGAATCGAAGACTCGAAGATTGGTCGAATTGAAGACTCGAAGATAACAGAGGTGGTGAACACGTTTTGCTTTTCGTTTTGCACAGTTTCTTTTTTTTTTGGTCAGAAAAAAGATTTTATTAACTCATAACACAAATCTAACGTCTGACCACCCAATGACCCTCTCTTCTTCTAACCACAAGGAGAAAACTGATTTAGGCCCAATAGGTTGAGGCCAAATCAGGAGGAAAATCCTAAAAAAAATACCCTAAAAGGTTGGTAAGGAACCAACCCAATCCAAAACAACAGCCCAAATCAAACACCTAAAACCCTAAATCTAACACCTAAAACCGTAAATCTAACAGCTTCACCAACGACACCAGACCACCACCGCCTCCGCAACCCACCGCCGTCCAAGAACCCACACCCACAAGCTACCACCGTCAGCAGCCACCAAAGCCGAAAAAACGGTGAAGCATGCTCGCGCCCTCCACCGAAACAAACCGAGCACTGGACGACCGTGAGCTGCCACCAAAGCTCCTCCACCGCTGAACTCCTAGCTGCCGAAACTTGCTGCCGATGCCAGCCCACCCACCACAGCCGAAAACCGCCTGCACCACAATCGCCACCCCGATAGCTACTCCCCGACCACCACAGAATCACGCCCACACCACCACCAACATAAAACCCACCCAAGAAACTGCGAAAACAGACAAAACATAGAGGAAAAAAAACAACACCCAAATCCAATCAACCATCAACCATCCTTCACCATCGACACCAACAGCCACCAACGAAGCACAGCCTACATCTCTAGTACTTTTGTATCGTCTATGAAGGAAAAATTATTCTGTGTGGTGTCACCGTAAATATCTATGGGTCAGTCTATTAATTTCTAGAAAATTTCAATATAATAGTAGTAAAAAAAATAAATTCCAAGGGTCGCCGGGTCCCGCACCCTTGGTTGTGGCGTCGCGGGCCACTGGCCACGTAATCCTCAATTTTCATACTATGCTCGTGTTCTCAAGAGACGAGTCGGACGAATTCCTTTTTAAATCGGTTTTGTGCTTATATATGAATTTGTTTGGGTATGGGATTGTCTGTTAATAGGTTTCCTATGTGATTATGCAAATCTTAACTAGTCGGATCACAGCTGTGAAAGAAGATATCAATCCTTATTTTTAGCTTAGGTTTTGTGCTTCAAATCCCATGTTAATCAGGAGAGTCGTTTTGCACTCGTTAAATTGTTAATCGTACTCTCAAAGAAAAATGCGAAAATCAATATGGAGTTTATTTTTGGTTTACAATTTGGGGAGTGCAAAAATTACTCTCTTAATTGGGCAGGCTTATTAGCTATGGAACTTTAGGCTGAACGCTTGAGACCTTTATCTTATGAGAATATATATTCAATGTGCATGGGCCAAGATTGAGGACGTATCTAGAGCCCCACATCCCACGGTAGTTCAAATTCGTGCTCTACCTTGGCCCGGGACAATGAATAATTATCCTTATCTTATCTTAGAGTAAAAAACTGTGGGCTGTACCAACGAGGATTGGTTCTTGAAAGCTTGAAGTTGTTCGGACCAGACTCAAGTTTAAATCTCGATAGCCACTCACTAGGTCTGAAAATACTCCTAACACTACTTATATAAGGTTGAACCTTAACTTTGGTCCTGACATAGGAGTGATGGGTCACCTATACATAGTGGTGTGCCAGGTTATCATCCTTGCACTTGCAGCAATTTCATTTCGTTCACCAAAGAAAAAAACGTGGGTCGTCCATCGGGCAGGTGGAAATGGGCCGTCGCGATGCATTATTGGACTTCGTGGGGAAAGCCTAACTCCACCAACTAGAAAAGTTAACTTGGGCTTGGTTGGCGAGTTGAGTGTTGTTTTTTTTTTTTTTTTTTTTGATCTGCAGTTGAGTTTTGTTCACCTTCCTTTTAAATAAGAGGTGAACATTACTCTCCTTTCTATTGGTTGAAATGGTGTGGAAGTCAGGAGTTCAAGTCTTTTCACCTGCGTGTGAGTGTTCTTCCCTTAAAGGATTTTTCCTTTTTCCGTTCTTTGTCTCAACCCTATAATGGACTTATTTTTTATATTTGTTGAGTTGTTGGACTTGATTGTCTCGTAGATTCTCACAATTGATGTAGTGTTCCGAGTTTGTACTATGTATATGTTTCATATCTAATGTAACATGACCTCTTCAAAAGTGCCGATTTCTGATAATCACTCCTGCGAGTGTATGAGAAAAAGCAATTAAAACTTTGTGTAAGAATCAATGGTTTGCATCTTCTTGTTCCAACCTCCTTCAGGGAAAAAAATGAGTGCTGCCAAAAAAAAAAGGGATTTTTTTTATGAAAATAAAAAATTGGAATTATTTCAAATTGCTACGAATTCTCTGTTTTTTCCAGAATCTATAAGTTATTGGATATGAAATGCAAATGATATTTAATTATCCTACTACTACTAATAATAATCTAACCCGTAATCCGATAACGTCGTCAAACCTACACCTGCATCTTTAATTTATAATCAAGGATCACTAATTATTTCCTTTCGTTAATCTGGCTGCTTCTTGACTTGGTGAAAGATTTTTTCAATTGGCTTCATGACTTTGGGAAGGATTTTTTTTGGGATGTAATGATCAAAAACCTTATCATACCTTTTTTTTTTTAATTGGCAAAATAAATTTTATTAAAACTCCACAAAGAGTATGTCGAGCGTGACATCAAAAGGGTAAAAGTCAATACACCAAAGGGACAAAGCCCGTAAAACACCTAATGGGCCAATCCGAGTCTCTTAATGTGTCAAAGCCCAAGCCTAGAAACCCCTGAGAAAGCAAACCCTAATATGGCATCGTCGCAACCCCTTGCTGCCGCCGCCTCTGAATCGCGGACGCATATAGTATCCCAACCCGCACCTCGAAAAAGCTAGTTCTCTAAAAATCATATTGGGCATAATAACTAGTCAAGCAAGCTTTTGCAAATCAAACTGTATCTTCTTCGTAAGAGGAGATGTGTTTCTTAGGAAAGACAAGAAATTCATATGGCAAGGTGATACAATTGATAGGAGAGTGCCACATCGATCACTACCCCATTTATTGATCATGTGTTGATATATCTTCGTGTGATAATCATGTTTTGAGATAAAAATACAGTAAAATTTCGAGATTCAAGACAGAACAAATCTCATCAAGCAGTAATTCCAACAAAAAATAAGATCTCCAGATTCAAAACAAAACAAATCGCATCGAGCAGTAATTCCAACGAGTTACGAGAAAGGAACAAACAAATAAATTCAAACTGCCGAGTTTAATCAATACATTTATAGCTTAAAAATAGATAAAATCTGCGCATAGTATTGGTCTTTAAGACAGAACCTACCTACCTGAAAAATCTAATTCATGTTAATTAATTACTACTAATTACTATCACGAGAACTGTAGACCTGACTTTAATATTTCTTCTTCTGAGTTGGCTTCCTTTGGAGCTTCCTCTGCCTCTCTTTCCCCTGCCGCACTTTACCGGTAACACGGCCCGATTCCAACTCAAGGCAAAACTGCTCATCCTCCTCGTCCCTCGATTTTTGTTGTTCCCTTTCTTCTTGCGCTCGTAACTGCATCTTCTCGCGCTCTCGATCTTCTTCTTCATCTCGTCGTCGTGCTTGTTCCTTCTCCTTCTGTGCTTGTAAGTATATCCTCTTTAGTTCTTGTTCTTGTCGTCTTTGTTGTTCCTTGCGAACGAGAACTCCCCACAAGACACTTTCATAGTAAGTTAACAGGTTGAAATCTGCAGTGATACGCATGAAGGTGTCGGCATTCATCTTCACGATCGCCTTCTATTCGAAGACTGCTTCTACAACTATTATTCAAGCAAACGACCTAAGAAAATCTGATTCTTAAAATTGTTTTCCACAGCTGCACTTTGAAAAGGGTGTGGGGGGTGCTTTATATAGAGATCATTAATTGGGAGGAATTTTAAGTCGGTTTTGTGCTTATAAGTCGGTTTAGTGCTTATAAAATAGAGTTTGTTTAGGTTTCCTATATGATTAAGGAAACCGTGGATAAAATAAAAATAAATAAATAATTATCAAGGAAACCTTGTTTAAAAAACCGCAGATTTTATTCAACAAATCCCATGTTCTTGGGTACCGGGTAGGCACCACATAGCCGTACTCACATGGTGTCCGAGCAGCCTATCTGGACCGTCCAAAAGTATTGGATAACCTAGATTGAAACACTCTTTCTTCTCTCATCCCACAACTCTCTTTCCTCTTTTTCTCTTCAAATCCGAGCTGTCCAAAATTGAATTAGACGGCCTGGTTGAACTGCTCGTTCAAGCATCACTTGTGCCCGCTCGGCTCCCAAAAATTTCTCAATCCCATGTCAATTGGGTTTCAGATTGTAGATTGGGTTTTTCCTAGTGTTTAGGATACCATCCAAATTTGGCAGGCTTGTTAGCTAAAAACCTTAGCCGCATAATCCTCAATTCTTGCACTGTCCTTGCGGTCTCAACTCTCTCTCTCTCTCTCCGAACCACAGCTAGGGAGGGGCGGGGTAAATAATTTTAGATTTTTTTTTTTTGAAATTATCATGTAAGAGTATAATATAATTAGGGTGTATTCGTCAGTTTATCCATTCCGTTAACAGAGTTTGTCTTTATTTCGTTTTGCGCAGTTGGGAGGGTCTTCATGGGCGCTTTTAAATGTGATGGGGTGTTTACGGAAAAAAGTGATAGTTGAGAGGGTGGTTATGTACTTTCACCTTCTTTTTATTTAAAAAAGAGTCGATATTGTAGTTCTTGTTCCAAGTTCCTTTATAACAGGAAGTTCGACCGGGTATCCGTGTAGAGCTCCGTATTTTCGAAAAATCGTTTAAAAGTTTTATAAATGCTAGAATAAGGAATTTGTGGAGTATTTCTTTTTAAGTCGGTTTATATAGAGATCATTAATTGGGAGCAATTCCTTTTTAAGTCGGTTTTGTGCTTATAAATAGAGTGTATTTAGGTTTGGGATTGTCTGCCGTCTTTTTTTTATATATAGGCAAAAATTTATTAAAAAACAGCATCACATTGGCCGAAACCCAACCCCTAAGGTCTAACATGGGAGTTCAAAAATAATACAAATCAAGCACACCCGGTACCCAGATATACAACAAAGCCCAAAAAACAAACAGGCTCAAAAAGACCCGCTCGACAGACTCAGTCCCACAAAGCCCTAACCCGCAACCAAACCGCCGCCGTACAAAACACTGTAGACACACCGCCCATACAAAGTTGTCCCGCCTCGCCCTTGTGCGCGGCCTTTTCGCGATTGGCACTGATCGCTTTCTTTTGGACCCGAAACTTTTTTGTTCGCATGCACATTCAGTCCAGCAATGTACTCCGCGTTGTCGTTGTTGATCTTCGCTCGATCAGTTCTTGAATGAGCATGCAGTACTAGAATCATCTCCATCCCCATGAACCCCTCGGGCATCCACGCTTGGTAATCCGCAAACGCCCAGCAATTGGAAGGATGAAATTCCAGAAACTGAGTCCATTCTGATTACTACTTTTCTGTGAAACTGACACAATAATTTCTTGTGTTTTGGTATCAAATCCCAATATAGGGTGTAGCTTGCATGAATATATTTATAAAAGCAATCGAAGAGTACTCTTTCTGTTAATTACTTGTGTTTTGCTTCACATGAGGGATCATCAAATGATCAGGGGATCTTAACTCCCCTGCCGCCACTTCAAACTTGGCCTTAGTTTGGATCTCTCATGTGATGCCCCAGTGCTTAAAACCGCCCCTATTACCAAATCAATTGTTGAGAGTACACTTTCATTGAAAAAGACAAAAGAAAAAAAAAAGACGACGTCGTTTTGAGCTCAAAGGAAAGAGAATTAAACGGAAAAAAATAGAGTAAAGCTATGGGTATATATCGAATGTACATACCATGTATATATGTGTTTTGTGGGACCCACCTTGGGTCTCACAAAAATGATTTGAACCACCCATTATTTTTAAATTTGTAAGGATTTTTCATAAATTTGTGGGGGCGCAACTACTTAACTATTCAGTTTCTCACCTATAAATTCAGAAAAAATCTTTACCAATATTGGGTTTAGTTGATTTTTTACAGGACTTCATAAAAAAATATTTTAAAAATAATGGGCGATTCAAATCATCTTTGTGAGACCTGAGGTGGGCCTCACAAAATCCATATGTACATGGTATGTACATTTCATATGTACACATAGCACTACTCAATATATACACACACACACGGGGCGGTTCCGGAAACCCCTAAAAAAAACCTCTAAAAAAACCCTCCAAATCTTAATCTCATAGTTCCAGATCAAAATTTGATGATCCGAGCCTTTCAATGTGTTCAAAATGTGATTTTAAGAATGCCCGCGAGAAATTGGCAAAAAAAAAAAATTTGGAAGGGCTTGATTTGAGCAATTTTTTTATTAAGCAGTTTTTTTAGAGGTTCCCGAAACCACTCCTATATATATATATATATATAGAGTCCGGATACCATAAGGTATCCCTTACGGCCTTACAGTGCGGGACTCCCCTTTTCCGATCGAATTTCGATGATCCGAGCCGCTCAATGTGTTCAGAATGTGATTTTAAGGGTACTTGTGAGAAATCGGCAAAAAAAATTATCAGAAAGGGCTTGATCCGAACTGTTTTTTACTGAACCATATGTATATATAGGGTCACCCATGTCGGCTGTAGAGCAGAAGGGTTAATCCACCTTTGTAGTCGGCCAACATCAATCACGCCCAACGTGATATTGGTCACTAAGGCCACATCTCTCTCACTGATTTCGGGTCACTATAATTTGACGTAAAACCAACAAATGCTCATGTTTAAAGACACTTTTCAAAGATGTATCGGTTCCACTTAGATCAACCCTTCTGCTCTACTGACCTTCTTTACTTACGCAATCATACTCCAACCAAGAGATTTCCTCAAACTTTCAAAATGTTAAACCAAGTTAAGATCTCAACTTTACAAAGCAAACGTTGCTAGATACCCAAAACACAATTTATTTCTCCTATATAGGTATACTGGAAATGGTCTAGTCACCTGAGATGTGATCAAAATAAGAAAGTAGAAAAGAGAAGAAAAAAAAAAAACAAACAAAAAGTGAACCAGCTAAAAAAATGACCCACTGAGCCATCATTACACCTTTTTGCAAGATCTTTGTATCCTTTTGGTCTTTCTTCACGTCTAAGGTTTGGTCTTGGCATTCAACACTACCAGCACAATGGGAAGCTCTTGGGCTTCACACGGTTTTTCAGTACTATCCTTTTTCTTTTTCTTTTTTTGTAACGAAGAGTGATGAACTGGACTAACTCTAGCCCCTTCTACATCCTTTCATGCGTTTGGGTGAGGTGAAATGGCCCTATGCACAAATCGCTGAGAGAAATCGACCCTCCGACACAGCAAAATACGATTTCATTGATTTTTGAAATGGGAACAAATATTAGAAGGAATAAGGACAAGCAAAAGTTATACTGAATCGACCCACAAAGAGAAAATTTGACAAGATACCAACAAAAGAAAAAAGGATAGCACCAACTTAACACACCAACTCCGGAAGGGAGAACAACTCATAACAAGATCAACAACAAAAATTAAAACTAACCAACAACAATCCCCACAGTCGAACCAGGAGATGGACGCTGAGAAAACCGCGACTAACAAACAGCAACTCTGACCCCATTCCGCTAAGAAATTTTTTTTTAGAACTTTTTGTAACGCCCCGATTTCTCAAGGGATTTCGGAAGTATTTACCCTAAAATACACTGAATTTTACAAACTATTAGGCCCCTATTTATCATTATACAAAAATTATAATTTCAAAATAATACAAAAATCTATATACATTTGTTTAATAAAAGCAACTCCAGAGCGACTCTAGTTTTGACACGAATTCCAAGCAACGTTGGCCCAGACTCCGTTCCAAGTAGTCCCATCTGTATCAACTGCTCACTGTGAAATCCTGCACACTCTGGCAAATTGAACGCCGAAGCAAACGATTTGCCAGGATACAAACGTATCCTGAGTGATAATTCACCAAGTAGAAATCCTAAAACCCAATACCACAATATACAAATCAACAATATAATAATTCATAATACACCGAAGGTACAACATAATAACACATCGTCTTTTTCTTTACTATCCATCATCTTACATGTAATCTAAGGATTCTCTCCGCGAGATCCTTTCCTCCCACATCCACTAACTACAATCGTCTCATGGGTCCACCCTTCCTCTTGCTTATCCTGCACCAGGGTCCTAGGTGAGCGCATCTAAGTTATGTACCGAGTATGTTCTCACTTAAGACCATAACAGGAGGATCGAGTCATCCCATGACGTATCGTACATTAGGGTCGGACATCCACTACCCCACGCTAACTATAACCGTCTCATGGGACCCATTCTCTTCCTCAAAGAGAAACTTCCCATGACGTATCATACATTAACGCCTCACTAACTATAACCGTCTCATGGGACCCATTCTCTTCCTCAAAGAGAAACTTCCCATGACGTATCATACATTAGCGTCTCACTAACTATAACCATCTCATGGGACCCATTCTCTTCCTCAAAGAGAAACTTCCCATGACGTATCATACGTTAGTGTCACAACACCGGGCCCCTCAGGTAACCCATTTCAATACAGGGCCCCATAGGTTACCCTTGCCATCGCCATGGCTCAATTCACAATTCACACAGTACTCACACTTTCAACACTTCATCATTTTCCATTTACTTATCATCGTCTACATGATTCACTACTCGTAACCACCCCGGGAACCTACTTGTCCAATCTACAGCCACAACAAAATATCACACGGTTCAACATTTCAACTAAAAGTACTAACAACACATAACCATGCGATAAAATTAATCATGTCATAGAATTAATCATGCGAGTAACAAAATAATATTCAGTCAAATAATTAATTACTACATTTAAAATTAAGTCTATTTCTCTCGTTTAGAAATTTTATAAAACATTTCTACTATTTATACATTTTCTTTAACTCTCATATTATTCATAGATTTTACAAACTAATTTTTATTGAAAAATACGTATTGCTAAATTTAGTATTTACTAATTATATTAAATATTAATATGAGATTTTCATAACAACAAAATTATGCGATGCTATTTTAGTTAATATTTATTAGAGTTAAAGATTAACTAATATATAATCTAAAATATTTCTTGTTTACAGTCTAAATAAATTTTTACTAGTAAAATATTCTGTTAATATTTCATAAACATTTATCTACTCCAATAATTTATTAAACACTTAAACGTCTACTTAAATACAAATCAACAATGCATCATCAATAATAATTTCACAATCAAATACTTGTTAAACGATCATATATTTTCACAGGGTATAACACTAATCATTCTAACACAACCGGACTGAATTTTAATACAAACAGGACTAAAAATAAATTAACAATTTAATAGCAGATCATCATCTTTAATAAACTTTAAATCTAAGCAACTCCATTAAAATGCAGATAAAGGTTTCGGGTTTTCGGAAAACTACCTCAAACGCGATTCTAAGTCCGGATAAATGTTGTACGGTATCCGTAGATCGTGATAGTGGTTTTGAAATCTCGAGACAACGTCTGACGGCATTCTGACAGGACCCGCAGCAGCGGTGTGCCCACGAAACCCGCGGTGTGCACACACCTACGGCCACAACTCTCTCTCTCTCTAGACTCAACAATAGAATTGGGAGTGAAATAATATACTGGTGTTCAATTTTTGGGTTTATGTGGGTATGTATAATGAGAGAGAATAAGGTAGTGAGAAGCTAGGAGGATAAGTGTAGAAGTGATGGAATGAGGAAGGAGAGTGATACTGATAATGATAAAGAGATAGGGAACAAGTGTCACATTTGGGGGGGTTTCAATTCTAATGTATGTGGACGCATGTATGTACATGGTGAGAATGAATGTGGACACGTTTATGTATAAGATGAGTGAGAGAGAAATATGGGAACAAGATCCCTTAAATGCGGGGTGTAGTTTGAAGGATAAAGATGAAGGTGATAGAGTTTGAGAGGGAAGTGGAGAGTTAGTTTGATAGAAGAGTTCTAGTTAGGATTTAGATAGAAAAAAATAAGAGATGAATATGAATCCTTGTATATCTAAAGTAAAAGTATATATCTTATACAATAGAGTAAATAATATCGATTGTACACGTAATAATATATTTTAATTATTCAATCTAATTAATTATTGAATTAGAAATTTCACAATATAAATTTATATTAAAAAAAATTGGGTCGAAAATCCGGGTCGTTACACTTTTTGTCCTTGTTCAAAAAAATTCGCGATTGTGCGTTTTACGCCAAACTTTTGTGAATTCTTAATTAGTCAAATAGAAACATCAAGAGGACAACCAAAGCAAAACCCTTGCAAAACATCAACCAGCTACAAGAGTAGCAAATAGAAACATCAAACAGACACCCAATCGGGAGTCGGGACAGAAATCGAAATCAGATTGAACTCTACTGAAAGGGAGGCACCTTCCTCCAAATCATCACACTCATGTAATTTATGTAGGACTAGTGCTTGCCCATGCCTACGGCACTACGCATCCCAGCAGTGCCAGCCCCGACATTTGAGTTGTCCAAGTCCAATCTAATGTTTTTTTACCCACTTTCTATTAAATCATACAAAATAAAAAAACATACAACTTCACAAAAAAAAAAAAAAAAACATCAAAGTTACATGTTGTTCCTTTAGCTTGAATAATATAAAAACGGTCTTACTATTGTCAGCCCACTGGGTTGACGACAAGTACGCTAGAAGACAAGGAAAACATATATTTTTATGTACTTTTTACATCATTAATATACATTCATACACTTATTATTGTGGGCTGATTTTAGAATTTTTCATATAAAAATAAACCAACATCAAAATGTAACCCCGTTATAGTACTTTATAATTAGCACGATCCAATTCAAATAAAATAATTTTTTCTTGCAGTTTTTAAAGCAAAATTTGTCAATTAAGTCATCGTACTTTATTTATCTAATAACTTGGGGTCCGTTCCGCTAACTTTTGGCTATTTGGCTTTTTGTACTTTTTAGTTGATATATGTGATAAATGACCTATCTTTAAAAACATAAAAAGTTAAAACAAGTCACAAATTTTTTTTAACGGAATGCTGCCTCAATATTTTTAACGGCGAAGAAAATTTATTAATCAGAGGTTAAAATGATAGAAAGTACAATCATCGTACGGACATCTCAATTCAATTGAGATCATAACCAATCTATTTAATTATCATAAGGACATCCACACCACACTCGGCACAGAGAGAGAGAGAGAGCGCTCTCGGCCAGCCACCACCGCACCTCCACCGCCGCAGCCACCATCTTCATCCATCATTCCACCATTCAAACACCCATTAACCACCACCGAACCAGTCACAAAACCAGCCCCATTTCAGTCCAGAAATCAGCCCCGAAGCAACCCGGTACCCACCTTGGATCGGCTCCAAAACAGCCCGGAAAATCTGCTCCCAAAGCCGGTCCCATACAGCCGCAAAAATAGCCCGTTCCCGCCCCTGAAACCTGCTGCATGTCAGTTCCTGAACAGTTCCGGAAAACGGATTGAAAATCAGTCCGTATCGGCACATCCAAGCTCCGCCACCGCTCCGACCCGCCACCGAACCTCTCCGAAAAACTGTTCGTCGGACGAGAGGAAGTTCGGAACTCACCTCCCTAAGTATATATCATGTTTCTACTATGATTTTAGCGTTACGGTACGATGTTAATTGAGTAAATCGAATCCGACGTCACCGGTTGAAGTCCGGCGGCAGCCCACTGTTTCCGTCGAAAACAGTCACTGGAAAATCGAAATGTTTTAATTAGTTTTAGAAAAATTACAGTTTGGTCCCTCAAGTTTATTTAGCTTATAAATCTAACCCTAGTGTATTAGAATCTAAGATTATAAGCCCCAACGTTGATTAGTTTCCGGTTCGATCCTAGATTTATTGCAATAATGTATTTATCTAATACCGTCAACACTCTGAGATGATTAAGAGTAAATGTAGACTTTAGTTTGGAAAAGAAAAGAAAATATAATAAGAACCACTTAGTTTGTTTTAATCGCATGATTAGTGTTATTGCATGGTTAAATAGTTTTAGCATGTTGGTATGTTTAGTTGGATTATTGAACCGCATGATTAAATTTAACGTATGATAAATTATTCGCGTGTTTAGCCTTATCGCATGATTTGTTATTATCGTGAATTTAATTGCTGTTATAGCCCGTGAGCATGTTTCGAAAAATGTTGAACTGTGTGAAATGTTGTTGTACTGATAGATTGGACAAATAGGTTCTTGGGTTGGTTGCGATGTGCGGACTTAACTTATTAGACGTGAAAATATGATTAATGAAAAAGATAATAAAGTGACAGACTGTGATTGTGATTCCGGACAAGAAATCCGGGGATTGAATTGTTGGAGGTTGATTGGTGGTAATCTGTTGAAAGTATGGATTTACGAACCCTAGCTACGGCATGGTGGTGATCGGCTCTCGGATGTTGGGATGGGTCATAAGGGAGGTATTGTGCTTGTGTCACAACCTGGGCTCGAATGCGCATCCGGTGAAGTTTTATCCGAACTTATGGTCGCGGATGGGATACCAGGTATATAACTTAGGTATCACTACAAGAAATAGTATGTTTAGTGATGAAAAAGTGGCGACAAAATTTAATTTTGTCGCTAAATGAGTATATTTGGCGACAAAAAAATAAATTCGTCACTGTTTTAATAACTTCCTTGATGAAATTATTTTGTCACTAATTATAACTATTTAGCGACGAAAAAGATATTTTTGTCACCAAAGGCTCCTATTTGGCAACGAAATAAAATTTTCGTCGCCAAAAGAGTAAAAGAGGAGACAAAATTATTTTGTCGCCAAAGATAACTATTCAGTGACGGAAAAAATATTTTGTCGCCAAATGAACCAATTTGGCGATGAAAAATATTTTCGTTTTCTTTTTACGTTTTCAGTAATGAAAAATTTATCCTTTGGTGACAAAATTTCTGAATTACGCTTTGTCACCAAATATATTTCGGGCATAACTCTTTACTCAGAACTCCGATTGAAATAATTTAAATTGGGTTTGAACAATAACATAAAGAGCTATGACTTTCATGTTTATTAAAATTGCTAATTTTAATGTTTTAATAGTTCAAAATGCCGTTCAAAATATATTTTAATGTTCAATATATGTGTTATATATTAGATATTTCAAACATATGCTGAAAAGTTTGTGTGGTGTAGTTGGTTAAGCCTTGCGTACAAAACTTAGGAGACTCGGGTTCGAAACCTAGCAGGAGCAAGACAGTGAGATTTTTTTCACATATAAGAAATAATGTCTTTCGCGACGAAAAATTTCGTCACTGATGGGTCACATTTGACGAGCCAAAGGGAATAATTTGTGACGAAATTTTTTGTCATCAAAAAAACACAATAGGTAATGAAGAAAATTTCGTCACCAAGTCATTTTTCTGTGACAAAATTTTTCGTCACCAAGTCATTTTTCCGTGACAAAATTTTTCGTCACCAAAAGGCATTATAGGTGACGAAAAATAGATTTCGTCACCAGGTAGGAATCCTCGACAACCTTTAGTCGACAAATTTTTTTTCGTCACCTTTATTATTTGTGACGAAAAATATACAATTTGCGACGATTTTCATTCGTCACCCAATGCAATTTTTCTTGTACTGTATCTTTCATCCAGATCTGGAAAAGGGGAGTCAGACCACACCAGTGTTGGTGCAAGAGGTTAAGGGTAAGAACGGATCTATGGATAAGATTCGAGATTTCACATAGGTTGAAGAATAGTAATAAAATGATTAATTGTTCTCTTTTTATGTTATGTCAATGCATTTCAATTATATTATCCTATTGCTTGTAAGTTATGGGTTCGGGTGGGTTTTGGCTACTGAGCGTCATCGCTCACGGTACTATGTTGCCCTAGTAACTCGAACGCCAGGTATCGAAGATGGAACAAAAGTGTCGTACGATTCGATCGAGTTAAATTCTAATGAGGAAGAAGCTGAAAACCTTGGTTTCAGTGCGCATGGTCACTCTGATTAATTTAAGTTGACTTTATTTTGGAAGCTTCCAAGTTTATTTGAAAATTGTAATATTTTGATTTTATTCGAAACGGTTGTAAAATAATGCCATTTGCTTTTGAAAGGGTGATGCAGTAAATCTATGAATTTCTTTTGTGGAAATAATCTTTTCATTAGTTTTTTTAATGTCTCCGAATTTTTTGGGCGTTACAGAATTGCCCGTGCCTACGGCATACTCATCCGATTGGAATTACCTTTTGAATTTTCGTAGTAGCTCAAACACTAAATCGATTCACGAAAGAAATTATTTAAGAGAGATAATTTGATCAATCATAACTAGAACTAAGCCAACTTCTCCACTAATTCATAGACCTCCCTTGCATGTGCATCAAGAACCTTTCAAAAAGATTTTCGAAATACCAAAAAAAAAAAAATTACACACAAATCAAATAGAAGAAATGACATCACATACGAACACACATCAGCTATAGAGTGAGGTGCTGTTCCGCTTAGATTTTTGAATTTTTTGAGCCTAACTTTTGTAGAATAAAAAAAGTATAAAATTTTGACTCGTACTCAAATTTTTTTTTTAAATATCCAAGCTAAAGCCGACTTGGGGCTTTATCTTGTAATATTTTTTTCGATTTCTTTCGTCGAGATGAATCAATAATCCAAAAATAAATAAAAACCCAAAAGCCCAAAAATTCCTTAGAAGAATCTGCCTAAAATAGTTTTGATTTTTTAATGTATGGAAGTGATTAAAAAAAAAAAAGAACGCACGGTTGGGATATGTAAGTGAGATGGATTGTACGGGAACTTCGTTTTTTCTGATGGCCGGCAATGTTGTAATAAATGTGGAGATGTGGGCACACCCTTGTGTTTTATTAGATAGATTAGATCACCCATCTTGTATATCATGTAATTATTTGTAAGGTTCCGATATTTCGGACACGTTAATTAAATCATTTTCAAAGAATTTAATATTTGTCAAATTAGATTTAATAAACAACAAAGTTAAACAGCAGAAGTCTTTAATATTAAATTTTAAATTGACATATTTAGGTCTTACAGATTGTCTAATACAAATAAAGTCTAACAATTGTGCTAACATTTTTGGAATTGGAAATTACAATACTTAAATTATTCAGAGCTTCTACTAGTAGTTCCTCTATGGTTCGACAAACTCCCCTTCTTGGACCGGGAGGTCTTCGGTTGGGTACTGCTCTTTGGGTTGATAGTATTGTCCTTCTTCGATACCTTGCATTTTAAAACACTGTGAGTCGATACTCGATAGATAAAACTCTTACCCTACCAATCCCTTACTTTACAGCTAGCAGGCAGTTCATATAAAAGTTGATGTCAACAAAAAGTATAGAAACGTAGTACGTCATTCTTTTTCACTATCCTTTATTATAAATGAAATCTAAGATCTTCTCCACAAGATTCTGTCTCCCCTTACCACTAAGTCCGCATGTCTCATGGAACAACTCACCTCTTGCTTGTCCTAGACACGGAGTCCTTGGTGAATACATTCCACTTAGACCATAACAAGGGATTAAGTTACCTATGACGTATCCGTCTGTTAGGGTCGTTCATCCACTAACCTCTACTAACTATGACCTTCTTATGAGACCCATTCCCTCCCTGAACACAAGAGAGAAACTTTCCATGGCGCATCATACATTAGCATTGCACTCACTAAATAACTATAACCGTCTCATGGGACCCATTGATCCCTACCCAAAACATTGGAGAGAAACTTCTCATGGCGCATTATACATTAGCGTTACCCCCTAACTATAACCGTCTCATGGGACTCATAAACATAGGAGGAAAACTTCCCATGACACATTATACATTAGGTCGTAACATATCTCATTTTCAGTCTCGCGTCACACCAAAAAAAAAAAGTGACCTATGATTAGCTTCCGGCCAGTTAAAAAAAAAAAAAGTTCGTTTTATAACAGGATAGGAAACCAAATGATTAGCTTCCATAAATTTTGAAAAAACGAATTATGAAAATGAAAATTGGAATTGTCTCAATTACGAGCTGGTAGAGCCGATTGATCAAATCAGTGACCTATGCAAACTAATGTTCATCATGGCAACAAATTTTCGTATAGTTTATTTTCCCAATTGATCTAGCTATGAATTATTTCAAGGCAAACGTGCTAAATCCTAAACCATCCTAGACATCTCCCAGAAGAATACAGGTCCGTAGAGTCGTAGTCCCTTCCTTCGTCCGGGTGAAAGGAACGAGCAAATTAGAACTGCTGAATTTAATTGATACATTTATAGCTAAATAAATAAAATCTACGATCTTTTATTTCTTGATGATCCCTTAATATTACTTCTTATGGTCTTTTGGCTTCCTTTGGAACTTCCTCTGCCCCTCTTTCCCCCGCCGGAAAGCTTTACAGGCAACACAGCGTGATTCCAACTCAAGGCAAAACTGCTCATCCTCCTCGTCGCTCAATTTTTGTTGTTCCCTTTCTTCTTGCGCTCGTAACTGCATGTTCTCGCGCTCTTGATCTTCTTCTTCATCTCGTCGTCGTGCTTGTTCCTTGTCCTTTTGTGCTCTTGAGTATATCCTCATGAGTTCTTGTTCTTGTTGTTTCCGTTGTTCCTCGTGAACGAGGGCTGCGATCTCCATCCCTATCGACCCCGGGTGCGACCATGGTACTCCCAGCAAAACACTTCCATAGTAAAACATGTTGAAATCCGCAGTGATACGCCAGAGGGTGTCGGCATTCATCTCCACGATCGCCATCTATTCGAAGGCTGCTTCTAAAACTATTTTTCAAGCAAACCAACTAAGAAAATCTGATTCTCAAAATTGTTTTTCACAGCTGCACTTTGAAAAGGGTGCGGGGTTGCTTTATATAGAGATCATTAATTTTGGGAGCAATTCCTTTTTTTAAGTCGGTTTTGTGCTTATAAACGGAAATGATACTCACACAACCGTTGTGTGTGTTGTGTAATCAATTCTGACCGTTCAGATGTGTTTGGACGCTCTAGATTTTAAAAAAATTCTTCCAATGAAAAGTTTTAACTCTTCCAAAGAAAAGTTTGAACGAATCTTGACCATTTATTACAACAATGGACGGATGGAGATTGGTTGTGTTTGATGTTTTGCACAACCGTTGTGCATGTAGCATCTTTGTGAAAAATAGAGTTTGTTTAGGTTTCCTATGTGATTAAGGAAACCGCGGATAAAATAAAATAAAATAAAATAAATGATCAAGGAAACCTTGTTTAAAAAACCGGTGATTTTGTTCAACAAATCTCATGTTCTTGGGTGCCGGGTAGGTACCACGTGGTCGTGTCCACATGTTGCCCGAACAGCCCATCCAAATCGTCCAAAAGTGTTGGACGGTCTAGATTGAAACACTCTTTCTTCTCTCATTCCACAACTCTAGATCTCTTTCCTCTTTCTGTCTCTAAATCCAAGCCCTCCAAAACCGAAATAGACGGCTTGGTTGCGCTGCTCGATCTAGCAGCACTTGGTGCCCGCTCGACTCCCAAAAATTTCTCAATCCCATGTCAGTTGGGTTTCAGATTGTAGATTGGGTTTTTCCTAGTGTTTAGGATACCTTCCAAATTTGGCAGGCTTGTTAGGTGCGACCTTAGCCGCATAATTCTCAATTTTTGCACTGCTCTTGCGGTCTCAATTCTCGTTATTGCATATTTTAATAGTTTTGAATGTGATTCAAAGACTCTTTCACGCTCTCGAGTTATGAGACTTAGGCTGTGATCCTTTGGACCGGTCACGTGTGAACCTTATTTTTAAAATGAGATATGTGGGCCGTTGATTGAGCATGCGGAGGTGATGAGCCGTCTTGATGCAGTATGCATATATGTAGGCATAATATTAATGGGATTATACTTTTAATCCTAGCCGTTGATGTATATTTGACAATATTTCACGTTTAAGAAGGGATGGTATGACTTCAAAATTTTTATTTCCATGCATTGGTTTGAGGAGGATTGTAATAAGATTTTTCTTGGTGTGAATGGTCTTTTGCCATTCTTTGGTGTTGGTTCTCAAGTGGTGATTCACATGTGCACGAAATCTGTTTAATCTTTGTAATTGTCTTCAAAATTAATAAAATCTTTTAGCTTTTCAAAACAATATATATATACACACACTTGACGGACCTTTGGATTGTGAGAAAGGAAGGGAAAGAAAGGAATTGTGATTTCTTACCAAAACTCATCAAAATGGACCAATAAATATTAATGTCTCTTCCCCCCCCCCTCATTTTCGCAAGTTTTCGTCTCTTTTACTTATTTTAATTATTGTAACGGCGATAACACATTGTATCCTTATTATTCATCAATGTATTTCTAACGTGTTCCAAAAAAAAAAGGGTAAAGAAATTCGCAACTTATTCATTTCTTACCCATTTCATAATGATCAACAAAGTTATCATATCATTTGCGATGAATACAATTGAGCATCGCCAACAAGTTCTCTAGAAATCATATTGGCCATAATGCCAAGTCAGGCAAGCTTTTGCAAATCCACCTGTATCTTCAAAAGTAGATAAATAAAAATCGTATCTTCATTCATAAGTAAAAGGGGAGATGTGATTTCTAATTAGGAAAGACGAGAAATTCTGATGGCATGTTGGTAGAGTTAATAGTTAACACTTGATGCAAGATGATTCAATGAACTTAGCGAACCACCCAACCAACGGCCTATTTATTGATCATGTGTTGATATATCTTCGTGTTCATGTAGATATATCTTTATGTGATATATCCAGATTTTGAAATAAAAACAGAGTAAAATTTTGAGATTCAAGATAGAACAAATCTCACCAAGCAGTGATTCCAACAAGTAATAAGATCTCTAGCTAGATTCAAGACAAACAAATCGCATCAAGCAGTAATTCTAACGAGGAAGGAACAAACAAACAAATTCAAACTGCCGAGTTTAATTGATAAATTATTGGGCTCATTCAATCTTCATTGAATGTATTTCACTTTTTTCTTTTTTGTAGGCCTCTTTCTTTGTGGTCCGTTTTGGGGTCTCGCCTCGATATACCTTTTGTCGAGTTTTAATAAAATTTTGTTGCCTATAAAAATAAAAATAAAACTAGATATAATCTTCAAATAGTATTTGACTTTAAGACATAAAACCTACGTGATATATCTAATTCATGTTAATTACCATCATCAGAACTATAGACCCCAGACGTACGCGCGTACTAGACTTAACTTAATATTTCTTTTTCAGAGTTGGCTTCCTTCGGAACTTCGGACCTGTTTGATAAAATTGAAAACTGAAACTGAATGCTGAAAAATTATGTACTGAAAGCTTAATGCTGAATTTTTAAACTGAAAAGCTGTTTGGTAAACATATTAAGTACTGAATAAAAAAAATGATAAGTTAATTTTAGTTCCAATTCTCTCTTAATTTACTAATGGTCATAATGTATTTATAATAATGGTGGAATAGTGATTGTGGTGGTGGTGGTGGTGGCAGCGGCAGCGGCAGCGGTAGTGGTGTTGGAGTGATGGTGATGTAACGGTGACAGTGAGTGGCGGCGGCGGCGGCGGTGATGGAGTGATGGTGTAATGGTGACAGTAAATGGTGTCGGTGGAATGATAGTTGTGTAATGGTGGCATTGTGGTGGTGGCGACGGTGTGGTAGTGTGGTAATGGTGGTGGTGGTGACAGAGTGATAGGGGAGTGGTGGTGGTGGGAGTGATGGTAATGGTGATGGTGATGGTGGTGGCGGTGGTGGAGTGGTGGTGATGGTGGCTAAGTGGTGGTGGTGGTGGCGATAGTGGTGATGGTGGCCAAGTGGTGGTGGAGTGATTGTGGTTGTGGTATGGTGATTAAATATAAGTACACAAGAATTCAGCCACAATTAAGAAGCTTAAAGCTACATAATTTTTTTTCAATTTTTTAACCTACATTTTAAGTAGCACTTAATTTGTTAAGCGATGTATAATGTTGTTATCAAACCTACTGAATCACTTATTATTTAATTGATTCAGTTTTAAGTACTGAATTTAAGTTATCAAACAAGCTCTTCCTCTGCCTCTCTTTCCCCTGTCGGGCTTTACCGGTAACACAACACGATTCCAACTCATCACGCATGAGTAGTGTTAGGAGTATATTTAGCTCCAATAAAAAGCTATGGGGACTTGAACCGGAGTCTTGTCTAATCAAATCTAAATTTCTAACCACTGAACGAATCCTTCACTGGTTTTCTTCAATAACTGGCACGTACAAGGGAGTGATTTTATCATGTGAAGTGATTTCCGCACTCGATTTTTTATTTATTGCACTCCTTTTTGTTTGTATTTTGAAAGATTATCAAAAGTGAAATGATTTTCAATACTCATGTCTATACATATGTGCATCGTAATTTGTGTCACAACACAAGCTTCTCACCTCTATTATCCGCCAATTTTTTCTTTTTTGGTACATTGAAATTTCTTTAATAAATGGCACGTACGAGGGAGAGATTTTTGGATATCCTACTATTTATTATCCTTAATACTAGTATTTCATTATCAGTCATAAAATAATTCTTCTCTAGATTATTAATTGCAAAGACGAACAGTTTAGGATTGTCTGTCCTTATTAGGTTTTCTATGTGATTATGGAAACCTTGTTGGGAATTGATATTTACACTCCCTTTTTGTCTTTTAGCCAAAAAAGACATATACTTTCAACACTAAAAAACAAAAAAAGAAACGTGAATAACAAAAAAAGATTGTGAATATCAGTTCCTTGAATTTTAGTCCTGATTTTGTCCAACAAATCCCATGACAATTGGGTTTCAAATCGTAGATTTGGTTTTTCCTATTGTTCTGGATACCTTCCAAATTTGGCAGGCCCGCTTTTAGCTGTGACCTTTAAGAGCATCCACATTGTGATATATAAGCAAATAGATGTGGATAAGCAAACTTAACAACAATGCTAAAAAACACCCCACATTGTAATAAGTAAAGTTTCAAGTCTTTGAGTAAATAACCAAATTCCACCCATTTCATTACCAAATTTAACAACTTTTACCAATAACCAAAACTCAATAACCAAATTCGGATTTTCGTAAACGAGTTTTAATCACGCACCTAACCATACCAAATTATTCATCTCGACAAGATGATTCCAAAACTGAAAGGCCAGTCGCTATAAACCTCGTCACGCGCCGTCTAAAGAGGCTGCGCATGAGATTCACTTGCATCACGCGCCGAACGCACCAAACCGAGTAAAGGCGCGTGAGGATTTTTCCAACAATCTGCTTTTCAGTTTTGGAATCGTCTCGTTGAGGCGAATAATTTGGTGTGATGGGTGCATAAGGACCACGTGCCCCCGAGCCCCCCCCCCCCCCCCTTTTTTTATTTATAGTTTAATTTTTTATGTAAAAATGAGTGTTTTTTTTTTTTTTGGGCAGAAATGAATGGGAGAACTAGAAACCCGCATAGAAAACTCGATGGGGAGAACTCGCTCGACGCTTGATTAACTTTGTCGTTGCCGGTTGCTTGTCTCTGTGGTCGTCGCCCGTCACCTCACTGTTTTCCTCACCAATCATCAATTAAATTTGGTTCTACACGGCAAAAGTAACATTATATTGAAAGGACTTTTAATTTGAGGCTACACAATTTAGGACTTTTTATTCTTTTCTTTTAATCTGGGTCCGCCACTGGGTGCGTGATTGAAATTCGTTTGCGATTGGACAGATATGCATTGTGTATTGTGGGGTTTTTTTTTGGTTAGAGATGCAAAAATAACCAATGTGGAGGTAGATGTTGTTAAGTTTGACTATGGACTAAATGGTTAATCAAATGCTGACGTGACACATTTTGATTATTGGTTTTGATTATTACCATTGCGGATGCTCTTTTAGCCACAAAATCCTCAATTTTCACACTATGCTCGCGTTCTCAAGAGACCAGTTGGACGAATTCCTTTTTAAATCGGTTTTGTGCTTATAAATGGAATTTGTTTGGGTATGGGATTGTCTGTTAATAGGTTTCCTATGTGATTATGGAAATCTTAACTAGTCGGATCACAGCTGTGAAAGAAGATAACAATCCTTATTTTTAGCTTAGGTTTTGTGCTACAAATCCCATGTTAATTGGGGGAGTCGTTTTTGCACTCGCCAAATTTGTTAATCGCACTCCCAAAAGAAAAATGCGAAAATCAATATGAAGTTTATTTTTGGTTTATAATTTAGAGAGTGCAAAAATTACTCTCCCAATTGGACAGGCTTATTAGCTATGAAACTTTAGGCCGAACGCTTGAGACCTTATCTTATGAGAATATATATTCAATGTGCATGGGCCAAGATTGAGGACGTATCTAGAGCCTCACATCCCACAGTAGTTCAAATTTGCGCTCTACCTTGGCTTGGGATATTGAATAATTATCCTTATCTTATCTTAGAATAAAAAATTGTGGGCCGTACCAACGAGATTTGGTTCTTGAAAGATTGAAATTGTTCAGACCAGACTCAAGCTGTTCAGACTAGTTGTTCAGACCAGACTCAAGGTTGAACCTTAACTTCGGTATTGACATAGGAGTTATGGGTCACCGATACACAGTGGTGTGCCAGGTTATCATACTTGCAGCAATTTCATTTCGTTCACCAAATAAAAAAATGTGGGTCGTTGTAGGTGGAAATGGGCCGTCGTGATGCATTATTGGACTTCGTGGGGAAAGCCCAACTCCATCAACTAGAAAAGTTAATTTGGGCTTACTTGGCGAGTTGAGTTTTGTTCACCCTTCTTAAAAAAGAGGTGAACATTATTTTCATTTCTATTGGTTAAAATGGTATGGAGGTCAGGAGTTTGAGTCTTCCCACCTGTGTGTGAATGCTCTTCCCGTAAAGGGCTTTTCCTTTCTTTCCGTTCTGTCTTAATCCTATAATGAGCTTATTTCTTGTATTAATTGAGTTGTTGGGCTTGGTTGTTTCGTGAACTCTTACAATTGATGAAGTGTCCCGAGTTTGTACTATATACTTCATATTTGATATAACATGACCTCTTCTATCGATTGATTAAAAAAAAAAAAAAAAGTGCCGATTTCTGATAATCACTCCTACGAGTGTATGAGGCAATGACACAACTACCGGAGAAAAAGCAATTAAAACTTTGTGCAGGAATCAATGGTTTGCATCTTCTTGTTCCAACCTCCTTCAGGGAAAAAGATGAGTGCTTCCAAAAAAGAATGAACTTTTTTTATGAAAATAAAAAATTGGAATTATTTCAAATTGCTACGAATTCTCTGTTTTTTCCAGAATCTATAAGTTATTGGATATGACATGCAAGTAATCTGACAGTTAACAGATCTTTAATTTATAATCAAGGATCACTAATTATTTCCTTTCGTTAATCTGGCTTCTTCTTGACTTTATGAAGGACTTTTTCAATTGGCTTCATGACTTTGGGAAGGATTTTTTTTTGGGATGTAATGATCAAAAACCTTATCATACCCTTTTTTTTAATTGGCAAAATAAATTTTATTAGAACTCGACAAAGAGTATATCGAGCGCAACATCAAAAGGATAAAAGCCAATACACCCAAGAGACAAAGCCCGTAAAACACATAATGGGCCAATTCCAGTCGCTTAATGAGTCAAAGCCCAAGCCGAGAAACCCTAAGAAACCAAACCCTAACATGGCACCATCGCAACACCTTGCTGCTGCCGCCCCTGAATCGCGGACGCCTATAGTGTCCCAACCTGTACCTCGCTAAGTATCTCGGAAAAGCTAGTTCTCCAGAAATCATATTGGGCATAATACCTAATCAGGCAAGCTTTTGCAAATCCAACTGTATCTTCGAAAGAGGAGATATGTTTCTTAGGAAAGACAAGAAATTCATATGGCATGGTGGTACAATTGATAGAAGAGTGCAACATCGATCACTGGCCTATTTATCAATCGTGTGGTGATATATCTTCGTGTGCACGTTGATATATCTTCATGTGATAATCATGTTTTGAAGAGTAAAATTTAGAGATTCAAGACGGAACAAATCTCACCAAGCAGTAATTCCAACAAGAAATAATATATCTAGATTCAAGACAAAAAAAATCACATCAAGCAGTAGTAATTCCAACAAGAAAGGAACAAACAAGCAAATTATTAAAACTGTGGAGTTTAATCGATCCATTTATAGCTAAATAGATAAATCTACGCATGGTATTTGTCTTTAAGACAAAACTGACGTGATAATTCTAATTCTTGTTAATTACTCCCTCCGTCCCTTTTTAAGTGTCCTGTTTCGTAACTCCAACTTATTAAAAAGACATCATCATTACACTTTTCACATCAATTTTTTCCTCCACTTTCCCTACTTACCCATCATCATTACACTTTTACTCACTAACTTTTAAAAATAAAATCTACTTTTAGGGACAAAATAGACAATACACCAACTTTTACCCCCCTAACTTTACAAAATTGACACTTATTAAGGGACAACCCAAAATGGAATACTTGACACAAAAAGGGACAGAGGGAGTACTACTAATTACTATCTTGAGAACTATAGACCTGACTTTAATATTTCTTCTTCTGAGTTGGCTTCCTTTGGAGCTTCCTTTGCCTCTCTTTCCCCTGCCGCACTTTACCGGTAACACAGTCCGATTCCAACTCAAGGCAAAACTGCTCATCCTCCTCGTCCCTCGATTTTTGTTGTTCCCTTTCTTCTCGAGCTCGTAACTGCATCTTCTCGCGCTCTAGATCTTCTTCTTCATCTCGTCGTCGTGCTTGTTCCTTCTCCTTTTGTGCTCGTGAGTATATACGCATGAAGGTGTCGGCATTCATCTTTGTGATTTGAAGACTGCTTCTAAAATTATATATTTTTCAAGCGATTCTCAAAATTGTTTTTCACAGCGCTTTGAAAAGGGTGTGGGGGTGCTTTATATTAGATATCATTTTAGACAAATTCCTTTTTAAAGTCAGTGCTGTGCTTATAAGCAGAGTTTGTTTAGGTTTGGGATCGTCGGCAAAACCACTTTTTCTACATGCCTATGTGATTATGGAAACCTTGTGTACTCGTTAATTAATTATTAGGTTTCTTATGTGATTATGAAAACCTTGTTTATTAGGTCTCGGATTGTAGATTGGGTTTTTCGTAATGTTCTACTTGCTTCCAAATTTGGCAGGTTTAATTATTAGTTCCGACCTTAGCCACATAATCATAAATCTTTTGCACTGCTCTAGGGTTCTCAATTCCCGTTATCGCAGAATTTAATAGTTTGAAATGTGTTTCAAAGACTATTTCCCACTCTCGAGTTATGAGATTTAAGCTTATCTCTAAAATATGAGAAATATGTGGGCCGTTGATTGAGCATGTGGAGGTGATAAGTTGTTGATCGAGCAACTAAAGCTCTATTATATATGCAGCCTCTTATTCTTTTTATTTAAAAAAGAATCGATATTGTAGTTCTTGTTACAGGTTCCTTTATAACAGGAAGTTCGGCCGGGCATCCGGTTAAAAAGAAAAAAAAAAGCTTTGTTTTATAACAGGATAGAAAACCAAATGATTTGCTTCCATGAATTTTGAAAAAAAGAAGTATGAAAATGAAAATTGGAATTGTCTCAATTATGAGCTCGTAGAGCCGATTGATCAAATCAGTGACCTATGTAAACTAATGTGCATCATGGCAACAAAATTTTCCTATAGTTTATTTTCGCAATTGATCTAGCTATGAATTATTTCAAGGCAAACGTGCTAAATCCTAGACCTCTCCCAGAAGAATACAAGCCCGTAGAGTCAAAGTCACATTATTTTGAATACAAGTCCATAGAGTCATAGTCCCTTCCTTAGTCTGAGTGAAAGGCCATTCACAAAGGAACTAGAAAATTCGTAAAAAATTACGTTCTTGCCTTTTGACTTCGTGAAGTTAATCCTGGTCAATTTTTTTTAATGATTCTTGGAAGTTAAAATTTTAGTCTCTGTTTTTGTTAATTGGTGAATTATTGTTTACAAAAATCAACCTTTCTGGCTACTTTGTGTCCAATCTAATGAATCACGCCTACTACAAACTTCCCAAAGAACAATGCTTATTCGGGGCGGTTTCAAGGACAATTATAAAAATATCTCATAGTTTTTTTTATCAAATTTTAATAATCCGAGCCGCTCAATGTGATCAGAATGTAATTTGAAGGGTACATGCGGGAAATCTGCAAAAAAAAAAAAAAAAAGACCAGGTCTTGATTTGAGCAGTTTTCATTGAACGGTTCAAATAAAAACCTCTCAAAACAAACACATCCCAGTCATATTTTTTGCTAATTTCTCGCGGGCACCCTTAAAATCATATTCTGCATACATTGAATGGTTCGGATCATTAAAATTTGTCCGGGAACTATGAGATTGAGATTTGGGATGTTTCTTTAGATGCTTTTATAGGTGTTCCTGAAACTACCCCAATACTTATTAGCGTTGAAGATACTGTGATTTGTTTTACTTTCTCTAAGATGTTCACAAAATTTTATTTTCTGTGATATTCATGTTTTGAAAAAAAAAAACAGAGTAAAATTTTGAGATTCAATACGGAACAAATCTCATCAACCAATAATTCCAACAAGAAATAAAATCTCCAAATTCCAACAAGATTCAAGACAAAACAAATCACATCAAGCAGTAATTCCCACAAGAAAGGAAGAAACAAATTAAAAATGCCAAGTATTGATAAATTAATAGCTAGATAAATTAAATCTACGAATTACTATCACCAGAACTATAGACCCTAGACAAGACCTAAACCCCAAGCCATCAAAAAATTTACCCAACATTTTTTTCCTTCCCCTTAATGATCACTTAATATTTCTTCTTATGAGTTAGTTTCTTTTGGAACTTCCTCTGCCTCCCTTTCCCAACTCAAGGCGAAACTGTTCATCCTCTTCGTGGTTCAATTTTGTTGTTCCCTCTCTTCTCGCGCCCATAACTGCATGTTCTCGCGCTCTTGATCTTCTTCTTCATCTCGTCGTTGTGCATGTTCCTTCTACTTTTGTGCTCCTTAGTACCCCATATCCTCATGAGTTCTTGTTCTTGTCGTTTACGTTGTTCCTTGTGAACGAGGGCTGGGATCTCCATCCCAATGGACCCCGGATGCGAGCATGGTGCATCCCGCAAGACACTTTCATAGTAAAAAAGGTGAATATCCGCAGTGATATACGCATCCATGAGGGTTTCGGTACTCATCTCCATGAGGGTTTCTGCATTCATATCCATGATCGCCAATTCGCCTTTGATTCTAAGACTCCGTCTACAACTATCTTTCAAGCAAACCAACTAAGAGAGTCTGATTTTCAAAATTGTTTTTTCACAGCACTTTGAAAAGGGGGTGGGGGGTGCTTTATATAAGAGATCATTTGGACGAATTCCTTTTTAAAATCGGTTACGTGCTTATAAACAGAGTTTGTTTAGGTTTGGGATTGTCCTTCGTTATTAGGTTTCTTATGTGATTATGGAAACCTTGGTGAGTCGGATTGCATCTCTAAAAGAAGACGATAAATTTTTGGGTGCAAATTGGATTCTACATGGCGGTATCCAGTGTCCATCCTAGCCGTCCAAATGTGTTTTGGGCGGTCGAAATCTGAGTAGAAGAAAAGAGGAGAGAAAGAGAGAGTAGTCGACTGAATAGGAGAGAAGGTGCTCGGATCTGGGCTGTCCTAAACACCTTTAGACAGCTCAGATGCACTGCCGGATACCACATGTACCATACCCTGTTTGTATCCAAAAATTCCTCGAAGATGACAATCCTTGTTTTTAGTACGGATTTTGTTCAACATATTCCATGTCAATTAGGTTTCGGATTGTAGATTGAGTTTATTGTAATGTTCTACATTCCTTCCAAATTTGGCAGGTTTGTTAGTTCCGACCTTAGTCACATAATTCTCAATTTTGTACTGCGCTCACGTTATCAATTTGCGTTATCGCAAGTTTTAATAATTTAGAATGTGTTTCAAAGACTCTGTCATACTCTCGAGTTAGGAGACTTAGGTTGTGATCGATCATTTGGACTGGTCACGTGTGAACATGATCATCTCTAAAATGACAAATATGTGGGCAATTAATTGAGCATGTGGAGGTGACGAGTTGTTGATCGAGCAATTAAGGTTATGTTCAGTTGTAAAGAATGTTGCATGAAGAATTAGGTTTCAGAAAAAGTAAAGTGAGATGAAGTGAAGTAAAGAAAAGAAAATTTATTTTCCTATATCTCTTGATAAGAAATCTTGCAAAAAAATAAGAATTCCTTTTTTTTGGCAACATCTCTTTTGCAGGAAAGTGTTTCTCAATAGGAAAGTTGAAGTTATGAGTTCTACAACTTTTCTCACAACTAAACACGTAGAAAGTTATAGAAAAATTGATTTTTTTATCATTTCTCTTCCTTTTTGTGCAACTTAACGGGGCCTAAAGCTCTATTTTGCATCTTCTTATTCTTTTAGGCTCCATTTGTTTGGACATAAAATATTTTCCGGTAAAATGTTTTACCTATTCCGGTGTTTGGTTGTGTAAAAAATGAGGAAAAACATTTTACATGTAAAACATTTTTCATCAATTGGATGAAAATGACTTACCCTTAAATCTTCCGTAAGTTATTTTTCGAAAAGAACCCATTGCCTTCTATTGTAATTCTCGCTGCTAAGTTTTCTCGATCGTCAATCCTGACTCACGTTCAATTCCAATAATCTCATATTTCTCCACCATTTAAGCTCCCCATCTCTCTCTCTACACCATTTTGTTAATTTCTGAAAATATTTTCAAGTGCCAACTAAACACAGGAAAATAAAAGTTTGAAGTTTGTTTTCTGAAAAAATATTTTACATGAAAATATTTTACATTGTAAAACAATTTACATTGAGACAAATGGAGTCTTAATTTAAAAAAAGAATCTATATTGTAGTTCTTCTATTCTTTTAATCTGTCAGACATCCGGTTAAAAAAAAAACTATTTGTATAACGGGATAGGAAACCAATTTATTGCTTCAATAAATTTTGAAAAAAGGAAGTATGAAAATGAAAATTGGAATTGTCTCAATTACGAGCCCGTAGAGCTGATTGATCAAAACGGTGATGTCTGTTGGATCATCGGGTTAAAAAAAAAAAAAAAACTAACATGCATCATGGAACCAACATTTTTGTTTAGTTTATTTTCGCAATTGATCTAGCTATGAATTATTTCAAGACAAATGTGCAAAATCATATAATTAATTGTCGATTCCTTATCAGTTTATTCTTTCTCCACGTACGTATGATTAAATAGACGATCAATGATGATGTAAAATTTTAAAAAAATAATCAAACAGACAGAGAGAAAAAGGAATTGGAGGATGGTGTTGTGCAGTGGTGTGCGTAGTACCTTGCTGTGCACCTCCGAGCCGTTAGATCGTGCATCCGACAACTCAGATCTCATCTCAAGAATGAACGGCTCTCGATCATTGTTTGCCGAGATGAGATCCGCGCCATCGGATGCACGATCCGACTGCTAGGCGGTGCTGTGCACCTCACTGCACAGCACGCACCAACCCGAAGTCCGAGAAAAAGACAGGAAAAAGTTGATTTTTTTAATTGGATATACTACCCTACAGGCATTACAAGTTGGATGGTTTAGATTACAGTAATAAACAAATGGACTATGGGGCAGACAATGGCTGTGACAAAAACCCCACAATTTCGATCGTTGGCGGAAAGAATTTAAACTCGAGTAAAAACAACATGGCTGAAGCGTGAAGGTGAGTGTCCCCGCACCATGCCTCCAACGGCCCAACCCTGCCCCGCCCACCCCCGGACTTCGCTTGCCCTCAAATTATGATTCATTCGTATGATAGTTTCTCATGTGATATAAAACTGGACTGATCATTGTCCTATTCATGATCTGAATTATTCATTTTGTTGGTCTCCATGTGGTTATTGTCTATGGCCCCATTTTCATTTTCGTCCCTTTTACTTACTTGAAAAAGTAAAGAAATTTGCAACTTTTTCTTTTCTTACCCCTTTCATATTGATCAAAAACCTTATCATACATTTTTTTTAATCGGCAAAATAAATTTTATTAACAATCAACAAAGAGTACATCGAGCGTCCAATATCAAAAAGGGTAAAAGTCACTACACTAGATGGGCAAAGCCCGTAAATCACCTAATGGGCCAATCTCAGTCTTCCAATGAGTCAAAGCCCAAGCCTAAAAACCCTTGAGAAAGCAAACCCTAACATGGCATCGTCGCAACCCCTTATTGTCGCCACTCCTGAATTGCGGACGCCTATAGTGTCCCAACCCGCACCTTGCTAAGTATCTCGAAAAAGCTAGTTCTCTAGAAATCATATTGAGCATGATACCTAGTCAGGCAAGCTTTTGCAAATCAAACTGTATCTTTGAAAGAGGAGATGTGTTTCTTAGGAAAGACAAGAAATTCATATGGCAAGGTGGTACAACTGATAGGAGAGTGCAACATCGATCATTGGCCTATTTATGTATCTATCATGTGCACGTTGATATATCTTCATGTGATAATCATGTTTTGAAATAAAAATATAGTAAAATTTCGAGATTCAAGACATAACAAATCTCATTAAGCAGTAATTCCAACAAAAAAATAAGATCTCTAGATTCAAGACAAAACAAATCGCATCAAACAATAATTCCAACGAGAAAGGAACAAACAAACAAATTCGAACTGCCAAGTTTAATCGATACATTTATAGCTTAATAGATAAAATATACGCATAGTATTTGTCTTTAGGACAAAACCTAATTCATGTTAAAACCAACGTGATAAATCTAATTCATGTTAATTACTACTAATTACTATCATAAGAACTATAGACCTGACTTCAATATTTCTTCTTCTGCGTTGGCTTCCTTTGGAGCTTCCTCTGCCTCTCTTTCCCCTGCAGCACTTTACGAGTAACAAAGCCCGATTCCAACTCAAGGCAAAACTGCTCATCCTCCTCATCCCTCAATTTTTGTTGTTCCCTTTCTTCTCGCGCTCGTAACTGCATCTTCTCGCGCTCTTGATCTTCTTTTTCATCTCGTCGTCGTGCTTGTTCCTTCTCCTTTTGTGCTTGCAAGTATATCCCCATGAGTTCTTGTCCTTGTCGTTTACGTTGGTCCTCGTGAACGAGGGCTACGATCCCCATCCCAATGGACCCCGGATGCGACCATGGTACTCCCCGCAAGACACTTTCATAGTAAGTTAACAGGTTGAAATCTCCAATGATACGCATGAAGGTGTCGGCATTCATCTTTGTGATCGCCGTCGATTCGAAGACTGCTTCTAAAACAATATATTTTTCAAGCAAAAGAAAATCTGATTCTCAAAATTGTTTTCGCAGCACTTTGGAAAGGGTGTGGGGGGTGCTTTATATAAGAGATATCATTTGGACGAATTCCTTTTTAAAGTCGGTGCTGTGCTTATAAGCAGAGTTTGTTTAGGTTTGGAATTGTCGGCAAAACCACTTTTTCTACATGCCTATGTGATTATGGAAACCTTGTTTACTCGTTAATTAATTGAACCAATATAATTAATTGAATCTTTTCCTCTTTAGAAATAAAAGTATTGCAAACCGTTCATCGATAATTCAATAGAAATTGAAAAAGGAATAATACAAATTCAAGATCCCAATTCTAATACTACTATAAACCCTATGCAACAAACCCAAACGAAAAATGCATAAAGGTAAGCTAAAAGAAATAAAAATTATACTCCCTCCGTCCCTTTATTATAGTCAAATATTTCATTTTGGGCTGTCCTTTAATAAGTGTCCATTTGGTAAAGTTAGTGGGTAAAAGTTGGTACATTGTCTATTTTGTCCCTAAAAGTAGATTTCATTTTGAAAAGTTAGTGAGTAAAAAGTGTAATGATGATGGGTAAGTAGGGAAAGTGGAGGAAAAAGTTGATGTGAAAGGTATAATGATGATATTTTTTTAATAAGTTGGAGTTACAAAGTAGGACATTTAAAAAGAGACGGAGGGAGTACTACTTTTCGTTTATTTTAACCGAGAACAATGCTTATTACCATTGAAGATGTAAATTATTTATCTTTCTCCAAGATGTTCACAAAATTATTCTTTCTGTGCAATTCGGGTTTTGAAATAAAATCAGAGTAAAATTCGAGATTCAATACAGAACAAATCTCATCAAGCAATAATTCCAACAAGAAATAAAATCTCTAGATTCAAGTCAAAACAAATCGCATCAAGCAGTAATTCCATCAAGAAATTGAGGAACAAGCAAATTAGAACTGCCATGTTTAATTAATACATTTATAGCTAAATAAATAAAGTCTACGAATTACTATCATCAGAACTATATACCCTGGACAAGAGCTAAACATCAAACCATCAAAAAATTTACCCTTCATCGATCTTTTATTTCTTGATGATCCCTTAATATTACTTCTTATGGTCTTTTGGCTTCCTTTGGAACTTCCTCTGCCCCTCTTTCCCCCGCCGGAAAGCTTTACAGGCAACACAGCGTGATTCCAACTCAAGGCAAAACTGCTCATCCTCCTCGTCGCTCAATTTTTGTTGTTCCCTTTCTTCTTGCGCTCGTAACTGCATGTTCTCGCGCTCTTGATCTTCTTCTTCATCTCGTCGTCGTGCTTGTTCCTTGTCCTTTTGTGCTCTTGAGTATATCCTCATGAGTTCTTGTTCTTGTTGTTTCCGTTGTTCCTCGTGAACGAGGGCTGCGATCTCCATCCCTATCGACCCCGGGTGCGACCATGGTACTCCCAGCAAAACACTTCCATAGTAAAACATGTTGAAATCCGCAGTGATACGCCAGAGGGTGTCGGCATTCATCTCCACGATCGCCATCTATTCGAAGGCTGCTTCTAAAACTATTTTTCAAGCAAACCAACTAAGAAAATCTGATTCTCAAAATTGTTTTTCACAGCTGCACTTTGAAAAGGGTGCGGGGTTGCTTTATATAGAGATCATTAATTTTGGGAGCAATTCCTTTTTTAAGTCGGTTTTGTGCTTATAAAATAGAGTTTGTTTAGGTTTCCTATGTGATCAAGGAAACCGCGGATGAAATAAAATAAAATAAATGATCAAGGAAACCTTGTTTAAAAAACCGCGGATTTTGTTCAACAAATCCCATGTTCTTGGGTGCCGGATAGGTATCACGTGGTCGTGCCCACGTGTTGCCTGAACAGTCTATCCAGATCGTCCAAAAGTGTTGGACGGCTCAGATTGAAACACTCTTTTTTCTCTCACCGCACAACTCTCTCTCTCTCTCTCTCTCTCTCTCTCTCTCTAAATTCGAGCCGTCCAAAACCGAAATAGATGGCCAGGTTGCACTGCTCGATCAAGCACCACTTGGTGCCCGCTCGACTCCCAAAAATTTCTCAATCCCATGTCAGTTGGGTTTTAGATTGTAGATTGGGTTTTTCCTAGTGTTTAGGATACCTTCCAAATTTGGCAGGCTTGTTAGGTGCGACCTTAGCCGCATAATCCTCAATTTTTGTACTGCCCTTGCAGTCTCAATTCTCGTTATTGCATATTTTAATAGTTTTGAATGTGATTCAAAGACTCTTTCACGCTCTCGAGTTATGAGACTTAGTCTATGATCTTTTGGACCCGTCACGTGTGAACCTTATTTTTAAAATGAGAGATATGTGGGCCGTTGATTGGGCATGCGGAGGTGATGAGCCGTCTTGATGCAGTATGCATGCAGGGATAATATTAATGGGATTATACTTTTAATCCTAGCCGTTGATATATATTTGACCATATTTCAAGTTTAAGAAGGGATGGTATGACTTCAAAAAATTTATTTCCATGCATTGGTTTGAGGAGGATTGTAATAAGATCAAGGAGAATGACGGCCAATGACGTGTTTTGATAATTAATATCTGCCAATGACATTTTTAACATTAATAAATATTCTCAACATGTTCTTGACGGGTATTAGTTATCAAAATACGTCGTGGGCCGTCATTTTCCCTTCAGGTTTCTTGGTGTGGATGGTCTCTTGCTATTCTTTGGTATTGGTTCTCAGGTAGTGATTCACATGTGCACAAGATCCGTTTAATCTTTGTCATTGTCTTCAAAATTAATAAAATCTTTTAGCTTTTCAAAACAATACACACACACATTTAACGGACCTTTGGATTGTGAAAAAGGAAGGGAAAGAAAGGAATTGTAATTTCTTACCAAAACTCATCAAAATGGACCAATAAATATTCATGTCTTTTCAAACCCCCCTCCCCCCACCACCACCACCACCACCACCGCCACCACCCACCAGTAGTATCGGCGATACTACTCGATAACACATTGTACGAGTAGTATTATATGTACCGACCACCACCATCCCGAAATTATACCAACGGCCTCATTGGGCCCACTCCAGCCACCAGATGGCCGATCTGAACTGTCCAAAAATTCTATAAAAAAAAAAAAAAGCTGAGGGGGCTTACGCGAGAATCAACGACATCCGATGCGTTTAGGGTGTTTGATCCAAACACCCCACTTTCGCTTATATATCATCCAGTTTTTTAGTAATTGGGAGATCGAGGTTTTAGATTGTCTTGGACGCTTAATCAATGGTTTGAGATAATCGTATCCGGACAAAAGGACAACTAACGGCGCATGTGCATCCAGCTATATATTTACATTATGAGTAAAATGAGTTTAAATTCTTTCTACTGACGGTGGAAACCGTGTGTTTTTCGCAACCGCTATTGTGGTACCCACCTTGTGTTTATCACTTTATTGTAGTAACTTGAACAATTTATGTTGTAAGGTCCATATAGTATTAGATTTACGCAAAAAAAAAAAAAAAAAAAACAATTCCATTGATAGGTACGTCACATGAGAATTTAATTTTGGTTTGTGAAATGAACGGTCATTGACGGTTTAAGTCTAAAATTATTGACAGAATCAGAGCATCCATTTTATAAATTAAAATTAAATTTTTGGTATACCTATCAATGTCCAATATTAAAGTTGATTTTTTGCGTGGTACTACTCTATGGGCATTACAAGATGGACAGTTTAGATTATAATAATAAATGCACAATGGGACTGACGATAGTGGGGGCAGAAGACCCACAATTTCCATGCTGGGGGAAAGAATTTAAATTCGAGTAAAAACAATATGGCTGAAGGTGAGCGTCCGCACGGCCCAACACGGCCTGCCCTTGAACCCCGCTCGCACTTGAATTAAGATCTTCTCGTGTGATAGTTTCTCATGTGATGCAAAATGGGACTGATCACGGTCTTAATTCATGATTTTAATGGTTCATTTTGTTGGTCTCCACGTGCTTAATGTCTATGGGGGAAAATAAGGTTGATCGGAGATTGTTAAAAGTTTGGTTGAATGATTTTTGTTGCAAGCAAAATACACCGTCAGACTCTGACCATCTATTTCACTTATGACAAATATGATTCTTTCAACTGGATACTGATGTCCAATGGAATTGATCTTTGTCGAAGACGTTAAACACATCGAAACTTACGAAATGAACTGTTTGGATCATCAAAATAGATCAATGATCGGTTCCATTTTGCTTCACATGAAGGATCATCAAATGATCAAAGGATCTCAACTTCCCGGCCGCCACTTCAAACTTGGCCTTGAGTTTGGATCTCTCGTGTGATGCCCCGATGCTTAAAACCGCCCCTATTACCAAATCAATCGTTGAGAGTACACTTTCATTGAAAAAGACAAAAGAAAAAAAACTATGTCGTTTTGAGCTCAAAAGAAAGAGAATTAAACCAAAAAAAAGAGTAAAGCTATGGGTACATATATATGGAATGTACATATCATGTACATATATATTTTGTGGGGTCCATCTCAGGTCTTACAAAAATGATTTGAACCGCCTATTATTTTTAAAATATTTTTTTATAGAGCCCTGTAAAAAATCAGCTCAACTCGATATCGGTAAGGATTTTTCCTAAATTTGTGGGGATGCAACTACTTAACTATTCAATTTCTCCCCTACAAATTCAGGAAAAATCTTTACCGTTATTGAGTTGAGTTGATTTTTTACAGGGCTTCTTAAAAAATATTTTAAAAATAATTGGCGGTTCAAATCATATTTGTGAGACCCGAGGTGAGCCCACAAAATCTATATGTACATGATATGTACATTCCATATGTACACATAGCACTACTCAAAAAATATATATATGAAAGGAAAATGATAGAGGTACCGAAAATGGGGGAGGGATTTCGTACCGACGGCCGCCGGTGGGCCGTCTCCGGCCGCCGGACGGCCGATCCGAGCCGTTCAAAAATTCTAAAAAAAAAAACCGAGGGGCCCCGCTTAGGAATCAATGTTATCCGAGGTGTGTAGAGTGCTTGATCGGAGCACCCCTTTTCGTGTGTGTATATGTATAATCCCCCATTTTCGGTACATATAGCACTACTCTGTATGAAAAACTATAAATAGGGTCACCCTTATCGGCTGTAGAGCAGAAGGGTTAGTCCACCTTCGTAGTCGGCCAACAATCAAACACGCCCAACGTGATATTGGTCACTGAGGCCACATCTCTCTCCCTGATTTTGGGTCACTACAATTCGACGTAAAACCAACAAATGCTTATGTTTAAAGACACTTTGAAAAAATGTATCGGTTCAATTTAGATCAATCCTTCTGTTCTATTAACCGTCTTTACGTATGCAATCAGACTCTCCCCAAGAAATTTCCTCAAATTTTCAAAATGTTAAACCAAGTTAAAAGATCTCCACTTTACAAAGCAAACGTTGCTAGGAACCCAAAACACAATTTATCCCTTCCTATATAGAGGTATACTGGAAATGGTCTAATCACCAAGGTATTAAACCAACCTGAGATGTGATCAAAATAAGAAGGTAGAAAAGAGAAGAAAAGCAAACAAACAAAAAGTGAACCAGCTAAAAAAATGACCCACTACCGAGCCATCATTACACCTTTTTGCAAGTTCTTTAAATATTTCTTTTTGGTGTTTCTTCGCATCTAAGGTTTCGTCTTAGCCTTCAACACTACCAGCGCAGTGATAAGCTCTTGGGCTTCACACGTTTTTCAAGTACTATCCTTTTTCTTTTTTTGGTAACGAAGAGTGATGAACCGGACCAACTCTAGCCCCTTGTACATCTCTTTACGTGTTTGCATGAGGTGAAATGATCCTATGCACAAATCGCTTAGAGTAATCGACCCTCCGACAAAGCAAAATAAAATTTCATTGATCTTTGAAATGGGAACAAATATTAAAAAGAACAAGGACAAACAAAAGATATACTGAGACCCACAAAGAGAAAATTTTGACAGCATACCGACAAAAGAAAAGAGGATAGCACCAACTTAACACACCGGAAGGGAGAACAACTCAAAACAAGATCACAACAAAAACTAAAACCAACCAACAACAATCCCCATAGCCGAACCAGGAGACGGACGTTGAGAAAACCGCGACTAACAAACAGCAACTCTGACCCCATTCCGCTAAGAATTTTTATTTTTAAAACTTTTTGTCCTAATTTAAAAAAAAAAAATTGCAATTATACTTTTTACGCCGAACTTTTGTGAATTCTTGATTAGTCGTACAGAAACATAAAGAGGACAACCAAAGCAAAACCCTTGCAAAGCATCAACCAGCTACAAGAGCAGCAAACCGAAACATCAAACAGACACGCAATCAAGACAGGAATCGAAATCAGAGCTCTACTGAAATGGAGGCACCTTCCTCCAAATCATCTCACCCATGTAATTTATGTACGTAGGATAGATCACCCATCTTGTATATCATGTAATTATTTATCTACTCCCAATTAAATATGAGTCAAGATAAATTTTGACGGAATAAAAACAATTGCAATAGTATGGGTTGGTGCCTTGGTGATCTAGGATTAAAATCCTGAGTATGGTAAGTGCTACATCACGGGTTTACTATCCAACGAAGGGTGTTTGAACATTTGAAGGTCTGAGAGAAGGGATTATGGGGCCCCATCTTCTTTGTTAGCGGAACGAAGCCTAAATACTTGTTTTTCTTAGCGATACGGAACCTTAGTAGTTAGAATCTTGTCCCAAATCGAGTATGTATGTTGGCCCTTGGGATTATTTTTGAAAAACAAAAGACACATCTGTGTTGGCAAGGCTCAAGCCCTTTAGGTCTTTTTCTAGTTTTCGGTTGGCGTTTCGCCTTCTTTTAGGTCTTGGGTGATTTTATGCCGGTGTGCCCTTGTTACTTTTAATTTTTGTAATCCTTTATAAAGATTAATAAATTCTTTTTGCTTAGGAAAAAAAAAAGGCTCAAGTCCTTTTCATGGCCGGCTTGCATGGCTTAAAGCGATTTCTTAAATGCTAAGCTTCGAAGTACCCTAAGTGCAATATTTTTATTTTTTTGTCAAAAGTGAGAAAATTAATTTCCAAAGAATATTCCATCAAAATAGGACGGCACTCCAACATATACACACACAGCTTCTGTGAAGAATCCATGTACAGAATGATTTCACATTTTATTCATCTTTTCAGTTTAATCAATAATAATACGTACTATTATGTGTTAGACAAGGACACTTTTCTACGTATGAAGCTGATAACAAATTTCAAATCGTTTCAATGACGGAGTTACTTGTGGGTGTATGGAGCCATAGCCTCCGCGTTGTTTCGGTGTCTTTTTTTCCAAATATTTTATATTAATATTAGTTTTTTTTTTATTTGTTAAGAACTACTCCGTATATTTTGTATTGGTCTCCTATAAGCTTTTTCTTCAATTATTACTCTCATTTCTCATTCTATTTCTCTCCACTGATTATCGAAAAAACATTCCTCAAAATCTAAACCAAACAAACTATTAGATTTTCAAATCTTGAAATTTCAAAATCTTCTTGTTCATAGTCTGGCCCCCGCATTTACAAAATCCTAACTCCGTTCCTGAATCGTTTGTAAACAATTGGCCTGCATTGCGTTCATAATAATTTGGGAAACACTAACTAGACCAGATTGACTGTAAAAGACTTTGCTGTTAGCCGTCTCTATTATAGTAATTCTTAAAAGTTGAAATATGTTTTTCAAAATTGCCTGGTTCTTAACGTAAATTTCGAAAAATCTTTTTGCGAAATTCCATTTAGTTCTACTTTGGTGAGAAAAATAATCCTTAGAAATAGTATTTTCAGTAGTGTAATCACGAGCCACTAAGGCTCTGTTTGAAAAAGTTTGTATTTTCAATTTTTTGTTTTTGTATCCGATAGTTTTTCAAACAGGCACCATTAATTTGTTTGTGTTACTATTTTTATTTAGAAAATACATATTCAATTCCACTAATTTACGAAAATTCTAGAAACACAAAAAATGAGTTTTCATTTATTTTGAAAATACTTTCGGTAGCCTAAAAATAAATACACAAAAAATATTATGGTCCCCAAATACGTTTTTTGTTTTTAATTTTAATAAATAAATAAAAACTCATTTCTTATTTTTCATAAACGAAAAATAAAAAACTGACAACTTTATCAAACAGAGCCTAAACATGCACTTATTCAGATTTTATTTGTTAAAAACTTAGACCCCGTTCCGTTTCGTTAATGTTCTTATTTTTTAAGTATTTATTTTTCATTTTACAAGATAAGTTATTTTCTCATAAAATATCACTTTTAATTAAAAAATAAATACTTAATTACAAAATAATTATTTGTTTTAATGACTGAAACACATTCAATTCACAAGATAAACCAAAAGTAAACATTATTGGTTAAAGTTTTGACTAATGAGAGATATAAGACCATAGAGGCTGGTATTGCATTAATTACTAATGAGAGATATAAGACCATAGAGGCTGGTATTGCATTAATTACCAACCTAGTCCCCTCTCTCCCTCTCTCTCTCTCTCTCGATCGACATGGCAACAACAGTCCCTTCTCTTCACTCCCTCCTGCTCACCACCTTCCTCCTCTCTCTCTCATCCCTCTTCACCCCCTCCCTCTCCTCCACCGACTCATTCGTCTACGGCGGCTGCTCACAAATCAAATACCCACGAAACTCGCCCTACGAGTTGAACCTGGACTCGCTCCTCACCTCCCTTGTCAACTCAGCTACCTACAACTCCTACGACAAGTTCACCGTAATGGGCTCAAGCCAACAAGACATAATCTACGGCCTCTACCAATGCCGAGCCGACCTCTCGATGCCCGATTGCGCCACATGTGTCGCTCGCTCGGTGAGTCAACTCGGCGTGCTGTGTTCCCAGAACTGTGGCGGGACTGTACAGTTACAAGGGTGTTTCGTGAAGTACGATAACACTTCCTTTTTTGGGGTGGAGGATAAGACCGTGGTGTTGAAGAAATGTGGGCCGTCGGTTGGGTACGCTACGGAGGCGATGAACGGTCGAGATTTGGTGCTGGGAAGTATGGGTGGGGCAACCGGAGCCTATAGAGTTGGCGGGTCAGCTGACGTGCAGGGTGTGGCGCAGTGCGTGGGGGACTTGAATGGGGGCCAGTGTCAAGATTGTTTATCGGAGGCGATCCGGCGGTTGAAGAGCGATTGTGGGACCGCGGTTTATGGGGATATGTACTTGGCAAAGTGTTATGCTAGATACTCAACTAGTGGGGCTCATGGTTTCTCCCAATCCAATGGTAATGACTTTACGATTTTGAAAAAAAATTTACAAAATTTTTATGCACTAGAATTTTGACATTATAATTTCTCTAAGTAAAGAATTATTTTAAGAATTCGCTTCATTGGTGTCATAAGACATTCAAATTTTAATTTGTGAGCAAAACATTCGATAGTAGCCATACATTTGATAGCATTACTAAACACAGGCCACCAAGTCCCTCATTTAATTCGACTCAAATCTCTACAATCACTTAGTAAGGCTAAACATACACTTTAGCGCTCTTGTAGTAGAACCTTACCTACAATTCCAAGATCCTCGACGAAGATTTGATGAGGCCATCCGCACATAACTATGTGATGAGTAGGACAATACTCCGTAACGTATGATTGGAATTCTATTACCAAACGGTCATGTCAAAACTTTGAACTTTGAAGTGCTATAATTTGGCATACTCCTTATACTTTTGTTGAAGTAGTTCTATAAATTGAAATGCCAAAATCATTTTCCGAATGTATACTTCAATTTCTGATATTCTTTTCTACTACTTCTGATGATTACAATTGCAGATTCATCTCATACTGAAGGTGAAAAGACATTTGCCCTTATCATTGGACTATTAGCTGGGGTAGCTCTGCTCATCATTTTCTTAACTTTCATTAGAAAGATTTTCGGAGGAGAAGGTAATTAAAAGTGTTTTTTAATTATCACTTCTAATTCCTGTAGGGAAAGCATTCTCTGCTCTTGCAACTCCAAACTGCAATTGCTCATTCCGAGCCGTTTCGTCCTTTTATTTTTCTTCAGATCTTTTTTTTATTCATTATCTTTAGGAAAGATTACAATAATTAGCTGATGAGGATACTTATACCTTGTCAGCCCTCCTAGAGGATTTCCAATGCAGAAAATGATAGTTGATCGGAGATCGATTGGTGACACCTGATTAGATTATAGTTCTTAGAAAAAGGGCGACCAATATAATGCATTTAGATTGTTCAGCTAGCTACCGATGTTCAGTTAATCATCTTAAGTTTGTGAAGGAACGATCTTCCCGATGAGTCCTACAACAATAATGGTTCAGATCATCAAGAAAACCCGTAATGGACCTACATTGAAGGAAGAAAATTGCATGTGTATACTCGTGAATCAGAACAGCGGATAATCCAACTGCTTTCTTCTAATTCTCCTTTAGAAAAGATTCTTCTTTTCTACACATCCCATATATATATGGATTCAGTCCCATTAATTTAGTTGATTCATTTTCCTTTTTGCAGGAAAATAAAACGACAGCTAGAGCTTAATGCAAAGATAAGCTACAATGCAACCACCTCTTTATGTCCATCATTTGCTTTTGGGTACCTCTTTTCTGTCACTTTTTTTTCTCTTCCATGACGTCAACTTGGCTTTTTCTCTCTTTACCCTTTTCCTTTTATTTTTTTTTCCTTTATTTTTCTTTTATGATTTCCACCCAAAAGTAGATTGTGAAGAAAAGATAGAAGAATATGTGTGTTAAGGACCAAGGGGAATCAATCAAAAGGAGGAAAAAAAGGACAAGGGTAAAGATTCCACTCTCCCCTCCCCTCCCCTCCCCTCCACTCAACAAAGTTCTGTTGTCCAATGTGAATAATTCTTTTTATGTTGTGGTATGTGTACTACATATTCCTTTGAGATGCTTTCTTAGGTCACTCGATCTTGATCCAGAGAGCTGTTGTTAAGGAATATTATTACTTGCTCTTGGAGCATCGTCCTTGGAGCAGTGGATAACCACTCATAGTTTACAGGCTTCGTTCTTAATTATTCAAATTTCTAATATTTCATTTACCAATTTGTATGAGGAATTAAACCATGCACTTGAATAGCATCAGGTTTTTTTTTGATAGGCAACAAACTTTTATTAAGAACTCGACAAAGGGTATATCGAGGAGAGACCAAAAACAGACCACGGAGAAGTGGTACTGTATAGGCCTGAAGAAAAGAAAAGAAAAACACATTCAATGGACATTGAATAGCATCAGGTTGTGAGGCGAAGAGAGGCAACGTTATATCCTTGAATAGCATCACTATTGATAGGGGAGTATTCGTTTTCACACAGAGACAAGTACGAGTCACAAGAATCATCATATCCATAAAAACCAAGTAGTCGATGGTATTCATGTTAAATATGAGAGAAAAGATATTTTATTAATTTCGATAGCATTATACAATGAGCTCCTTGATTTATAAAGGAGAGAGAGCCTAATTAAGGAAGGGAATCATACCAATTAACTTTGGAAGAAAATCATCCTCATTACAATCAAATCTCAATCTCAATATCACGATATGATCACGATATTATTTATTATATCTATTTATTCTAACAAATTTGTAACCCTCTTAAATTTTTTTGTTCTTGGGAACGTTTGTAGACGGAGTAGACCACCTTTCAGTGATTTTTAGTACTCATTGACATATCAATTGAGTTTCAAAGAAGTGCTCCGCTTAACTCCCAAAAAAATGTTGGAAAATGATGTATTTTTTATATAGTGCAAAGATCATGCATTTTACTACTATCAATTTTGAAAAAAATTCATGTTTTTTTTTTTTGAACTAGTTCATGAAATTCAGTACGCGATAACCACAAAGTATTCATCAAACAATGGAAAACAAGAACAAGGTCACGTTTAAATTACATCTGACAATACAATTTAGAATCACTGTTACGTCGGTGTGTGCTTTCCAACAAGTTTTTGGTAAGGATGCTTTCCAAACATTCTTTTATTTTAATTTTTTGCTTTATTAGACAATAATGCAAACTCTACGCCTAGTGGATTACATGTTAGCATTGTGTGATTAAAGATATTCTTTTCCTTTCTCATGCAAAGAAGTACTCACACAGTATATTCTGTCACCGGCCATTATATATCCATAACTTTTGCTAAGGTATTATACTCCCTCCGTCCCTTTTTAAGTGTCCTGTTTCGTAACTCCAACTTATTAAAAAGACATCATCATTATACCTTTTACATCAACTTTTTCCTCCACTTTTCCTACTTACCCATCATCATTACACTTTTACTCATTAACTTTTCAAAATAAAATCTACTTTTAGGGACAAAATAGACAATGCACTAACTTTTACCCCCCTAACTTTACAAAATGGCTTATTAAGGGACAGCCCAAAATGGAATACTGGACACAAAAAAAGGGACGGAGGGAGTAACTAGCTAGCACTTCTCTTTATAAAATGGAGTGGAAAGGCTAGATCAAGGAAGATTCATTGTAAAAAAAAAATTCGTGAAAAGGCTTAACCCTAACTAGGCGTTACAAATAACTGTTGCATTGAAACATTTTTTGCTAACCAGAGATGGCCAACCGCTAATGGCTACAACCCTAGTTCATCTAAATAAATGGTTACATGAAGATCATAAAACTTTATGCTAGAACATTGGCAAATGAATAAATAAATGGGTATGGATATACTGCATCTACACAGTTGCATCGTTTATCTCTTAGTCCTCTTATAATTAAAGAAAGTCAGGGTTCGAGCCTCGTTAGAGGTGTTTGGAGTTCAAGGCTATAGACAGCTCTTGGACCCCCTATAGATTAACTAACTAACTCTCTGTTAACCCTGATTGATGTATGCAATATTGGCAAAAATAATAATAATAATAAAGTTAACTTGGGACCTCTCATCCTTTTATCAAATGAACTGCATGGTGGGTATGGATATATTGCATCGATCTCATCTCTACATATTCCTTAATTCCACAATCCTAAATAATGAGGCCCCGTTCTATTTTATCAAATAAGTACTTAAAAATAAGGATCTATTTTTTAACTTAAAAATAATGAGCTTGCAAAAATAATTTTTTAATTTTTTTTGCGGAGTTTAATAGATCTCATCGACATCTATCAAATAAGATTCATATTGCATATTTTTTTGATTTCTGTAAGCCTATTATTTTTAAGCTTGAAAATTACAAATAAGTACTTATTTTGTAAGGGGCGAAAGCGGAACACCCCCGAACTATTGTATAGAAACGTGCCCATATGAAGTTCATGAATTTATCAAAAAGAAAAAATATTATCATAAAGGGAAAAAATCACATGCCCCTATCAAGATGTATGGGTCCGTTTGATTAGCAAGATACTAGTAGAAAATGCAAGAAAGAAAAAAAAAATTGTGTTCACTTAGTAAGAATATCCTAGAAAGTAGTGGAAAGTATACTTTCCTGTACAACCCTCTAAAACTTGAGAGCTTGCCTGACTTTTTCTCACAAAATGTGCAAAAAAAAATTATTTTCTCGAGAAAATCAACAATAATTACTCTAATTTTCCTCTTTGCCCTCTTCCCTCCACCAATTTCTCTTCTAATTTGGGTAACTTTTCTCCTTTTCAAACAATGATATTTTATTTTTATTGCAAAACTTTCATCCTAATCAAACGGATGCGAGAAAAAAAATTACATTTTCTTTTTCTTTTCTTTCACTCCACTTTCTATCATTTTCACTTTCCATTATATTTTTCTTGCTGATCAAACGGACCCTAGGAGTTTGTCGTGATGGCTATGGGACAAACTATACGGATTAGTTCGTGGTACGTGCAAGTTTGTCTTCGACTTTGTCCCTCTGGTTTGCTCCTTTGAGTTTTTCGGTTTGTTCTTTAGGTGTTAGGTTGTAGGTTTTTGGGTTTTGGGTGTTTTGGTTGGCTCCTTGCATTTCTATGGGTTGATTTTCTGGTGGCATTTTGCCGGTGTGTCCGTGATCCCGTTGAATCTTCGTAATCCCTTTCAAAGATTTATAGAAGAAAAAAGTAATTGCTGTTATAGCAAAAGTTGGTCCATTTTTTGTGGGTTACGTGATCTGGAATTCAAGCTGGACACAGGCGAGGATGTATGTTCAAGGCCCATTTTGTTACGCACCGAGTCCAAATTTCGTGAAATTCATTTCATGGGCCCAGAACTTATTCAAGAGGACTATTCTTTTAGGGCCCGTTTGATAACCAGCTTGTGGATTGGATTAGGAGTATGAATCCCATGAGTCTCACAATATCTTGTTTGTTTGCAGATTTGAGGTTAGGATTGGGAAGCCCAAGGGACTAGCAGTCCGGTCATTTAGGGGTGTTGGGAATCCTCTCGTGGACATGGTATTGGTAGTCCAGTCCACACTCCTCCAATGCGAAAAGACAAAAATAGTCTTGCTTAAACCATCTAATGACCAAAATACCTGCAGCTTATAACCACAAACCCTTGCCCCCATCCATTTCTCTCACGATCAGATGAAGACAGCAGCAGCTGGTAACAGACAACACCGTCTTCTTAATTTGGTGGCTAGAAATTCAAAAATACCTAATTCCAACAAGTAAGAAAACCTCCAGTACGGTGAGATCCTAATGACTGACGTGAAGGCATTTTGCTTAATGGTATGCATGTATAGATGAATGTAGTTTGTATGCCTACCAGGTGTTTGTAAAAAATCTTAAAGTGAGGAAAGAAAAAGATCACAGATGTGCTTGCTGGGGCATCCAAGCTGGTGTGAACAATTTGGTAAAGTTAATAATACAGGATTGTTCGATAAAGGTTATGAAAAACTACAGCTTGAGTAATTAATTTTTTTGGCTTGAATGGTTGGAAATAATTGAAAATTGGTTGAATGGTTTTTATTTTATTTTTGTGTGGTTGAAAAGTAGTTAGATGGTTGAATGACAAAAGATTGTTGCATAAGGGCAAAAATAGAAATGTATACTATCAATCCAATCATATCCCATATGAAACAAATATGATATTAATAATCTTATCTAGGGCTGTAAATGAGCTGAGCAGCTCGCGAGTTCGACTCGGTAAGGGCTCGGTTCAAAGGATAAATAAGCGAGCTCAAGCTCGATTTTGCGGCTCGTTTGATAAACGAGCCAAGCTCGAACCTAGTAGGGCTCGGCTCGAACAAGTTCGCGAACAAGTTCGTCTCAGCTCGAAATATATAGGTTCAGCTCGGCTCGGCTCAAACATGCCAATATATAGGTTTGCGAACAGGTTCGTCTTGGCTTGAAATATATAGGCTCGGCTCAGCTTGGCTCGAACATGCCAATATTCGGTTCGACTTGGCTCATTTAGCCAAATTTTCAATATGAAAGCTAAAAAGTTGATGAATTCGAGCCTAACCGGCTCGTTTATTCCAGACCGAATACTAACGACCGAGCTCGAGCTTTGTACATTCTTGTCAAGCCGAGATTTTGCAGCTCAATTTGAACTCGAGCTGAGCTCGAGCCAGACAAATTATGATTGCGGCGAGCTCGAACATGTCAATATTCGGTTCGGCTTGGCTCGTTTACACTCCTAATTTTATCATCTAATCACATCTCAAACAAACATACTTATCATCAATCACATTTCCTTATCAATTCCTTCTCATTACCAATCTCAATCCTAATCTCATCCCTTACGAATCTCAATCATCTATCACTGTTATCAAACGAGGCCTTAGGATCTTGGTACAACATGCTATTTATATTGATCTACATCACTCCGACCAAATGTTTTTATATACTCCAAAGGGCAACGATACTCTATCCTCTTGCCCAAGTGTGTGGGCCCCATACATATGCGATATTGGCAAAACATTGCTATGGGCGCCAATAATCTCTCTATGCTTCGACCACAATTTAGAGGCCTCCTGCTTAATTTGTGGCTATGTCAATCCGAACACATCACTATGTCCCGACAAGTGGTACGCCCTGTCGCGGGTGACACGTGGACAAAGAGTTATACAACGTGGTATAATATGTGTATCAGAAGAACTTAAGCCCATCGATCTCTTCACTACACAAACACCCATATTTAAAGAAAATAAGGACTTTGATTTACAGAAATAGGTAGGAGAATACTCTCTTCAAAATAGAAAACCTTAATGGGTAGTACTTTTGTCTGACATTTGTATAAGAATAGAATCATTTTGGTGTAAAAGACCCAAGAAAAAGACTTGTTGGACGGTTGATCTGAACACTTCAATAAGATTTATGCCTAGTTTGTGATGCAGAATGGAAATATTATATCATTTAAGAAATAAAATATTTAGTTTTATTATTTTGGCTATAAATTCTTGTAGGAGATTTTGATTGAGTTTGTTTTTGTAAGTTTCTTTTATTCTCTGGTAATCAAATTTAGGAATAGCTCAAATCTTTTGATTTTGGTAATTATTGAGTTAATTAGCGATTCATTGAGATTCAGCTTCCTATTTTGCTGATTCCTTTAGGTCTTATTTTTTAGTATAAAATAAGTTGTAGGATGACATTAAAATTTAGTTGATTAATAAAATTCTGGCTTTGCCTGAGAAGAGAGAATATCTTTTGTTCTTTTGGTTGTTCTTTATTGCGTGAGTTATTCTTCGCTTTTACGCTGCATCAGTTTGTATCAGAGCGTAGGCTCGCTTCCTGATCCATCACCAATGCCGCCAAAAGGAGGAGGTCGAGATGTTGGTGGTCGACATTGCACTGCTGACGATGCGTATGAGCGCAATTATGCCGCGCTTGAAGCTCAACTAGAGGCCTGCTTAGCACAACTCATTGACGATAGGTTCAATGCCTTGACAGAGCAACTCGCCGCTTTGACTATTGCTAGAGGAGCACCTCAACACCAGAATCCCCATTCACGTCGAGTGAATGCGAAAAGCGGTGACGACGTCGAGTATAAGATGGCGGCAACCTGTTTGTCGTGCTTAGGCCACAAAGGAAAGAGCTTGTTGTGGTTTTGACGCATTCAGGCGTTGGGAGTCGGGCTTCAAGCTGGACATACCAGAATTCAAGGGTTGCTTGCCGCCTAATGAGTTTCTGGATTGGGTTGCGGCTGTGGAGGAAATTTTTGAGTTCAAAGAGGTACCTTTGGACAAACGATTTTCTTTAGTCGCGACAAAGTTTTGAGGGTGTGCCGCTGCATGGTGGCAGCAACTTAAACAAACCCGTGAGCGACAAGGAAAAGAGAAGATTCGTTCGTGGGAAAAATTAAAGAGCCATATTCGTTCTTTCTTTTTACCCATTAATTATGCCTCGGTCTTGAATCAAAGAAAACATGTGGTTAAACATTCTCGTAAAGGTCAGTTGGGGTTTCAATCTATTTTTCACGATAAAGATTCCTATCTGTCATCCAATTTTTCCAGAAAATTATTTTTAACGTCGACCAACAAAAGTCATTCATCAAAGGAAATATTTTTTTGAACGGAAGTTGGAAAAGGTGTTCGTGAGGATAGGAAAAATATTGTGGAGGCAAAAATACTAGAGGAAGAATTTGATGAAATATTTTTGAACACTGAAACTTCCTTTTTGCAATCACAAGTTGATTGAGATTCACCTCCCACATATGATGACTACCTAGAGGGGTATGACTATGTAGTCACTGCAAAAGAAGATCATGATTTTAATGAGGGAGGCAAGATTGAAGTGGCTGAAAATCGACAAAATATTGGAATTGATATGGATAGTGCTACAAAAAATGAACTTGTGATGGATGAGCGGCCAATTGGATTTGTGGGCATGAAAAGCGTTGATGGGATTAATTGTGAGATCAATGTAATGTCATTAAAACCATGTCCACGTATCTTGATGCAAGTCCTACTATGAGCAATATTTTTTCGACACCAAAGCCATTTGATTGGAATGGCATGAAGTACATTGTAATTGAAAGCTTGGACATGAATTTCATTCGTACTATTCAGACATCGGAAGGGTTGAAGCTGATCATTGTAATCAATTCGTGGATCCTTTTTGGAAATATATTAAAGTTGTTGTGAAGAAAAATATTTGGATTGCGTACTTAGAGCAAGTTGTGACACACAATATTGCTTTTATTTTTCTAGACTCATTTTTATAGTTTGGGGTTCAAAAAATTAATTTGAGGTACAAGATTGATGCGGACACGTTACGACGAATCCAACTTTATAAACTCAAGGACGAGTTTCTTCAAGCCGGGAAGAATGATGCAAAATGGATATATTATACTATCATTTAAGAAATAGAATATTTAGTTTTATTATTTTGGCTATAAATTCTTGTAGGAGATTCGGATTGAGTCTGTTTTGGTACGTTTCTTTTATTCTCTGGTAATCAAATTTGGGAATAGCTCAAATCTTTTGATTTTGATAAATATTGAGTCAATTAGCGATTCACCGAGATTCAGCTTCTTGTTTTGCTGATTCATTTTCAGTCTTAGTTTTCTAGTATAAAATAAGTTGTAGGATGACATTAAACTTTAGTTGATTAATAAAATTCTATCTTTGCTTGAGAAGAGAGAGTATCTCTTGTTCTTTTGGTTGTTGTTCTTTATTGCGTGAGTTATTCTTCACTTTGGATGATCACCCTGAGAGCCTTTGGGGAGGATTTTCTGCAAAACAAGTTCAAGGACCGGTGGTGTTTCCGGTCGTGGACCCTCTGACGATCCAGTTAGTCGGAGAACGATAGAGAGAAAGTATTGTAAAAGACTGAAACAAAGAGTATACCTTCTCATTGGAAGTATGAGTGGTTTGTATAGATCCAACGCATGATGTGCACTAGTTGTGGGATCATGGGATAATGGGGCAACGGGCATGGATAGTGGGGCAACGGACATGGATCATGGAGTAGTGGAAGTTGTGGCATGATTTGTGGGATGAGTGACCCAATCATTTCATCGGTTCTCTTACCGCGCAAGTCTGCCGATCGGTATAAGCCTTGCTGAGCATCCGACCACGTGTCATACCCTAGCGCTCAGCATTATTAGTAATAAAAAGGGAAAATTTCAAAATAGCACCTGACCTTTCGCACAAATCACATACAGGCACCTAACCTTTTAAAATTATCAAAAAAACACCTAACCTATTTAAAAACTCATCAATTTTACACCCTCCGTTAACTTCCCATCCAAAACAAACGGAAATGCTGAAAATGTGCATTTTGGCACGAATATTGGCAAAACAAGATTAAGGCTCATTTTGGCAAAACCCAATATTATACTCATAAACATGATTAAGGCTAGATTTGGCTTTCAAAGTCAATTAATAACTTAATTTTTATCTTTATTAAAAAAAACGCATTTGTTAGTTTTAAGCTTGACAAAAAACATAGAATAGTCATGGGTAGGCGTGAAAAGTGACAAGTCATGGGTATTTAATTACTAAATTAAGCTTGACTATTCTATATTTTTTATTTTTGCCTTTTTCCTTTGTTTAATACAGAGTAATCTTATTTGGCTGCATAGTTATGGGTATTTAATTATTAAATTAAGCTTGATTCCTTATTTAGGGTGGATTTGGATTGAAAAGTTAAGTAATTTTTGTGACTTATTGATTCATCTTGACGCAAACTAACAAATGCGTTTTTTTTTTCTTTTGAATAAAGACAAAAACTAAGTTATTAATTGACTTTTAAAGTCAAATCGAGCCTTAATCTTGTTTATGAGTATAATATTATATTTTGCCTAAATGAGCCTTAATCTTGTTTTGCCAATATTCGTGCCAAAATGCACATTTTCAACATTTTCGTTTGTTTTGGATGGAAAGTCAACGGTGGGGGTAAAATTGATGGGTTTTTAAATAGGTTAAGTGTTTTTTTGATAATTTGAAAAGGTCAAGCGCCTGTATGTGATTTGTATGAAAGGTCAGGTGCTATTTTGAAATTTTCCCTAATAAAAATTCATGCTCATCAAGACTGATTTGCCCCCATCTACGAACGAGAAAGGAGGCCGGTGGGGACCGTTATTATTAATCAAAAAGTGAGGTGGACGGGCCAACCAAATTATGGGCCCTCTTTGCATGGGTATGGACTTATGGGTTGGGCATTCACATGTTGGCAGGTTCAGTCGCTGTACATGTCTTTCCTTTGTCAACACACAGACCAAAGAAAGCCCACATGAAAGGTATCGTTGATGTAGTAGAAAGTAAGTAGTGGCCACCCACAATTTCTAATCAACGGAGGCCGGAATCACATGTATTTTTACGTTTATGACAGAATTATCGTCCTTGTATACTGAGATCAAGACAGACACGATGGCGGCTCCACATGTAAGTCTGGGTGGTCATTTGAACACCCAAAATTTTTTGTTTTTATTAAAACATGTAGTAATTTTATTTGGAAATTGATATTCGCGCTCTATTTTTTACTGATGGCGCTCCACTTTGTTCATGAAAGTAGAGCGCGAAAATCAATTTCCTTTTATTTTAGGTTTTGTTTCAACACTTAATTCTATATGCTATGAACACCCATTAATCTTAGGTAAATCACAATTGAACGTACACCTTATACATTAGCTCAAAACGAGATCACTCTTAGCACCAAAAATTTGAAAAATAAAGAAAGAATATAGTATCTATTGATATCGCTATCATGCTTTGGCTTCTCTCTGAATGACAATCAACTCTATATCTCAAAAAAAAAAAAGGCATCCAAAATTTTTCATGGCTGTGAGGACTAGACTATTGAGATTGTGATATTTCACTACGATACTGAGATTGTTGCATGGAGAAAAAGAAAAGAAATTGAGAGTATGGAGAATCCATAATGTGAATGAGAAAATATTGTTTATTCAAATCTATATTTATTCACAAAAAAATAGAGCTCATAACTTAAAGAGAAAAAAAACCTCAAATGGCACACGTTTAAATTTCAAATAGTTCGTTTTAAAAAAAAAAAAAATTGGCATGAGAGTAGGTTGCTATCAAAATTGGCATATTTGGATCTCCCTTCAAATCCACGTCACATGTGACATATTTACTAGAAGACAGATTGGTTGGATTGTGAATTGATGTCAAAAGTGTACGTTTTAACTTGTCCACCTGATTAGCTTCGGCATCTCTTGTTGGGTATTTTCAATTTGATATCAAAGCCTTCTCTCCAACCCTTATGCCAATTATTATTTATTTGATATCAAGTTATCCCTCTCCAACTCTTACGTCAATTTATATTATTCAAACGAACACATTTTCAAAATCCTAACTGCCAATTTTTGAAATTTGGCATGAGAGGAGGTTGCTGCCAGAGTTGGCAGGCTTGGGCTTTCCTTTAAAGCCATGTAGGTTTTGGCATGGTAGAAGACACCTTGGTTGCATTGTAAATTGGTGTCAAATATTCATGTTACAAGTTCCACATCAAATTTGACATCTCTCGTTGAAGATGCTCTTTATGTCACCCTTAATTCCTTTGTCACCGACCAACCCCCATGTTATTGTGTGAGAGATATGATTCTAGTACTTTGCTAGCAATTAGTATGTTCACATAGGCCGGCTAGGCTACATGGCCCCACACTGCATATATTTTCACCCAACTCAACCATACAGTTGACATCTCTAGCTTAACGTTAAATCCATATCCATATTTGTCACAACAGGCCAGTTTCTTTCTAGAAGGATTCGGATTCTCTGCATTCAACTGTTGAGAAGGTTGTGTAGTTCAATCTGAATCGTTCATCTTAATAATTGATGGTTCAAATTTGCTAAATTTTTTATCGGTAAAAGTCTTTTATTATCAGTAATAGGTTGAAAACAAATCTAGACTATTAAACATATCATCCGACAGTTGTAATCACTTGAATTTTTACATCTGCAGTCTACTTTAAGACAGCAGACAAGCCAGATTCTTTGAGTACCATATTGGGAAGATGGGACTGACATTCCATGTTATTGATTGTGCGTCACTTTTAGATTTGTTTAGGATGAGAGTTTGGACAAGCTTTTTCCCGATGTTTTGACACAGGTCTTTTTTTTGGTTATTTTCTCTTAATCATAACATGGGTCAAATTCTTACATCATATTTTTCGGCTTGATGAGAGGAATCCAAAAAATATAACATTGTAGACCAAAGTTGAAAAAAATTCATATGAGACGACGAAGACGACCCCCAAAACTCAAAACCAACAGTTAAAAACAACTCTCTCATCTAATTCCATAGTCCATCCAACTACTTGCTTCAGATTAAAAAAAAAAATTTCCTACTATTTGATGAATTTTCAGACTGTTGTGGGCCCACTCAAGACCCCGCAATCGTAACCATTCATACTCTTGCCCCGTTGATAAGGTCATCGCAGCCTAAACCTACCAAGATCAGACATAGCTATGTCAACAAATGAATGACTTAAGCCTTACAAGTTTACAATTTCTTGTGTCTTCTACTTTTCTTCCGCAAAATGTGTTTTGTCCATATATATAAGTTATATAACTATGGTGTCTGATCGAGCTAATCTTCGGTTCTTGATAAGAATTACGATATGAATGATTCTGATTATTGTTTGTTTTGAATGTCGAACGACCCGCGATGGCCATATAGCTAACCTTGGATCCCAGGCTGAGTCCTTGACCATGACCTGCAGGTAGCAAGATGTCCATTCTTTTTATGTAATGGAGGAGGGCCCGATGACAACTTTAGTAGCTTCTGAGCTCTCTTTCCCTGTTTTCCTTTCTCCTTTTTGTTTAATTTACGATATTTTTTACAAAAAAAGAAAAAGAAACTTAATTAGAGAATGATTTTTCTTGGTAAAAACACGAAAGAAAAAGAATGATGTCTTCGAACTTATGCACCAGATCGAAGAAAAGAAATTTATGGCAATTCCTTCAAAATAAACTAAGCGAATTAAGCACTAGGTAATTCGGGTCTTAATTTGTTAATGTTGATGTGCCAAATTTAACAAATATCTGTTTTGAAAATTGGGTCAATTTGATTGGCACTGTCCTTGGTTCTTTGTTGTATGAATGTGTTGGCTTTGTGGTCAAGACCTGAGACTTGTGAGTTTATTCCCTCGTAAGATTTCAAATTCAAATCTCACAGGTGCAATCAACTATTTTAAACCTATTTCATACGAAGCAATTGTTCCAGCTTTAATTGAACTCCTCGCACGTGGGCGGTGAGATTGGGCTTTCAGAATTAGTCGAGGTGTGCGCAAACTAACATGGATTCTTGAGTTATCAAAAAAAAAAAAAAACACTGACTTGCATTATTTGTGGATTCTCATTTTCCCCTTTTCTCTTTATCTTTCTTTATCTTTAACTTGCGATATCTGTTTCTCTATTTTTTTTAGGTTATTTTTTTGGTAAACATTTTTTATGAGTGAAATATTAACTTTTAATATTGAAATTCTATTTTAATTAACTTCGTTGATTTTTAAGTACTTTAATACATTCCAAGTAAACCAATTGAGTTCGGAATCCACACAGATAATAAAAAGAACAAGTTTAGTTTTAAAAAAAATACAAAAAGAAAAAACAAAGTTCTGCATACCTTTTATTTATGGATTCTATCTCATTTTTCCTTTTTGTCTTTTATCTTTAACTTGCATTATTTGTTTCTCTCTATCTATTAAAGTCACTGTAAAACGAAAGATCATGCAATATCAACTGGATACTGCCAATCACGCGTGGTGTCTCAAGTCATTTCTATATCAGACATTGATATGGGATCAATCATACAATTAGTAATAAGCTTCCCATCAACGTGTGTGATGGGAGCATGGGTGTTGGCTTCATCCGGGCTGCCCATATTTGGCAATGAACTCAGATTTCACTTCAGTTAGACGGTTGAGATCTGTTCGGCCAAGATGATATCTAAATTGTCTATTATCAAGTATGGACGGTTCGAATGGGACTACCACACATGTTGTCCTCTAAGGAACACCGTGGCATGGAGTAATCTTTCCATTGCAAATTTGAGTGGGCATCTCTACTCTCTAGTTTCAATAAATGTCGTATAAACCAAACCAAACCAAACCGAGCCTTTCTTTCCAATCACTTGGGGTCGGTTACATGAATCCGTTTCCTTCATTGGACTCTGTCAAGTGTCACTTGTTCACACAAACCCATTATACTTATATCTTTGCGCACTACAGCATATAATGTCAATTTAAGTCTACCCCTCCCCGTATCAATAAAGGTCGTATACTTGAGAAATTTTTCAGTGCCGGGTGCCCGTGCGCACTTCTCGACCATTCAAACGTGTTTTGGATAGTCCAGATTTGTTTGGATTTGATGGAGTGTGTGGAGGCTTCGGTTATGACCTCGGTACATAGGCTCTCGGTAACCGAGGACTCATGGTGTGACCCATGGTCACGTACAGGCGAGCCCCTGAAGTTACCACTTATCTTCACTGGCATGGTGTTAACCCTCCTGTCAGTACTTCGGTTAATCACCGAGGCATATGTTCCGTTGAGATCTGGAAGGAATGTAACCAACCAGGGGGGGGACCAAAAGTGCCACGCGGCAGACAGGACCACCGTGGCCATGTGCTTCGTAACCGCCTTATCCAGTGCGTCACTTATGACGTCACCGAGGGCGGTTACCTAAGCGTGACTCCTACGCGCTTCCTTGGAGGCCAAGTAAACATGGGTCTATAAATACGAAAGGATTCTAACCTAAAAGAGGTACGCCATCTTTACCCTAACCCTAGACCTAAACTACTCTCCTTACATCTAACTTGATCGTCGGAGGGTCACTGGGCTTTCCAAGCCCTAGTGACTGGTTGCAGGACCCCAGGCGGACGAGCGGAGCAACGGAAGAGGAGTATTGTGCCAGGCAAAGATCCCTCCAAACCTGAACCCCTACAGAGTGTTTTGGTAATTTTACACTAAAAAAATATCCAAATTAATCTGAACTGTCCAAAATACTTTTGGACGGTTAAAATATGCGCACGAATACGGTATCTGTGCCCACCCACCACTAAAAAACTTCTCACTGTATACTCGAATGCACCTGTGGCACTTTTGAAACCTTTATCCTGTCGGTATCAATAAAAGAAAATTCTCCTCAAGTACTCCAACAAGATCAAGCCACTTCAGGGAAAATAAAATACTCCAATTTTTATTTGGTTCAAATTCAGTTACTCCAAATATGACTTAGAGACAAAACAATTACTGTTATACAGGGCGCTTCTAATAAAAGCGTCCTTATTTTCGTTAAATGCGGACCTAGCTGCTAGCCGTTGGATCGTGTTTTGAATAGTCTGAATTTTAATGAAACTTTTCCGGTGGAAAGTTATAATTAATTGTAACCGGTCATAAACTTTCCGCATATCTGGACCATTCAAAACACCATCCAACGGCTAGCAACAGAAGTCCGCAAATAACGAAAATAAGAGCGCCCTCATTAGATGCGCCCTGTACTATTATATACCCACTAGCTTGAACTTAAATTATATGATAAACTTAGCTAGCTAGATTGAGGCCCCGTTCTACTAAAATTCTTATTTTTAAGTACTTAATTCTTGTTTTACGAGACATGTCATTCTCTCATAATACATCACATTTAATTCAAAAAATAAGTATTCACTGAATCTACTCACATGCTCCCCTTTTTTGTATTTAGACAAATGGAGTCACAAGAAAAATCTTAACTAAAACAACGTTTTATTGTGGGCACGGTTTCCCTAATTTATCACAAGTGTCTTTTTAGTTGTCTTTTCTGGAGTTTTATTAGATTTGTGCAGGATTCATGTTGATCGAGAGAAATAAAAAGCACAAAACTGTAACAACAATCAAGCAAAAATCACCAAAAAGAAGAAAAAAATCAGTACTAAAGACAAAAAAAAAAAAAAAAATCTTTAGAAACTATAATTTTACTGTCCCTTTCTTCTTTTATTTTTTAAAATTTTGAACAACTTCTATCCGTATTTTTCTGATTTCTCTTGTCAAGACAACACTTATTTTTTGTTTGAAATTTGTAGAAAAAACCCCAAGTGTTTGTTTAAACACTTCACCGATGATCGAAATGGAAAATAGAACTAAAAAGAAAAGGTGGGTTGTCCAACTTCCAACATGTGACTTGGAGCATTTATATTGCATGTGGTGGTATTAATTTTGGCCAATTCTAATCAGTGCCCCTGGGGCACAACTTTAAGCATATTAAATGAGGTAAAAGTTGGTATGCACCATTCTAATTTGAAAGAATAATTAATGACGTACATTGGTAAATTAAGAGTTCTCTAATTACTCTCATTAATGATCGTAGTAGTATCAAATAGGGTCAAATCTACCCCAATATCAAATTTTACTACCTCTGTATTACTTATGTAGTTTGGTTATAAAAAAATTCATAACTATTAACTACTCCATGTTTTTATGTTTGCTTTATACGGTTATGTTAAAATAATTTCTGACTAAAATTTTTGTGGGTACGTAAATTACAATTGAATGTATTGGTGGGCAATTATTTGTAATGAACTGATTTTTACGGGTTATAAAATTTGAAGGTTGAGGACGAGAGAACAATGGGTACGTAGTACCCAATCCCAAGAGATTTGGCCAAATGGGTATGAGAAAACAAATAAGTGATTTGGCCAGGGGCCAAAAACTCTAAACCTCGGTGCCACTGGAGGGTTTGTCTAGTCATTAATTTCAGGGCTTCAGAATTAGTTGAGTTACGCCAGCTAACTTGTACATCTGGTTTCAAAACAATAATATAATGAGTAGTACCCATCACATTCTCTAATTAAATCTAGCTCGTTTTTATTTTTTTTAAATTTATGTTCGTCTAAATAAAATTAAGGAATAAATTAATTAGTTACGGGAACAACAGTAGAACACATGCACCTATGACCTACCTAATTTTTTTTATTTCCACGTAATCTTTTTGTAGCTAACCGGGAAAAAAAAAATCCATCTCCTTGTAGCCACCAAAAAAAAAAAAAAAAACCCCTCTCCTTGTATGTAATCTTTTCATTTGCAATGAAAACCTTTCACCTACCTAATTTTTAAAAGGAAATAAGAGTAGTGTTGTCATTAAAAAAAGCATTACAAATATTTATGGATGGGTAGTTTAAAAAATAATGGTGAAAAGTAATGCTTTGTGAGTATCCATAAACACAACTCATGATTTTACGTATATTTATTGCACCTAAAGTATTGCCCCAAGGCCAGGGACACCTATTAGCGGGACCAATTAATTTTTGGGGAAAGTAGGTAGTACACGTAGGCAATGGACGATCCAGATCAATAGGAGCTCTGATTAAATTCAAACCGTCCGCATTAAAATAGATGGCCGAATCAACCACTCTACAGCCCCTATAGTGTGGATTGCATTACAGGACTCCAAATTCGTAGTACTCCCAATATGGGTGTATGCACCACTTTGGATTCGTAATATTGGGTTTAGAAAAGGATAACGTTTTGTGAAGTTCGTTGTAATTAAAGATTCATAACATATGCCTACAAATTCATGAAATTTGTTTAAAAATTCATCACATCAAGGTAAAAATCTGTAACACAGGATCAATGTCATGAGTCCAAAATAAATATTGTGAACTCCTATTGAAATGCTCTCAATTGATATACAAAATTTGTGAATTTTCAAGTCTAGCATTATGTATTTTGATATCAAATGTATGAATTTCAGGCGATCCAAAGAGTGCATACCCAACGTTCCATTTCCCTAATTTTTGTGACATTTACATACTTCTCCTTATGACGACGAAGCTTGTCTATTAGGATTTCCTCGGTCATCTAAAACTGACAACTGTTAATTATCAGATAATATTCCTTGATAAATTTTTTTAATTTTTTGTTGTTTTATGTTATATTTGAATTTAAACCGGGAATCCGGTGCCGTCACATGAGTCAAACAAGTTATTTTGGTTAAAAAAATTCCCAGTTGGTCCTTGCATAACGGAGCTTAATTAATCTATTTAAACTCCACTAGTAATTCCCCATGAGAAGAAATAGTTTAAACAATAACATTTAGAATAATGAAATCTCCCTCAACTGCCCCAAACATTACTTCAAAATCGCCATTATCTCGTAATCTGTTTCCCTTAGCCAGACAAAATGCTTACACAATCCCGGAGCAAAAGCGAAATTATTATTATTATTACTTTATCATACGGTAGACTGTTAGAGGTACGGTTAGTTGTTAGTAGTTACAACGGGAGTCGAGCGCTTCCTCAGAAGAACTCGAACACAAGACCTCCTCGTTAAAAAGAGAGAAAGGAACCAACCACCGACCACACTAGGTGTTGTTCCGAAGCAAAATTATGTTTACGTACGTGCAAATGAATAACCATTCTCACTACATGTAATTGGCTATAAGGAATATGGACCTATGGTTTACTATTTCAGGTGGGATCCAACCTAGCTAACATTACCCTACTATTTCAACTGTCATTGACAAGAATATTATTCATATTGCACGAGAAAAGACGGATGGCTAAATACAAATAACAAACAAAATAAAACAAAGCATATCACACTACAAAACACAAGATATACTTATTTCGAGAGTCTGATCGAGAGGAGAAAAAAAAAACACTTCACTATACACAATAAAAATTACAAACATCGATCTGCATTGACATTAGACGAATATCTGGCTATTAGCTTCAATATTCCTTTTTTGTAGAGGTAATTTATCATGATACCAAAATTATCGTACTTCATACAAGATAACTCTAAAATCTCATAACTCTAAATCAGAGTAATAACTCCAAGATTACAGTAATCATTCTTCCAAGCCAAATATGGAAATTAATTAGTAAATTAGGAACAACTATTTAGAGCATCCACACAAGGATTTCTATCTACATCTTACTAAAATGCATGAATATGTTTGGTTTGATTATTTCTTCGCTAATTAAATTGGGAGACTTAAATATTCATCCTCAAACTCTAAACAACTTATGTTTTCATCCCGAAATTGAAATACACCCAATTTTGCCCTTACCAAAATCTAGACTATATGGCAAAGAAATTTGGGATGGAAAAATAACGTATGAGGTCCCAAACGGAAAAGACATTCTTATGCATTTATTCCCCCTTCTCACGGTATTCATAATTATCCATAATTATCACAAAACAGATCCCCATAATTATAGCCACAAGAAATGTACCCCAAAAATTGATGCCAATCCCCCAATTCCTATTCTGATTCTGAAACCCCACAATTCCTAATCTGAAACCCAAAGTCCATCGCCGACGTGGTCGAGGAGGAGCCCAGACAAGGCCCCAACGGCGTCCTCGTACCCATTAACATCTCCAAACCAAACACTAACATAAACATGATTAGTTGATTACCCATCCCTGTTTTCATCCCGAAGGCAAGCCTGCACCTAGCACTTACGATGACGTGTTTAAATCACTATTTGATTACATTGATCATCATCCCTGTTTGCCGCCGCCGCCGCCGCCACCCCGACGTATCCGCCCCACCGTCGCTGATCAACCTCACCGCCACCATTAACGCCACCATCGCTGTCAACCCCATCGTGGCAAACCTTTCATCAAATCAAGGATTTGGATGAGATCGAGGACATATAGACTGTTGAGTTTCGGTCTTATAGTTTTTTGGGTTAGTGTTGGATCTCGTTGTTCTTCATCTGTTCAGAGATTTTCTTTTGTAATAGTATTGAAATATTTGTTCGAATCATGGAATATTTATCGTGCCCACGTTTTAATCGTCATGGCATATTTATCGTGTCCATGTTTTAATTGTTATGAGATATTTATCGTGTCTACATTATAATCGTCATGGTAATTTAACCATGTAATGTCATGGTAATTTAACCATGTAACGGTTTAAGTATGTTATGTGATTTCTTTTTTTTATGGTAATTTAGCTGTGATCCGTGTAATAAGATCAATAGAAAATATGACTTTTTGTTGTCTGGTTGGCCAACTCGAAGATTGAATTAAACATGCAAAGATGTGGTCAACTTATCATGTTATATTCCTAAAAAAAATCAATTCCACAAATACATTCCATGATAAAATAAATAAAAGTAATCAATTATATTTAAATTTATCAAATCCCACTGAATTAGAAAAATAATCTATTTCAATCCCATTAAATTGGAAAAGCAATCTAATCCAATCCCACTAAATTAGAAAAGCAATATAACATAGTATATGTATATCATAGTGAAAATGGTAATAAAGGTAATTCACACACTAAGAGGATGAAAACATAAGCATGAAAAAAGGGCGGGATGAATTTTTACATGACAAAGATAAAGATAATGGATATTTAAATATTCCAATTAAATACATATTATGATGTTTAAAAGGATCATTCACCCATAGAAGTTAAAAGCATGAATAACTTTCAGGGTGCAATCATTCACGGAGTTTACTATAAAATGCAAAAAAACTTAAAAGTCAAAATCAAATGTAAAAATGATGATAGAATTGAAAATTGCAATATTATCCGAAGTTAACACAAGTGGTTTGATAAGGTCCAATTAGAGCATCTGCATCAGGGACGCTACTTTCCTTGTGCCGCTATAATAACCAGCCAATAGAGGGAATTAGCCTTGCATCAGCCTCTCCTCTCTTGGCATCAAACTAACATTGCTACAGTACCTCGTGGAAAACCAAGAGGAACTACTCACAGGTTAAACATTAATTTAATGTTTTCAATTCAAACTTTGTTTAAACTTTTCATATTTGGTTCTAGGACTCTCTAAGGAAGCTTGTTAAAAGCCTTAAAGTTAAAAATTCATTATAACCATTTAGGATAAAAGGATTAGAAAAATAAAAATTTTGCACCGGTTCAAACAGATTAAAAATTGAAATATTTAATTTTTTAACCATATTTTTTAGTAATATATAAACAACGTAAAAAATTAAGTTCTACAATTTTCAATTCGTTTGAACCGGTGCGAAAATCTTATTTTTTTTTAATCATTTTATCATAAATACGAATATTTAATTGAGAAGAGAGTGAGAGTAAAGAGTCTGATGTAGTGAACATTGTAAAAATGACTAGCTAAAGTAATAAAGTAAATTTTCAAGGTATAATTTGGTCCAAAATTTGAAGAGTCTTGTGCAGATGCCCTTAGAGTTGCAGAATATAAGCTCAGTGTGTGCTCATGTCTACAAGAGTGTCACTGTTAGAATTTAACTAGTCAACTACCATTGTTAAAATTCATAATCGTTGTTGAAATATGTTTTTTTTTTCAAAAATATTATAGATTAAAAGTTAGTATGACTTTTGAATATAACCGTTGATTGTTCATTTTTAAAAGAAGAGTAGAGAATAAACTGAGTAATAGAGAATTGGGAGAGACTTGAAAAATATTTTATTAGAACAGTATTAAAGTAGAGAGTCTCCGAAATATTTGTTTTTAAAAAACCAATTAAATGAAATGAAAATTTGATTTTTAGTTATCATTGGAATGTGAATTCTATTGAGTCCCGTGTAGATGCTATAAATATTTCCGGACCTCCCCACCTCCATTCTCAACGAGTCAAATTCAACTCACAAAAGTCCAAAGCTACTGGTTTGAATAGTCACCCATCATCCCCGCCCCCCTCCCCCCCGTCTGAAAATTATTTCTCACCCTCACTTCTCTCTCACTTTCTTCCTTTTCTTTTTTGAATAGTCACCCATCATCCCCGCCCCCTCCCCCCCGTCTGAAAATTATTTCTCACCCTCACTTCTCTCTCACTTTTTTCCTTTTCTTTTTTGACGGTCGAATCAGTTTATGCACATTTTAATCAATTTTCTTCTCAATTTAATTAAAGACAAATTATTCATGTCAAGATTACAAAATTTAAAAAAATTTATTTTCTGACAATCAAACCCCAAATATTGAAGAATGATCAAATGTGTGACAGAAAACTAACCAACCAACCGAGATTAAAGTGGGGCTTCCTTTTCTCTCTCTCTCTCCTCCCTTTTTTCTCTCTCAAGAAATGCCAGACAGGAGAGACAAGAAGACCAGCTTCAAGTGGAGAAATGTGAGCCCACAGTCTACTCCATAGCCCCCAAACCCAAAAAACCCCCCTCCAAATCAAATCTTCACCCCCAAAGAAAAATGAAACCACCTTATCTCCTCCCCACCGCCACCCTCCTCCTCCTCTCTCTCCTCCTCATCCTCTCTTTCCTCCCCCCCACCACCCCCGACCTCTCCTCCGACCGCTCCTCCCTCCTCCTCCTCCGCTCCTCCCTCGGCGGCCGCGCCCTCCTCTGGAACATCTCCAACCCCACCCCATGCCTCTGGACCGGCGTCACCTGCTCCAACTCCTCCTCATCCGGCGGCGTCACCGCCCTCCGCCTCCCGGGCATGGGCCTCTCTGGCCCACTCCCCCAAGACGCTTTCCAAAACCTAACCCAACTCGTCACCCTCTCCCTCCGCTACAACGCCCTCTCCGGGCCCCTCCCTCCCTCCCTCTTCTCCTCTCTCTCCTCCCTCCGCAACCTCTACCTCCAACGGAACCTCTTCTCCGGCCCCATCCCCTCCTCCCTCCTCTCCCTCCCCACCCTCGTCCGCCTCGACCTCGCCTACAACAACTTCTCCGGCCCCATCTCCCCCGATTTCAACAACCTCACCCGCCTCGGCACCCTCTTCCTGAACAACAACAACCTCACCGGCTCCATACCCAACTTAAATCTCCCCAATCTCGCTCAGTTCAATGTCTCTTTTAACCACCTGACCGGACCCGTCCCTTCGAATCTGACCAGCCAGCCCCCCAGCGCGTTCTTGGGGAACTCGCTGTGCGGTGGGCCGCTTCTGCCTTGTAGTAACGGAACCCCAAGTGGGAGCGGGAGCGGGAGCGAGAGCGAGAGCAAGAGTAAAGCACTATCCGGTGGCGCCATTGCCGGGATTGTGATTGGGTGTGTGGTTGGGTTGTTGATGATTTTGGTTGTATTGTTTTTTATATGTTGCAGGAGAAAGAATGTTGATAAGAAATCAGGGTTTGAAGGGGTTGGTGGGGCGAAGCAGAGGGAAGTTGGTCAGATTACTGGTGACAGATCGGGGGAAGATACTAATGAGAGTATGAGCGCGGTCGGGAAGAGCGCGGGGGGCGTGGGTTTGAGTGGGAGGAGTGGTGGTAATGGAAAGAGTTTGGTGTTTTTTGGGAAAGGTGAGAGGGTGTTTGATTTGGAGGATTTGTTGAGGGCGTCGGCGGAGGTGTTGGGGAAAGGTACGTTTGGGACGGCGTATAAGGCGGTCTTGGAGATGGGTTTGGTGGTGGCGGTGAAGAGGTTGAAGGAGGTGGCGGTGCTGGAGAAGGAGTTTAGGGAGAAAGTGGAAGTTGTTGGAAGGATGGAGCATGAGAATTTGGTGTCTTTGAGGGCTTATTATTATAGCAGGGATGAGAAGCTGCTTGTTTATGATTACATGCCTATGGGAAGCTTGTCTGCACTTTTACATGGTAAAGATCTTGGCACTTGTTTTAGAGAAAAATACGCATTGTGTTCTTTGTTTTGGATTTGTTATGATTATGATAATTGCAGACTATCATGTGTTATTCTTTTTGCCTGCAATTGTGTTATTCTAATGAACTTGTAGTCATTGTAGTGTATTTCTACTTTTGATTACTTAAACTTGGCCTGTGATTTCTAACTCTTACATTACATTGTTTTTTTTTTTTTTTTGACAAGTCTCTTGCATTATATTGTTGCAATACTTACTCCAAGACAGGAGGCTTTCGATTTTGAGCCAAATTCAATAATATGCCCAGAGTGTCTCTTGAAGTAGGGAAAAGGGAGATTGTAGCACCAGCTTAAGTTTACTGCAACTTGTCCAAGTATCATGTGTTAAATTCGGAACTGGTTTGTGTTGAGCGATTTTGATTTTGTTAGAAAATTACAAGAATCATATGTGCTGAAGCAATTTCCTCCGATTATGACCTTGTGTCAGATTGTCGGCATATTGTTGAATCGACATTGGAGGTCATATCTCTACTGCCTTCAAGTTGGATCATCGCAAAATTTGCAGTGGAAAATGCAAATTGAATTTACAAATACCTTGCCCTTGTCCATTGTCTATTGCCTATTGGAGTTGCATTCCTGTAAATCCACTTCAGAAGGTTTCACATGAATCACATGTGCACTTTACTCTTTGTTATAGAGCTGCATTTCAATTTTGTGTCACAAAACTAACGTTCTTTTGTTGGTCATTGCTCCAAATCCCCTGCCCTAAGAAATAGGCTTAAGATACGCAGCTGCATGATCTAACACAGAAGTTATAAGATGGTACGTTTCAATGTGTTAAGGGGAGTACCTAGACTAATGTTTTTCATCAAACTCGAGACTTATATGGAACACATTGCTATCATTTTCCCCAGTTATAGAGCTATTGTGTAATGTTCTCATTGTAGGACGCAGTATCACTGAGATTCTCCTCTCTTCACCAAAACTTGACTGAAGATATTTTTACTGTAATTCTCTTGAATTTTTAGGAGAGAATAAGGGCACTCTATGTTTGATAGTACATTTATGCATTCTTCCCACATTATGTGCTTTCTGCCAACAAGAAGAAAAGAAATACTGTCATCATTTTGGTGTTCTGTATGCCTGTTATTTCTTAGTTTTGTGTTTATTTCGTAGTTTTGTGTTTAGTTCCAATGTTTCCCCTTTACCATATGTTCAAAATTTTCGCTTTGCCTTTTGTTGTGTCAATTTTTCATTTCTGGAAAACTTCGTATTATTTTTATGATTAATGAACTACTTTGGGGAGGATAGCAGAGCAACTATATTTCAGTTGCCTCTTCAGAGCTTGTTGAGATAGTATCCAGTAGGAAGAGAGACCACCATTTGAAAGCCATACCCTTTTCATAATAACTTTATATATTCCGTAACTTGGTTTTTCGATTTCCCCATTTCAGGAAACAGATCCGGTCGAACCCCATTAAACTGGGAAACAAGGTCCGCAATCGCCCTAGGAGCCTCACGCGGCATTGCATACCTGCACTCACAGGGCCCCTCTCTCTCCCACGGCAACATCAAGTCATCAAACATCCTCCTCACTAAATCATACGAGCCCCGCGTATCTGACTTCGGCCTTGCCCAACTTGTAGGCCCCAACACCTCCACTCCCAACCGCGTTGCAGGTTATCGGGCCCCAGAGGTGACAGACACCCGTAAGGTCTCTCAAAAATCCGACGTCTACAGCTTCGGAGTACTACTTTTGGAACTGATGACGGGTAAGGCCCCCACGCATGCCCTGTTGAACGAGGAAGGGGTGGATTTGCCGAGGTGGGTCCAGTCCGTGGTTCGTGAAGAATGGACCGTGGAGGTGTTTGACCCTGAGTTACTCAGATACCAAAGTTTTGAGGAGGAGATGGTTCAACTATTGCAGCTCGGGATCGATTGTGTCGCTCAGTACCCAGATAACCGTCCTTCTATGGCCGAGGTGCATAGTCGGATTGAGGAGATTTGTCAGTCTAGCTTACAAAGCAACCAAGATACCCTTGATGATATAGTTAATGATGGAGATGGGCCTCATCAGCAGGATCTCTCTGTTGATTCGGGTGCACCACATTCTTCGGTTGCAGATTGAGGAGGGAAAATAGATTTTCCTACATGCCCATCGTGTCACATTTGGCGCTGCGATTGTTTTTTCTCATTCTTTGTGCTCAATTTTTCATTGAGAATCAACTTTGCGTCTTCTTTTTCGTATCCTATTTTTAGTGTTATCGCAACAGTTACTTTTCCTATCCTTTGGACTTTCAGATTTCCATGTAATATGGTTGTAGGGAAAATTCTTGCTGCTAGTATTTTTTTGGTGGTGGGAACAGTGGGCAATTGCCAACCTGTACTTTGTTGGGAACATGACCCTGTAATTACCTTTCTTTTGTCTCTCCTTTTGCTTTTGCATCATATTTTCTGGATTTCAACTTTTTCCGCTGTAATCTGTGCTCCTTGCTGTCTTTTTTTTGGTGGTGGGAACTGTGAATAATTTCTTTGTTGGGTGGATGGCCCTGTCATTGCCTTTCTTATGTCCCAGCTTTTGCTTTTGTATTTTATGCAGCATCAATTTTTTTGAAACGGGCCATGTTGTGCACAATCCGGATCGTTGTTTCGACAATCAATGATTCAGATTTTAAAAAAAAATTCACAACCGCCGTCAAAAGTTTTTTTTAAAATTTAGACCATCCAAAACATTTTTGAATGGTTGAGATTGCACTGGACCATGCTATGCACCTAGTGCACAGCATGCCCCCGGGTTGATTTTTATTTATTTATATTTGGAAAAGGGCAACATTGATTTGTTGAAAGTGAAGGGTATTGGTTGCTTTTGTAAGTTTTTCATGTCTACATTGCTCGTTAATGGCAGAGATTAGTAAGGGGTATTGGTTGCTTTTGTAAGTTTTAATTCTGGTTTCATGTCTACATTGCTCATTAATGACAGAGATTAGTGAGGGGTATTGGTTGCTTTTGTCAGTTCTAATTCTGGTTTCATGTCTACATTGCTCTTTAATGTCAGAGTAATCTCTCTCTCTCTCTCTCTCTCTCTCTCTCTCTCTCTCTCTCTCTCTCTCTCTCTCTCTCTCTCTCTCTCTCTCTCGTACACACAACACGGACGGAGCCAGAATTTTTGCGTAGGGGACGGGCAAATATACACAGAGAAATTTTTATTGATGATATATACTCCCTGCGTTCCTAAATAAGTGTCCGGCCTGCAAACCGATGTCTTTAAAAAATGCATTTGTTTCGTTAAAAATATTAAATTTTTTTCACAAATGAATAGCTAGCAATGAATTCTATTAGATTGTGAAAAAAAAAAATTAGATTTTTAACGAAAAACATGCATCTTTTTTAAGGCCTAGGTTTGCAGGCCGGACACTTATTTAAGGACGAAGGGAGTATTATTCGGATACATTGTGGTCTACAAAAAGAACAATTCGGATCTTCAAATGGAACCACAGTGAATTATATTTTACTTTCACATGAGAGATTACACAAGAGATCGTCACATGGGAGGATACTTAAAACCATTGAAGATGGCGAGTCATTGTCTGAGTTAGGATGGAAAAATGCAAGCAGTTGGGTTGCTATACCTGCAAACAGTAATGTTAACTTAATTGGATATGGTCCATGCTGTTTAAGATAGCACTGGACCATTGAAGATGGCCCTCCTCTTTGGTACGTTTTGTAAAGTGAATTACAAGACATCATTATATCACCCAACTGTGACATTGATTTCAAGGAAGCCAATTTTAGACCAGACAGTCTATCCCACCGCTCTGTTTCACCGCTTCTCCTACCGCAGCGTTCAATCTCATTATCCGTCTCTGCAATCAACTCGTTCTTGAAAAAAATTCTTTTAAAACCCGGACCGTTCAAATCACTTTTGGACTGTAAGATTGAGAGCAGTGAATAAAAGCGATGGAGATAGACTAGACTTTTTGATTTTAGACAACCTGGCCTTTTCTGGTCGTTGGGTGTGAGGCTTCTTCTTCTTAAATACTCCGTAAGGTCGGGTGGGGTGTGGGCCTACACCTACAATTTCCTGTTCAAGCTTTCGGTTTTTGCCTGCTTGTTAAACATTTACTCCTACGTAGTATGCTTTCAAGATTTTCTAAGTTCTCTCTATCTCCCTCAGATATTGGATTTATAACCTCAGGGGTTTGATCAATTGGGCACGAGAAATGAATAAATGCTTGTCTTCCATGACGTTGCATATTGTTCAAATCTTAAGGAAGTTAAATATTTCAAATCTTGGCCGCTATAGGATTTGGCCAGTGGTGAACTTCAAACTTCAGAGCCCGGAATTAGGCGAGGTGCGTAAGCTGACCCGAATATCCGGTCATTAAAAAAAAATGCTGGATTTCTGGTGGGTCATTGTCAGATTAGGATGGGAAATGCAAGTTAAACGTTGGATTTGAGCTATTTAGCCGGCAAAGAAAACGACAGGGGTTAAAAAGACATTGATAGCTTCTATAAGCTGGTGTTTCCAAAGTAATGTCCCTAACAGAAATTTAGAACAAACATACAGGAAAATGATTTTCACATTCTCCTTTTAGTTATTCATACTCTTTTTTTTTTGTTTTTTTTTTCTTTTTATTCACATGAATTTATAATATAAACAAAAAAGGAGTGTAAGTGGCTAAAAGGGAAGTGCGAAAATCAATTCCCAACATATAATCATAATTTCACAAAAGAAGCATTACAAGGAATTCACCGGTCTCGGAAATAAAATAGAGCACCCAGAAGGTTCGAAAATAAACAAGAAAAACAAAATAAAATAAATCTGTCAAATATTAACAACTACGATATTGGAGATCGCCAATTCGCTTATGATAGAGATGGCAATTCTGGTTGAACTGTTGATTAATCGAACCGTATCGAACCGATTGATGCATTTTTTACCAAATTTTTTTTTAACCGTGATTTTGATTTTGGTTATTGATTTTAAAAAACCGGCCTGTTCGATTTTATATGATATATTCGGACCAAAAACCAAACAGAACCATAACCATAATTGAACCGGAATATAATTACATATATACCCTTACACACTATTAGGTTGTTGTCTTTTCGATATTTTGTTATTGGACGATGGTTTTCAGTGTCTTTGAAGCTATAGTGTAATAGTGTATTACTCTCTCGGTCCCAATTTAAATGATCCTATGGGAGACCATGTAACTTTGACCTAAAAAATAAATTATTTTGCGAATTAATTTTTTTTTTTTGCACCGTTCAAATGATCTCAGTGAGTACTTTCAAACAAACAATGAAAAAAATAAAATAAAAAATTTTGCGGTCAAAGTTACACGGTCTCCCACAGAGATTATTTTGTTGGTGTTTTTTTTTTGTTTTTCGATATTTTGCATCTTTTAACTCTAGTAAAAAATTTTGACCACTGGTTTCAATGAAAAACCGTATCGAACCAATAATCGTGATTTTTGTTAAAAGGAAAACCACTGGCTTTGGTTTTGGTTTAAGATATTTGTTTCGGTTTTGGTTATGTCAATACCCGAACCACACCGTTACCATCCCTACTTATGAATGTGACTGGAAGAATTTGGTGGAAGTACAAACCTTGTTAGTTTGCTTTCAAGACTTGCCTCTCTCTCTCTCTCTCTCTCTCTCTCTCTCTCTCTCTCTCAGTGTGTGGTGGTAACAAGTGTTGGATTTATGGCGGGTCATAGTCTGATTAGGCTGGAAATGCAAGTTACGTTGGATTTGTGCTACAGTATTTATTAACCGGCAAAGAAAGTAACGGGATTTAATTGAAGAGGCTGATGGCTTCTATCAATGAGCATATATGGGTTCCCAAAATTTAGAAAACCACAAGGAAAATAAGTTCCCGAGACAGACTGGAAGTCTAAAGAGTCCCTAAATTACAATCACATCCCGATTTTATCGTATACTCAGTCTCGAATACCACATGAATGTGTTTTTAGAAAGAAATTCAGAACACCACGTGACTGTGCCTCAATGATACGTAATAAGGGTTCTAGTAATAATAAGTTAATAACGGGTCAGGTATGGATTAAGGGCTCATACCAAATTACCTTATCATTGCTAGAGATATTTAGGTCTAACATTTCTTTGATAAATTTGTCAGTGGATCGAGGTAAATCTTTCACTCTTTGGGTATTTTGGACTTGCCCTCAGGATCCTATAGCAATTTAACACATTAACCTATTCACACACCCTAATACCTTGTATGCCTCGTAAAGCATGAGGTACAACTTAACCCTCAACAGTGGCGGAGCCACGATTAAGACAACAGGAGTGGTGCTAGCTCTTCTTAACATTTGTTAGGACTTCCCAAGTTAACCCTCCAAGGAGATAAGGAACAAAAATCGAAAAAGAAGAAGAGCAAGTGATCCAAACTGCCAAGTTAAAGTCAACCAAGGCTTGTCTTGCTCCCCTTTCAACAGCATTCAAATACAAACAGAAGAAATGTTGAATCTGAAGAACAGAACTAATGTCATTCCCATCTGAAGTACGAAAATATGCGAAAGAACAAATCCAACTAAAAACAGGTACTGCTTCCCTCAAGAGTCAAGAAGGATTGACCATCAGTTCTAATTACCGGGCCGATCCGTGAAAACAGAAGTCCTTCACCTAAATCTGTTCTTAAGCAATCAGAAAATAGGGAAAGATAGGTCTAACCGTGGAATCATTTTACCGTCCTCGAGTGTTTTATAAGCCAGTCAATAACCGCGTCAATGTTTACAGAATCTTTGCACGAGATCATGTAGCAGCACACTTCTCTCTCGCTGATCGATTCAAGACCTCTGCAATTCCAAAACAGGGAAGCAATAAGCGTAGGAAGATTATGTAAGCGCGATGAGAAATGAAATCCACACAACAAAATCGATACTCACAGTTGATCCATCAGTGCTTGCTTCGAAATAGCTTCTGACTTGTCGATTTTGTTACCGAGAACAAGCACAGGTATGCCACTTAAGGTTGGTTTTGTCAACAGGTCATGTAGCTCGCTTCGAGATATTGGAATACTGTCTCTATCTGCCGCATCAACAACATATCTGCCTTTGTGTGGAGAGTAAACAAGTTAACACAGCCTAAGGAAATCTTAGAAAGCTAAAGCTATACCTAGTAGAAATAACTACCAATTGTTGTTGAGAAGTGCGTTCTTGCATTGGAATTTAACTTTCACGCAATTATTTCTCTTCTCTATCTCAAAACACATGCGTGTGGCACGAAATTTTGTCATTGGAATATGTGACGGTGCACTTTAGTCCATAAGCTATAGGGAGTCCTGAGCAAGTTTCCAAATGAAACGGGAGTTATCTGCTAGTTTCAAAATGAAGTTTGCCCGGAGGAAAAGCTTAGAGTTTGATATGCCGTCATATGATTATCGTTGACGGATTTAGTTACACACATTTTATCTGCACGACAGCAAGTCAAAAGGCACTCTAATAGTGGGATGTTAACCAAACAAAATTATGAAGATACGGAAGAGGGAAGTTTAGGAGATACGACTTACACTATTGCGGAGACCCCTCGGCAGTACCGCTCCCACATGCCGCGAAACCTCCGTTGGCCTCCGAGGTCCCAAAGCTTAATTGTTACATTACCTTTCGTAACTTTTCGCATATTAAATCCCACCTGGTTTTCACGGCATACACAGTTATCCTTCAAGATTTCTTACTGCCACGATGCAGAGAGCCTAAATAATGATTTTTCTACTGGAAAAGGTACCTACAGTTGGAATCATGTCCTCGCTGTAGCCTCCCGTCTGTTTCAAATTTAAAGAAAATGATAGGTAAAAGATGTTCCTCTGAGAAAGCTAAAAGAAAGAAGAAAAGGAGATATATATGCACGATACAGTATCTGAGAAGATTTCTCGATTACTCACAGCAATTGCATGAACAAGAGATGTCTTTCCCGCACTTTGAAGTCCCACGAGGGAGAGCTCCATTTCTTGCTTAAAGAAGAAGCTGAAATGCAGACATGGTAAGAAGAAAGGAAGAGCAAGAGAGAAATCCAAGAAAAAAGAAATTAACTGACTGTTAGTCAGTTAAACGAATCAAAGGCATGATCGGAGTGGGTGATTCCTCTGTGACAATCTCATACTTGCAGTAGACCAAAAGACCAAACACTAATTATACAACATTATACCTGCCTAGTGAAAATGACAACAATTGCACACATGAATTTTCACAATCTCAGAAAAATGTTCAACAATCTTGCGTGAAATTAGACTAACTTTCGAAAATATCACGCCTTAAGATTACCAATTCCAACACGTTTTTTTTTATAAATTTTTATAATCACTAATTCCAATAGGCATGTCATGCTTTTAAAACACCTTTTCTTTCACGTAGATGTTAGCATGGCGGGGGCGGAATCATGAGTGATCAAAGTGCACACTGAGCGATCAGAGTGCTTAGTGTTGGTTTTCACATACCAGACGTCATGAACATAATATTTTTTGCCAATCAAAATACGAAGGAACTAGGTTTCCTATGTAACTGGGATTTGGATTTGAGCGTTAATGTCTTTCATATGACCGTCTACATTTACTCTTCCCTTTACGTAAGCTATTACATGTAATCGTAAACAACATGATCCCCACTGCCCACCTCCACCCGAGCCACTTTTGATCCGAAATGGACGAAGAACCAAATCATGAACCCTTGTGATGTCTCCTTCTATCCATCCCGTAAGTAACCACTTCATCCCAAAACAACTTCCCAAACACCAGAATCAAGTATATCACAGTATATTGTATAAACCTTGAAAGCAAAATCACCAACTCCTCACTACAAACTTCATTTCTCAGTACAACTAAAGTTTTTTGTAGTGGTCCGAATATTCTGGTTCAGCCACAGTCGCTACGTTTGATGGAAGGCCACGATGCTACCCTCCACGATCCATCTCGGCTCGGCCCAGAGCAAGGCAACTGGGCTCGGCCATGTCTCCCTCAATGCTCCCTTGAAGCTCAAGCTCGGCTATGTCTCCCTCGATGCTCCCTTGGAGCTCATGCTCGGCCATGTCTCCCACAATGCTCCCTCGAAGCTCCGGCTCGGCCCGGAGCTTGGCAACTAGGCTCAGCCTTGTCCCCACAATGCTCTCTCGAAGCTCGGCTCGACCCGGAGCTAGGCAACTGAGCTCGGCCTTGTCCCCACAATGCTCCCTCGAGGCTCGGCTCGGCTCGGCCCGGAGCTTGGCAACTAGGCTCAACCTTGTCCCCACAATTCTCCCTCGAAGCTCGGCTTGGCTCGGCCCGGAGCTTGGCAACTAGGCTCGGCAGAAGCTTATTAAATGGCTCATGTTCGGCGAGAAGCAGATTCGGCCAAAAACTAACATCAATCCCTACCACGCGCTCGGCGTCGGTAGAGATTGAGGGGCTATTGTAGCGGACCGAACTCAACTCTGGCTTCGTCGGGGCTCGGCTACGCCGAGACATGCCGGTCGTCGGCTTTGCCTTCACTTTGCGTCCAACAACGAAAAGAACCATGTCAAGCTCGGCCACCTTTGGGAGGTGGCCCCGTAGACGATTTTTGCCTGGCCCAAAGTCCCTTTAGGCTCGGCTACCCTTTAGTCTCGGCTACCCTTCAGGCTCGGCTACCCGCGCGATCTTACGGGCTCGGCCACCTGCACACTCACGTGTCGCCCCGCGTGCTGAGGCGGTTACACCAAAGGATAATCATGAGCGCACGTGGAATGTGCCAGCTTACACCAAAACGGTTACCAGATTCATCCGGTGACGTCACGACGATGCCGCCTGACCCGCGCAAGGCACGTGCCCGTGCTTGGAGAGCAAGTCAGGGAGGCTCTATAAGTACCAAAGGATAACGCCTCTGGGAAGGTACGCACTCTTTCACGTGATTACCCATTCAAAACCCTAGTTTCTCTCCTTGCTTCCTACACATACTTATCCTCTCGCCGGAGGGCCTTGCCGGGCAACCCCCGGCCAGGTCTTAGTCGTGCGCTCATTGTGCAGGCTGCGGGGGAAAGACTAGGAGATCACTGACCAACGGAGGAAGGAATCAAGCCGGAAGAGACGGGCCACACATTTTTCATCTGCTTTCCCATCAAGTTGCAAGCTACAAATTTCTTAGCTATGAGCTATTACGCGAGATGATAATCATTTATTTCCTGTTTTCTTACCCAAAAAGTAATTACCATTTTTTTTGTGATATCCACATTTACAGGGTGGTTGTGCAAGCCATAAGATGTGCAAACCCGTGTTTTCTCAAGAACGGTTTACTCCAACACGTAGAAGAAGATAAAGAAGGCAAGTCGCTCGACCTAGAAACTTATTCCTCCTTTTAAAACTTTATTGTTATATTGATTAGCAGTTTGGGAGCTAACCTAACCCCCAAATGTAGTACTCTCAAATATGTTGCCTTACTTGCCTCCTATGGCACCCAAAATGTTTTACTGGGGAAGAGTGTTTTGCTCAGTATCTGGATGAAAAATGAGATTGAGAAGCGGTCACATGACTATTTGAATAACGCAGCTAACTAAAATAAAGATGTCTCCTGGCAATATATGCATCAGATTGATGTTCTAAGACAAGATGGTCCACAAGATACTGCAGCGGCCCAAAAACCGAAGCGTAAGGGTAATATCAGCAACAGGTAGTTACTCTCTTTACAAAATGATAGTCGGTAGTTATTCACATAGTCCACTGACATTCGTTTGAGCTGATGGTACTAATGTTTTTCTTCCTAAGGGCACAAGACAATACATGATTAGTATGGCAATCGTGTGTCAATAAAGCATTTTGGCCTACAGTCTAATACTTGAGATTCCTATCTGCAAAAGGGGAGGGGAGTAAGCACAAGTCTTCAGTTCGACTAGTTCGACCTCCGCTACGAGCAAAATCCTTTGGGCCAAAATCCCCATGAGCGAAAGCTTGTGCAAATAACCATGGGGGTGCTCTGATTTACGGTCAGGATCTAACGTAAGGTTGCCGTTGGTGGGACCAGTTCTGAATTACCCAAAAAACTTGTGTGCACATGATATTACTTGCAGATGCACACAAACCATACATCATCTACAACTTCTCCAAACCCTCAAGAACTAATTTAATTCAGTTTTCAAGGGCCGCCCAACCTCAATGGAGGCGTGCAAGACAAAATCTTACTTAGTGTGAGGCACTTAAGAGCTTAAACATAAATAAAAATTATAAACCGAATTTTAGTTCAGTTCCAGGGGTGGTAGCCTAGTGGCTCATGGCTCACTCCCATAGGGTTTGGGTGGCCTGGAGGTCATGGGTTCGAGTCGTGCTTATGACGCCCTCTCGAACTTGGTCCTCCTGCAAAGCCCGACTGTAGTCTGTTAGCCCTTGGTGGCTTGTAGGTCATGGGTGTGGGGTCGGGGCGACCCCATGGGAATTTTTTTTTTACTATTGCAAAATTATTATTTTTTTCCAAATTAATGAATGATTCCATTAAACTTTGATATTGACACCACACTAGATAATTTTTCAATCTTAGAAACACCACAACAAATTTAGGAAAATAATTTTCACTCCCTTGTTTTATAAATGCACTCCTCTTCTTGTCTTTTAGTGAACAAATTACACAAAATTTCACTAAACAACAAAAAATGGAGTGCATTTATCAATAAAGGGAGTATGAAAATCACTTAAAAAAAAACTTCTACTAAATAAAAGCCGAATGGACTAATACACAGCTCCATTTTACTACTTTGTTCTCTCTTCGTTGCGTAATTGTCTTTCCATGTAATAATCCGAAGATTACTATGAGTTTGCTCTTTCGTAAGCTCTCAAGTTCAAAACGTCTCAAGTTTTATCAACTTCCATGTGGCCATTCCAAACGGGGCTTTGCCTCGAGTTTAATCGGAGTCTCCTCTAATGGACGATAGAATTAGATCCCGGGGATTAGTCGGGATAACTGGCCCAAACACTCCGAGTTATAAAGATTTATGCGAAATTAATTAGTAAGAGTACTGATGTTTATGAAATACCCCATGCTCCCAAAGTCCTGGAGTCGCCACTAGCAATAGTTGCTATGGCTTTTTGGTCCCTTCCGTGGCCCGCCGCGGGGCTGGCGTCCCTGTGGTCACGCCCAGGGGAGGGAGGGTGTTTATGCCCGGTTGCCCCCTCCTCCAACCCTTTTACTTAGCAAAAAAAATTATAAACTAATAAAATTAAAGCTTTTATTTAGAAAATCATGTTTCTTGTTTTCTGATATCTAAAATTATTACTCAAGATTAGAATATCATGTTTCTAGTGTCTACAAGTTCAGTACTTTACATTGAAGTGTGAAATGTTATGGAAGGCTTAGCCCCGACAAAAAGAGGGGTCGGGAAGAATCACAGGTAGCAATATATATTTACAAAACATTTTTTTTTATCGTGAATATAAATATACACGACACAAATCTTGCGTCTGCCACCGTACGCATGTATGAAAATCGAGACCTCTCAAAAGCTAAGAAAAACTTCTAACCCACAAACTACGGTGAAAATTCCAAACAAAGAAACATAAAGAGGGCAAACCAATTAACCAAATCAGGGGAATTGCAGTGGAATTGGAGGTTAGAAGAGGAAAATGGAGTTGTGAATTACCTGCGGAGCCAATTGAGGAGGGAATCCCACAGCCACATTTTTTAAGTACCCAGAGGAAAGAAACAAGAGTCTCTCAGAGGAAAATCCCAATCAAGAAAACGAGAAAAGCTCCTAGCTTGGGGGTTTTTTTGGGTATCGTCTGAAAGCAATCGAAGCAAGAGAGAGCGAGGAAGAAGACAGAGAGAGTTTTGGCGAAGGAAACGAAACTTCGCCGACTGACAAGAGAATCTCATTTCGATTTTTGTCAGTTTTCTGGTAATTTTGCCGCCCCCGTAAAAATACTAAATGCGAGGGAAAACAGAGTGGCGCCATTGGACGTGAATACGTGACCTCTTGTATGGTCTCCCCGTGGCATGGAAGATCCTATATCTGGCATGGCTTTTCCAATATTATTTTCTCTTTTTGCGAACTCGGGGAAGGGACAACACACATCTGAGCCGTCCATGCTCCACAATTAACGGTTCAAATTTCATCTCGGTCTAATAGATATTACCCGTTCAACTGTGTATTGTCAAGATGAAATTTGAGTTGTCTATTACCAAGAATGGACGGCTCGGATGGAGACACAATCACATGAGCTCTTAGCTCAGTTTACATCACCCACTGCATTTCTTAATGGAGACATGGGTTCGAGCCCCATGAGGGGCGGTTAATTGGAATTTTGGACTATGACCGCGCCCCCCCCCCCCAAAACTAACTTATTAATTCCCCGTTGATGTATACTTCGTGCCTAAATAAATGTTTAGCTCGCAAACTTAAGACTTTAAGAAGATGTGTTTTTATCTTTAAAAGAAAATTTTCATAACTTAAAAGAACTCATTGATATCTACAGATTTTTGTGAAAAAAAATAATTTATTTTTACGAAAAATTTCATTTTTTTGAAGGCCTAAATTTACGCATCAGACATTTATTTAGAAACGGAGAAAGTACAATATTGGGAAAAAAAAAGGATGCATCCTGACAAAATTAATTTTTTTTAAAAAGTCAGTGCTATTAATTCTCTTTCTTTTTGTTGAGGAAAGAAAAATTTCGGTGTTATTTACTTTTAGTGACATATTATTCAATTTTTTCATCAAAAGTTTTGGGTTAACCCGTCGACGAGAGAAATAAAAAACAACATAAAACTAGAAATTGAAGTTAAAAATAAAAAATAATTCAGATAAGACGTCACACAGACTTTGACATGGGCCTACGACAAGCATGGGCCACACTTTTTTGTGTGTTTGGGCTTCAAAACTGTTTCTGGGCTGCCATATATTGTTGCCAATTAGGCCGTTGCATCTAACTAAAACACAAGCAAACCATCCCAGAAAATCGATCATCTTGGATTAAATTCGATTAACCCGGTTCCGCTAACTACTTATTCTTTGAATTAAATGTGATATATTGTGAGAGAATAAAATCGAAAAATAAGTACTTAAAAATATTAGAACCTTAGCGAAACGGTGACTAATTATTTGCTTTATGTGGTTGTTCAAAGTCAAAACCATTGATGTGCTCATTTACTTTTGAAGGCAAAGGATACTTGTTTTTCAAATGCATGGATTGAGAACAGAATATTGTTTGACTATATATTATGGTTACAGTTGCCTCAAGGGGGAAGACGAGTGAACAAAAAAAAACCTTTGGCCAACCATGTCATAGGAGAGATTGAATAGATTAATTGGTAATCGATCTATTGAAAAAACCATTGTGAAAAAAACTTGATTAAGCGGATATTGAATACCTGAGGGGCAATCTTTGAAGCGAAGGACGATAACTTTTTACTGTAGTCTGTAACTCTTCAATTGATATCTGGCTTTACCTTCGGCCCCTTCACATAGGAGGGGTATTTCATGTGACGGTTATATGTTTCATCCGCTTTCACAATGTAGTCCCCATTGCATTGTGAGAGGAGTGAAATATGAGAAAATCCTGCAGTGCAGCCTGCGCTACAGGGGCCGTAGGGCGGTTGATCCGGCCGTTCATGTTGACACCGACAACTCGGATTTAATCCGAGCTCTTATTGATCCGAGCCTTCTATTGTTCGGATTAAAATTCGAATCATCCATCGCCAAAATGGACAGCCGAATTGCCGCGCACCCTGCATTGCAATATCAGTTACATAGGAGACTTTCACCTTCACATTCCCGCATCCTGCTGCGTATTTGCTTGCTTTTGTCGATCAGCCATTCCTATGCTTGTCTTGATTTCCAAACATGGGCCATACTTTCTTTTGTGTTTGGGCTTCAAATCTATTTCTGGGCTGCCATATACTGTTGCAAAGTAGGCCGATGCATCTACCTTAAAAGAGAAAACGACAGCTCAGGACGTGTTTTGATAATTAATATCCGATAATGACATGTTGAGAACATTTGTTAATGCTGAAAATGTCCTTGGTGGGTATTAATTATCAAAACACGTCATTGGCCGTCATATTCCCTAACTTAAAACACAAGCAAACAACTTGTAAAAAATCAAACACCTTGGATTAGATTATCTGCTTTAGAAATGCAGTTGTCCATAGTCAAAACCACATGTTCACTAACCATTTTGATTATAACCCTATCATTTTCAATAGATTGACATGGTCGATCTCGTTTAAACTTATCTCTCGTTGGCTGGTTTTACGCCGAAATATGAATTTTCTTTTCACACTAGACGAACCTGCTCTATCTTATATATGAGGGAAATGGAAGGGGAATAACCCGCAACTGTTCCGTACGAGCGCGGTTCAAATCTGCAACCTCCGCATATAGAGGTTAGGGCTATGTCACTTTGACTACAACAGTCGAGGCAAGTTGTATAGAGTTTAAGGCGAGGTAGATCACCCTGAATTTATGAAGAATATAAAAAATGGCAGAGGGTAATATAAGGAATTGATTCAAATGAAGAAGCTATATTAACATTGGTATCCTACTATTTTTCGTTTTTTTGGAGCATCCCCTCAAAATCTGAGACCCAAACACATCCTCGAAGTATGGAAAAATTAGCCACAAGTATAATAAAATAGTTTTCATTTAGGAGAAAGATCCCATCGAAATAGTTTTTAGTGGAGGTTTTTCAACTTTTTAAGTTATTGAGCCATAAGGACAATATATATTTTTGAAAAAAACTACCCTAGGATAGGGTAGGGACGTAGGGTACCTTAGAATTTAGGCACTTTCATAGAATTTTAGGTGCACTTTCCTATTATAGAGTTTTAGTAGTTTAGGTACTTTTATATACTCCCTCCGTCCCTTTATTATAGTCCAGTATTTCATTTTGGGCTGTTCCTTAATAAGTGTCCATTTGATAAAGTTAGTGGGTAAAAGTTGGTACATTGTCTATTTTGTCCCTAAAAGTAGATTCCATTTTGAAAAGTGGAGGAAAAAGTTGATATGAAATGTATAATGATGATGTTTTTTTAATAAGTTGGAGTTACGAAGTATGACATTTAAAAAGGGACGGAGGGAGTAGGATTTAGGGATTTAGACACTTTCATAGGGTACCCTAGAATTTAGGTACTTTCATATGATACTCTATGATTTTAGGCACTTTCAATAACTTTAAGTTATTAGTGAACTTTCACTAGTTTTGGAGTATATTTTAGTAATTATGCAACATATTTGTTCTTATGTTAGATTGCAAAAGGCACTTATCCTTATATTTGATTGCAAAAGACACTTGTCTTTGAGCTCAAAAAATATAAATATGAGAAATTTTTGGCTAAGTCTTTCGGACCAAAGGAAATTAGAGTCCGTTCCAAAACACCTTCTTAAAAAATAAATACTTATTTCACATTTTCAAACTCAAAAATAATGTAAATGAAAAATAATTTTTCAATTTTTTTTTGCACCGTATTAAATATCTCAATGAGATCTTTCCAACAAGATCCATATTGCATATTTTTGAGTTTGAAATTACCTTCTTAAAAAATAAGTACTTATTTGGCATTTTTGGTCTTTATTTAAAAAAAATTTAATTTCGGTCAAAATTTTTTACTTTTTAGATTCCTTTTGTCGTGAGAATGCAATAATCCCTAAAAAAATGACAATATGCCAAGTGATACGAAAAAAATTTGAATAAAGACAAAAAATAAACCACTTTGAGTTATTTTTCCGAATGGGCCCTAAGCATACCCTCATGTTGGGATTTTACAAATTCTTGTCCCATGAATCATTTGTGTCTTGTCCAAGCAAGACCCACATGGCACAAAGTTAAAATCCATTATTGCGGAGTTTGATTACTCGTAATTAATTGGTCCTCAACACGGAGATGATTCTCACATTATCTAATTACTTTATTGACTCCCATTATCCAAACAGGACCCAAGACAATGGCCTCCCTCGTCATGTTTGCGTCTGGATGACCTCAAAATTCCCAGAATCCCAAAAAACCCAAATTGGTGCAACTAGAAGATAGGGAAAGTCGACATGGTCAAAATTTTTATTTTTATTTTTTTTGAGAATAGATGGTCAACAAATTCTGGAAATGGAAAAAGATTAAACCTTGCTTGTGGGAGTGAAGATGCAAAGACTCTGACTCTAAGAGGGAAGACTTTGGGAATTATTTTCTGAAGTGCAGCTGTATTAGTCTAGGGACAAAAAACAGCCCATGGAAATGGAATAATCAAAAGGAGAAAAATGCCAAGAAAGATTTGTGAGTATCATCCAACCAACATACTACCAAAAAAGAACCCAAATTTTAAAACGTTGATGTGAAGTGAAGACTGAAGACTGCGAAGGACAATTGGGAGGTTCCGTTTTGTTTGTGGTCCAGGTTTGAATCGAACGATGAAGTAGTAACTATGAAATCATTGTTGGAAAAAATATTAGAACAGAGATTTGCCGCCTCACCGAGGATGTTAGAAGTACTACTGGCGTATATCTATTAGGATAAAACGGCTACAACCACGATCGGAACATTGCCGAGAACCGTTGAGTACAATGGCAAATTATTTTATATGTAGGATTCTGTTTTGTGTGCGGTCCAGGTTTGAATTGAAGGATGAAGTAGTATAAGTACGAAATCATTGTTGGGAAAAAATATTATCGGCAAATTCAGAATACAATTCTACTATTGAATAAACATACTCAAATTACAGATTATAATGAAATAATGAATAGATACAAATATGCGAACTGAGTCCTATTAACACAACCTTGTCGAAACAGATTCAACGCCCACCGAAGGTGCTAGAAGTAGCACTAGCACCGAAACATCACTGAGAACGGCCTTAGCAAACTGAATAAACGTCTGTCTTTTTTTCATACACGTAATGATACTCAGAATATGCTGTATGGAATCCAGATATTGATGTGTAGCACACAAAATGGGACTGTCTTCTTATAACGAAGATGAGACCTCTGAGTTGTTTGCAGCTAGCTAGTAAATACACAAAAATACCGAAATTAATTAAAAAAAATGCACTAATTTTTATTGTATTTTTTAATATAATATAATTTTTAATATTGTCTGTACTGGATAATCTGTAGAAGTCTATGGTAAACGAAAATTCACTTAGATTTGTAAGAAAGTTGATCATATAGCTCAATAAAATAAAGTATATAAACTAGGCCCGATAAATTTTCAACAAAAATATTATATAATTGTGTACAGAATTTTGTTATATATTTTTGTCACCGAGTTAATATTTTGCAGCCATCTCTGCTCATAACCACCCATAAACTACTGCACCTTTTGAGCCCTGTCATCCAAATTCGATAAACCCGGCCACAAGAGATTTTCCGGTTGTGACGAAAGACCCTCCTAATTTCTCAAGTTCATTGTTCACCAAATTAAATTTTCAACAATTGTCACATCATTATTTACGTAAATCCAAGGTTTACATTTTCTTCATTACTAGAACAATCACACGACCTATTAGAAGCGTGCATTGAAGACTTACAAATATACTATTATATTTATGAGGTCAAATTTATATTTTCCCCCCACGTGCAAAATTGAATTCCATTTTAATTAACTGACGTTTAAGTTAATCCATCTCCATCTGTAGATAATAGTATCTTTTTGAGCTCTGACGTTGTTTGACCTGAAATGATTTATTTTTTTATAATTACCTCACATTTTTTCAACAACTACTTAATTAAAAAATCTTTAGTTAACCTGATGGTTTACACAAACAACTAAATATATACCTGAATGAAATAACAACTGTTGGGGATCATGAATGGTTCTTTTTTTTTACCCACCAAACAAAAATCTAACGCGCCCAATGCTTGTAAGGACGTGGTCTATGTAGAAACTTTATATCCAATAAAAAAACTTAAGTCCTTGGCCGTGTGTCGAAATCCCAATACTTTATGAAGTAACCGTCTACTATATACCCAATCAATGTAGGATAGTATTCTTTAATATCCCCTCACATGTGGACGCGTTTTATGTTTGTCACGCAGGTGTAGCCTCGGTTACGATTATAATCGTCCAGCTTATTTACAGGATTTGTCACCGTAGGATGTGGAGTACTGAACTTTTTTTTTTTACGCGTGAGATAGATTAATATGCCCCATTCTGATACGATATAAAAAGTTTAGATCCAACCCAAAAGCTTATGCCATTAGGTGGATATGTAGGTCGAAACAATATTATACAAAAGTGATTACGGATTCCATACCTACTAAATGTGAAATAATATTTCTTTGACAGTGTCATGCATGCAATGTTATTTTTCAATGAATTCAACTTTTACCTAATTAGAACTTACTGTATACTCCTCCTCCTCCTCCTCCTCCTCCTCCTCCTCCTCTCTCTCTCTCTCTCTCTCTCTCTCTCTCTCTCCTTTTATAAGTTTCCACTATTTTATTTAGTATTGTTCCTAAAACAATGTCCATTTTGAAAAGTCAATGCATTAAATTTCTATTTAGCCCCTTCTTTTATATTGAACCTTCCAGATCCAATTAATTAAATGCATTAATTAAATAGAAAGGGTATTTCAAGAAAGTTAATAATTTTTAACTGTAATTAATGTGTCTACTTAAAAATTTGACTTTCAATTATGGAAACTTTTAAAAAAGGAGAGATGTAGTAATTTACTTTTCCATGGTGTACGTCAGCTGAACTGACACTCATGTACTATTTAGAGCCGCCAATTGGTCTTTGAAAAAAACTCTAACCTAATATCAGACGGAAAGAATCTCGTACTTGATTTTTCAACGAATAGCCAAAATTTGGACAATTAATTTAACAATCCCATAAACAAAACTGCATGTTCCACGTTCCACCATGCATTTTCGTGGGGTCATTATCAAGTGTATAGATTTTATAAAAGTGTGTGATGGATGAAAGTGTAGGAATATCATATGAAACGGAACTTCAAGATCGCTAAATAATTACGTGCACGTTCCAATCAATACCCAGAACGGAAAAAATTAAAGAAATAGCCTAGTTCCATTTCTCAAGATTTAAAGCACAACACCCCCCCCTCCCCTCCCTCCAAAAATAATAATAATAATAATAAAATAAAATAATCGAGTGAACGCGGGGTCCTTGTTGTACATGCATGGGTGTTGTCCCCATCCGAGCCATCCATGCTCGGCAATGAACGGCTTAGATTTCATCTCGGCTGGGATTCGCTTCTTACATGAGTAGTCCATTGACCAATCAGAATTTCATACAAACAATTCTCGCATTGACGGCATTAACGATGCGGCGCTTGCAGCAGATCCAACGTTGTTCCGACCTCCAACCTCCAATGGGACTGGGCATGTACGACGGATGGTGCACACCGGATTCTCCCCGCCCACTTTCTCGAGCGGAATGATGGGTCCGAAACCGTAAAAATAAAAGTGCCAGGCCAATCTTCAGTACTTACTACATGTGAGGTTTTGGCATATGGCTCCAAAATAAACGTCCCCAAACAAATTGCAACCGCGTTGTAAGCAAAACTAGTTTGAAAATCATACCTTTCCGTGGACCATTCTACAGTACTACTATTATGACACTACTTCATGTACTAGTAAAAAAGAACTGAAGATTGAGGTCATAGAGAAGATTAATAATATGGCTTGTCGCATGTTCTTGGGGAGATGTATTACATATGTATGTAGACAGACGTACAGTCGCACAAAGTGGCGGACGTGTAGAATCAGTTGTTTTTTTTTTCGATCGGCCGTGTAGAATCAGTTGTGAACCGTCTAATCAGTGGGGGTCGGAACCTACGTACCTTGATTTTGGGTATCAACATTCCTGCTACACACAGAGACAATTTGTGCACAGATTGTGAAAAGATTTTGTTATGGGGCCCACCGCGGATCCTACACAAATGATTCGAGCCGTTCATTAAATATAAAATAATTTTTCAGGGTTCTCGCCAAAAAATCAGTCCAATCCGATACCTATAGATGCTCGATTCAATCGTGTAACTTTTCATTATTCTAAAATCTGAATGAAAAGTTAGACGATTGGATTGAGCATCTATACGTATTGGATTGAGCTGATTTTTTGCGAGAACCCTTAAAAAAATGTTATACATTTAATGAACGGATCGGATCATTTGTGTGGGACCCGTGGTGGGTCCCACCATAAAATCTATGCACAGATTATCTGTGTGTGCAGACTTTCTATGTTTGGCCTGGACTTCTATGTCGATATATCCTTTGTTGAGTATCAATAAAATTTTGTTGTCAATAAAAAAAATGAATGATTAGAATTAAGTTTAGTGATTTTGTTTCCACGCATCCTAGGAACATGGAGGGCTAAGCCAGGAAATTTTATAAACTAACCGGTATATATAATTGGTGAAAATATTTGGAGTAATGTAGGGACCGTGACACTTTCCCGCACCTTTCGAGGCGGTTCCAGGGACACCTAAAAAAATATCCCAAATCTCAATCTCATAGTTCCCTATCAAATTTTTATGATCCGAACCGTTCAATGTGTGTAGAATATGATTTTAAGAGTGCCCGTGAGAAATTAGCCAAAAAAATGACAGGGGAATGCTTGATTTGAGCAGTTTTTATTTGAACCGTTCAGTAAAAAACTGTTCGAAACTATTCGGATCAAGCCCTTTCCGGTCATTTTTTTTGCTGATGTCTCTTGGGTACCCTTAAAATCATGTTCTAATCACATTGAGCGGCTCGGATCATCAAAATTTGATTAGGAACTATGAGGTGTTTTTTTTTGTGTCTCTGGAACCGCCTTGATAAAATTTTGTGCACATCTCAGCCACACACTTCTCACATACAGGTGGGGCCCGTTCCAGTGGACTCCACTTGTATATGAGAGGAGTGTGGCTGAGGTGTGCTACACTGATGTGTCTCTAGCATTTTTGATAAATTTATGTCTGAAATAGTCTGATGCAGGTGACTTTCACAAATTACGAGGGACCAACGTGCATGGAGGGCTAGACACATGCAGAGAAATTAAATTTCGGTAAATCTGTCCATACAGATAATATGTGCATAGATTTTATTGTGGGGCTCATCACGGATTTCACACAAATGATTCGAGCTATTTATTAAATGTAAAATATTTTTTAAGGGTTGCCATAATTAATCAGCTCAATCCAATATCTATAAGTGTTTGATCTAATCATCTAATTTTTCATTACCCAAAAATCTGAATGAAATTTTAGATAATTGGATTGAGTACCTATAGTTATTAGATTGCTTTTTTTTTTTTTGTAGGGTACCCTTGAAATAATATTTTATATTTAATGAACGGCTCGGATCATTTGTTTGTGACCCTTGATGGCTCCACAATAAAATCTGTGCACAATCTGTGCACAAATGTATGTGTGGTTAGCAGGGTTCATTAAATTTGGATAAGATTGCTTACGTATCTGCTACGTTCGTCGGAGTCTTCGGCGAACTTTCCTTTTATTGCGAAGATTCAAAGCGCACCACTGTCCAATTAATTAGAAGACAAACAAAATATCATTTTGATAATTCTAGTGTTCGGGTTAGTTTTTGTGCACATCAATTAATTTTGGGGACCAATTTCATTGTTCACTTGCGAAAATCTTAATTAAAATCAGAGCAGAGATCTGTATGGACTGACGCGAAATGAGTTGATAAAACCTGAGAGTTTTCGCACCTTAGACTTTAAGAGAAACAACCCCCAAGTCCCGAGCCTTAACTAGTACTAGGTCATTCCCTTGGGGTTGATAAAGCAAAATATCTTCGCTTGGAGTAATTTGTTTTTTTTGGTCAAGCGGAAATCACACTTGGAGTAATTGCCATGCCCTTGAGGCACCACGCGGTAGTGCCCCAAATTCTTTCTCTAAAGTGTGGAGGAGATCACACAACTGCGTGATAGAAAAAAAGTTCGGGGACATGTGACGGTGTCCATGGGCATTGAATAAATTTCCATTGAATTGGGGTGTAAGCTTAGCTCCACGAACCAATATCGATCGAGTAGCTTCATTATAAGCTTAGCATATTAGGTATTTCCTCGTTCAAGTTTGATTTATATTATAACGAGCTTCAAAAAAATATTCAATTTATCTATGTAATAAATCAGTTTTGAAAGATTTTTTTCAACAAGAAATTATGAGCTCGGATTTGAATTGTTTGGTTCATTTATCATCCCTACATATGGAAGCAATTAGTGACCGATAATATGAACAATTAGCATGTCAGCTGTTTAATAAATGCTGGGTTAGGCTGAAACATGTCAAGATTTTGACCAAATGAACAAGTTTTTTAAGCCACAAAATGATTAATAATTAGTTCAACTGATCAATCCTTAACCACACAAATTAGAAACAATGTCTGGCTAAGCCTGTCATTGGACCAGATTGAATCCGAATCCGACAAATCCAAATCCAATAATGCTCATATCCGATCCGAATCCAAATTTCATAAATTCAATGGTGGCAACTCGAATCTGAATCCGTAAAATTGGATATCAAATCTAAAAATCCGAATCTAATCCGAAAAAAAAATATATGTTTTTCCAAAAAATAAAATATTTTTTTTAAAAAAAATTAAAAATAAAAATACAAGTTTGAAATAAAAATACAACTTCTTAAACATTTTTTTTTCAAAATAAAAAATTTAAATTTTTTTAAAAAAATTAAAAATATTTTTTTAAATAAAGTTTAGATCAGATTGATAGCGGATTTAATCCTATCCAATCCGAATTCAATCCGATTCGTATTTGGATTACCGGATTCGAATTATTGGATCAACATTATCGGATTCGGATTTGATTCGGTCTATTGACACATCTATGTCTGGTTAATTATGTAAATGTTACCTTCATATTTGCCTCCGTATTGAACTTTCTTTCCCAATAGAAAAAATGTCTAAATTTGCCTCCACATAGCATGTGTGTTGGTCTGATATGCTTCTCTTACTTTTTTGTGATTAGATTAGAGAAGTTTCGAGTATAATTATCAGGCTCAGTTTTGCTAAAGTTGTTATTTCTTAAGTATTTATTTTTTGTTTTACGAGATAAGTTTTTTTTGAAATAAATCACTTTTATTCTCCCACAATATATATATATATATATATGTATATATCACCATTAATTTTTAAAATAATTACTTATTTTACTTAGTGGAACACACCCTCATTATATGACAATTTTTTAAACAAAGATTAGCAATACCAAATTCACAAGTTTACCAAAAGATTTAAGCCACAAAACTAGATTAATTAGATGAACTGATAAATCCTTAACCACACAAAGTAGACTAGGCCACTTTTTGCAAAGGCTACCTTGCCTCCAATAATACTACTGCCAATCCAAAAATTATTGACGCCACCCTAAAATTACTCATGCCACCGAAAATTTTGTTACGGTCCCCTAAAATTAACCAACACCGCCTGAACTTTACTAATGTCACCCCAAATTAAAAATGCCACACGACTTTTTTTTTTCCTCATGAATAAACAAATAGTAGGTATAAAAAACGAATTAAAGTGTAAGGGAAGGGAGAGAAACTTGACTTCTTTTTAAGGGGCAATTAATAGCCCCAATTGGGAGAAATTTGAAAAATCAAATAAAGAATCTCATGGATAAAATTTGACTTCTTTTGAAGGGGCAATAGCCCCTATTCTCTTCGTCTTTGCCTTTTGTGTCTGTCTAACAGAGTAAGGGTGTGCTTCACTATCTAAAATAAAGTACTTTTTTAAATAAATACTTCATTATTTTTTGAATTAAAGGTGATGTATTGTGAGAGAATGACTTATCTCGTAAAATAAAAAAATAAGTACTTAAAAAATATGAACCTTAGCAAAACAGGACCTAAGAATATAATCCTTTTTTTTTTTTTTTTTTGGGTTGGTGTAGAGGCTAGTTCATGTGCATAATTTTCAAATTACTCCCTCCGTTCTAATTTGCATGTCGTGTTCTCACTATTTCGGGCTTCTTAAAATGTTATTTATATTTTTCTTTTCATATCTAACATAGATCTTCTGATAGGTCTTGATTAGTTTTATTAGACAAAATTTCTAAAATGATATTTCTTTTTATAAATTATTAAAATACCATTTTTTTTAGAGACGATGCCAAAACTGGCATATAATTTTGGATTATTTTTTTGGTGTTTGTTTAATTTTTTTCATGGTATAAAATCAAAGTTTGTGGAGCGAATGAGTTGGCGGCTGGCGCTTTCCTATTGGATTGGGACATCGAACGCGTGGGGCCTCCCTTCATTTTCATAATTTACACTTGTGTCACTCAGGATAAACTTCAAATAAAAAGACAAAATTTGAAAAAAAAAAAAAGAAAAAAAAAGAGCACTAGAGTCTTCAGCCGTGTCCTTCTAGAGGAGAGGTGGCTTATAAAAGGCAGTGGTGATCACTAAAGTCTCACCCCAAAATACTCATTGCCTTCATTCCTCTCCCTCTCTCTCTCTCTCTCTCTCTCTCGCTCTCTCTCTCATAGAGTTTACATATACATACGTATAGGATGGGGAGACAGCCGTGTTGTGAGAAAGTAGGGCTAAAGAAGGGGCCATGGACAGCTGAAGAGGACAACAGGCTGATCAACTTCATCCTCACCAATGGCCAATGCTGCTGGAGAGCTGTCCCTAAACTTGCAGGTCTCCTCCAACTCTTCCAAATTCCATCTTCTTTTCTTTTTTCTGGGATAAAAAGGACAGAACTTAAAAGCTCCATTCAGTTGCCCAGAACGGAAAGGAAAGAAAAGAACGGAAATGTTCAACTTTCCCGATTTTTAATTTTGTCCAATTAGTTGAGAAGTTGTGAGACCCGTGTCTTTTGACTTTCCGCAAGGATTCGCTTACCCTCTAAAGTTTTTTTTATTGGCAAAAAAGATTTTTTTTTTAATCTTTGAAAATGAGAACAAAGATGTCCTCTAAAGTTGTCCCGAAAAACACAAGATGTTGCAGAAATCTTGTTTCTAAAAAACCAAATTACTAATTTTTCACTTTCACTTAAATTTGTTTTATATATATATATATCAAACACAAAACGGAAAATACTTTTTCATTTTGTTTTACTTCACTCCACTATTGCTTTTTCGGGAATAGTTTTCCTACTCTAATTTCTTGACAAGTGAATAAAGCCTAATTGACAGAAAGTAAAGAGGTTTTTCCGTGACACTTCAATTATGATCCACTTGCCTTATTTAAACAGAAAGATAGCTGTAACAAGCCTAGTCCCGAAAATAGCATTTCGAGGAACGCTAAAAAGATTAGGGAGACACATAGAGAGAAGGAATTCTTATACATAAATATCAATTATTGGGTGGCAGTAAGCTTAGGGACACAATGGGGATGTTTAATTGTTGTGGCTTAGTGCAAAGTCTAATTGGTCGAGAAGAACGCAAGCTAGACTGGATATCTGGTTATAAAAAATAAAAAAAAAGTTGTGCCGAAACGAAATTGTGGATTTGTTTGCAAAGTTGTTGCTTAATTTCGGATCATGAGTCAAGATAATCTGAATGTCATTAGTTTCTCAGGAGTTTGTTTCTAATTTTTTGTGTAATTTTACTATCATCAATTCAAGTGTAACAAACCCAGTTGGGATGCTAATTTTTCGTTGTAATGCTATATGCTCTAGCCTCTTTTCGTTGTTCATCACTCTGTAACTCTCTGTTTTGCCTTATTAACAATATTCGATCGCTTTTTCCTGTTCAAAAAATAATAATTTATCCACTGTTTTTTTTAATAGCAAAAAAGATTTTATTAATCTTTGAAAACAAATTACAAAGATTAAAGGGATCCAAGAAAATGCACTGTTTACTTACCATAAGACCCATCTTTACAAAATGGCTTCCATCTATGCATATCTTTCATGGCTGATTTTGTACTCAATTAAGGAGTCCATAGACCCTATGAATTAATGTGTATCTTCACGACGAATTAATTATTTAGTGGTCTTGAGATATAAAGTCAAGTGGCGTCCTAGACCGTTCGTCCGTTACTCCGATTGAAAAATCAACTGGTTTTTTAAATCTTCCTTTATTCTCTTAAGTTGGTTTGTTTTTCTCAACAAAAAAGTGGGATATTAATTAACAAAGGTCTTTTTTTTGCCAACATTGTATATATTGACGGGGTTGGCAGAGTGTTAGTAGGTTACTTCACAAAGGATTTTAAAAGCTATTTATAATCCTAAATTTCCGAACGCTCACGACAAAGCTTAAACCGTCACCTTTACCAACTGGCACAGGAGCCCAGTGGTGGATATTAGCAAAGGTCACTAGTTTACAATCATTAGAAAAGGAATGTGCCAGAAAAGCTGCCCACTCAAATTGTAAAAAGTATGTGAAGAGTTATGTATCCTCTCATTTATGTCAACTTTCTCTCAATTGGGAAAATGTTATGGTGTGTGTCATTGCAGGATTACTAAGGTGTGGTAAAAGTTGCAGATTGAGGTGGACTAACTATCTTAGGCCAGACTTAAAGAGGGGTCTCTTATCAGAGTATGAAGAGAAGACGGTTATTGACCTCCATGCTCAACTTGGCAACAGGTCTTTTACTTTTGCTATTTACTTTCCTAAGTTGAATTTTTTCGTCTTTGTGACTTACCTATTTAAAAAGCATTGCCGTCATGTTGATCTGCTAGAGTTTACTAGCACGAAATTTATCCGGACACGATGACACAGTCTCCTCCTCCGCTTCGACACCGTCAGCACACAACGAATGATCAGTAAGACCGGAACAAGAGGAGAATTCGAAGCAGAGTAGAACTTCCTGCACGTTGAATTGATAAAATTTACTTTCAAACCTTCATGACGTCATTCATTTCTGCGTCACTTCTTCTCTGTGACTTACCTTTTTCTTTCAAGAGATTCGCGCGCAAGCTGTCCTAGACATCCGGTTATCAAAAAAAATTCCAATTTTTGTGTACGATAGCCAGCTTAAATTCATTGTAATACTGATTAGAATCAACATGACATGTTAACATAACACTATCTCGTTGATAATTACATAACTGTATCGTATCCAATATGTAGCATTACTCAATGTAATTTTATCCAACTTGATTGATGATGTGCTTTTACTTTATTTTTTCAAAAATTCAAATGAAGAATTATCGATCTTAGCCCGTCATAAAAGTGTGGATAATTTATTTTTTTTCCTTTTGCAGATGGTCTAAAATTGCTTCTCATCTCCCCGGAAGAACCGATAACGAGATAAAGAACCACTGGAATACCCACATCAAGAAAAAGCTCAAGAAAATGGGGATTGACCCTCTAACACACAAACCACTCCCAACAGATGAACTACCCAAAGAAAAACAAGAAGATCAACAAGTGGTCCCAAGCAGTGAAACAGAGTCATCATCAATGGAATCATCAATTACAGAGGCCAATGAGGAACTAATAAACCCAGATGAAGATCCATCAATGGAAGTGATCAACAATGGGTTTTGCACGGATGAGGTCCCATTGATTGAACCCCATGAGATCAGTACTCTTGTATCTGCTTCTCGTTCTTCATCTTCTGCTCCATCATCTTCTTCCTCCAGTATAATTCAAGAATTTGACTTCCCAAATTTTGATTGGCAATGTGACATCATCAATAGCTTGGATTTCTGGGATGGTGACTTCAGCAGTACTTTGGATTGGCTGATTAATTATGATAGTGATAGGAACAATGTAACCCCAATCCCAGGAATTGTTTGGGACCAAGAACCTATTAGAGACTACATTATTTGAGCTCTCGTGATTGGGAGGTTTTTTTTTTTTTTTTGGTATCAGGGGCTTGTTTGTAATATTGTTTTTAGTTGGTTACAGTTAATAAAAGCCAAGAAGCTGGAAAAAAAAACAGGCACACCTTTAGAACTTCCTTTTTTGATTCACTTTTTGATATTTGGAAATCTGAATCTGGTTTGATCTAGTCGAAAGACCAGTCCCGCAATTCAATAGCCGGGCCTGGTTAAAGTTGGAGCAAAATCTTGTGTGGACTGATCGAATACGAGAAGTTATATAAGCACGCATGTAAAATTAAGTCGAATGCCGTATCAAAGATTAATTTTCTGAGTTTTCTGATTACCTGATCACTACTGTTACGGCAACTCCTTTGAGTTTACTCCCTTCATATATTTACCTTGTCTTCACTCTATTAAGAAGAAGAAATGATCTTTACAAGCTGAATTATTTGGAAAAGAAAGGAGAACATACAGAAGCCCACATGCATTATGTGTGAGAATTTTATTTTTAGATAGCATTAGAGCATCTCTAGCCACAGTAAAATTTTAAGTAAAAGCTTCACTTGGCACGAGCATGTGCACCTCCAACTCTTTACTCAGATTTTGAATCTTTTTCTCTGTCTGCCACCACTATTGCTGCTCTCCTCCTCTCTCTCTCTCTCTCTCTCTCTCTCTCTCTCTTTCTCTCTCTCTCTCTCTCTCTCTCTCCACCATCAGATTCAGCGCTAGTAACCACCATTGAGTTCCATTGGCACCGACCACCACACTAGTACACTACGATGAGCGCCAATCGGAGACCTCATTCATATATCTATCGATTTTTTTTGAATAAAGACCAAAAAAAAAAAATTTAAGTGGCTTTTTAGAGGAAATTAACTCACCCTTAAACTTATATCGTACAAATTATGGAATGAAATTCGAGTTATTCATATATCTAACGGCATCTGATCAAACTTATTTTTTAGAGACATATTATTCTTTGCATATTGTACCCAATATACACTATTTGTATCATGCATGCTTGTAAGCCCAAGATGAGTCCACACGCATATCAATTGAGCAGACATGCATGCATGCACATTAATCGATCGAAAACCATATGATGGAATTTTTAGTGAGAATGCACATTAATCCTAGGTCAATCCGTACATACGGTACATGCACAATTTCCGAGTCAAAATCCAAACCGTAAGGCTGGTTTGACCTTGTTTTACTCACAGCAGTGTTTGTGGAAATTAATATTGTTTGTTTGCCATTGAGTACTTTAGAACAATATTTCCGGCTACGTTGAGTATATATTGTGTGCAACTTTATCCTATTGGGAAACTGGATTTGATATAAGCTTTCTCAAGCTATTGCGTAATCTTTTCTTTTTTTTTCTTTTTTGGTAACCGAGGAACAACCTTGCAGCTGAGCCACTATTGGACGGACCTGGGGACCCTGCCGAGCAGCACCCCTGCCAAGCGGGTGCCGAGCGGCCAATCCGGCCGTTCATCTCAGAATCAACGGCCCGGATCGAAACATCTTTTTCCTTTTCCTTTTTTTTTTAAAATCCGTTCGATACCTTTACATCTAGGCCGTCCAAAATACTTTTGAATGGCCGAGATGTGCTCGGCAGCCCTGCCAAGCACCCTTGCTTGGCAGGATCTCCAGGTCCCTATTGGACCCAACTACGCAACCCAAACCTCAAGGAGGACTAGCACTGCAACCCACCGCCATGACCCCCCACTTAAATCATGGTTTGTCTCGAGGAGAAATCGAACCCTGCTATGTTAGTTCGCCCTAATTACCATGTTGACAACCCATGAATGAGTACTATTGCGTAATCTTAAATGCCAACATGTGCAAAAGAAAGATAGGGTGCACAGATTCAGACACGATTAATGTGTTAGGTATTTAGTCATATGTGAGTGAGTCTCACAAATGCACTTCAAAACCCACAAAGAGACCCATTACCCTTATATAAATGCCATCAAAATTAATATGATGGTACCCATAAAATTTCACATTCTTTTATGCATATAATCGCTTATAGATATCACTGCAAGGCATCGCGCACACACGGATTTTTTTGTAATTTCACGTAAGGCAACACAAAAATATAGCATAGTGAAAACCACAATCCTTCTTGGTAATTATCAAATCATATGGTACCACTAGAACTAGTAGTATAAATTTTCGGCCTGATAAATCCAAACAGATAAAAGAGCCGTTCAATAAAGACTGACCCAATGCAGGAATTGATGTACCATGCAAGAGTTAGTCAAAATCTAGACCAAAGGCTTCCTATTGTCAGGTGACTATACCACTACTTTAATCCTTGAATTTTTGTAACACAATACTACCATATATGATAGTTACGGTTAGAAAAAAAAAAGTTTATTAAAAAAAAAACCATATTAAGTGACCATGTTTTAGATGCTATGTGAGTTATTTTTAGTACATTAGTGGAATGGACTCATCTATCGCATGTTTTATCACATGATTGCCAACTCACATGATATATCTTTGATATGGTCATCAGATGTGATCACCGTAACAACTCTAGAGTGAGAGAGTATAAGGATCGGGCCCGGGGATGTTCGACTGCAGAATATTGACCAACATAACGCGTTTCACATTATCCAACTACCCAGTTCTGCTCCCGTGAGAGAGAGAGAGAGAGAGAGAGAGAGAGAGAGAGAGTAGTGGTACTCTGGTAGTACAAGTCTTAGTGGGGGAAGTTAGGACCAACTGGACTAAATTTTGAATGATGGAAATCCTTTGCCGCAGTGTGAAAATGTGGACGTTAATTGTGCTCCCTTTTTGGACCACCAATTTTCATTTCAAGTCTTTCCATATGAAACAAAAACTACATTCACATTGATCATATTCGTTTCGGGATTTTCGTTTTTGGAATTTTCGATAATAAGTGGAGAAAGATAGATAAAAAAATAGAAGTAATAATTGAGAAATTATTAGAAACCGTGTCTCACTTGCTAATATTTTTTTTTTTTTGTTTTGGTCAGACAGCCAATCATACGGAGCAGTGTCGAGAGAGTCCACTAAAGCCCCTGCAGGCCCACAAACAAACAAACAGAATTCTGAAAATGTGGCCCACTGTGCTTCATCCTTTTATGTAAGACCGCTACCTACATCACAGTCGTGTATTCAGGTCAGTTCACACGAACCTTTTAATCTATGTGTTTCAAAGTCCTGCACTGAATGACTGGGCAAACCTTGATCAATGGCCCGAAGAGGTTTTTCACCGATGGCAAAAAAACGGAACCCCTTTTCCCTTTGTTTTTCCCATTTCATAGTAGGAATTATGAATCGCATATTTTCATGGAACTGACATCTCTGTTGTCGAGATTTTTGATTGTAAGTAGCGGTGAAGTTAGAATTTAGATTCGAGTGGTGCCGTACTAGAATATCTAAAACTTTCTATAAAACAATACTAAGAGTAGGTTTGGGCTTTTTTTATTTAACGAAATAGGTTTGGTTCGTTCTTGTTTTTATAGAATTTTTTTGAAGAATTAAAGATTGAAATTTATTGGAAGCTCATCGGTATAAAATTCGTGACGGATAACGCACCATACAACCCAGGAACCGACTTTTAATTTAGAAGTCTAAAGAGATATACACTTACGATAACACACCTAAAGGTCCCGAGAGTTAGTCCGATTGATTGGTGAAGTTACTCACCACACAATTGATTAGGATCCGACACTTGGGGTCAAATAGCAAAAATGTATAATTTCTTGTGAATTCTCCTATCTCGGTGTAAATGATTTTTCTTTGACCGCACCACAAAAGAGATCAATTGTGGTACATGTGAGCATGACCGGACGCGTATGGTGACCGTCGGAACCAAAAAAAAAAAAAGAACACACACTTAAGCAATAAACAAAATATGCACTCGCGATAAGTGCTGAGTAGTATGCAGGTGTGTGATGCTTGGAAAAAAAGGGGAAATGCATGGGTCTAAAGGTGACAAAGACGAAACAAAAGTCATACTCCACGTAGTATTTGACATGTCATCCAATAAGGATGCTCCACGTAGGACCCAAGTGGCATTTAAATTCTCCAATCAAAAGTACTCACGGGTGGGAAACAAAGAAAGTCAAATGAGTCTCATTTCGAGAACAGGGGCGAATGCAGGATTCTAACTATGGGGACCAAATTACATGCATTCGTATAATATCTACAAATTAAATATCACCTTTTTTATAATAATAATAACATGATTCTAAGGGGATATTTTTTAGTAATTATAAAAAAATAACGCCTAAACTTGTTAGAGAATATATATTAGAATCTTGTAGTATCCCACTAATATAGTTTACCTTTTGTTTACTTTGTCATGCTTTCGATTTTTAACATAAATAATAATCATTTATGATAAATTAAATCACCATAGGAGTACCGATAATACCCAAATAATGTTTCTTTTCCTGTTCACAAATTTAAATTCAAATATTATAATCCTGATTCGAAGCCCCAAATTATACAAAATACCAAAATAATATTACAGTTTACATTAGTCATTCTTCCAAATACTACTCTCAAATCCAATGCATATTGTATGCCTTTGAATGACATGATCAACAAGCATGATATGCACGCCACGTCAACTTCTTTACTTTTTACTTGAAATGATAGGCCTCACTAGTCTAGTAGAGAATTCTATACTCAAGTTATGTGTAAATGCGATGAAACATGCAATAAGAGTGAATGATTTCCAATAAACGGACAAGAGATACAAAGGGGCACCACAATGAATCGACAGACTGCGACTACAAGATTCTATACGTCTTAAAGATATCTCTAACCATTCGTACATCAAACTAGGGGCAGCATTAAACACACATCGATCTAAATAACTGATACGCACCTAAGATTGCTTGATCGTGGTGCTTAAGTCCGTTAGTTAGTCGCCTTTTCAGCTCTTAATTATCGTTTTTAGTCAATATTACTCGTAAGGTAGTTTATTGAGTGTTTCAGGCAAAACGCCCTTAAAAGGCGTGTTTTGAGTGCAAAGTCAACTCCCAAGATAAGGCAAGCATAATTGCCCGGTGGAACATGCGCCAAAGCGACCAAAGAACGAAGGCAAGGAGCATCGGGCAGGCCAACGGGCGTCGGGTGTCAAGGCCAGGAGGCTAGCCTGAGGAACCAGAGATAAGCCATCCGTATCGATACGGATTTCACGCGTATCGATACGCGTTTGTTATCTCTCAACCAGAGAGTTCCGTATCGATACGGATTTTGCTTGTATCGATACGGGTTTGTTACGGGAGATTGGCCTTTTCAGCTTAACGATGTGGTATCGATACTTTGCTTATTCTGTATCGATACGGAGAGCTTCCGACCAGATATTTTGCTACTTTTTGGGATTTCCATTTATGGAATACTTGCCTTTTATAGTATGTTTTTAGATATTTGAGGAGAGAGAAACCCTTTGTGTATAAATAGGGGTTCCTTCTTCCTCTTTTGTATCTAGGTCTTTAATAGCTTTTAATTTCCTTCCATTAATGTTCTTTCAAGCTTTTCATAGTGTATTCTCTTAGAACTCAAGTAAGTAATTATCGTTTGTTAATCTCTCGTTCATTAAAGTTGTTCCTACGGACTAGATCCTTTATAATATCAAGTTTGTTTTCGTTTTTATCGGTTAAAAGTCATGTCTCGTTTTTATGCTTACCTTTATGCCTTAGCTATGGTTGAGTAGTCGATAGGCCAAGTCTCGGGGTAATCTTTCCCGAGGACTTAGGTGGTTATTTGGTTCTCAAACCTTCGGGCTTAAAATCATGGTTTTCGGAATTGGACTAACTTAGCCATTTTGGTCTAAGCGAGGCGTGTTAACTCCTTGGTATGAAGTTTAGTCAAGCGGTCTTGGCAAGCGACATATCGAGGGCTCGTGGCCCCCTACGTGTTAGATACATTAGCAAAAATAAGTTGATTTAATTCCGGTTAATCACATCTTTCGATAAACGTAGTCTTTTAAAGCTAAATCTTCCGGGCGTGAGCACGCGGTCGTGACTCTCGCCTGAGTTATAATTGAGAACCGGTAACGGCTTAAGTCAAGGGTTAGACGATCCCTAGACTTGCCTCCTTTAGTTTATCAAGCTCATTTCCAGTCTTCGTTTTATCATTTCCACCGTTTAAAGCAAAACCAAGTTGGCCGTCTTAAACGCCACAATCCACCACATAAAACCTACAATCCGATTAAGCTACATTCGAATTCTCTGTGGGTACGATCCCGGACTTCCGGATATTATGCTACCGACGATCTAGCCCTACGCTTGGGGTATTTCAACCTTATTTGAAGGCGAGGTTGGAGGCGAAGCAATAACCCACAACAGTTTCTCAAACCATTTTAAGATTCCTCAAATGAATGCCACAATTAACTTCCTCATTTCTTACCATTCACCATCAAACCACTTTTCAGAAAAACACCCATTTTTGGTTGTCAAAATAATTTTGAGAAAACTCTCGACCTTTAAGAGTCAAGCTCCGTTGATTCGAGCTTAAATATCGGAATCTGTTGATTTATGGCCAAATACCGAAACCGTTGATTCGCTCAGGAATATCAGAGGATTTTTAATAAAAATTATTTTTCCAAAAACCAAATTCCTTTCTTTTCAAATCTTGGTAGAATCAATTGTTTATCACCCTTTTCAACGGTCACAATCTCAAGTAACAAATAGGTTTCTAAAGTCAACTACAACTTCCTTCATTTTATGAGACGTTCAACTGTATTACCACACCTTACGTTACAGTGAACTCTCTCCACTTAGGTTTTCGCATTACCACACATTGCATTGCGGGCCCTCTTGAGTCTCCGCATTACCACACCTTGTATTGCGGGACTCCCTTATTCAAATTCTCAACTCATACATACATACATGTATTATCAATCCATATACAAGCAAGCAACATCCCCTAGTTCACATTCTTTCAATCATCATCACACAAGGCAATACAAATTTTGTAAACATATCACAATGTACATTGACAACTACACAAGCTCACGTCGTTCCTCTAAGTCCATTACTGCGTCCTTCGTCACATACCGAACCCACAACGACTCTATGATGCACCACCCGCCAGGTTCTAAGCTACAATCTTATAGAACGAATGCCAAAGGAATTTAGAAAGATTAACGAGATGAATCACGAGGATGCGAGTCACCCCATTCTCATCCGGACTGCTAAGCAAACCCCCATTGACCAACTATGCACCCCACGTCATACCTTATAGCATACGATATTCGATAACCTCTCTATGATACGTTTTTTTCCATCCCACCATTCACCACGTCTAGTCATAGAACCTAACATGCTTATAGCGTTGATCACATCATGCCACAATCATTCCCAAGTACCATCAATCTCATAAGATGTATTTCGATTAAGTTTTTATCAAGAGGGATACTACTCTTTTTCTAACGACAAAAGGCCAACGGGACAAGGATAACTTAGGTAAACCAAAGAAATTCAATTAAGCATTCTTGAAATAGGTTTGCAAGTGTCCAAAAGTGATTAAAAGTAATCGGAGATCAAAACAATCTACATAACACAAAATGGCAAAAAGCTGTCTAGAGACACAGGGGATTGATCCCTCATTAAGTGGGGATCGATCCCTCAAGGGTGAAAAATCCAGATTTCAGAGAGGATCGATCCCCAGGCAGTTCGGGGCAATTTTTTGCAAATTTTTGACAGATTTTCAAAGGCGCAAGGGATGAAGATCCAAACTCGATTAAAGCATGAAATCCACTCATAAATGCATAAAATGAGTAAGAAATCCATACTTCAAAGATCGAAGTTCAAGCTCCAACACAACCAAGCTCTAGTTTTCCAAGCATCCAAATCCTCCAAGAACGAGTTCTACCACGAGCCCACGCGATCCAAGGCTCATATCGCGGGTAGATTTTAGATTGAAGGTTGAAATATGAAGAGGTGAAGGTTGATTGGTGGGTTTTGAGCTCAAAGGAGCAAGAGAGAGAGAGGAGACACGAGAGGGAGAGAGATGTGAGGGATGAGAGATAGTGAGATGAGAACTTTGTTCTCCTACACACACACACACACACACTTATATACTTGTACACACACAAAATCACACTTGCACTCCCTCAAATAACAATCCTATCACATTAACCCCAATTCACATAAACTTATAATATTTTTCATATTTTTCCTTAATTTCCAATATTAAATAAACCCTTAAGTATTTTTCAGAAATTATGGGTCTCTACATACTTCCTAATTTAGGATTTTGTTTTCCTAAATTGTGGCTCTCGGATTCTTTTCCTTGTAATAAGCTTAGTCTTGCGTATATATTTGTATTGATTATTGTGAATCAATACACAATTTTCATTCTGCCCACATAACTATTTTATTATGGTATCAGAGCCACTAAGGATCAACTTCCCTACCTTGCTTTCTTTCCTGTCTTCACCATGACCATATCAGAAGAAAGCTCCAAACAAAAAAATGAATCCGTGATTGACACCTCTAGTCCCTATTTCATCCATTCTTCTGATCATCCAAGACTTGTTCTTGTTTCAAAGTGTCTCAATGGCAACAACTATATATGCTATGTGATATCGATCGATGGTCATCGCCCTCACAGCCAAAAACAAAATTGGTTTTGTCGACGGCACCATCGAACCACCTTTTGCAACCAAGAAGCCAATGGACTTTGCCCTTCGGGTCCGTTGTGACAAAATGGTGCCTTCATGGCTCCTGAACTCAATTGAACCCGATTTGGCTGATGGAGTTGTATATGAAGAAACTTCCCGTGAAGTTTGGGAGGATCTCCATGATTGTTTTTCAAGGCAACGCCCCAAGGATTTTTCAAATCAAGAAGTAATTGGATCTCATTCATAAGGCTCCACATTCGTTTCAGCATATTACACAAAGCTGAAAAGTTTGTGGGATGAACTTTCATCCTACCAACCCCCCCATGCTCTTGTGGAGGGATGAAAGTTTTTAATGATCAACAAGATCAAGACAAAATCATGCAGTTTTTGATGGGCCTTAAGGAATCCTTTGGTCCCATCTAAGGATTCATTCTACTCATGAATCCCCTATCCACTGCCCGTAAAGCATATTCTCTCATCATCCAAGATGAAAAGCAGCGCGAACTATCGAATGGAGTCCCTGAGAATTTTTCCATGGCAACCGCCACACAAAACCGCTTTAACAATCTCAAAAATACCAAGGTTCATTGTGATTACTGTGATAGAGATGGGCACACAATAACCAACTGTCGTACTTGCCTTTATCATTGTAATTACTATGATAAAGATTGCCACACTAATAAGCACCTAAGATTGCTTAATCGTGGTTCTTAAGTCCCCTAGTTTGTAGATGTAATAGTTATAATTTGTCGTTTTTATTCAATAATGCTCGTAAGGTAGTTTGTTAAGTGTTTTAGGCAAAACGTCCTTAAAGGGCGTATTTTGATCATGAGGCTAATTTCCAAGGAAGTTCAAGTATCCTTGCCCGGTGGAACTTCTGCCAGTATGACCCAAGAGCGAAGGTGTGAGGCGTCGAGCAAGTCGGCGAGCCATCAGGTGCCAAGTCTTGAAAGTTGCCTGAAGTTCTGGAGATAACTAGCTCGTATCGATACAACCTTAATTAGTATCGATACGCATTAGCTTCGTGGGAAGGCAGACAATTCTGTATCGATACGGGCTTAACCCGTATCGATACAAGAAAGCTACAGGGAAATGGCCCATTTTGACTTAACAGCATGGTATCGATACTTAGCATATTCTGTATTGATACGGGGAGCCTTTGGCCAGATATTTCTTACTTTTTGGGCTTTCCATTTATGGAATACTTGCCTTTATTAGTATGTTTCTTAGATATTTTTGTGAGATAGTATCCATTTTGTATAAATAGGGGGTTCCTTCTCTCTCCTTGTATCTAGCTCATTACTACTTTTAGGTTTTTCTCCATTAATGTCTTCTTAAGTTTTTCAAGTTGTAATTTCTCAAAAACACTTTAAGATATTCACGTTATGTTAATTTCTCGAGTATTAAAGTTGTTCGCAGGTGTTGGATCTTTTATAAAATCAAGTTTATTTTCGGTTCTATCGGGTAAACATGTTCTCAATAATTAGCAAGCTTTCTAGTCTCTTCATTATATTTGAGTAGTCAATTAGGCTTGGCCACGGGGTGACTAACGCCTCGTGACTTATGTTTATCTTGCCTTTCTCAACTAAAAACTTGAAGTTTGGTTTGTAAATGTGTGTGGTTCGCCTTTTATGTAACAAAACTTGTCGATGTTAATCTCCGGTGATCATATGCTCTCTCATGTGGTTCCGTGAGCTATGTCTCACCTCGTATTTGCCAAAAGAATGAAAGAGCTCATTTGTTTACCAAACTACACTTCTAGTCTTTAATGGTTTCTTAGTTAAATCTTCCGGTTGATAGCCTATGCTGTGCGATTCAACCGTGTTTTCGTTGAGAATGGTTTGATGGCTAAAGTTACAGGCATTAGTTACCCCAACGCCTTGCCGCTTGTTTAATTAAGTTAAAACTCATTTCTAGTTTTTTTCATAAGAGCATTTTTCACCTTTCAAAGCAAAACCAAAAGTTGGCTGTCTAAATGCCACAAACCCTCGCTTCTACAAATCCTAGCAAGCAATAAAGAATTTTCCCTATGGGAACGATACCGGACTTTCGGATATTATGCTGACTATAACCTAGCCCTACGCTCGGGGTAAATCAACCTATTCCAACGGTTAGGTTGGGAAGAAGCACACACAGATGAGTTTTGTTGCAAGTTATATGAAAACATTAATTCTGGGAGTATAGGAGGACGTGACAATAAAAAATCAGCTTGTCGCTTTGACAGCCACAAAGGCCAGCGTTACAGCTTCAGCTCATTAGGCTGTGCAAATACAACCTCCCATCCTGCTGCACATGCGGCCCAATTCAGGTAGCCAGCCACCAAAACGGCTCCAACTAATTCTTCGTATCAACCAACCCACTTCAATTTTCCAGACTAGAATATATTGAATAGACTTACACCCGATCAATATTGACAGCTCGCCGCAGCCATATTTAAGGTAAAATCACAATCATCTTCCAATGCATATGCAAATGCAACAAGTCGGACTTCTTTCGAAATCCCTTTAATTAATTCTGTCTTTTCTAATTCTTGGATTTTGGATAGCGGAGCAACTGATCATATCACATCTAACTCCACCCTTTTTACAAAATTTCAGTCTTCTACCTTGTTTATTGTTAATTTACCCATTGGTTCTGCTGCACCTATTACTTCTATTGGCACCGTTTCCAATAAACACATCACATTGGATAATGTTTTATATGTTCCTTTCATTTTCTTTGAATTTGATGTCTAGAAGTAAAATTACTACCCCATTAAACTATTGGGCCATTCCCCCCCCCCCCCCCACCTTTTGTGTCCTACAGGACTTGGCTATGAGGAAATGATTGGCTCAGGAAAATAATGTGGTGGTCTCCATTATATGGCACCTTTGCAAAGGAAATATGTTGTTTGTCATGCATCCGGTACACCTACCTTATGACACATGCGTCTTGGACATCCCTCCCTTTCTCGTCTTTGGTTACTTGCCCGTTTATTTCTTTCCCATGCAATTTTATCTGACAATAATTGTGGGATTTGTTGTATGGCCAAGCAGGCTAGAGTTCCTTTTCTATTAAGTTCTATTTCATCTGTTAAACCTTTTGAATTATTATATTGTGATATTTGGAGACCTCATAGAATTCTCACTCATTTGAATTATTATATTGTGATATTTGGAGACCTCATAGAATTCCCACTCATTCTGGAGAACGTTATTTTTTCACCTTTGTAGATGATTTTACCCGAAGCACATAGATTTTTCTCATGCATCATAAATCTAAAACACAGTCCCTTCTCAAATCTTTCTTTGTCTTCACTCGTACTTAATTTGATTCCACCATTAAGAAAATTCGCAGTGATAATGGAACTGAAATTTATTCCATAAGGGATTTTTTTAATGCTAATGGAGTTGAATATCAACGTTCCTATGTGAATACTCCACAACAAAATGGAGTAGTCGAATGCAAGCACCGCTATATTCTCATTGTGGCTCGTGCATTGCGTTTTCAAGCTAATATTCCTTTGTGATTTTGGGGGGAATGTCCTAACTGTAGTGTACCTCATTAATTGATTACCCACTTTGTTACTATCTAATAGGTCCCCAAATGAAATGTTACACAACAAAACCCCCAAATTCAATCACATTAAAGTTTTTGGATGTCTATGCTATGTTATTGTCACTCATCATTTACACAAATTTGATTCTCGCGCCTGTTGTTGTATTTTTGTTGGTTACCCTATTGGCCAAAAAGGATACAAATTTTATGACTTGCAAACACATCAATTTGTTGTTAGTCGTGATGTCCATTTTCACGAGAATATTTTTTCTTACTCTATCGCACCACCAACTCCATGCAATGACAACAGCGTCCTACCCATCTCAACTCTAGATATTCCTGTACCCTTCGACTCTACCATGAGCTCCAGTCCTAACCCATCACCTACAGTCCTTCCAGCCACTGCCTTGACCCAATTGACAACTCTAACCCACATCCCCTCTCCTTTAGCTGACCCTTTCTCTCCTAAAACCACATCAACCCATGCTTATGCACCTCTCTATACGTCCCAACCTGATCCCCTTCCCATTCGCCAGTCAACCAAACCAAAACAGGTTCCCGCATGGCAAAAGGGTAATATGCTCAACACCATATTTACTCAAACTGATTCATTGCCTCTAGCGCCATCTGCATCTCAAGGTATTCGATATCCTTTATCTAATTATCTTTCCCTCTCTCATTTTTTCCCATCTCATAGTGCCTTTTTAGCTAAGGTCTCCGAACACACGGAACCTACTTCTTATGCTCATGCTATCCGCGATCTGCATTGGCAACATGCCATGCAAGCAGAATTGGAGGCTTTACAGAAAAATAACACATGGTCTCTTGTGCCTTTGCCCGCTAGTTATAAACCCATTGGCTGCAAATGGGTTTACAAAATCAAATATCATTCTGACGATACCATTGAATTGTATAAGGCTCACCTTGTGGCCAAGGGATATACATAGGTCGACGGCTGATTCGCCTTCAAACCTCGCCTTCAAATATAAGGTTGAAAACCCCAAGCGTAGGGCTAGGTCGTCAGTAGCATAATATCCGAAAGTCTGGGATCGTACCCACAGAGAATTCGAATGTAACTTAATCAGATTGTAGGTTTTAAAAGTTGGATTGTGGCGTTTAAGACGGCCAACTTGGTTTTGCTTTTAACGGTGGAAAGGCTAAAGCAACAAATTAGATACGAGCTTTATAAACTAAAAGAGGCAAGTCTAGGAATTGTCTAATCCTTAACTTAAGCCGTTACCGGTTCTCAATATAACTCAAGCGAGAGTCACGACCGTGTGCTCACGCCCGGAAGATTTAACTTTAAAAGACTACGTTTATCAAAAGATGTGATTAACCGGAATTAAATCAACCTATTTTTGCTAATGTATCTAACACATAGGAGGCCACGAGCCCTCGGTATGTCGCTTGCCAAAACCGCTTGACTAAACTTCATACCAAGGAGTTAACACCCCTCGCTTAGACCAAAATGGCTAGGTTAATGAAATTCCGAAAACCATGATTTTAAGCCCGAAGGTTTGAGAACCAAATAACCACCTAAGTACTCGGGAAAGATTACCCCGAGACTTGGCCAAAAGACTATTCACACATAGCTAAAGCATAAAAGAAAGCATAAAAACGAAACATGACTTTTAACCGATAAAAACGAAAACAAACTTGATATTATAAAAGATCTAGTCCGCAGGAACAACTTTAATAAACGAGAATTACTTACTTGAGTTCTAAGAGATTACACTATGAAAAAGCTTCAAGAACATTAATGGAGGAAAAATAAAAGCTAATAAAGACCTAGATACAAAAGAGAGAGAAGAAGCCCCTATTTATACACAATGGGTTTCTCTCTCCTCAAATATCTAAAAACATACTATTAAAGGCAAGTATTCCATAAATGGAAAGCCCAAAAAGTAGCAAAATATCTGGCCGAAAGCTCTCCGTATCGATACAGATTATGCAAAGTATCGATACCACATCGTTAAGCTGAAAAGGCCAATCTCCCGTAACAATCCCGTATCGATACAGATTATAGCCGTATCGATACGGGACTCTCTGCTTGGAAAGATAACCAACGCGTATCGATACGGCCATAAATCCGTATCGATACGGGAAGCTTATCTCTGGTTCTTCAGGCAAGCCTCCCAGACTTGAGACCCGACAATCGTTTGCTTGCCCGATGCTTCATGCCTTTGTTCTTTGGTCACTTTGGCACAAGTTCCACCGGGCGATGATTCTTGAACTAACTTGGGGGTTGGCTTTGCGCTCAAAATACGCCTTTTACGGGCGTTTTGCCTGAAACACTTAACAAACTACCTTACGAGCAATATTGACTAAAAATGACAAATAATAGTTAAAAGCACTTCTAACTAACGGACTTAAGCACCACGATCAAGCAATCTTAGGTGCGTATTACACCCCCCAACTTGAGCGTTGCTAGCCCCTAGGAACAAAATAAGAACTAAAGGAAAGAAAGAACATTTGACAATTCTTCTGACAAAACTACTTAGCACCTACTCAAAATGCAACTAATTGGCAAGAGTTAAAATAAATTAATTATTCCAAACAACTCGCAGCCAGCAATTGAGCGATCAACTAAGTATTGAACAAGCTATAATCAGGTATCCAAAATGAGCGTCAAAAGACAAAAGACGGATACGAAGCTATAACTCAACCAATTCCATCCAATGTAACCATATCCCACAAAAAAAAAAAAAAGGTGCTCGAATTAGGCACGGGGAACAAAAATACCGAGCCTTATAAGTGGAGAGCACCATTAAACAGAACTTACGACTAAACGATTGAAAATTTAATTGCCGAAAGAAAACATGCCACAAACTAAATATGCGAACTATCAGACAATAAATCAAAATGGAATAAAGGCATATTAAAGATCTACTAAGGACTTCATAGCATATAACGACCTTAGTTTAATCAAAGAACGGTTAGCAAAATGGGATGGCGGCCATATACTAGCTTGATTCAACTACCCTTGGCCGCCTTCAACTCCAACTACCAAGTCATAGGCCACATGTCGGCCTCAACAAAAACTTACTAAACTATTAAGTCAAAGTTAAACTAAACTAAACTAAAAACAACGAAATAAAAGATAAGAGGTGGGCTGTCAACCACCAAGCACCCCGACCAAGTTGAAGGATTTCCAACTGCTCCACCAACTCTACTCATCATCTACGAACACAGGCTCTTCCCCGGCAAAATCATCGCTATCCTCATCAAATTCCTCGGGCGGTGGTACATACTGCTCACTGGCTTGCCCGACTCCTTGGCTCAGAACCCAGTCTAACTTGTGATCTATCTTCCGCTGCCTCCTTGCATTGACTCGGGTCTTCTTCTTCAGTTTCCTCAGGCATCCCATAGTGGCCACCCCTTGGCAAAACAATAATTTGTTCCAAGCAGCCGACTTTGCACCCTTTGGTGGCAAAGTAGTCAAGTACGCCCCACGTGGGGCAACAGCAGTAGTAGGTCGGGACTGAGAGATCCTCCGGGTGAGTATGGAACTATTAATATCCCTCGGATTGAGCTTTTCACGCTCCGGAAACTTAGAAGCGGGAACCTTTTGAGCCAAACACATAACGGTCACCAAACATGGAAACGGCAACCTAGAATTGGTTGGGGCCTTGCCTTTGAAGTCAATCATCTCCTAAAATATAACCTTTGCCCAGTCACACACTACATTTGGATTCATGAACGCGTGAATCATTCCCCCATCGTAACTATCCGGCTTGTTCTCCGTCCCCCTTGGATTGAAATTGTGGTGCACTAGTTGATTGACAAGCCAATACACTTCCTTAAACTTTTCTGGCACATGGGGGAGACTCGCCTCCCTAGGATTTTTGTACAATTCTTGAACAACGGTCTCGTCTGCCACATACTCCTCATCGGGATAGTTCACATCATCCGCGGGTGGTTGGCGGTAATTCAAAACCCGTGCAATAAACCCTAAAGTCACCTCAATAGGAATCTTCCCAATTTTCGATGTTACCTTAGCATCATCCTTCTTCTCATCCTCCTCAGGCGGAATTTTCATGTTCTTGTAAAATTCTATGACAAGCTCTTTGTTGTAACTAAGGGTTAGGGGCAAGGTAGTAAGACAAACCTTGGTCACGGATGCGACGAACAAACGGATTCTCGATGCCAAGGTTGTCGACGTCCACATGTTGCTCATTCTTGAACCCCGGTTACGAATTCCCTCTTCCCATTTCTTTTAAGTTGCGGCACGTATCTCAGCCGCCGTCCTCCTCTTAGCCCGGCCTCGCTTTTGCAGGTTCGCAATCATTTCCTCCTCCTCCTCCATTTCCTGCACTATCTCCTCCGTTTGTTGCGAAGAAGAAGCCGGAGCCTTGCCTTTAGAAGCCTTTTTTTTTTTTCTTCACCATTGCATGCAAGACCTACCAAATAGAATAATATCCCAAATCTTGAAACAAAATACTACAGAAAACAACCCAGATTGCAGCCAGGAACACACAAGTTTCAACAAAAACAGGCGGCCAGTCAAAATCCACAAAACTTCTGAGTTGTACTACACAAATTCTGCCTCTAAAATTCAGTACACAAATGGTAACTTCGCCATGCAATTCCAGTCCCAAATCCAATCAAAATTTCAAAAATCACGGGAAAGGGGTTCATGGGTGATTTCGGAAGTTGGGGGTTAGAATACATGGTAGGATGGTTCAAAAATAGCAATGCATGGAAATATATAGTGGTTAATCAAGGGTTAAAGCTATCCTAGAGAGAGAACAATGGAAGATGTTGCGCATAGAGAGAGTGAGAATGGATTTACCTTTGTACTAGTAGGATTTGACTTGAAATCCTTGAAATCCTTTGAAAATCCTTGAAAGCTTGAAGGTTTGATGAAAGATTATGGAGTTTTGGGGTTGATTTTGGTGTTTTAGGGGTTGGGTTTCAAAGAACTTGGGCTGTTATGGAGGGTTAGTGAGAGAGAATGGAGGGTGGGAAGATGAAGAGGCCGGCCTGGATAACTGCAGATTTCAAAATTAACCAATGCGTATCGATACGATCCAAAATCAGTATCGATACGGGGCTCTCTGATTGCCCACGAACAAACGCGTATCGATACGCCTTACGGGCCGTATCGATACGGGGAGCTTATCTCCAGAAGTTTAGCTTTGCCACCCGATAGCCAATGCCGACACCCGAAGCCACTTTATAAACACACTCGGAGCCTGTAAACCTGAGGCCAGCCCAGCAAAGCTTAAAACCAACTTCCAACCATCCACCCAAACATTCGGTTTCCTATGGATAAGAGCGAGACGCGGACTAGGCTTTATTTTAAAGGACAATGGGACTCTCTTGTGGTTTTAATCAAACAAAGATGACCTTGTATCATTACTTACATATGCCATAGATTCCGAAGCGATTTAAAGTAAATAACGAACATGCTTAGGCATGACATGAGATTAATACCTAACTAAGAATATAATGAGAACAATCAACGGGATATGGGTCAAACCTGCTCATAACACACTCAACACCTAATTTCTCGCCCTTTCAAGCATGCATACGAGTTGGACAGAACAAGTTCACCAAAAATATTTACATAACTCTTGCCAATTAATGGACTGATGACCAAGTGCTAAGTTGCTCCATTCCACTAACTTTGTAATAACGGAAGGATTGATCTACCAAAAATGAAAAATTTAAACGAAAAGCATAAAACATAAATATCCGATTTATGTCCCGCCCCTCAACTTGAAATATGCTATGCCCTCATAGCATGGAGAACAACAGTAGGGAAAAAGGAACAAAAGATCGTACCTACGGGGGAATGTCAACCCCCTTATACCTCGACCAAGTTGGAGGTTTTTGTGTCACCGGCTCCTTTTGTCATCCGAACGGCTTTCAAGGTCGACTCCTTCGGTTCGTCCAACGGAACCACAGCTAGTCACACAGGATCATGGCCAAAACTTTGTTGGACTAACAACCACGACACGTAATCGCACCCATGCTTAGGGCTCCTGAATGCCTCAATCATTCCGACATTAGATCCAATCCACCAAGGCTGGTGTGGTAGCACGTTCACCCTGCAAAAGACTTAAGCTCGAACTACCTACTAAGAGTCAAATGACATTAGAACCACCCGGCACGTGTTATCCGGGCACCAACAAACATATATACAAAGAGAAACATCAAAGAACACCACTCGATTTTCACGCAACCTTACGAGTCATACTTTTCTTCCCGAGTATTACTGAGTAGACAAGACACAGGTGGCTATACTAGATCGTCAGTTTTGTTACATCACGCCCGAAGTAAAATTCACCGCTTGACCTCGCCAAGCAATTAAGCCCAACGTTCCCTATGATCGAAACAAAGTGAGACAAGACAAAGCCTAGCGCCAAAGCATGGGAGTATCAAGTCTCACCCAAAGACCTAAGTTGCCCCCGATAGGGACATATCTGGTGAGCAAGGATGGTTAACGGCAAACTACGACAAAGAAGAACTAATTAAAGCCCGATACAATGATGCGTTGGTGAAATCTCGTAGTGAGAAACGCCCGAAACATGAGAAATAAGAACAAAACAGAAAAGCAATATTTACAAATATACAAACACACAGAATTTAATATCAGAGCTCGGAGCGTCCAAGTCACAGCTGGACTCCGCTAAACAATGAAGTCCAGCGTCCCCTAAGATCATAACCAGGCAGGCACAAAATAGAGCCAAGTGCGGTGATGGAGCACGGGAATATCAAGGCCGAACCTAAGATCTACAACGCCCCCGTTGGGGCTAATTTGGAAGACGTGGGTGGTTCACTGTGAATTACTCCTATCAGAAAAGCTAATGAAAGCCCTATGTCACTGATATTAAAATTGCCCTTACTAACCGGAGCTGGGCACACAATCCTTTTTTTAGTAGCGGCGTGCGGAGCTACATATACCCAAGTCAATGGAGGGTACCCCCTACCCGGGGGAGGGTACCCCCTACCCGGGGGCCGGGTCCGACAAACAATTAAGTTCAGCGGTTACGCTTTAGCTCCCCGTGCAAGTAAATGGAACACAAACTATACCGAAAGGCCATCCGTATAAACAGGATCGGCCAAAACCTCATCGGGCTCGCCAGCTTTAAAGTTTCCAAGGAAAGGCTTAAGCCGCTGACCATTAACTTTAAAAGAGGAACCGTTGCGCATGCTTTCTACTTCTATCGCTCCGTGAGGGGACACATTTTTGACAATATAGGGTCCGGCCCAACGTAAGCGCAACTTTCCGGGATGCAAATGCAATCAGGAATTATACAACAATACTTTTTGACCGGGCACAAAGTTTTTAATCACAATTTTATTATCATGCTTGGCTTTGAGTTGAGATTTATAAGCGCTAGAATGGTCGTAAGCATTGTACCTCAACTCCTCGAGTTCCGTCAATTGGAGCTTGCGCTGGGCACGGGCTTTTACCAAATTGAAATTCAGCTTCTTAATGGCCCAATACGCTTTATGCTCAAGCTCGACTGGCAAGTGACACGCTTTTTCGTAAACCAACCGATAAGGTGACATTCCCAAGATAGTCTTGTATGCAGTACGGTAAGCCCACAAAGCATCGATCAATCGAGTTGACCAATCTTTATGGGTAGGATTAACCGTCTTCTCCAAGATATGTTTAATCTCTAGATTCACAAGCTCCGCTTGGCCATTCGTTTGCGGATGGTAAGCTGTGGAGACTTTGTGAATGATGGAATACTTCCGCGTGAGGGCCGCAATGGATCGGTTACAAAAGTGGGACCCTTGGTCACTGATCATAGACCTGGGCATGCCAAATCATGCCAAAATGTACTCACGGAGAAATTCAACGACCACTTGGGCATCATTGGTACGAGTGGGGATAGCCTCCACCCATTTGGAGACATAGCAACGGCCAACAAAATGTAGAGGTACCCAAAGGACGTAGGAAATGGCCCCATGAAGTCGATACCCCAACAGTCAAACACTTCAATAATCAAAATGGGTGTAAGCGGCATCTCATTCCGTCGCGTTACGCACCCCAGAAGTTGACAGGGCGCATATACCCGGCAAAAAGCAAGCGTGTCCTTGTACAATTGTGGCCAATAGAAACCGCACTGTAAAATCTTAGCGGCAGTCTTTTTGAATGAGAAATGGCCGCCATAAGCCTCCGTGTGGCAAAACTGGATAACACTATGTTGCTCAGATTCGGGCACACAACGGTGAACAAGTTGGTCGGCGCAATACTTAAACAGATACGGGTCGTCAAAAGAGAACTGTTTCACCTCGGCCAAAAACCGACGCTGTGCTTGTAAATTCCAATGGGCAGGCATAAGACCGGTGACTAAATAGTTCACTATATCCGCGTACTATGGAGCCGTAGTGATGGAGAACAGCTACTCATCGGGAAAGGAGTCACCGATAGGAATGTGCGATGTATGATCTTCGAATTCTAATCGAGACAAGTGAGCGGCCACCACATTCTCTACACCTTTCTTGTCCTTAATATTGTGGTCAAACTCTTGTAGGAGTAAAATCCACCAAATCAATCTCGCCTTGGCGTCCTGCTTCGTAAAAAGGTACTTGAGAGCGGAATGATCGGTGTACATAGTAATCGGAGCCCCCACTAAATAAGACCGAAACTTGTCCAACGCGAAGACTATGACAAGCAACTCCTTCTCCGTAGTCGAATAGTTCATTTGAGCCTCATTGAGCGTCTTACTTGCATAATAAATGATGTACGGCTCTTTCCCTTTCCGTTGGCCCAAAACAGCTCCAATAGCGTAATCACTGACGTCACACATTAGCTTGAATGGCAATTCCCAGTCCGGAGACCGCACAATAGGTGGAGAAATGAGACGTGACTTTAACTGGGCGAAGGCGGCCTCGCAAGCCGGCGTCCATTCAAAAGGCACATCCTTGGCAAGCAAATGACACAATGGTTGGGCGATGGCACTGAAATCTTTGATAAAACGCCGATAGAAACCGGCATGCCCCAAGAAAGATCGGATATCCTTTAAACACTTAGGAGTCGGAAGATTCCCAATTAAGTCAATTTTTGCCTGATCCACTTCGATGCCTTTCGAAGAAAAAATGTGGCCAAGTACAATGCCTTCGGTCACCATAAAGTGGCATTTCTCCCAATTAAGCACGAGGTTATTCTCCTCGCACCGGGCTAATACAAGCCCCAAATTGGTGAGACAAGCCTCAAATGAATAACGAAAGACAGAGAAGTTGTCCATGAATACCTCCATAATTTTCTCCACCATATCGCTGAAAAGGCCCATAATATACCTTGAAAAAGTACCGGGGGCGTTGCAAAGCCCGAACGGCATATGACGATACGCAAAGGTCCCGAAGGGGCACGTGAAAGTAATCTTCTCTTGATCTTCCAACGCCACCTCAATCTGGTTATACCCAGAGTACCTGTCCAAGAAGCAGTAGAACTTGTGCCCGGCCACTCTCTCCAAAATTTGATCTATGAAGGGAAGGGGAAAGTGGTCCTTTCTTGTACTGGCGTTCAGCTTCCGGTAATCAATGCACGCCCTCCAACCAGTTTGAACACGCATTGGAATAAGCTCATCCTTGTCATTTCTCACCACAGTCACCCCAGACTTCTTAGGTACCACTTATATCGGGCTCACCCACTTGGAATCCGCTATCGGGTAAATAATGCCAACATCCAACAATTTAAGAACTTCCGCTCGCACCACATCCTTCATAATCGGGTTTAATCGCCGTTGAGGCTGGCGAGAGGGCTTAACATCATCCTCCATGTAGATATGATGAGAGCAAAGAGATCCATCCATTCCTTTGATATCTGCTATGGACCACCCAATAGCCCTTGAATGTGTCCTCAACTTAGCGAGTAATTGAGACTGCTGAAGTTCGGTGAGGGAGGAAGAGATTACCACCGAGTATGTTTGGCCTTCACCAAGATACGCATACTTAAGTGAATTCGGTAGTGGTTTAAGTTCGAGTGTCGGGGGTTCCACACTAGACAGAACGGCTCGCTTCTCAATAGGAGGTAGCTCCTCAAATTTTGGAACCCACGGAGTAATAGCACACACCTCCTCAACATCCAGCAAAGATGACAAATATGCGACCTCAAGGGCATCAAGAAAATCGGCCTCGGTGGAAGTCAGTGCAAGTTCTAACTCGTCCTGGCAAATAAACTTATTGACATGGTCTTGAACAAGTGAGTCGATCATGCTAACTCCGCATACATCCTCATCGTCCCCCATTTGACTTCCAAGATGGAACATGTTGACTTGCATCTTCAAGTTGCCGAAACTCATGTTAAGTCGGCCATCCCGGCAATGAATGACGGCATCGGATGTTGCCAAAAACGGCCGGCCAAGAATGATCGGAACGGACGATTGAGCCGCCGGTACCGGGCACGTATCAAGAACCACAAAGTCAACCGGACACACGAATTGGTCAACTTGAACGAGCATGTCCTCGACCATCCCTTTGGGAACTCGGATACTCCGATCCGCCAATTGTAAAGTCACCTGAGTCGGCTTCATTTCCCCCAACCCAAGCTGTTTATACACTGAAAACAGCAGGAGATTAACGCTTGCGCCCAAATCAAGAAGAGCTTTCTCAACGACCTTTCCCCCAATAGTGATGGATATCGTAGGACAGCCCGGATCATTATACTTGGGCGGAAAGGTTGACTGGAAGAGTGAGCTTACTTGTTCAGTCAAGAATACCTTCTTCTGCACTTGGAGTTGTCGTTTGTGAGTGCATAACTCCTTCAAAAATTTAGCGTACAATGGAATCTGTTTAATAGCGTCGAGCAAAGAAAGGTTAACCGTCACTTTCTGGAGCACTTCATAGATATCACTGTTCAAATTTTGCTTGGCCGACGACTTTAGTCGGTTAGGATATGGAGCGGGAACGGTGAAAGCTTGTGGAACCTCAACTTCTTTGGTTTTTCCCTTCTCTTCTTCCGTAGGAGGTAGCTTGGGGTATTATTCTGTAGGAGCTGGCTTGGGAGATTCCCCATTTGGCATTGTTGGCTTCAATGGTGCCGGAAAAGGTAGCAAGATTTGCGCAACTAGCGGCTCCACTTGAGCATTATCAACCGTCTTCCCACTTCTCAACGAAATTATGGCCTTTGCTTGCTCGGGAAAAGTCACCGAAGAGCCTTGTGCAAAATGTTGGCCTTGAGGGTTTGGTTGAGGTTGGGTAGGCAGTTTGCCTTTTTCTTGTTGCAATACACCAATAGCCGTCGTTAATTTACCCACTTGATTCCTTATGTCGTTCATCGCTTGGGTAGTTTGCTCATTGGTGGTCGTTTGCATTTGACAGAATGCATTTAGAGTATCCTCCAAAGAACGTCGTGGAGGTGGAGCTGGTTACTGTTGAAATTGGTTTTGCCCTTGGAATTGGCCCGGTGGTATGAATCATGGCGGGCCTTGAGCTTGTGCCGGAGGAAACCGGGGCTGACCTTGAAACTGGGATTGGCGCCATGTTTGATTCTGAGGCGGGGGAGGACTTTGAGAGTTTGACGAGCCGGCCTCATTCTGGTTACCCCAACGGAAAGCCGGATTAGACCTCAACCCCGGATTGTAAGTGTTGGAGTATGGATCCCATCGTTGATTTAGTGCACACACTTCTTCAAGGAGTTGATTATAGTGCTGTTGGAGGGTGGGGATGGTATGACAGTTGTCGGTCGAATGACCCGTAGTCTCACAAATGACGCACACTTCCTCCACTTGGTGAACCTCCTTCACTTCTTTCACTTGGACCAAATCTAGCTTCATTTTGTTCAACTTTAACGATAACTCATCAAACTGCGTCTCAAGACCGTTATGCTCGTTCACTGAAAACTTACCGGAACCTCCCGGTCCTTGATTTCTCATAGCTTGGTCACCCGGATCAATGTACTGCCAAGTTTGAGCTCTCTCGGCCAAAGCATCTAAGAATTCCCAAGTGGCATCGAGGTCCTTTCCCATGAAATCACCACTTCCCATAGTATCCAAAAGCTGCTTGGACTCCCGATCACAACCCAAATAGAAATAGTTGATTACCAAATACATGGGAAAATTATGGTGGGGGACAGCTACAAGTAAATCCTTATAACGCTCCCAATACTTATAGAAGACTTCCCCATCTTTTTGCTTGAAATTTTGAATTTGATCCATGAGAAGCTTGGTTCGGCTCACCGGAAAGAACTTCGTGGTGAACACGTCTTGCACTTCCCCCCATGTGAGCAAAGAGCGGGGTTTCAAAGAATGGAACCACTGCTTAGCCTTGTCTTTGAGCGAGAAAGGAAATAACTTCAAGCGAGCTTGATCTAGCTAGCCCGGCCCGGTTACGAAAGTGCTAACGATAGTCTCGAATTCCCGAATGTGAGCATAAGGGTCCTCCAATTCACTCCCCCGAAACTCTGGTATAACCCGATGATATTCTGGCTTGAAAGCAAACGCATTGGCGGCAGTGCAAGTGGGAATGGCTATGGGGGAAACATGTGGGCCTCTTTCTGGCGTCAAATAATCGCGCAAAGTGTGAGCTGCTGGTTGATCTGCCATTGGGCTTAATGGAGGTGATAGCTCGCGAGATGAAGATCGATGTAGCCGATTCGATAAAAGACTACGATAGATATTGAGCATACAACCTGCACAGTCCAATAAAGCAGACTAGAGGGGCTATGCCGCCGGCTAGTTCACAAACAGTCTCGTGGGGTTATGCCACCACCACGGCTATATAAGCAATAATAAATAGAAGGTAAAAAGGTAATTGATGTTCAACTAGCTTCGTTAAACCTCAAGTCGAATTGGTGGCTCAGTTAGAGGTATCCTCTAAGTCGAGATCAACTTACTTGAAATGAAAAAGAAACGGAGTACTCATAATGGTTTGTCGATCCTCCAAATAAGCTAGATAAAGAAATTCCCCGGCAACGGCGCCACAAATGCTTCGCCTTCAAACCTCGCCTTCAAATATAAGGTTGAAAATCCCAAGCGTAGGGCTAGGTCGTTGGTAGCACAATATCCGGAAGTCCGGGATCGTACCCACAGAGAATTCGAATGTAGCTTAATCGGATTGTAGGTTTTAAAAGGTGGATTGTGGCGTTTAAGATGGCCAACTTGGTTTTGCTTTTAACGATGGAAAGGTTAAAACAACAAATTAGATACGAGCTTTATAAACTAAAAGAGGCAAGTCTAGAGATCGTCTAACCCTTAACTTAAGCCGTTACCGGTTCTCAATATAACTCAAGCGAGAGTCACGACCGCGTGCTCACGCCCGGAAGATTTAACTTTAAAAGACTACGTTTATCAAAAGATGTGATTAACCGGAATTAAATCAACCTATTTTTGCTAATATATCTAACACGTAGGAGGCCATGAGCCCTCGGTATGTCGCTTGCCAAGACCGCTTGACTAAACTTCATACCAAGGAGTTAACACCCCTCGCTTGGACCAAAATGGCTAGGTTAATGAAATTCCGAAAACCATGATTTTAAACCCGAAGGTTTGAGAACCAAATAACCACCTAAGTACTCGGGAAAGATTACCCCGAGACTTGGCCAAAAGACTATTCACACATAGCTAAAACATAAAAGAAAGCATAAAAACGAAACATGACTTTTAACCGATAAAAACGAAAACAAACTTGATATTATAAAAGATCTAGTCCGCAGGAACAACTTTAATAAACGAGAATTACTTACTTGAGTTCTAAGAGATTACACTATGAAAAAGCTTCAAGAACATTAATGGAGGAAAAATAAAAGCTAATAAAGACCTAAATACAAAAGAGAGAGAAGAAGCCCCTATTTATACACAATGGATTTCTCTCTCCTCAAATATCTAAAAACATACTATTAAAGGCAAGTATTCCATAAATGGAAAGCCCAGAAAGTAGCAAAATATCTGGCCGAAAGCTCTCCGTATCGATACAGATTATGTAAAGTATCGATACCACATCGTTAAGCTGAAAAGGCCAATCTCCTGTAACAATCCCATATCGATACAGATTATAGCCGTATCGATACGGGACTCTCTGCTTGGAAAGATAACCAACGCGTATCGATACGGCCATAAATCCGTATCGATACGGGAAGCTTGTCTCTGGTTCTTCAGGCAAGCCTCCCAGACTTGACACCTGACGACCGTTTGCTTACTCGATGCTTCTCGCCTTCGTTCTTTGGTCACTTTGGCACAAGTTCCACCGGGCGATGATTCTTGAACTAACTTGAGGGTTGGCTTTGCGCTCAAAATACGCCTTTTATGGGCGTTTTGCCTGAAACACTTAACAAACTACCTTACGAGCAATATTGACCAAAAAATGACAAATAATAGCTAAAAGCACTTCTAACTAACGGACTTAAGCACCACGATCAAGCAATCTTAGGTGCGTATCAACGGCCTCGATTATCTTGAGATCTTCTCACCTACAACCAAACTTACCACCCTCCGTTATCTTCTCACTGTCGCTGCTGCCCGCAATTGGTTTATTCATCAACTTGATGTCCAAAATGCCTTCCTCCATGGCGATTTACATGAAAAGGTTTACATGGAGCCCCCACATGGCCTTCGTCGACAAGGAGAGCAATTAGTATGTCGGCTCAATAAGTCTCTTTAAGTACTCAAACAAGTGTCAAGAAATTGGTTTTCTAAATTCTCTAATGATATTCAAAGGGCTGGTTTTCAACAATCAAAAGTCGATTATTCTCTTTTCATCAAGGTCAAAGGCAATTCCTTTACTGCAATTCTTATTTATGTTGATGATATTCTTCTCACAGGGAATGACCTACAAGAGATGGCATGCCTCAAGTCATTTCTTCACAGACACTTTTGTATTAAGGATCTTGGAGATCTAAAATATTTCTTGGATATCGAGTTCTCACGTTGAAAGAAAGGCATCTTCATGTCTCAAACGAAATATGCATTAGATATCTTAAAGGATGTGGGTCTCTTAGGTGCATGCCCAGACAAATTCCTAATGGAACAACATTTGAAGCTCACCCCTACGGACAGAACTCTACTTAATGATCTTATTAGGTACAGAAGACTCGTAGGTCAGTTAATTTATCTTATAGTAACAAAGCCGGACATAATATACTCAGTTCAAACTTTGAGTCAATTTATGCACCAGCCTAAGAAACTGCACTTGGAAGTAGTTCTATGAGTACTGAGGTTTATCAAGGGGACTCCTGATCAAGGTCTGCTACTTTCGGCCACCAACAATCTTGCTTTAAGGGCTTATTGTGATTCAAATTGGGCAGGTTGTCCAACCACAAGAAGATCAATCATGGGTATTATGTTTTCTTGGGTACTTCTCTTATTTCTTGGAAATCTAAGAAATAACCTAATGTTGCCCATTCATCAGCAGAAGCAGAATATTGAGCCATGTCAGCCACATGTCTAGAACTCACATGGCTGCGATACATTTTACATGACTTAAAAGTCGTTCAAGACAATCCAGCACCATTACATTGTGATAATCAAGCGGTGTTACATATAGTTGCAAACCCAGTTTTTCACGCACTAAACACATTGAGATAGACTATCATTAAGTCTAAGAAAAGCTGCAAGCTAGATTGATCAAGCCTATTATGTTCCTTCACATATTCAATTGGCAGACATTTTTACAAAAGCATTGGGAAAAGATAATTTCAACACTTTGAGTGGCAAGTTGGGACTTCAGAACATTCACCCTCCAACTTAAGGGGGTGTTAGAGAATATACATTAGAATCTCGTCTCTCGTAAGTATCCCACTAATATAGTTTACCTTTTATTTACTTCCTAATTTAGGATTTTGTTTCCCTAAATTGTGGATATCAGATTCTTTTCCTTATATAGACCAAGGCTTAGTCTTGCATATATATTTGTATTGATTATTGTGAATCAATACATAGTTTTCATTCTTCCCATACAACTATTTTATTAAAACTTGACGCAGAGGAATAAACAAGAGCGATTAGTTGCGTACTAATCAAACGAATGATAAACTTGAGTCCACGAGAGAAAGAGATAGTCTGAATATTATTGATAAAAAAAATTGCTTAAACATTAGGTTACAAACCCTTTTATAGACCCGAAACCCTAGAAATAAAGTTGAAAAATAAATATTCCCGAAAATTGAAACAGAAATAAGACTTTCCCAACTGAAACGAACTTTTACGGAATTATATGCTAAGAGTTATTAATGAAACAAATCTTTTCTAAAATGGCAAAAACTTCCAATTGAAGGGCTAAAAGAATGAATAGGGCCGAAATCCACCATGCGTCACAACCCTAGGGTGGTGAGTATTGACTGGAGGGGTTCTTCCCAACCGGTCCTACCTGAGTGCATTATGTCCCTCTAGGTCCTTGTGCACAAATGCACACAATAAATTTCCCATGAGATCCTATCCTCCCACGCGCGCACCTTCCACTCCATTTTCAACATATTTCTCTCTCTCTCTCCTCTCTCACGTGTCTGACATGGACTCTCTCTCTCTCTCTCTCTCTCTCTCTCTCTCTCTCTCTCTCTCTCTCTCTCTCTCTCTCTCTCTTTTTCTTTTTAAATATTAAAACTTGTATAACTTTTATTGCACAAATCTATTTTCTATAAAAAAAAAATTTATTTTTGAATTCTATTTGAAGAGATTTACCAAATGAGATTAATATTGATTATAAAAGAGTTAAATTTACAATTAAAAGTGTTTATTTTTAAAATTATATTTTTGTTATTATGTTAAGCATTGTTAAATTTATAATTGATAGTATCTATTTTTTCCTAAATTTACAATTAACACTGTTAAATAAATGGTTAACAATGTTAATTAACAATTAAAAATATCTAATCAACAATTCATAGGGTAAAACAAAAAAAAAGAGCCTACACTTAGAACAAAATTTTTATATATATATAATTTTACATCCAATATTAGTCTTGTTTGAGATATCTTGCCGAGTAAATTTCAAAAATATAAATTTTTATAAAGAATAGGTATTTACATAAAAAGTTATAAATATTAGTATAAGATTTTAAATAAAAAATGGGAGAGAGGGAATGAAATGCATGAGAGAGAGTGTTTGTGTGTTTCGGGGGGGTGTGTTTATTAGAGTGCACATGGAGGAGAAGTGAGAGAGAGAGAGGGAACGGAAAAAGAGGAAAAAGAAAGGCAGACGCATGGAGTTGTTGTAATAAGGGACTAGTGATCCAATGCACTTAAAAGGCTACGAAATTGCAAATTGGGACCGGCCCAGTATTTTCTCCTGACTGGAGCGCGAAAATAAGTCAGTGCATTTAGTTTGAGCCTATTCCGAATTCATCCGAATTTTACCAAATCGGGTAATTAAGCAACGTTTGGGCTTTCGAGACTTCAATCAGTCCAATTGATCACGAAATTGGGTCTCCACGTATTTTACATCAAAACTTTAGTAGAAAAATGTTTATAAAAAAAAAACTTTCGTAGAAATAATGGAATAATTAAAAGATGTGCAAGGGCCAGGGTCCTCAGTTGCACGATTACACCGCTTAGTCCGCCCCTAAGTTTCACTTCACGTAGACAAAATAAGACCACGCGTCTAATCTGGTGCACACTCTTCTTCTTCTTCTTTTGTCAAAAGTAAGAAGATTGTATTGATAAACTCTCAGCGGCACTTATAAAATGGAAATCATTACAAAGAACTTGGACAAAGTCAAACTAATTGTCTAACAAATACAAAATAAGTAAATCACAAGGCAATCGATATATTTTATCCTAACTCAGACATGGTCTGACGCAATAGCGACACTTTTAAATTGTCTAACATCTAATTAGGAGTCTCAAACGAGAAAAAATGCAAAGTTAAGGACAAAAGAAACCAAATACTCAGACGATCAGATGCGCTTCACCCAAGTATGAACGCACCAATGAAATCCCAAGAACTACAGATCTGCCAAGCCGCCACGGGTTGGCTCTCCAAAGATATCGTATAGAGATAGAACGCTAAAGCACAGATATCGTTATGAAGCAACCTCGATTGAGAGAACCTGATCTATAAACAAGATTCGTCCAAAGACGAAACTAATAACCCTCGTCGAATGAGAGACAAAACTTTCACAGATCAGACGACAAGTTGTTGATCTAGAGAAACGGAAAAAAAAAAAAAAAAGGAGTCAGTAGTACCATGGCCTCCCCCTCCTACCACCGCACATGGGCATGGAACCCAAGGGGGAGGGGGAGGGGAAGGGAGAAGATCGAGGAGTTGTGGTGGCTAGGGTTAAGAGAGAGGGAGAGGGTGAGGGTGAGGGAGAGAGAGATGAAACTCTTGTTATACTGAAAAAAAAAAAAGAAAAAGGAGGACAGAAAGGGCGCACACTCTTCAGCTTACCTAATCATGCTATTGGAATTTCTGACGTGAAAACACGGTTTTGGGAGCTCTCTCTCTTTTCTGTGTGCTCTTTGTTAAGAAAAGAACATAATAGATAGTTATAATTGTTACAGTAAGTCTATACGCATAATTTTTGCACACAAATCATGCACAGATCACGGTGTGGATCCACTACAGGTCACACACAAATGATCCGAACCGTTCATTAAATGCAAAAGATTATTTAAAGGGCCTCAGTGAAAAATCAGCTCAATCCGATACCTATAAATGCTCGAACCAATCATCTAACTTTTCATTATCCGGAAATCTTAATGAAAAGTTGAATGATTGGATCGAGCGCCTATAGGTATCAGATTGAGCTAATTTTTTGTGGGGAGACTTGAAAAAATGTTTCAAATTTAATGAACGTACGGTTCGGATAGTTTGTGTGAGACCCAAAGTGGGCCCCACACCGTAATCTGCGCACAAATTGCGTGCAAAAATTTATGTGTGTAGCAGAGTTGTAAGTGTTAAGCAGTATCACTTGTGTGGTCAGTCAATATGGGACTTTATACGTCGACTTTTTAATTTAACCATTTGCTAGTGGACGGTGAAATTAGTTCCATAAGAATATTTGCTGAAGTAAAACATGCTGGTTCGAACACTCTTTTTTTTTTTTTAAAAAAAAAAAGGGAAAAAAAACACGAAGAATAAGGGAGTTATCATTAAAAATGTGCTCGTGTGAAAGTGATCTTTCGAAATAATTGGATCCGTTGAAAGGTTGCAAAGCCATGCGGACAATATTGCATAGCATAGGGGGGGAAATGGAAGTGGAAGATCCATACGTAATGGGAGGAAAGCATGACGGGGGAGGGGGAAAAAAAGAGAGGTTGGTGAATATAAAATATGCACAGAGTTTGCCCACCTTTCACCTTTGGGTTGCCCTAGTGGTAAAGGCAGACCTCTCCTATAATATGGTAGAGTCGATTCCTTTGGGAGGCACTCAGGATTACTACGCAACTTTTTCGTAGATTTACATTGCATGAATGATTCTGATGTGGCCCTGCTATAGGGTGGTCACTGGCGGAGGTACCCTAGGGCACAGTGGAGCCAAGGCCATCCCACTTCTTCTTCTTCTTCTTTTTTTAAAGAAGTTTTAAGTGGGTCGGACTCCAACCTCATCTCCGTCACCGTACGTAAACAAGTTTTAACGATTTCAAAGGTTTCAATCTATTTACTAGAAAATTTTCGACAATGAAGATTATTAAAATCAGACTTTGGAACAAAATGGAGGATGATTTTCTCTCAGACTCTTCAATTATTGTTTTATTATATACATTGAAAGGGAAATTGCGATGATATTAATTCCGAATCAATCATGGATGACTTTCAAGATTTGAAAGAACGTCGAGTACCTTGATAGATATTGAAACTGCTTTTGTTCTATTTTGATGGATGATTAATCTAGAAAAATATGTTTTTTCTTTCTCTTTGACTATATATGTAATACAAGGATATTGGTAGTTTTTTTTTTTTTTTTACTTAGTTGCTGGGTAAGGAATGAAAATACATATATGGTGGTTGAAGATTTTCTTTGGTTGAAGATTTTCTTCCGGGTTTATTAATCCTACCTCCGCCACTAGAAGTGGTTGCTACGTCATTTAAAAAAAATACACATAATCTAGGAGATTGGATGATTTTGGAGCAATTTTTTTTTGGCACCTCTATGAGGGGATAGAGCGATGTGGCAATGAATTAAAGCATATGGTGGCCAAGTGGGTATATCCTACATGGTACCCGTTCGGTTACATTTTTGAACGGTTCGGATTGAAACTCTCTCTTCTCTCACCCCAACACTTTCCCTCTTTTTTTTCTCTTTCAAAATCCGAATTGTCTAAAAACGCAATAACCGTCTCGGATACGCCGAACAGACACCGTGTGAAATCCACCGGGCACTGACAAATTTTCCGGTGGCCATATGGTTCACTTTACAAATAAAACGGGAAAAAATTCCCTAAATATATACAGGTGTAAGTATATGGTTTAACTGGCCGGGCATGGGGCGGTTGCTGAATCATACAGGTCGGTCGGGCCCACACCCATGGACTTTGGGCCCTCTTTCTCGACACTCACCCAACTCCACTCACAAAGCTAGCAAATACGATAAACATTTGGGTGCCGGTACACATGTGGCATTCCGTCGGTGATTTTGATCGTCTAAACGTGTTATATACAAATTGGATATTAGAGGAAGAAAAAGAGTAGAGAGAGTAGTGGAGTCGGGTAGAGATGGCAATTTCGTCCGATCCAACCGTCCCCGATTTGATCCCCGCTCCGAATGGAGGGAAATTTTGGAGATGCATTCGTGGATTGGGTAGGGTCTGGGGATTTTAAAAAAAAAATTCAGGGATGGGTTGGAGGCGGAGACAGACATATTCCCGCCCCGAACCCTACCTGTACCCGTTCTCTTGTTGTTGCTGCTGTTATTATGGCGTTGTTGTTTGAAATCTGTTTTTTTTTTTTTTGTTATTAATGGCGCCTCAATGGACTTTGTTTGAAATCTGTTGTTTTCCTGTTTTGTTATTATTGACGTTATTAGTGGCGCCTTAATGGACGTTATTTGAAACTTTGCGGAAGGAATTTCTTGGAATTTTAGGTTGTTTGAAATCTATGATTGTTTTTTAAGTTAACTTCCGATCCCCGAATCCCTGTGGGGATTCCCCGTTCCCCGTTTGGGGCGGGGATGGAGAGAAGAAACAAATCTCCATTGGGGATCGGGTCAGGGATCGATGGGGACGGGGACGGGGAAGGGGAAGTGGTTTGGGGATCAGGAATGGGGATAGTACCCTCTGGTCCCCGTCCCTATTGCCATCCCTAGGGTGGAGTGAGGGGAGAGACATGAAATAAATTTAAGTCGTTCAAAACACGTTTAAACAGATACCGCCACGTAATACCTGCTCGACACAAAAAAACTTCTCAGGAAATACAGGTATCATAAGTCAAATGAATCAAGTACAATCTTTCATTGATTGCGTTTAGAAATTAAAGTACGTGTAGAAATTTTAAATTATTTGGCATTTGATCAATGTTAAAAAATTATGCTCAAATGCTCTAAGCTGGTTAAAGCACTTAAACTTATAAGGTGATGTAAGACTAACATAGGAAGACGTATATAACCACTAAAAAGGGAAATTTTTAAAAATGGTCCCTCTAGTTTGCACGAGTTCTCATTTTCGTCCCTCTACTATTAATTGTATCAATTGTAACCCTATAGTTTTCATTCCATCTCAATTTCGTCCTTCTCCCTGACGCCGTCCATGAACCAAACGGAATTGAAGGGCAAAATTGTCATTTTCTCTCACTGAGGGATCAAATTGAAATTTTATGCAAACCAGGGGGATTATTTTTAAAATTTTACATTTTACTTTCGTTTTTTGCAAATAAAATAAAAAAGACCATAAGTAATGTATTTGACAACTGAATTATTTTTTATTGTGTAATCAAACCATATTGAAAATTTTATATTTCATTACACATTACAAAAATATTAGAAAATGCACAAATCAACCCCTTAGCTAATGTCTTTGTATCATGTTCTTATAATCTTCTTATTTTTTCACCCAATAAAAAAATGTTTAAAATCCGTGTTTATTTGATATATGAGTGATCTTATGAGCAAGTCCCAAAATAAATACACTTATACCCATATTTTAATGTATTTGATCTCTTAATATTTAATAGTGTTTCATTGCTTAATTAAACACAATTGCAAGATTTCTAAATACTACTGACCAACTTTTTCTTTTTAATCATGTGACAAAAAAAATAACGATAGTGAAAATTCAATTGAAAAAAAAAAAAACAAGACCAAGACAATTAACATAAGGGTTGTTTTTTGAATTTTCTCATATTTTTTGTGATGTATATAATAAAAACTTTATAAAATTTCAACATATTTTCTATTATTCAATATAAAATGAGATGAGAAATATATTATATATGATGTATAAATTTATTTACAAAAAAAAAGTAAAAAAAATTATAGAAATAGTCCCTCTAGTTTACATGAAATCTCAATTTAGTTCCTCTGCCAGGAGAAATGACAATGTTGTCCTCCAATTCCGTTGGTTTCATTAACGCCGTAAGCGAGGGGGACAAAATTGAGACAGAATGCAAATTATAGGACTAAAAGTAACACAATTGATACTAGAGGGACGAAAATGAAAATTCATGCAAACTAGAGGGACCATTTATAAAAATTTCCCCACTAAAAATTAAGCAATTTTAAGTGGGTCGGTTTCCTTGTTAGAGCATCTTCTTTTCAAGTCTAGGTACATTAGACCTTTTATATAGCAAAAATAATCGAGCTGATGGATTGTCCCGTAGTTTGTAATTTACAATTGATACTTGATACATGTAATGTTCTCTCCCATTGATTGATCCAAAAATAAAAACAAGAATTATGAATAACTAGGATACCGATTAGGGTTGAATACATGCACGAAAAAAATAGTTATAGGCTCTATAAGGATTTCGTTCGTCTTTTCGGGTACTTGAGATATGAAAAAATAGTTAGGCCCAATAAGCTTGAATTTTGCACCAGGTTGAATCTTTTGTGATGAACCCACATTTCCCCATGATTTTGATTGATGGAAAATTACGTTTTTGTTTTCGACATCTTCTTTTTCTTTTTTTGTGTACGCAAAATCTAAGAATTAATAGTAGGATATGGAAGAGAGTTCTTTGCCACAATGGCCCACAGTCCACTTGAGTTGGCGCATTTTCAATTGTACGCGTTATATCCGATTTAAAGTGGACTAGTTTGGTATTGTCATGGGTCCAAAATTTGAAGTGGTGATCACTGGAGTTACATGATTTTCCTAGCACAAATGTCTCACAAGAAGCTTGCCAGTTGCCACCCACAAGAGAGAGAGAGAGAGAGTCAATGCGTGATGATGGTATAGAAAATTAATTTAGTATTACATGTCGGTGTTCTTAGAGACCCAGAAGATTATAATTATTGTACATGTTTTTGCAGGAGTCAAATCTTATGTACCCAAAAATGTTCTCGTACCTCAGTTACCATGTATTTCAAATCGTTGGATCAAGTGAGAATCGTTTCATCTTTAAAAATTCTTACGTTATTCAACGAGAAATTGAAAAATTACCAAGGAGATGATGGGGAGAGAGCATTTGAGGGGTCTTTCGCACTGCCATATGTCTTATTTTTGTGACGTTTCCAATTTTCGTATCCCCATCGGAAGCAGGTGGAATTAATGAGCGATTTGAATCATCTTTATGAGACTCGAAATGGGTCCCCAAAAAACGATATCGTTTTGGTGGGTGGAAGTAATCTGAAACAAGCAAAAAGGGAAGCCAAACAGGGACCTTCCCCTTGCACCAAGACGACGTAATTTCAGCGGACAACACCCGTGCTGTCCATTTGGGCCAGCAAGGTCCCCGCTTTCCATGTGCATCACTTTTCTCATGAGTTGTGATGAGGTTCATCAGACTATCAGAGCCCTTCGGTATTTCGGATCTTGTCTCATGGGGTAATATGACCCCATCCATTTCCATACAAAATCTTATCATCCGAAACCACACCCCAATCCCCATATGCTTCTACATTCTTCTCTGTCATGGGATGTGTTAGATTGTACTATTTGAATTGAAAATTTGGAAATGAATTTGTTAGAGCATCTCCAATCTTGACACAAATTTGGGTCAAAATACTCATTTTGGGGCAAACCCACTCCAATGACAAAATAAACTTTTACCCCAAGTTCCAATTTTTTTATGTTTCAACAGTACATCTTCTTCTTCTTGTCCCCCCACGCCATCTCTCTCTCTCTGCATTGCCGCCAGTAATCGACTCCTCCAAACTCCCCCTCTCTCTCCAAATTTGTACTCCCAATTCTCAAACCTCAGTCCTCCTTCACGGTTCAAACTCATCCATTGATCAAATTTGAAAACCACAACGGTTGGTTGAGAGAGAGAGAGAGCGCGCGGGGGGGGGGGGGGGGGGGGGGGTGGTGGGTAGGTTGGACTGGGTTTTATGAAATTTGTAGGACAAAAAACCAGAGGACTAGAGTTTATTAGCAAAGAAATAGCCATTGGAAAGGAGAAAGTAGCTATTGAAAAGATGGGGAGAAAATGGGGAGAGGCTTGAATTGTCTCATATTTAGGCAAAGAAATGGGTAAAACTCAAAAATGGAGATGGGGATGGGTTTGAGTTTGGATCATGATTGGAGATGGATTTTTGAGAGTTTTGCCCAAATTTTGAATTTGGGTCAATATTGGAGATGCTCATGGACTAGAAAAGGTAAGAGAAATGATCTTCGAACTAGATTTTTTTTTTTCATTACTATATAGAAAGTCTTTAATCCTCTAGGGTTTTTTTTTTTTTTTTTTTAAAGGAAGCCCAAAATAATAGTCCAAAACCAAATTCGATGGCCAAGTGAAATATTATGAAACATGAGTCTAAATTAAGAAAAAAAATCAAACTTTGACGCAGTTTTTTAATGCAAACTCTGTCGGAGAAGACAAAAAGGAAAAAAAAACTAAAAGCAAACATAAGGAAAGGAAGTAGCGTATCCACGGCTGTGACTGAGGGGCGTCGAAATTTGCAAAAGAACCTCCTTCAAAGTTGAGGGCACATTAATTGAAAAAGACATTGCGAGAAGTTTTGAGGTTGATTCTATTATCGATGTTTTTGACGGAATGAAAGAGCATCACAAATTCACAATTCAAGATGTCTCACTTTAGTAAATAGACTAAATCAAAATTACTCTTTTTTTTAGTTTTGCACGTGCATATGACAAACATCACTTACTATAATTTTTGGTATGTTATTTTTTAATTTTTTCTAAAGTCAAGTTTCATTTTCTAAGTTAGGTTAGGGTTTTTTTTTTTTTTTTTCCCCAAGCGGTATACACCAACAGGGGTCAGGAGAAAGTTAGTAAGTTAGTCTACAAGGGATTCAAAGGCTGTCAATAGCCTTAAACTACAAATGCTCATGACGGGACTCAAACCATGACGTCCCACTAAGAAATACCATTGGGCTACAAGCGCTTCGGCAGGTTATGTATCTTGCCTGTGCTAAAAAAAATCCAATTGAGCAGTAAAAAGTGGTTGATTTGGTGTCACCCGATGATTATGAGTGGCATTAGGAAATTACATAAACCCATATTCTTTTCCATTTGGCTTTTTTTAATAGTCTTTAGAATGATCGATGAGATATTTGACAGCAGCCCATATGCAAATCATTCTTTAACACACCCGTGTAAGTTCAAAGCTCTTTTTTCAAGCATAATTCCAAAGGTCAATTGGTTCTTTATTTGGTTGGTTAGGGAAAACACTTTTTGTTAGGTGCATCCCTCCGACACTAATCTTTTCCTCTCTTTTTATAGAATTAATTTATAACATCAGCTTACACGCACTTGAAAAATCTGTTTTTTTTTTCTTTTAACTTTTAAACCATACTAGATAGTAATTTGTAGCACTCTCCCAATTTGATTTAACGTCTAGGGCCGGCTATTAAACGAGTAGGGCAGTTGATTGTATAAGTATGGTTTAAAAAATTTAACAATCTGTAAAAATATGTTCAAATTTGACTTGGTTATGAGACGACCCAATTTTGAACAAGTCTTAATCGAGCCGATCCCGAGCACAATAAGTGAAAAGGAGATATTTAACCGATGTGGGACATATCTCAATACTCCCCTGCACGTGTGACCTCTCACTCGCACTTGGAGAGGTCAACAAATGATTCGGAACACACGAATCACAATGAAATAAAGTGCAACTATGGCACAAACAAAGGAGAAAAGCCTTCGAAACTCTAGCTCTGATACCATGTTAAAGCATCCAACTCCAAACCAATTGGCTAAGAGTGGAGAGGCTGCCTAAGCACATATACTAGTTTTGGAGGAGATATTTAACCGATGTGGGACAAATCCCAATTGTTAGTTTGTTCGAGCTTGGTTTAAAAAATTAACAAGCTAAAAAGAATATTCAAACTTGATTTGTTTATGTAAAAAATCCGATCTCAAACGAGTTTTTAATAAGCGAACAAAACCTCAAACTATTCTTGTTTTTCATTTATACGTCCTATTAGCAACGACCTCAAATTGCATTTACAGAAGGGGAGTGATTTTCGCACTTAAAATCACTTTCAAAAGGGAGTGTGGTTAACAATTCGGGGACTGCGAAAATCACTTCCCTTCACAAAGAACTCTCTTTTAAGGGTCGTAAGCGGGTGAGTCGAAAAGGCCTGTGAAGTCACAACCGAGGCTTGTCGTGAGCATTTTGTTTTGATGGGCCGATCGGGCCAGGCTCTGTTCGGCAAGTGTAAGAACGGCCCAACTGCTGGTTAGGCCCAAGAGGGCTAGGAGAAAGGCTGTGGGCCGAATTTTTCAAAGCCCTTGTAAGCTTTGACAGTTTTGTTATGCTTCTTTTCTTTTTTTTGGTACAAAGGAAGTAAAAAAAAAAACAGCTACACTCTCAAAAGCCACTCTTCTCATATCTGCCTCCAGGAGTGAGATAATGTCATCCGGGGGATAATATGCGACACCATACGGTCCTCTTAATCTACTTCCATGTTGGCAAGCCTATCTGCCACCTTATTTCCCTCTCTAAGCGTGTGCCTCAGAGTGCATTCTGTAATATTCATGAGGGTTTTACATTCTTTGATGAGCACTGTGTGGGGTGAATTCTGAGGTGGTTCCCCAATAGTTTTGTCATGCTTCTTGTTTTTTAGGGTACAACACAAAAGTAGTAGTTTAATTTCTTCTGAATTTAACTGGCCATCAAAAGTAAAAAAATCATAATTTTTGTTTTGATTTGTGAGTATGATTGTTTGCGGGGTGCTCTGGGTACAACAAATTGTATCGGAATAACTATTTGATTCTACTCTTACTTGAAACATATATTCCTCGTAATGGACGACCATTCAAAAGTTCTCAAAAATCAAATTCGGAGTAGCTAATATTTCAACGACGTCAGACTGAAATGCTATATAAGATGTGCAAGTACTTATTCAAATTTTACAAAATCAAAGGAAAATACCACACAGAACATGATCTTACATAATTTTGTGATGCTTTTCCCTTCTATTTTTCATTGGACACTTTGTTCACATGGACGCAACAAGCATATTCAGCTCTCATGTTTCTGGAAAGCGGGGGGACCTGTTGTGCACAGACGGACGATAGAGATGATGCATGACTAGGATGTTGTGCACCTCTGAAAGTTACAAATCTTATTATTTTCAAGCTTTATACTGACTATCTATAGTATACTTCCAAGTAAGCTCTTTGTTGCAGCTTAGAAGAACCTTTGGTCTTTAAAACTACTAAATAGCATCCTTATAGGAAGCTATTAATTTGTAGGGCTCCAAACTCCAAAGTAAGCTTGTCAATGAATTAGATTCGGTTTGGAATTAGATCAAATCTGTCCCACTGACAGGCCTAAAGCAGAATTATGCTCTATTTTTTTTGCTGCTGACTTTGGTCAATGAGAGGGTGCTGGTGCAGGCGCCGATGAATTCGATTTCGGAAATAAGGTGCTGAAGAATTTTTCAGCAAGAATGGCATTCGCAGCATCAGAAGGGTGGAACGCATCCCAAAAAACGTAGTCGGCCCGGTTTTTGCACAACTTTGAGTTAGGCAAGCATAGCCCTCCAACGCTCGTGTCAACATTGCAGCAGGATGTGTTGGAGATCTTAAACCCTAATCCCAGATCAAGAAACAATAATAACATTCAATCAGAATTACACTTTTTTTGGGAGTTTTGAACAAAATCTAGAGTTATCATCTCAAAATCCTTCGGTACAAGTACCTCCAAATCTTTGGAGGTCCCTACAGTTTTTTTCATTAGTTACTTGTCAAGCCATACTGGACCCTCTCCAAAAAAAAACCATTCACGTTTTAAAACTCGTCGATTCAAAAAATTATGTCCCGATCGAGCATCAAGAAATATGATTTTAGGACATATTTATCTTGAACAAATTATGTTGGCGCACTAGATTTTTTTTTTTTTTTTTTTGGCATGATCGGCGCACTAGATTGAGACCCAATTATCTCAAGATAAATGTGTTGCGATCATTTCGTGATAGAGATATGATCCACATGATTTTCAGGACAATTCATGTTCTTGACGAGTTTTGAAGAATAAACGGTTCTATTTGATGAGGTGAAGCCCAAAAAAGGCCAACGAAAGTCTTAAACCTGAGGGTCCGGTCTCTTTCAGGGACTGGAGAGAATCCAAGACCTTCGTGATATATATAGATATATATGTGCCAGCTTACCGTAAGTGGTAGGGTTGTTTATCAAATCCAGAACTGATTGGTAAGTGTCTGCAAATGTTAGTTGTGCATCGGGAAGGTGTCGATTCAAGGATGCCATCAGATTCTGGACTTTGGAATTGAACTGCAGAATCCATTGGTTCACTTGCTTCAGGCACTGCCCATTCCTTGATTTCACCCTTTGGGAAGGGATGCAGCCCAAGGGACCAAGCCCGTGGAATACCATCTTTCTTGCACCCAGTTGATGGAGTCTCTGTTACATGAAAGCAATCACACACAGGTACACACATTTGTAGCTATCAGATTGAATCTGAATATTCACCTACGAAACACCCCGATACTACACCGGCCTCACGTATCCAGACACAACACGATACTCTCAGGACACTTGCCAGACACACCTAAATATTATACGTACTCTATTTGTTAGTATTTCATTTTGTTTAGTCAAACTAGTTGTGGACACTTTTGGACTTGAAGCGTCCCTAGCATGTTCGTGTCCTAGTTTTTGGAGAAATGAAGTATTCGAGTGAATAGTGTTGTGCCCCGTCAGTGTCGGTGATTCTTAGATTCTCACCACAACATATTTACAAACAAACTTGAAGAAATCCAAAAACTGTTAAGACACGGTAGAGGGGTTAATTACCATAAGTTGTTGCTCTAAGGTTGAAATTAAAAGTCTCACAAACTCGTCATGGGTATATTGCTGCGCGTCTGCTAAAAATGGCTGCAAGTAGTTGTTGACATAGTCATTGCTACCTGCAGAAGCAGAAGCAGGGAAAAGGGTGTTAGACGGAGTACAATTTTGTTCCCCCGTGCGTGAACATTGCCCACTTGTCTCGGACCCATACCGAGCCCTGCTCAATGATCAGAGTCGTTCCTTTTGTAAAGCCTGATTTTAGCCAATCCTATAAACAATAAGCTCATTCCATATCAGCATGTATTTTTTTTGATCAAGAATCAACCACTGGCATATATTCCATTGAGTGTATTTTATGCAAGAATGGTAAACAGCCAAGACCTACAAAATCAGCGATTCTGACCATCGAAACTGAACTCGGTATGAGTTCCACAGAAGTTTGAGTATTCTCCATCCATATTTTTTACCTCATTGAAATACGAAACGAAATGTGCTAGAACATGGATCTTGCCCTTTTGCATACAGAAGAAAGAAAAGTGCTATGAAAATTCAATATTTAGAGGATTAGGAGAATAGGAGTGTACCAACTCCAATGAAGTACATGGCTTCATTGCAGAATTTTTCTGCAGCTTGATCTCCACCCAATTTCATCTTGATTGCTTCCCTTGTCTTCTCAAAATTCTTTATTTGATCATCAAAGGACAACCTCTGAATCTAAAATGCAGAAATAACCCAAAATTCGAAATGGCATAAATGTCAGAGAAATTACACAATTCCCTCAATATGTGTGTGTGTGTGTTTCAGAACAATAAAAGAGGAACTAGCGATTACGAAATAAAGCCCAGTGTCATTGAGAATTCCTGCTCCACCGGAAGCATAATTGACCCCTTTAAGTAATGCATCCGCATTTGGTGCTAAGGAAAGATAAGCCGGTGGCGATGGAATCCCAAGTTTTGCAGCTGCAAAAATAAAGCAACGCAAACCAAGCGTCACCTTAGTGTTGGGATCATCTAGTGTAGAAAAAACAGAAGCAAATAACCATTTGGGATATGAGGATCATATACATATTATATCACCGATTGTCCTTCCATTTGTGAACCTCCCAGTGGGCTATCCGCCAGGATAGTCGATACCGTAGTAGGGAAAATTCGATCTTGCAAGTGAGTACTGCATGTAATTGTTGTTGCCCACTTCAGTCAAGGAGTCACCAAAGATGTATGTGACAAGAGATTCTGATGAAGCCAAAGCCACAATCCCCACAATCATCAAGATTGTGAGTTTTATCCTTAAAATCGCCATTTTTTTTTTTTTCCGATTTTCTTCTAATTGTGTTTGAAGTAGCAGAGTGACAGGATTTATAGCCAATATTTGAGTACTGTGGATTGCATTTTAAGTCATGCTCAGTGGTGTAAGTTTACACATGTTAGGTGATGCTTTTATATATTCTTTATGAAGATTTTCCTAGTACTGGTGGAAGCCTGCCTCTAAAAGGCAATGCTAGTTTTTAGTTCAATTTTATTTGTGGGGTTTTGGTGGTTGGTTTTCACTAGCTCTCTCTCATGGTTGGCCAACTCATGTCTCATGAGAGTCAGCAATGTTAGATTTGTTAGGTTCTTTTCTCCCTTGAGAAGATGGGCTTGCCATGGTTTTCCCAAAGGAATGTTTTAATTAGTAACATAAAAAGATCCACGTGCGACATCGGGCATTAGTTAATGTATTCAAGAAGTGCCTTAGACATGTGTAAAAGTTGTATAGAATTTGAGAATGTGTATTCGTATTCGCTAAATATGCATTAAATTATAACTTCCTTACTCTTGGTGATTATTAGTCTTACCTATATACACAGTTGTTAGCGTTGTCCAATATTCAATGTTCTAAAAGGCGGTCACCTAGGCGCTAGGCGGCAGGTTGCTGCCACGATTTTCCTCTAGGCGGTTTGTTTAGGCACTCAGGGAGGCTAGGCAGGCGCCTAGGGTTTGGACACTCTAAAAAAAAAAAAAAAACTTAATTGCAAGGCGACCTAGGCGCTAGGCGGTGGGTCACCGCCCGACTAGCGCCTTTTAGAACATTGCCAATATCCACCTGCACATCAACATATTCCCACAATATTCAGCAAAATAATTGCAGAAGAGATCAAAGCAAAGGAACTGGTGTGTTCATCCCCCCCAACAATCCCACTGCAGAAGGAAAAACAGCAGACAATGAAAATTCAACGATTCAAACCTATACAGGCACTCTGCTGAAAATAGCTACTCAAGAGCAGCAGGGCTTCCAACTCCTGCATCTAATAATTCTTTTAACCCCAAGAAATGTTGAGTAGATGTGAGAAAATTGTATAATTAGCTTACTTAAAGGAGTAATTTCTACTGGCTACCTTGCATCTTTACGGCTCTGTTTGGAACTTAGGAAAAGTGAGAGAAAAAAAGGAAATTAAAATTTTTCCCTCCAATTATTTGGATTGAAGAGAAAGATGAGAGAAAATAAAGAATTCTAGTTTTGTAAATAGTAAAATTTCCTTCCCAATTTCCCTATCTTTTTATTTCCCTCAATTTCCTTCACTTTCCCTCAATTCCAATTTCCCTCGATTCCAAACAAAGCCTACAAGTAGTGCAGTGTCTTTTATAACTCGGTGACTAATTCGGGCACCAATCTCACCATACAATTGCCAAGATCCAATAGAAGTGTGGGTGTCCCGTCTAAAACGGTTTGATATAGTAGAGTGCGAGACTTTTTTTTGTCAAATGAGTTGTAATTTAATGTTACACACATTTTTTTTGCAAACTTAATGCATTTCGAAATCATATCTAACGATATTCGATCAACGTGATTTTTTGGCGCTATCAATGTTTTCGACGAGTTTTAAAAAGTGAATGGTTCCGATTATTATTGTGGGTCCGAAAAGGCCCACAAATGGTCCTCTGAACTGATTCGAGACCAACTGGTCTGGACTGTTGCCCGTCTCGGAGACCTGAATCGAAGCTCGCTCGCTCTCTCTCACCAATGGCAACTCTCTCCCTCCTCTCTCTCTTCCTCCTCCTCCTCCTCCTCCTCCTCTCTCTCCACCTCATCCTCCGCCCCCACCCCGTCAAGATCCCTATCAAGGACCGCCACGTCTTCATCACGGGCAGATCGAGCGGCATCGGCCTCGCCATGGCCACCAGGCCGCCTCCCAGGGCACCCGCGCCCGCGACAAGCTAGAGGAGGCCCAGCGCGCGATCCGCCTTGCCACCGACATCGACGTCGCGCCGGGCCGATCGACGTGCTGGTGTGCAACCAGGGGGGTCTTCGTGCCATCGGAGCTGGAGAAGCAAGAGATGGAAGGGGTGAAGTTTATGATCGACATGAATTTGATCGGGACGTTTCATTTGGTCAAGGCAGCTCTGGATGGGATGAAGAAGAACCGGAGTGAGCGTGGACCGGGTTCGATTGCGTTTATGTCCTCGCAGGCCGGCCAGGTATACTTAGACTGGGATGCATTCTTTTGATTTACTGTTGGGGACCTTTGGGTCTGGATGTTTATGAATTTTAGATCAATAGATTTGACATTGTTCTCATTGTTCTGCAATGAGGATAGCTCCAATGTAAGATTTGGTAGCTTGCTGAGTTATAAAACACGCATGCGTGAGTAAAAGTGGGAGCACGAGCCTGAAAGCATGTTTTTCGCAAACGAGTTTAAATTCTTTCTGCCAGCATTAAAAACAATGGGTGAAACGCCACCCTCATTGTGGGCCCCACCCTGCGTTTATAAAATACATATGTGTGAGTAAAAGCGGGATCATGAGCCTAAAAGCATGTTTCGAAAATGAGTTTAAATTCTTTCTGTCGGCGTTAGAAATCGTGGGTTTCCCACCACCGCTACTGTGGGCCCCACCATAAGTTTATTGTTGTACTATGAATCACCGACACCTCTAGAGGTCGAAGTATCACAGTGTCGGGACACGTATGGGAAACGCTACATGGCGTGTCCCATAATTTAATTTAAATTTTTTATGGGGACACAGGAGGGACACTGATGGGGACACAACAAGGACCAAATTATAATTTTTTTTTATATTTTTGGGGGCCAAACTATAATTTTAAAAAAAATTGGGGTCACTGTAATTTTTAAAAATTTTAGAGCCAAATTGTAATTTTTTTTAAATTTCTGGGTGTCAAACTAAAATTATTTATTTATCTATATAAATAAATAAAGGGCGCTGCTATTCGCAGCCCTCTATTTTCTCCCATAGCCCGTTAAAAATTTTCAATTATACTCGACAGTTAGTTGCCGAAATTGATATATATTTTCAACATCCAATTACCGAAATATAATATTTTTTTCAACAGCTATTTACCGAAAATGCATGTTCGGCAGTTGTTTACCGAAAGTTGAACATATTTTCGACATGTAGTTACCGAAATATAATCTTATTTTCAACAGCAATTTACCGAAATGTTATTTATGATTTTCAACAACCATTTACCGAAATGTTGTGGGCCATAGGAGAAAATAAAAGGTTGCGAATAGCGGCACCCTAAATAAATATATACATGGCGTGTCCCCCGTTGTGTCCGTGTCCCCATTTTTTAGAATTCTCGTGCCTTCGTGTCTGTATCCGTGTCCGTATCGGTATTCGTGTCCGTGCATCATAGTTGTTGTAATATGGACTGTCCATCTTGTCAGGCCCGACAAGTTTAAATTCTTTGTTGCAGTCCGGCTAGGGAAAGACTCATGAATTCTTTTGTTTTACTGTTAGGATCTGTTTGGTTTTAACTGTAGATTTCATATCAGGAGAATTTTTTTTTTATCCACATATCAAGAGATTTGACATAGTTATTTGATGAGGACTTGGAGATTGATTTTGAGAGCTTTATTATTTGGAGGGTAGGCTTCAAATATATGCAACATTAACTTCATGATTGGGCAACACTTGCAACACTTATGCCTATTTATTTTTTTCTAGTTCTGAGTTGTTATTTTTTGTTTTATTTTTCGTCAAAAGTTTTGGCACTAAGGACAAAAAAGATGGTTGTTTCAAACTTTTTTCTTTTTTCTTGAATTTTTTAAAATTTCTTAGACTATCCTCGTGGAGACTAAAATAACAATAATTGATGGTAAAGTTAATAAAAATTCAGTAAGGACAAACAGAAATACCAAAACATTAATTTAGCAAGAACAGGGCCTTACTAGTAGCTTTTGCCTTTTATTCTTTTCAACTGTTGATCGACTTTTGCAGCTCCTGTTGTTGTGCTTATGTTATAGGTGTTGACTAGGAAAGTTTGTACTCCTCTTGACATAGATGCAAGTAAGGCCCACTCACAAGTGAGGCTACAAACTGCTCTAACATCAGTAGAGTAATCTTTTACTAGCTTTATTGCTTTTCTGGTCTTCAATAGTTTGGAATGTTTTTGAAACACACTTTCAGGCTCCTCCTCCTTAATAGCTTTATTGCTTTTCCTGTCTTTTAGTTTGGAATGTTGTTGAAACACGAATATATCTTTCCTATTGTTCTAGTAATGTTGGTACCAAGTAACCAGCATGTTAGATAATTTTAAGCATTACGATGGACTTTGCGGGGTATCAATTGTTACACGAACAAAACTCTTTACTAGTACCGTTTATCTCGTTATTTAAAATTGGTTTCATTTACAGGTAGGCATATATGGCTACACTGCTTATTCAGCTAGTAAATTTGGCCTCAGGGGCATTGCAGAATCATTGCAACAGGAAGTTATTGCCGATAATATTCACGTCTCCCTAATATTTCCCCCGGACACTGAAACCCCTGGTTTGGCAGAAGGTTTGGGATTTGATCCTGTTTTTTTAGTGGCAGCATAGCTTTTGCAGATGCAATTTGTTGTTAGGTTGCGATGCAACACAAGCCTCTAATTTTTTGTTTATACAGTACACAGATGCTGCTCCTCCGTATTAAAATTTAATTGGTAAAATTTGGTTCTTGATTCACTCAAACATCTTGATGGTCACTAATTGTCCAAAAACTTGAGTTGTTTGGAACTGAACCCAACCATGTATATCTAGCCATCCAACACCCTCCCTCATATGCATCTCTCTGTGTAAGTGGAGATGCAAAGATCAACACAGATAGAGAAGAATAGTCATGTCCATGAAGAAGACGACAGGTCTAACTAAAGCTGGAAAAGATGCTTACAAAGACATTGGAACCCAATACCTCTCTGATATCTAAGATGAGAAATCATGTCCAATCACCTCTTGTCCCTATAACACGAGAGTTTAGTAGCTAATGGGTCCACCATTGTATAACAAGCAATCTAATGGTTTTCGAAGTAGATTACCTAGCTAGCTAGCCCTTGCTCAACTAAATACTGCTAAACCATGTGACCCTACCAACTATTCTTCATGATATCGCTCAACTTTATAATTTGTGATGTAGCTTCCCTTATCAGAAGTTCAAGCTATTGAGAAATGGGAATGATATTGTAAGGCCTTCGTGCCTTACAATTTGTAAATTGTTTCTTAGGGTGCTTTTGAAAAGGTTGTTCCAGGGAAGTGGGGAAGTATTAAGGAATTTAAATAAGCCTTCTGGATTTGAAAAGTGATTAGGCCCCAATGGCAAAATAAATATGAAGAACCTTCGAATCAAGTGCTTCTCTACTCGACTCAATATGCCTTTATTACCACCTCTTATAGCTCAACTTGTTTCCTATGGATCTCAAACCTTCATAGTATTTCTCGATTTTGCTCTATTTCTTTTAGTGCCTCAAACCTCAATCTAGTCGGTCGAAGTATTATCATACCATCTCAAAGAGCTTTGCCTTATTTTTGCTTCATTTGGTGCCCACTTCTAACAGACCTATGTTATATGCTCTTCTTATAGTATCTTTTTCAGAGTACCACTCCTGCATTCTCATTGCAAGTTCCTCGATTCTTAAGCATGTTGTTTCTTTATCACCCAAAATTTCATGGCACGCGTTATAGTAGGCTATTAGGCTTTATAGCAGTCTAAAACGCTTCCTTGCACTAGATGCCACTTTCTTTGCTTGCGAAATTAAGGCACATCTTCATCCTATTTCTTCTTTTACACTAATTTTGACTCCAATTATTTCCCCTTTGTCCTACTCCCAAACCTTCTGATCTTAAAGCGTCCCTACAATTCTACCTTGGATTATCACACATCTTGCTTTTTCTGCTAAAATTGTTTTGCGGATAAAAACATGCATGATACATCATAGGGTATAGTCATCTTTCATACCCCAGGCTATTCTACTACTTCACTACTTACAAAATGCATCTACCCTCCATAACGAACCTATATTCTTTTGTTTTCTTCCATCTGTTTGTTACACACGGGCGTGCATATAAATTTGGGATGAGAATATGTTTGGGGAGACATAAAAAGTGCAAGAAACAGTTGTTTGTCATTAACCTTAAAAGCTTGGAGTGAGGAAGCAGGTCAAAGAGATGAGAAAGAGAAAGAGTAAGGGAAAGGGAAGTGGCAGTCACTTTACTGTATTGTTGATCGCCAGGACTAGAGAGAGAGAGAGAGAGGGAGTATGGTATGTGAACTATGTGGGCGAGAGAGAGGTCAGAAGTGGGAGGAAGGGTATCTTGAGAGCGTTACTTATACAGCGGACAGTAGCAAACACCTAGAGAGTTGGCAGAGGGATGCTTTCCGAAGAGCGGTGGTTGTGGCGCCCGGAGAGGTGGGCAAAAATGAAGTGGTGGGATGTTAATGAAGACTATTGTGTGAAAATGCTGCGAAATTGGCCTGAGAGAAAGTGGGTTGTCCACTGTTTGGGGGCTTAGACGGAAGTGTAAAACTAATTTGCGAATCGGAAAGACTGCCCTAAGGCCTGTATCCAACATGTCAATGTGGCCTTGCGTTTCAGGAAGATGAATTTTGCCCACTTTTCAGGTCTCAGAGAGACGTGAAAACACATAAAAACACTAACCTGGAGCTGAAAAAGAGATGTACCTTCAGGTCTCAGATGTCCATTGCATTTTGGGCTATTACAACTTGCACCACAGAATTGCCATCACTTCGAAAATTTACTTCCATTACATCAAAACACTCTGCACAACCCTAAAGAAATGAGAAAGTCCCGCAAAGTGGAAAAAAAGCCCGCATAGAGCAGGACAAACCAGAGAACAACGACCTCACAACGGAGGCCTAACCAAAAAGAAGAACAATCCTCCAAAAGGACAACACGGTGGAATAGTCCCCCAAAGGAATGAGAAAGTCCCACAAACGGCGAAAGCCAGTGATAAAACATCGGACAACGCGGTGGAATAGTTGAGAAGAAGTGGCCGGTGCTGGTGGTATGTGGAGGATGAGAATGTGGGGGTGATGGTGGAAAAGAGACAGGGAAAGGGAGATCACCCATGAAGGGGAGAAACCCCTCCACTGCAACCGTTGCGTAAAGGTTTAAAACCCTTGTTGCATAGTACTAGGAGGATACATGGGCTCCGGGCCCACTACGCCTTCTCGAACCTACCAATAATTTACAGGGCTTGGAATTTTTTAGTCTACTTTTAGATGGGCTAGTTTAGGGTGGGAAAAGCTCTAGGCCCAATTACGATGCAAAATGTGTCCAAAACGGTAACAAAGGAGTTCTCTATGGCCCGTTGGGCTAGTGGAAAAGAGGCTGGTTCCGAGCCAGGCCAGGCCCATCTTAAAATCATGCACGGGCTAGCTTGATTGTCGATTAGCTATATATAAAAGAATGATTGGAAAAGACCAAATCATGCACGTACGGTCGTTGTTTTAGTTTTTGAGAAATGGAAGATAATAATGTCTGGAATGATTGGAAAAGACCAAATCATGTACGGTCGTTGTTTTAGTTTTTGAGAAATGGAAGATAATAATGTCTGTAATGATTGGAAAAGACCAAATCATGCACGGTTATTGTTTTAATTTTTGAGAAATGGAAGATAACAATGTCTGGAATGATTGGAAAAGGCCAAATCATGTCTGGAATGATTGGAAAAAATCAAATCATGCGCGGTCTTTGTTTTAATTTTTGAGAAATGAAAGATAACAATGTCTGGAATGATTGGAAAAGAGCAAATCATATCTGGAATGATCGGAAAAAACCAAATCATGCACGGTCATTGTTTTAGTTTTTGAGAAATGGAAGATAACAATGTCTGGAATGATTGGAAAAGACTAAATCATGCACGGTCATTGTTTTAGTTTGAAAAATAAAAGATAACAATGTCTGGAATGATTGGAAAAGACCAAATCATATCTGGAATGATTGGAAAAAACCAAATCATGCACGGTCGTTGTTTAAGTTTTTGAGAAATAGAACATAACAATGTCTGGAATGATCGGAAAAGACCAAATCATGCACGGTCGTTGTTTTAGTTTTTAAGAAATGAAAGATAACCGCTGTGTTTGGTTCGCAATTTTGAATTGAAAGTTTTGAGTTAAAATGTAAAAACATGTGATTGGATGAGTTATTTCAAAAATATGGAGGACTCCCCTGCCGAGACTGACAGAAAAGGAAAAAAGAAAAACTGATGGATAAAAGGCAAATTGGACAAAAGTAAAAAGATAAACCGATGGATAAAAGGCAAGTTGGACAAAAGTCTCCCGTTTCCCCCTCTCTCTCTCTTCAATTACTCCCTTTCTCCCGAACCAGTATTGCTATGTGCACCGACAGGAGTGTAGAGAATTCGTACAGTGGCCCGCACTGGGCCTTCTCTGGCCATCGGACGGCCGATCTGAGCCGTCAAAAAATTCTATAAAAAAAAACCGAGTGGACCTAAGCTAGAATCAATGCTATCGGAGGTGTGTATGATGCTTGATCCGAGCACCCATTTTTGTGTATATACACATATATACATATATATACAAAAAATTGGTGCTCCGATCAAGCATCCTATACATCTCAGATGTCATTGATTCTTGCGTGAGCCCACTCGATTTCTTTTTTTTGAATTTTTGGACGGCTCGGATCGGCCGTCCGGTAGCCAGAAAAGGCCCGACGGTACACATATCATTTTCGACCACGACTCATCTCTCTCTCTCGAAAATTCTTCCCAAACCTGCAATAGTCAGATTTTACAGTCAAAAGGCGGTCTTTGCCGGCCTTCGAAGTTACTTTTTGGCCCCACATGTAAATGGCATTCCAAAACAACTTTTTGAAACAAAAATTCCAAATGGGCTTCCGAACACAGTGGTTCATTGTCTGCCATCTTTTTTTTTATTTTTTCTAGAAGACTAGATTGCATAACTTCACGGACATTGTGCTCGTCGTCGTTCTTCTACTTCCCGAACACGTTCTCCGCTTGCTGCTGTGCCTTTGGATGGAGCGAGGGGGGGGGGTGAACGACATGATGGGCCCCCAAGGGCTTTTTGGTCACTGGGCCAGCAGGATATAATGTGGACTAGGGGGAGGGGTGTCCAAATTATATCCCTCTGCAAGGGATAAAATTATCCTGGCTAGAACATATCCGGCTCTCCCTTGCAAACAAACCCGGGATATAACACAAGCCGAATTTCCATATCCAGGTCAATGCTACATCCGGCTTCCATCTCCCACTGCCAAACAGGTTGCCATTGAATAGACAAAAAGTATGCATGCAGGAATTGGTTATCAAAGTTTTGTTTATTTAGCATTACTGTTTTCAAAAAGTTGAGTACTACCCCAAAAAGATTGTTTGGTCGGCGGATCTAGAATTTAAAAATAATGCTTCTCTACGAAAAAGACCTTCAAATTTTTTGGCTCCGATTACTAAATATTAACGAATTCTTTTAACTTATCAAAACAATTTGAAATTTTTCTTGATAAAATGCGTTCTTTTTAATTTCTCGTTTTGCGAACTGAACTACATACTGTAGTGTATTTTTTTTTATATGTAAGGAGTATTTTTTTTTTTTTTTGAAAATCTCTCGTAATGCATAATATTGAATTGATGAGAGTAAAAGTCTTGATGAAGAAGTGGCCGGCGGTCCTATCTCAACAACTTATTATTATTATTCAGAAAATTGAAATGGAGAAGACGAACACATCTATGAATTAATTGCACGAAAAGAAATGGTTTTGAAGGTAAGAAAACCCTACAAAAAGATAACTATTTATTTATCTGCAATGCCCTTTTTATTATTATTTAGAAAAAACAAACTGTCATCGGTTGCAACAGCTACTAAAATAGCGCCAGTTTTCTGTTGTGGTTTTCTCTTTCTTGAGGTATAACTCAAATTCATAAAACAAGATACAATCAATACTAGAATAATATTGTTGTTAATGCAGAGTGTCCCGAGCCAGTTTGCGCGTACCTCAGATTGATTCCTACAGTCCCTCCCATAACCGTTTCACACGCTTACACGTGGAGGTGAGGTGGCTGTGACTTCAAGAGTTGCTGGCTAGAAGAATCGAACGGAGACTTTAGAACGGAGACCACTTACCCAACTCCTAACTTTATATATAAGTCAGAAATGGAGAAAAATATAGATCAAAATTGAAAAAATCCATATTAAGAGAACAAAAAATTTCTATAAGTCTGACTTTTGAAAAGAGTGTCTTTTTTGATATTTTTTATCGTCTTATATGAATTTAACCTAAGTAGTCGCAGTAATTTTATTAATGTGGTAGAGATCTTATATAAAAAAAAAAAACTGTTTTCCAATTTTGCGTGGCATTATATTCTTTTTATCAGATGCGTGACATTTATATTACATCACACAATTTGAAAAGTCCCCACTTTGAGATGAAATTTGTTATCGGCTCGTATAGTTGCATGTCTTTAACTAAAGGAAACTACTTCTCTGCTGTTTGGAGAGGATTGCACCCCTGTGTAATCTGGTGGTCCTATCCGTTCTGCCCTTGTTTAATTTCGATGATTGGTTGACCACAATGTCAATTGCGTAGCATATAAGTAACGCGAAATAAATGTCACATCATACATTAGTTTCAAACCATAGTACATAGTGATTTAGGATTAATGGTCCCAACACAATACAGCAACAACTTCCATTCTATTTTTATTACATTCTTCCCCCTCTTAAATTCACTTAATTACCATCAAGATAATCAAAAGTCAAGGGCCTAAACACATCGCCCCCTTCTCTCTCTATCAACTCCACCTGCCCGTCCATCAAATGCATATACACAACCCAATCACCATTCCCCACCGGACTCGGCATCGGCATCACATAACCCGATTCGCCGCCCCACGGAAAATGGTACGACCCGAACACCGGCTTCCCCCACCCGAACTCCACTTTTGAAACCGGAAACCGCTGGCCCGACGAAACCACCAAAGCCGGCCCATTGGACCCTTCCTCCCCGCCTGCATAAATCCGAGCCAGTACCGGCTCGGGCCTTTGGGCCTCCACCCAATCAACTAAATCCAAGAAGTGGTCCTTAGTAATAGCACTTTCTAGAAACTCATGAACCGAATCGGCCGTTGAACTCAACGGCTGGCTGGTTAATACACGAACTGGCTTTTCCCCGTATGGAATTGACAAGACGTTTCCAAAGTACGAACTGAAGAGTTTCGACTTGTTGATCTTTCCTTCGCTCAATCTTATCCGTCCATCCACCACAATTCCTAGTTTACAAAATTGCCCTCTTTCTGTTACTCCTGCGGCGACTAGTTTCCATAAAAAGGCACAAAATGTCTCCAGCTTAGTCTTGTGGGCTCCATTGGCGCTTGCGAGTAACTGGAGGCGGGTGAGGTTGCCGGCGGAGATGTAGTAAATGCGGCTTATGAGGTGGTCTACGAGGGGATGTTCGGGTTTTGGTGGTGGTGGCAAGGCAGAGATAGGGATGTAGAGGTGATTTAGGGAGCATGAATAGAGTCCTGGGCGACGGGGGTAGAGAAGCGATCGGCGAAGTGATGGGCGAACAGAAAGTGGTATTGATCGAGCCGTCTCGGCCCATGAGACAAGAAACATGTTGGTGGAGTATGCGTCGGCCACCCGGTGATCGAATGTGCATGCCACCACCAATCCACCGCATTTGAGTTCTGTCACCTGTAACTCTAAAGAGAATTATTTTACGAAAAGAGAAGTACGACAATCATCGAGTAAAAGAAACTTCTGTTTTCAATCACTCGTTACTTCAATACTTCATCATCACGTTTAAATCCTATGGAAACAAGATGTCACAGCTGAGTCAACTGACACTGTCTTTTTCTCATATTTTAAACAGAATATTTATTCTTGGTGGTTAAAAAACTTTTAAATGACATTAATTGGATCAGGTATTGCTTTCTTGGTTTGGGTGAAGACTGGGTTAAGATTTCAAGTCAAATTTAAACAAGTTACTATTCGGCTCGTTAAGTTTATTATGTATAAAAAAATTCAAGTTTTTTGAGATTGGCTCATGTTTGGCTTAATTAAAACTCATTTGAAATCGGCTCGTCTCTCATAAACAAACTAAGCTTGAACATATTTTTAAAATTTGTTAAGTTATCAAATCAAACTTGATTAGCTACGTACCTGCTTGGCTTGTTTATCACCCCTAATTACAGACCAAAAAAGAATAAAATCTTATTGAAACTCACATCACATTCTTGTGTTGATCAATAGGACCTTCCTTAAGAATACCTTAATTAATTACTCTATTTCATTCACGTTTTTAACACCAATAATGTCTTAATAGGAGTAGTTAATACTCCGGTCCATTTTCTACTATTATTCTAGGAACACGCTTTAACACCCCACGTGTGATATGTCCATTGATAAGGTGCTGATATGTAGAGCTGGGCAACAGACACGAGACACGATAACACGACATGAACCGGACACGAAGTTAGTGGGTTAGGGTTGAACATTTCTAACACGAAACACGAAAAAATGACACGACTCGAGAACACGAATTCTAAATGGGTCGGGTTCGGGTTGAACACGCGAGACACGAAATTGATACGACCAACACGGTTATGAATCTGTGTCACCCATTTTCACGAATATATATACATAATATATGGTATATCTGCAATTCTATATAGAATTAGGCAACAGACACAATAACACGACACGAACCGGATACGAAGTTAATGGGTTAGGGTTGAGCATTTCTGACACAAAACACGAAAATGACACGACTCAAGAAACACAAATTCTAAATGGGTTGGGTGATTTGTGACACGAACTCAACTGACACGACACGAACACGACCCGACACGACCTATTACCCAGGTCTACTGATATGTTCCAATCAACACCTCCCCCATTTCCAAGGATATAGCTTGTCAGTAATTCAAGTAATTCAGGTAATCGCAACTGTCAATTAACATTTTCAATGGTTCAAAGTTGTTTTGATATTGTTAGCGATAATAATAGGAGTATACTTTTACATTCAACAGATCTGAACCATTAATTGTCAATAGTAACGGTCCAGATTGAACTGTACACATTTCTCTGTAGTCAATTGTAAAGCAGCCGGATCCGTGTCTAACATACATGCATGAAGGGTTGTTCCCTTGTATACGTACGTACCACAATTCAGATTTGTGCAATGAAAGTAGAAAAGTGAGCTAAAAATATACTCCTTTTATGCACGAAATTACTATATATATATATATATATAGAGAGAGAGAGAGAGAGAGAGAGAGAGTTAGGTTCCGGTGAGGGATCCCTCATTTTTTTAAAATGAGGGACTTTCATTTCCGATTGAATTTCGATGATCTGAGCCGCTCAAAGTGATCAGAACGTGATTTTAAGGATCCTCGCGAGAAATCAGCAAAAAAAATGACTGGGAAGGGCTTCATCCGAGCAGTTTTCATTGAACGGTTAAAAAAAACTGCTCGGATGACGCCCTTCCCGGTTATTTTTTTTGCAGATTTCTTGAGGGGAGCCTTAAAATTACATTTTGCACACATTGAACGGTTCGGATTTTCAAAATTTGATCGGAAAATGAAAATCCCTCATTTTAAAAAAATGAGGGATCCCTCACTTGAAAATTCCTTTATATATATATATATATATATATATATATATATATAGAGAGAGAGAGAGAGAGAGAGAGAGAGAGAGAGCAACTTTTAGAGGTGACAATTATATCAAAACGAGCCATTATTCCTGGGGTCAAGCTTCGCATTACGTACCTGGAAAAATCATTTTACGTGTTTGCATGGCTTTGGCTACACGTCGAGAGCACGTCGAGAATACTAAATACTTAATTGTAAGTAATTATCTCTTATTTCATTTTTAGATGAGTTGGTGGGCACCAAATATAATTTGGGATACTGTTGTAAATCAATCCTATTGTCTTTTTTCTCATTAATTTTTTTAGATTAATCATTCCTAATGACTAGCAGAATCGAGAAAATATATATATATATATATATATATATAGAGAGAGAGAGAGAGAGAGAGAGAGAGAGAGATGTATCTATGTCATGGAAAAACATTAGAAACCACTAAAGACGAGAAAAGTTCAAAAATAGCCGTTTCACTAGTCTTTCGAACTTCTTTGAGCTTTGTTTGCTCTTGTCAAGATGAATGCTTAATACTGTCAAAAAAAAAATTTTAAGAAAAGCTAAAAATGAGGTAACTAATGTTAATAATGTCAACTGTCTTTAAGAATAAGGCCCCGTTTTATTAAGATTCTTATTTTTTAAGTACTTATTTTCGATTTTACGAGACATGTCATTCTCTAACAATATATTATTTTTACTTGCTTTGTTCTTTTTGCAACTTAAAAAGAATTTTAAAAAAAATTTCTCCTAGATTCCTCCTACTCTCGACATTTCTCTCTCTATCTCTCTCTCCACTTATTACCCTTACTATTTTTCAAAAAAAAATTCAAATTTCAATCCAAACAAAGCATAAATTTATTTGAAAAATAAGTATTTATTTCCGTGGAACAGAGCCTAAATTATTTAGTCCAACCTCACCCTGAAGAGAGAGAGAGAGAGAGAGAGAGAGAGAGAGTTATTGAACGAATAACTAGAATACCTGAACACAAAGCACCCCTTGCTTCTTCTTAGGCACCAACTTGCCTTCAACACTCTCATCAGGATTATACAAGTCAAGATGACAGAGGTCCACGTCAGCAAAGGCCTCAATGAAATCAACTCCTCTGTTATTACAGAGAATCTCAGGCTCACCCACAGTGTTCTGGACTATCTCCCCAGCAAATGGGTAGTAGGAAACCAGAACCTGGGCCAAGGCCTTCTTCAAGACACAGCACATGGACCCAAATGTTAATAAGTTGTCCTCTTCTGGGGTCTTTTTGTAACAAAAGAAAACTCCCACGTCCACCGGTGGCAACAGCAAGTCCAGGTTCGACATTGGTAGCCAATGCTCTTGCATTGGCAGCACCGTCGCCACCACCTCTTTCTTGGTAACCACCACCGTGAAGTCACCTTTTACACCCATATTTTTGTGTGTGTGTGTTTGTAGAGAGAGAGAGAGAGAGAGAGAGGGGTTGATATGGGTGGTGGGAATGTGGGGAGATGGGGCATGATTTATAGGAGCTGTAATTGGGTGGTTGGAATTTTATGTTTTTTTTTTTTGTAATCTCTTAGTTTGGCTGTCTATGTTTGTTTTTTTATAACGGTTGTTCGGACCAGCCTTTGCGCATCTCATTTAATTCCAAGGTTTTAAAGTCAACGGTCTAACAACAAGACTTAAATAGCTCCAAGATTTGGAATGTTTGCCCTTCGTAGAACTCGAACTTGCAATCTTTGGGGAACCAAGCTAGCAAGCCTCTTAAGGCGTGGGATTATTTTAAAGTCAACGGTCTAACAACAAGACCTTAAATAGCTCCAAGATTTGGAATGTTTGCCCTTCGTGGAACTCGAACTTGCAATCTTTGGGGAACCAAGCTAGCAAGCCTCTTAAGGCGTGGGATTAGAATTGTGATTGATAATTAGATAGGATTATTAATGAGAAAATAAATCATTTATTCATGTTGGTTTTGCACATGATTTGATTGTATGTTTGTAACATATTTATTTTGATTGTAGGTATTAGGGTCCCATCACCTTCACAATCTAATCCCCGCCTCTAAGAGGAATTGGGACAAACTTTTTAATTTATACGGACTTTTTCACAAGGTCTTTTTAGTTATTTTCTCTAAAATATTATAAGATTGGTACAAACCATCTACATTATATTTTCCGTCTCAACGAGTGTAGCCGGAAAAATTCAAAAACATGACCAAAGTTGAAAAAAAAATTGTGCACAAAAACCTAAAAAAAGACCATCATCAGACTTGTAGAAACTTTGGGTTGATATGGGTAGTAGGAATGTGGGAAGTTGGGGGCATGATTTACTAACGTTTGGTTGGAATTTTATGTTGTCAATTGACCAGGATTTTAACTGTTCAAATAGGTTGGGCGGGGAATTTTTTATTCCCTCTCTCCTCTCTTCTTTTTCTCTCTTTAAAATTTGTGCCATCCAAAATACGTTTGGACCGTCGGGATCGCCAATAAATATCGCCACGTGGTAACCGCTCAGCAGCCGAATACTTCTCGGGCAAATAGATTTTGAACGGAAAGTGCTTTTGGGACGTGGTCAGGGGCGAAACAAGAAATTTGTTTCAGGGGTGCCCAAAAATTTCTAAAAACTCTTGTCAGCTATTTTTTGTGTTGTTCCTGTTATTTTTTTATGTTTAATATTTAAAAAGTTAAGAGGCTAAGTGTTAGGCCATCCAAAGTGGCATAATCAAAAGCAAATTATTTTTAAAGTTAACAATGTTGGGGTAAAAGATGACTCACAATGGTATAATCAAACTTAACAACATTCTTAGAAATAATCAAATTTTGGGCTTTAGATAACCAAAACTTGCAACCTTTTTCAATAATCAAAATTTGTGGATATCACACCAAATAAGTTAACTGGTTCTAAAATTTGTGTACACGCGTGTTTCAAATGGTATTTTCTTCGCGTGCTCTATATCTCATTTTTTTCGGCCACAAACTCTTTCTTTCTCTTTCCCTCCAAAAGTGAAGCTCATATCTTTCAATCATTTACAATTCAACTAATTGTCACCGGATTAAGGTATTTCACTTTTTTTCCATTTTTTTTTTCGTTCCTTTCCTTGTGGTTAAGTACATAAAGAACCTTGTATTCTTTTACAAATTCAAGAACACATCTGTTTTTTTTTTTTTTTGAGTACATAATTTTTTTTCCAAATTCATAAAGAAGTCACCAATTTTTTCTCCAAAATTATGAGAGAAAATCGATATATTTTTGCATAAAAAAAAAACCATAATGGAGGAAAGTGATCAATGGTGGAAAACAACGCCGCATTAAGGTATTTCACTTTTTTTTTTCCGTTTTTATTTTATTCTTTTTTCGTTCATCTTCCTGTGGTTGAGTACATAAAGAACTTTACATTTTTTTACAAATTCAAGAACACATCTGTTTTTTTTTTTTTTTTGAGTACATGATTTTTTTTCCAAATTCATAATATTAGAAAAGGAAGTCACCAATTTTTTTTCCAAAATTAAAGGAGAAAATCAATATATTTTTGCCACAAAAAAAAAGTGTAATGGAGGGAAGTGATCAATGGTGGAAAATACAAGGGGAGAGAGAGTGTAATTGTAGTGTATCCCTTATTTTAGTTATGGACTAGAAGTGACTATTGTGGACCTCAATATTGTTAAGCTTAGCAACCTCTTAAATGGATAATCAAAAGCTGATGTGTCAACTTTTGATTATCCATTTTTGATTATGCCACTGTGGATGACCTTAGAGTGAGTTTTTTCGAGTAGCGGTTGTACAAGAGTTTTGTATACTCTGCGAAGCTCCCTAGATCTACGTATTTCTCTGCCCTTTGAGAGTTTTGTATACTTTGCGAAGTTTCAGTACAAAAAATATATATATTGCCTGCAACGGCCTTCGGAAAACGCCGGCAAGCTGCGTTTTTACAAATGCCGAGTATGCCAAAGTTGAGGGCACATTAATTGAAAAAGACATTGCGAGAAGTTTTGAGGTTGATTCTATTATTGATGTTTTTGACGGGAGGAAAGAGCATCACAAATTCACAATTCAAGATGCCTCACTTTAGTAAGAATGGTGCTATATGTACCGACCATGGAGGAGGAAAATCGTACTGACAGCCGCCGGCGGGCCGTCTCTGGTCACCGGACGGCCGATCCGAGCCGTCCAAAAATTCTATAAAAAAAACCCGATGGGGCCCAAGCAGGAATCAAAGGCATCCGAGATGTGTAGGGTGCTTGATCCGAGCACCCCTTTTTCGTGTATATAAACGTATATACATATATACACGAAAAAAAGGTGTTTGGATCAAGCACCCTACACACCTCGGATGCCGTTAATTCCCACGCTGGCCCCATCGGTTTTTTTTTTTTTAATTTTTGGACGGCTCAGATCGGCCGTCTGGTAGCCGGAGACGGCTCGCCGGCGGCCGTTGGTACGATTTCCCTCCCCCATGGTCGGTACTCATAGCTTTTCTGCTTTAGTAAATAGACTAAATCAAAATTACTCTTTTTTTTAGTTTTGCACGTGCATATGACAAACATCACTTATTATAATTTTTGATATGTTATTTTTTAATTTTTTCTAAAGTCGGGTTTCATTTTCTAAGTTAGGTTACGGTTTTTTTTTTTCCAAGCGGTATACACCAACAGGGGTCAGGAGAAAGTTAGTAAATTAGTCTACAAGGGATTCAAAGGCTGTCAATAGCCTTAAACTACAAATGCTCGTGACGGGACTCAAACCATGACGTCCCACTAAGAAATATCATTGGACTACAAGCCCTTCGGCAGGTTATGTATCTTGCCTGTGCTAAAAAAAATCCAATTGAGTAGTAAAAAGTGGTTGATTTGGTGTCACCCGATGATTATGAGTGGCATTAGGAAATTACATAAACCCATATTCTTTTCCATTTGGCTTTTTTTAATAGTCTTTAGAATGATCGATGAGATTTGATAGCAGCCCACATGCAAATCATTCTTTAACACACCCGTTTAAGTTCAAAGCTCTTTTTTTAAGCAGAATTCCAAAGTTCAATTTTTTATTTATTTGGTTGGTCAGGGAAAACACTTTTTGTTAGGTGCATCCCTCCGACACTATTCTTTTCCTCTCTTTTATAGTATTAAACTATTAATTTATAACTCAGATGGTTTGCATCTGCTTACACGCACTTGAAAAATCTTTTTTTTTTATCTTTTACCTTTTAAACCATACTAGATAGTAATTTGTAGCACTCTCCCAGTTTGATTTAACGACTAGGGTCGGCTATTAAACGAGTAGGGCAGTTGATTGTATAAGTATGGTTTAAGAAATTTAACAATCTGTAAAAATATGTTCAAATTTGGCTTTGTTATGAGACGATCCAATTTCGAACAAGTCTTAATCGAGCCGATCCCGAGCACAATAAGTGAAACATGCAGAACATTAGTTTGTTCGAGCTTGGTTTAAAAAATTAACAAGCTAAAAAGAATATTCAAGCTTGATTTGATTATGTAAAAATATCCGATCTCAAACAAGTTTTTAATAAGCGAACAAAACCTCAAACTATTCTTGTTTTTCATTTATACGTCCTATTAGCAACGACCTCAAATTGCATTTACAAAAAAGGAGTGATTTTCGCACTTAAAATCACTTTCAAAAGGGAGTGTGGTTAACAATTTGGAGACTGCGAAAATCACTTCTCTTCGCAAAGAACTCTCTTTTAAGGGTCATAAGCGGGTGAGTCGAAAAGGCCTGTGAAGTCACAACCGAGGCCTGTCGTGAGCATTTTGTTTTGATGGGCCGATTGGGCCAGGCTCTGTTCGGCAAGTGTAAGAACGGCCCAACCGCTGGTTAGGCCCACGAGGGCTAGGAGAAAGGCTGTGGGCCGAATTTTTCAAAGCCCTTGTAAGCTTTGACAGTTTTGTTATGCTTCTTATTTGTTTTTTTTTGGTACAAACGAAGTTAAAAAAAAAAACAGCTACACTCTCTCAAAAGCCACTCCTCTCATATCCGCCTCCAGGAGTGAGATAATGTCATCCGGGGGGATAATATGGGACACCATACAGTCCTTTTGATCTACTTCCATGTTGGCAAGCCTATCTGCCACTTTATTTCCTTCTCTAAGCGTATGCCTCAGGATACATTCTATAATATTCATGAGGGCTTTACATTCTTTGATGAGCATTGTGTGGGGTGAATTCTGAGGTGGTTCCCCAATAGTTTTGTTATGCTTCTTGTTTTTTAGGGTACAACACAAAAGTAGTAGTTTAATTTCTTCTTAATTTAACTGGCCATCAAAAGTAAAAAATCATAATTTTTGTTTTGATTTGTGAGTATGATTGTTTGCGGGGTGCTCTGGGTACAACAAATTGTATCGGAATGACTATTTGATTCTACTCTTACTTGAAACATAAATTCCTCGTAATGGACGACCATTCAAGAGTTCTCAAAAATCAAATTCGGAGTAGCTAATATTTCAACGACGTCACAGACTGAAATGCTATATAAGATGTGCAAGTACTTATTCAAATTTTACAAAATCAAAGGAAAATACCACACAGAACATGATCTTACATAATTTTGTGATGCTTTTCCCTTCTATTTTTCATTGGACATTTTGTTCACATGGAGACAACAAGCATATTCAGCTCTCATGTTTCTGGAAAGCGGGGGGACCTGTTGTGCACAAACGGACGGTAGAGTTGATGCATGACTAGGATGTTGTGCACCTCTGAAAGTTACAAATCTTATTGTTTTCAAGCTTTATACTGACTATCTATAGTATACTTTCAAGTAAGCTCTTTGTTGCAGCTTAGAAGAACCTTTGGTCTTTAAAACTACTAAATAGCATCCTTATAGGAAGCTATTAATTTGTAGGGCTCCAAACTCTAAAGTAGGCTTGTCAATGAATTAGATTCGGTTTGGAATTGGATTAAATCTATCCCACTGACAGGCCTAAAGCAGAATTATGCCCTATCTTTTTTGCTGCTGATTTTGGTCAATGAGAGGGTGCTGGTGCGGGCGCCGATGAATTTGAAGTCGGAAATAAGGTGGAGAAGAATTTTTCAGCAAGAATTGCATTCGCAGCATCAGAAGGGTGGAACGCATCCCAAAAAACGTAGTCGGCCCGGTTTTTGCACAACTTTGAGTTAGGCAAGCATAGCCCTCCAACGCTCGTGTCAACATTGCAGCAGGATGTGTTGGAGATCTTAAACCCTAATCCCAGATCAAGAAACAATAATAACATTCAATCAGAATTACACTTTTTTTTAGGAGTTTTGAACAAAATCTAGAGTTATCATCTAAAAATCCTTCGGTACAAGTACCTTCAAATCTTTGGAGGTCCCTGCAGTTTTTTCCATTAGTTACCTGTCAAGTCATACTGGACCCTCTCCAATAAAAACCATTCTCGTTTTAAAACTCGTTGATTCAAAAAATTATGTCCCGATCGACTATCAAGAAATATGATTTTAGGACATATTTATCTTGAACAAATTATGTTGGCGCACTAGATTTTTTTTTTTTTTTGGCATGATCGGCACACTAGATTGAGACCCAATTATCTCAAGATAAATGTGTTGCGATCATTCCGTGATAGAGATACGATCCACATGATTTTCAGGACAATTCATGTTCTCGACGAGTTTTGAAGCATAAACGGTTCTATTTGATGAGGTGAAGCCCAAAAAAGGCCAACGAAAGTCTTAAACCTGAGGGTCCGGTCTCTTTCAGGGACCGGAGAGAATCCAACACCTTCATGATATATATATATATATATATGCCAGCTTACCGTAGGTGGTAGGGTTGTTTATCAAATCCAGAACTGATTGGTAAGTGTCTGCAAATGTTAGTTGTGCATCGGGAAGGTGTCGATTCAAGGATGCCATCAGATTCTGGACTTTGGAATTGAACTGCAGAATCCATTGGTTCACTTGCTTCAGGCACTGCCCATTCCTTGATTTCACCCTTTGGGAAGGGATGCAGCCCAAGGGACCAAGCCCGTGGAATACCATCTTTCTTGCTCCCAGTTGATGGAGTCTCTGTTACATGAAAGCAATCACACACAGGTACACACATTTGTAGCTACCAGATTGAATCTGAATATTCACCTATGAAACACCCCGATACCTACACCGGCCTCGCGTATCCAGACACAACACGATACTCTCAGGACACTTGCCAGACACACCTAAATATTATACGTGCTCTATTCGTTAGTATTTCATTTTGTTTAGTCAAACTAGTTGTGGACACTTTTGGACTTCAAGTGTCCCTAGCATGTCCGTGTCCTAGTTTTTGGAGAAATGAAGTATTCGAGTGAATAGTGTTGTGCCCCGTCAGTGTCGGTGATTCTTAGATTCTCACCGCAACATATTTACAAACAAACTTGAAGAAATCCAAAAACTGTAAAGACACGGTAGAGGGTTAATTACCACAAGTTGTTGCTCTAAGGTTGAAATTAAAAGTCCCACAAACTCGTCATGGGTATATTGCTGCGCGTCTGCTAAAAATGGCTGCAAGTAGTTGTTGACATAGTCATTGCTACCTGCAGAAGCAGAAGCAGGGAAAAGGGTGTTAGACGGAGTACAATTTTGTTCCCCCGTGCGTGAACATTGCCCACTTTGTCTCGGACCCATACCGAGCCCTGCTCAATGATTAGAGTCGTTCTTTTTATAAAGCCTGATTTTAGCCAATCCTATAAACAATAAGCTCATTCCAAATCAGCATGTATTTTTTTTTTTATCAAGAATCAACCACTGGCATATATTCCATTGAGTATATTTTATGCAAGAATGGTAAACAGCCAAGACCTACAAAATCAGGGACTCTGACCATCGAAACTGAACTCGGTATGAGTTCCACAAAAGTTTGAGTATTTTCCATCCATATTTTTTACCTCATTGAAATACGAAACGAAATGTGCTATGAAAATTCAATATTTTTTTTTTTTCATTAGAGGATTAGGAGAATAGGAGTGTACCAATTCCAATGAAGTACATGGCTTCATTGCAGAATTTTTCTGCAGCTTGATCTCCACCCAATTTCATCTTGATTGCTTCCCTTGTCTTCTCAAAATTCTTTATTTGATCATCAAAGGACAACCTCTGAATCTAAAATGCAGAAATAACCCAAAATTCGAAATGGCATAAATGTCAGAGAAATTACACATTTTCCTCAATATGTGTGTGTGTATGTGTTTCAGAACAATAAAAGAGGAACTAGCGATTACGAAATAAAGCCCGGTGTCGTTGAGAATTCCTGCTCCACCGGAAGCGTAATTGACCCCTTTAAGTAATGCATCCGCATTTGGTGCTAAGGAAAGATAAGCCGGTGGCGATGGAATCCCAAGTTTTGCAGCTGCAAAAATAAAGCAACGCAAACCAAGCGTCACCTTAGTGTTAGGATCATCTAGTGTAGAAAAAACAGAAGCAAATAACCATTTGGGATATGAGGATCATATACATATTATATCGCCGATTGTCCTTCCATTTGTGAACCTCCCGGTGGGCTGTCCGCCAGGATAGTCGATTCCGTAGTAGGGAAAATTCGATTTTGCGAGTGAGTACTGCATGTAATTGTTGTTGCCCACTTCAGTCAAGGAGTCACCAAAGATGTATGTGACAAGAGATTCTGATGAAGCCAAAGCCACAATCCCCACAATCATCAAGATTGTGAGTTCTATCCTTAAAATCGCCATTTTTTCTTCCCGATTTTCTTCTCATTGTGTTTGAAGTAGCAGAGAGACAGGATTTATAGCCAATATTTGAGTACTGTGGATTGCATTTTAAGTCATGCCCAGTGGTGTAAGTTTACACATGTTAGGTGATGCTTTTATATATTCTTTATGAAGATTTTCCTAGTACTGGTGGAAGCCTGCCACTAAGAGGCAATGCTAGTTTTTAGTTCAATTTTATTTGTGGGGTTTTGGTGGTTGGTTTTCACTAGCTCTCTCTCATGGTTGGCCAACTCATGTCTCATGAGAGTCAACAATGTTAGATTTGTTAGTTCTTTTCTCCCTTGAGAAGATGGGCTTGCCATGGTTTTCCCACGGGCCAGACTTTTACCACTCATGACCACATTAACCCCAAAGGAATGTTTTAATTAGCAACATAAAAAGATCCACGTGCGACATCGGGCATTAGTTAATGTATACAAGAAGTGCCTTGACGTGTAAAAGTTGTATAGAATTTGAGAATGTGTATTCGTATTCACGAAATACGCATTAAATTATAACTTCCTTACTTTTGGTGAGTATTAGTCTTACCTACATACGCAATTGTTAGCACTGTCCAATATTCAATGTTCTAAAAGACGGTCACCTAGGCGCCAGGAGGCAGGTTGCTGCCACGATTTTCCTCTAGGCGGTTTGTTTAGGCACTCGGGGAGGCTAGGCAGGCGCCTAGGGTTTGGACACTCCCAAAAAAAAAAAAAAAAAAAAAACTTAATTGCAAGGCGACCTAGGCGCTAGCCACCGCCCGACTAGCGCCTTTTAGAACATTACCAATATCCACCTGCACATCAACATATTCCCACAATATTCAGCAAAATAATTGCAGAAGAGATCAAAGCAAAGGAACTGGTGTGTTCATCCCCCCAACAATCCCACCCTAGAAGGAAAAACAGCAGACAACGAAAATTCAACGATTCAAAGCTCCAGTAATACAGGCACTCTGCTGAAAATAGCTACTCAAGAGCAGCAGGGCTTCCAACTCCTGCGTCTAATAATTCTTTTAACCCCAAGAAATGTTGAGTAGATGTGAGAAAATTGTATAATTAGCTTACTTAAAAGGAGTAATTTCTACTGGCTACCTTGCGTCTTTACGGCTCTGTTTGGAACTCAGGGAAAGTGAGAGAAAAGAAATGAAAGTTAAAAATTTTCCCTCAAATTATTTGGATTGGAGAGAAAGAGGAGAGAAACTAAAGAATTCTAGTTTTGTGAATAGTAAAATTTCTGAGAACATTTTATTGAACGATTCAATAAAAAACTGCTCAAATCAAGCCTTTCCCGATTAGTTTTTTTGCTAGTTTCTTGCGAGCACCTTTAAAATCACGTTCTGAACACATTGAGCGGCTCGGATCATCAAAATTTGATCGGGAACTATGAGATTAAGATTTGGAGGGGTTTTTTAAGGGTTTTTCTAAGGGTATCTAGAACCGCCCCGATATATATATATATATACACACACACACACACCACGGATCAAGTGAGGGATCCCACATTTTGTTAAAATGCGGGTCTTTCATTTTTCGATCAAATTTTGAAAATCCGAACCGTTCAATGTGTGCAAAACGTGATTTTAAGGGTCCCCGTGAGAAATCAGCAAAAAAAATGACCGGGAAGGGCTTCATCCGAGCAGTTTTTTTTGAACCATTCAATGAAAATTGCTTAGATGAAGCCCTTCCCGGTCATTTTTTTTGCTAATTTCTCGCATGGACCCTTAAAATCACGTTCTGATCACTTTGAGCGGCTCGAATCATTGAAATTCAATTGGGAAGGGGAGTCCCGCATTTTAATAAAATGCGGGATCCCTCACTGGAACCTGATATATATATATATATATATATATAGAAGTGTCCGACACGTGTCAGCCGCGTGTCCTGTGCGTGTCGGTGTCCGACACGTGTCCAACACCGGTACGTCACCCCTGGTGGAGTGTCGGTGCTACATAGGTCATAATAACGCCTTTAACTTTTACGCCCACTTAATATGCACAATAGCTCTATTTTGTAATCATGTGCTACAATAAAAATATTGAAATTTAACTAGAAACTCATAATTTTAATAATATTTTTAAGTGGTGGAATAATATTTTTTATTTTGACATTTAACTATATAAAAATCCAAAATATATTTATAATTTTAATAATTTTTCCCAACCGCTCCCAATGGCTCTCCCACCCTTCTATGATCATCTGCTCCCCTGTCTCCGCTCCCGCTCTCGTCCCAGTCCCGCTTCGTGTAACTAAGATCCATTCCCCAATAGCTTCATTCATTCTCTGAATTTCCTCCAGTATTATTAGTTTCATTCAAGTACTTGTGAAAAAAACAAACAAAAGAAGTTTAGTTGGGAACCTTCTAAAAGGGATGATAATGATATAGTACTAAATTAGCATTATATTATGTGCCACTCCTTTTTTATTGGTGGTTATGTTTGTAAGGAACCTCCACAATTTTATTGTGGAACCTTCGCATTTGAACTCATAAGCACCACAACCCAAGTTAAGCAGAAAGTTTTAGCTATCTCCTTAGTCGCTGCAATTTATTTTAGTGTTTGTACTAATGCAAGTGGTAGCAAAAGCTCACCGGCTATGTGATTGTGTCAATCGTGAACTCATCAAGGTACACCCGAGTTTCCGATAACAGTAGCACTATAGCTCGACCCCTTCTTCATTCAGAGTTCAAGGGGAATATTGTCAAACATTATTGTACTCTTATACAAACCTTTTTGTTACAAGCTTCATTTTTGTACTGACCTCAGATTTTTCTCTTATGCTTCCCAAAATGATTCTGGAAGCTTTGTTTCTGTTTTGAACTTAGAAACTGGTTCAGACATTGTAATCCTCGATGTTGCTGAAGTTCTGTTAGATTCTTGAAGGACAACTAATAGAATTAGTCCGATAGATTTGCTTTCTTTGTACTTAGAGGGGTTGTAGTGTATTAGGATTTTGATTCATTAGTGTATATATACTTATCAAAAGAAAAAGATATGCCTCGTGATTGGATCCCATTAATCTTTGTAATTTGTTTTCAAAGATTAATAAATTCCTATGTTGCTGCTCAAAAAAATATATATATATTAGTAGCAATTGCAGGTTCCCCACAATTTCCTTCCAAGGCACGCAGTTGAATGTGTTGTGTGCTGATTTGTATGTCTGTGATATTACATGATGTACCGACGGATTTGGAACGCATACTAATGAAACAATGTGTTTGGAAAGGTGCAATACTCTTAGATTAACATTTTTTGTTTTGGTACACCTCTTATGGTAACATTAAGATCTTGTACATTGCTAGAAATTTTGTTTAGCTTCCTCAGTACAAGCATGTCATTTGGAAAGGCCACATCTAAGTAAATCCATGCCGGAAGTATTAAGGGGCGAGTTGGTGCAATTGGCGCGCTTGCTTTTGGAAAAAACACTTAAGCCACAGCCTTTTTGGTGCTTTCCAAAGTTGTCCCTTGATATATGAGAATAAATACAAATTTCTGTTAGGGATTTAATTCGGTTGACAATCATGCCAAAAAAACAGAATTACGAATTTTAAAAAGCAGAATTATGGGGATACTTTTTCTAATTAGAAGGAAAGCATTTGATTTGGAGAGTGAAGAGAGTATCAGTCCAGCCATTAGCAACCTGCTTTCTTTTCTTTTTTAACTGTCACCTTTTTAAAAATATATTCCAATTTGAAAGAATCAAATCAGTCCATTGTCTCTCTGGCCTGCACTTTTATATGTTTCATCTTTATTTTAAATTATTATTTTGCTTAACTTTAATCACGGTAATGTATCCTTCTGTAATTCATTTGATATTTCGTGCATTAACATTTGTGAAAATTGTGAATAAAAGTTTTGCTAAGATCATTAGGCGGCGGTTGATAATATGCATATACTACAATGATAAATAAATTAGAATTTTGATTTATATTTCACAGATATCAACACTTTCATGAATATCAAATCTTTTTCGGATATCAATACACCTTTTTATACATTATCTAGTGTTCTAATTGAGGAAGGGCTGTGGTTAACTTTTCCCGTCAATAAAACATTAAATTTTTTTCCAATAAGATTCTAAGTTTTTTTTATATTGATATTATAATATATCTTTCTATTTTTTATCAGCAAAAAATTTTTATTAATCCGATAACCAAAGTTACACAGATTAAAGGAAACGGGGAAAATTTAGGGGCTATTTATGTGTAGGTTGTAGGTACACAAAATCTAAAGTAATTTCCACTGGATCAGGCACAAATCATTAAATACACCCTTAAGGTAAGTCAAAATTTTATAGTAAAAATACTCATTCACCACTATTGATGAATGTTGACCAAATTTCAACATTAACCGTTGACCACCGACGTTGACTGTTGAGAACGTTCTCCGATGTTCTCAGCCCACGCCTAGACTTAATAGTAATACTGACAGCTCTGAATATTTCAAAGCTGAGAACGTAGCATTCTCAACTCTAATAACGTTCTCAGTACATGCTTAGACTTAGTGGTAATTCATGCTCAGACATTCTCAGTTCTGTTCTGAACACATGCCTAGACGCCCGGAGGTAATTCATTCTCAAACGTTCTTAGTTCTGAGAACATTCATAGACGTTTGCAGCACTGAGAATATTCTCAGCACACGCCTAGACTTAGTGGTAATTTGTTCTCTGACGTTCTTAGCTCTTAGAATGTTTCTCAGCACATGCTTGAACTTAGTGGTAATTAAAAAAAGTGCTATACTATTTTATAATTTTAAAAAGTAAATTTAGATGGTTTTAATATTCATAACTCCTCCAACACAATACTCCATTTCTTCCCCTATATTTTAAAAAACTATCGCCAAATCTCAAATTTCATCGCTTTTCCTCCAAAAATTCAAGTTATCATATTTCTATTTTTATACATAAATACTCAAGGTTGATCTTATTGTTTACCACCAATTTTACAAAAGATAAATGCTCCAAAACCAATTTGGATCGTCCATAAATTTTTGGTATTTCAAATATGGATGATGAAATCAATCATCCAAAATGAAGGTAAACATGGAGAATGGATTGAAATGCATAATTAATCCAAAATGGTCAAGAAAGGGAGGGAGACGATATTTCGAGCCCGTAGCAAGTACCTGTTGAACCCATAAAAGAAGATAGACTGTGGCCTCTAGATTACACCACAAATGGCTTCTGTTGGCGCACAACGTGAATCTTCCAGCACTCCTCCTTTACTTCTCTTTAAATATTCCCCCATCTCCGGTTACCAGACTGGCGCACTCCTCTCTCTCTCTCTCTCTCTCTCTCTCTCTCTCATCAGCGCCACCAATCCTACGGCACCACCAGCGCAGCTCAGCTAGAACCACCCTTCACCAGCTCTTTCCTCCCCCACCCCACGTGATCCTTGTACCAAACCCAGATTTCACTCCAATGCCCATTATACACGTATGCTATACACACATACTCATGCATATATTATACGTATATTAGCAGAGTCAGATCCACGCTTATGAATTCCCCACAAAAGGTTTCAATTTCTTGAAATTTCCCAATTTTGAAAGATTTCAAGATCCTTTCCTTAGTCGCATAATCCTTCAAATAATCTTTCCTAGTTTTAGTAGCTTGAGATTTCTTGAACTTGTTGACCCATTTTTTTTTTTTATCTATCATCGTTCACACAATAGATTGTATCAATGACCAATACCCTTTTGAATCCCCACTTCTCTCTCTCTGAAACTAATCCCAGCAGCTACAACTAGCAGTATCGGTGCTGCGGCGACGGCAGCGGCGGCGGTGGAGGAAAATGTCAGTAACCTGCGGGGTAGAGTGCGTGGTAGTGATCGGCTGCCTCCGGTGGGCCTGGAAACGGTGCACCTACATCGGCTCCTACGACAGCGCCACGTGGACCGACGCCACCGCGGAGGAGTTCGAGCCCGTGCCACGCGTCTGCCGCGTCATCCTCGCCGTCTACGAGGACGACCTGAGCAACCCCAAGTACCCGCCCGCGGGCGGGTACAAAATGAACCCCGATTGGGTCATCAAGCGCGTGACGTACGAGCAGACCCAGGGCCACGCGCCGCCGTACCTCATTTATGCCGATCATGATAATCGCGAGATTGTTCTTGCTATCCGTGGTCTCAATTTGGTTAAAGACAGTGATTACAAGCTACTACTCAATAATCGGTTAGGTATGTTGTCAGGGTTTTACTTTAATACGTTGTTGGTGTAGAATAGGGATGCAAACGAGCCGAGCCAAGTTTTGCTTGTTGAAAACTAGTCTAGCTCAAGCTCGAGTCGAGCCCAAATAATCAAGCTCCAGATCGGCTCGTTTAGCATAGAGCAATGTTCTAAAAATCGCTAGTCGGGCGGAAAAGGGGCACATAGGCGCTAACTAGTCGGTGGCCTAGCGCCTTGGCGCCGACCAGTCGATTGCCTAATGTAGGCATTGGACCACCTCCTAGCACCTAGGCAGGGACTAGTCGGCCTAGGCAGCTAACTTTTAGAACACTGGCATAGAGGTGTTTGAGCTCGGTTCGTTTACTGTACAACCTCTATGAACGAGCTGAGTTACATCTAACTTGAACTCGGCTCATTTACTTAACAAGCTTACAATTTGAGCTTGTAGACTAAGCTACTTGCGAGCAGCTCGGTTTGTTGCCCTTCACACTCTTAGTCCCTTTGTGAGAAATGGTGAGAATAAATAGGATTGAGAGTTCTCTCCAAATCCTTTACTATTTCTCTTTGTTGCATACCATTTCTCACCTCTTTTATTTTTCCAAAGCAAGTGTAGCATATATAATGCTTGTTCCCTAGAAACAATTTGTACGAGATCATTACAATCTAAGGTTGAACATATTTCTTAAGCTCATAAAGTTTTCAAATCAAGATTTAACATATTTGTAAAGCTCTTTCGAGTGCTTATCCTAAACTTGAACAATCGCTCTTGCCTCGACTTGGCTCTTTATCAGCCATGTTATGCTCTTGTTTTTTGTTTGATAATATAGTAAAACACTGGGGTGAGCTGTCAATGTAAGCAATTTTGTTCTACATTTGGTATCTGTGTGTTTTTCTTTATTGGGCTGTAATTGATCTGTCTTCATACTATTGGACGTGTGTTTGGTTAATTGCCTGAATAGGTATGCAGATGTTCGATGGTGGGTACGTTCACTATGGGCTATTGAAATCTGCAACTTGGTTGTTGAATGAGGAGTCAGAGACGCTTCGGCGATTGTGGGTTGAAAACGGGTCCCAATACAGGTTGATTTTTGCCGGGCACTCATTGGGGTCTGGCGTTGCCGCCTTGGTGACGGTGATTGCAGTGAACCATCTGGATCAGCTGGGTGGGATACCAAGGAGCAGTGTGCGGTGTTATGCGGTGGCGCCAGCCCGGTGTATGTCGCTTAATTTGGCGGTGAAGTACGCCGATGTTATACATTCTGTGATATTACAGGTGAGGATTTTTTTGTTTGTTTTTGGTCAAAACGATAGATGAATTTTATGAGATGATAGAAAAATAGGACGAGGAAAAACATCATAAACTGCCGTCGTCCTCTAAAGAAGACACCAGCCACATCGGAGGGTAGGCCTCCCAATTACAAGAACCTACACCTCTGACAGCTCATTTCGCTAAAGGTAAAGTTCAAACAATGAGCCACTCCATTAGCATTCCTCCTAATTAACAAAATTTAGCTTGCATGTCCAAAATCTGCTTTGCAACTCCCATAAATCTGCTACCACAACTAGATAGGTATACCAATGAGGATTCGAATATTTATTTGTTATCATCTACAGATGAGGAATTTCCTTACCCCTAATTCGCTCTATCTTTTGGGTACTCTTTGATTCACAAGAGTGCCCTTGCAATGGAATGACTTTTGGGTTTCATTTGCAATGTACATTGTATCAGTTTTACGCGAACCAAGTTAACCACCATAGCAATGAACATTCCATTCCAACTTCTTTCCAGTAAACCAAACACTGATGACGGTCTAATGGATATTGTTGGTGTTGGTCATCACAATATGAATGTCCAGTTCATTCTATTCGATTGACTTCTTTGGGTGTGTGTGCATGTCATTGTATGTAACTATGTATCCAATCTCGAATAGTATGATGTTCCATTATTAAACCCTTTTCCTTCTTTTTTTAGACTGAATTTTCGTCTACTGGATTTCTCACAGCAAGGTTTTTCATAACACTCATATCACAGCTGTAGCAAATAGGTGATTCGTAAGAGGAACATGCAGATATCAACACAATGTGCAATAACATCCGTGTATCCCAGTAATGCTCCTTTCACCATGGTGCAGTCTGTGACTTCTTGGACTAGATAGGTTTACGGATGGAAAGGCGCTTTGGCTCAATGGAGATTTAGAGTTGCCTGAGATTGGCGACTGGCAAAAATGACCTTCGCTTTGTGAATTTAATAGAGAATTTTTGCTGAGTTTTAATAGAGAATTTGTTTATATCTTTGTTGGTAATAGCACTTACCCCGGTTTAGTTGTTGAGGGAATAGTTTTCCTGAATGTCGTCAGTTATGTGTGTTCTTTTCTTTTTGTTTAAATTGAGACATTCTTCCACCAGGAGTTGTTCAGGTGCTCGTGCATTTAGAAAGTTCATGAAGTCTCTTGCCAATTTTGCTTTCTTCTTAATGTTGTCACATTTAAAATCTGCATATTGGGCATAAGTTTTAACTTTTGAGGAATTAACCTTGCCGCCTGAATTTAATGTTTCCAGGATGATTTCTTACCAAGAACAGCAACCCCTTTGGAAGATATATTCAAATCAATCTTCTGGTGAGTTATGTATTTCATGTAACACAGACTCTAGCATTTGAAAGATTTGTTTGTTTCGGATTTTCGACCTCTAAGGGGAGTGAATTGTTATTACTATCTCTTATACCAGGCCTTAATGCCTTGGACAGCTTGCCCTGCTTGTTATTTTTTGTTTGCTTGAGAGATACCTTCATACCAGAAGGTAGGAAGCTTAGAGATCCTAGAAGACTGTATGCACCCGGAAGAATATATCATATTGTAGAAAGAAAATTTTGCAGGTAACAGCAATCTGAACTTGGGCAATTTCATATTAGTATCAGCTGGTAATCCTGTATTTTTTGGAGTCATCATAATTTACCTAGCCTAAGGCCTAGGTTATTTGTGACCCTTGTTATCACTGTGTATGTTTCCAATTTTAAAATAAGACCAATGAGCTACAGGTATTGCCATATGATCTGGTCTCCCGCAGGAGAAACATAGAAAAGATCAAACGTTCAACCAACTGGGGCAGGAATAATCTCTCGGAAAGATTTTTTCTTTTTTGTTCATCTTTTCAGGCAAGTTAGTGGCCTAATTTAGCGGAACATGGATCTAAAATACACCTATGAGCTACTTAGCCAGGAAAATGAGAGAAAAAAAATCCATCTGTGTTCATATTTCTTGGTAGCATGGAGTTATATTTTTTTGTTTTACAACTTTTAAGGCCCTCAAGTATTAGTCCTATTTGGTATTTGTATTAGTTGGAGAATATTGTTTATACCTATTCAGGCTTGACCAAACTTTGGATCCTAAGGACCAGCCTGTGTTCCATTATAGTAAATAGAATAATCTGAAGCAATCACGAGAATGCACTATAGTTTATTCATCTTCCGTTGTGAAATCCAACTTAATATAACTTTGTCCATTCGAGGAAAATAGACAAAGAAGTAGCATCACTGATTGGAATGCCTTTTTGTCCTTTCTCATGACACTGATAAAGTTCACACTATCATATAGGAAGTGCTCAAGGTCCACTGTATGTTATTACTGTCTAAAGTAGCTGTGTAGAATTTTATCATGCTTGCTTTGAAGCTGTGTGCTGCTTGATACACACAGATGTGGGAGATTTCCTCCAGAGGTTAGAACTGCCATCCCAGTCGATGGAAGATTTGAACACATTGTCTTATCGTGCAATACTACATCAGATCATGGAATTGTTTGGATAGAAAAAGAATCAGAGAAAGCTCTCGATGTAAGTGTAGAGAAACCTTGTACTCCAGTAGTTTGAGTAATTATACATAATACAATCATGTGGAAAAGCTATATCTACTGAAAAGATGATTTCCTTTTATGATTTGTTTACACGTAGAAACTTTGATTGAACAAAAACCAAAAGATTGCCATATTCTCACAGGAAGCATCTTGAGTCCTGACATGTCTTGTGTGGACATTTATCACTGTTGTGGATCTCCATGTCTGTCTTCTTTGATGTAGAACTGCTTGGATTGAACTTGCTGCCTTCCAGTTATTGCAAAAAACCCTTTCCCTTTCTCTATAACAAATATGGTAAGCTTAATTGCACATTCAAGGGGCTAGCCAAAACCAGCAGGAAGAGCTTCATTCATGATTTAAATCAAATCCAAATATCTCAGCTGATGATGTTTACCCTTTGAGATAGATTGCATTTTGCTGTGTGTTGGCCAGACTTTATAGAGGAGAGTGTTGTGATTTTGAAAATTTTGGGGTTTCTTTATATTTATTGGACAATTAGGGGCACTCTTGCTGGGTTTGCCATCAACTCCAGATCCTATCTACCCATATGCAGTAACTCTGCATGCATTACAGGAAAGGTTAGATTGAATATTTACCTCTCGAAAACTTGTTCATTCTTACAGAATATGAGGGAGAGGAATTCTGCAGTCACAACTCCCCCAAAAGTACAAAAAATTGAGAGGTTCCAATCGTTACAACAAGAACACAAGGATGCTTTGGAAAGAGCTGTTAGTCTGAACATACCTCATGCTGTGACTACCCCCGAAGAGGAAGAACCCTCGACAAGCAAGGAACAGAATGTAGAATGCGACGATTCTGAGTCTTTTGAAATCGAAGGCACAGTTAAGTCTCAACCCTGTGGCGGAAGAACTAACTGGAATATGGTGGTTGAAAAGCTCTTAAAGAAAGATGAGTCAGGAGAACTACTATTTGAGAAAGATGCAGTTGCTTCAAAGTAACAACCCTTCTCACATTGTTTGCTTATCTTTGCGACTGTAATGCATTCGATTTTACATTTTTAAGATTATTTTGCTCCTCTTTCTTTTTTTCTTGATCATTTTTGGTGCAATATTCTCTCCATTATGTTGTAAAATGTTGTTGTAAAGAATCTGTACTTGCAATGTTGAACTGAACTTCATGGTATTCTGTCCCTGCATTTTGATTTCTATTTTCTGTTAGATGTTTAAGCATCAAGTGGTCGACCAGGGAAAATCAATCTGATAACCTTATCAAGTCAGTGGTAAGAGTTTACGTGTAGGACTTCGATAGCCGGTTGGCGCGAATTGGAAACACCTTACGTAGGCAATAATCTCTTTTTCAAGCATTTTTTTCTTTGATTGATCGTGAAATGTTTGAGAGAAGTTGCACTAGTCCACATTCAGGGGGAAGGGAAAGGATGTTTGATATAAACTACCATAGAACGAAACACCTCACTTTTGGCAAGGTTCAAATCCGAGACCTCCCAGTTCATGGTGCCATCTCGGCCAGAGCCAATAGGCCATTTTCAAGAACTTTAGGACAACATATTTCACAGTTACCTGGGAAAATGAAACTTCAGGCAAATATAAGAGCTGAGGACAGAAAACATGTTTCATTTTTATGGGTAAAATACTCTTTAAAAAACTCGAGGACAACAAAGTCCAGACCAATATGGCAAATTTTAACTTGTTATAAGTTTATAAATATCAATGCGGCTCTGCTCCAAAAACCCTTTTGCTCTTCATCAAATTTCCCGTATTCCTAGCAAAGAGATAAATGTTGAAGTTTATGAATGACAAAAACTACTTGAGCTTTGTACTCAGGAAAGCCATGGAATTTCTTCAAGCAGCGAAAGTTAAACCCTAAACCGCCATACAACTCATTCATGTACCATAAGTGAAATTAGTCGAAAACAAACCACTACACTCCAACATAATCAAATTTTCGTAAAGCTAACAATTCAACTGAATATTTGCCAAGTCGCATGCAGACTAGGTGCTAAGGTTATCCATTCATGTTTGCATAGCATGATAGTTGTCCAGTTCCTTGTCAAGTTCATCGGCTGACTTCTCGACAGCTTTCTCCCTCCCGCGACCACGGCCTCCTCGCCCACCACGACCGCGGGCACCAAAATTCCTCGGACCCCCACGGCCCCTCTGACTGCAAAAAAGAAACAGCAACATGAAAATTAAAGAGAGTAGGAGTCACAACTGCTAGTTGAAAATCATTACCGTACAAAGTAGGGACAAATTTCAAGGGAGAATGTCTATGCAAAACAATTTGTAGTAAAGTGAACTTGGGAAGGACGGAAATGATCCCGGAGGGGGCGGTTGATGATATCGACTCTCTTGCTCAAATTTTGGGTTGTAAGGTGATGTCGTTTCCTACTATGTACTTAGGTTTACCATTGGGTTCCTCGTTCAAATCAAAGGCAGCTTGGGATTCGGTGGTGGAAAGATTTGAGAAGAGATTGGCGGGATGGAAGCGTCAATACATTCCCAAAGGAGGTGGATTGACTCTTATTAATCATACGCTCTCTAGCTTGCCTATGTATTTTTTGTCTTTGTTTGTCATTCCGGTATTAGTTGTTAAGCGGTTGGAGAAGTTGCAAAGAGATTTTCTTTGGAGAGGTGTGGGAAAAAAGTTCAAGTATCACCAAGTTAAAATTGGGATACGGTGTGTACTCCCATCAGAAAAGGAGGGTTGGGAGTGAGAAGGTTAAAATTATTCAATCAAGCTTTGTTGGGGAAATGACTTTGGAGATTTGCATGCGAAAGAGAAAGATGGTGGAGGAAGGTGATTATAGCAAAATATGGGTGTGGAAGGGGAGGGTGGTCTACTTGTAATGTTAGGCTTCCATATGGGGTGGCGCTATGGAGGGGTATCATGAATGGGTGGGACACCTTTATAGGTCACACCTATATGGCAGATGGTGCAGGAAAAATGTGACATTTTGGAATGACGTGTGGTGCGGGGAAGTGAGCTTGCAGGATGCTTTCCCCAACATTTACCTTCTGGCACGCAATAGGGATGCATCCATTGCCGATTATCTTTCTTTTAATGAGGGGGTTATAGTTTGGGACATTCGCTTGGGAAGGCAAGTTCGAGATGGGGAGGAAAAGGAATAGGCTCTGTTGGCTCTTTTTGCTAGAGTGTATGGTATGCAAGGACTAGGAGAAGGGGAGGATGAGATGCGTTGGAAATTGTCTAAATCTGGATTCTTTCAAGTGAAATCTTTTTATCAAGCATTAGGTGGAGGTGGAATGTTTCTTTCCCTTGGAAAGAAATTTGGAAGACAGTGGTGCCGCTTAAGGTGAGTTTTTTTGTTTGGTGCGCGGCTCAAGGCAAGATTTTTACTATCGATAATTTGATTCGGAGGCGGAGAATCATTGTTAATAGGTGTTGCATGTGTAGAAGGGATGCGGAGACAGTGGATCATCTTCTCATACATTGCTCGGCAGCTTGGGAACTTTGGTCCGTGGTGTTTTCTTGGTTTGGTTTAAAATGGGTCATGTCAAGGAATGTTATGGAAGTCTTAATTGCTTGGAATGGAGCTAGAGTGGGCAAGAGAAGGAAGCATGTATGGGTCATGATCCCTCTTTGTTTGATGTGGACTATTTGGCGTGAAAGGAATTCGAGATGCTTTGAAGGGATTGAATTATCTTTGTTTAGAATCAAAAGCTTTGTGGTTAGTAGCTTGTATAGTTGGGACAAGGGAGATTGTAATCCCACTATTGATCAGTTTTTAGTTTTTAGATTGGTTCAAGCATTTTTTTTGTCAAGTAGGATCGATGTATAGGGCCTTTTTGTGGGGGGGGGGGGGAAACTTAGGGTGCTCAGTCCCCAATTGTCTGAACGTTTTTTTTTTCTTTTCCACTTCTCCTATGAAGGCAAGACAAGGGCATTTCACTAAAATGCAGAAACACAACTTCTGAGTTCTTATCAATGATTGAAGAAAATGCAGAGAATTCCAATTTCACGTCTTAAATGAAACGAGCGGTCTTGTATCAGCAAAGTGAAAAACCGAAACTATGGGACCAAGATAACTAGATAGACCTCATAGCCTAGTTATGCTATTTCTGGGGGGTGGGAACTTAGGGTGCTCAGTCCCCAATTGTCTGAACGTTTTTTTTTTCTTTTCCACTTCTCCTATGAAGGCAAGACAAGGGCATTTCACTAAAATGCAGAAACACAACTTCTGAGTTCTTATCAATGATTGAAGAAAATGCAGAGAATTCCAATTTCACGTCTTAAATGAAACGAGCGGTCTTGTATCAGCAAAGTGAAAAACCGAAACTATGGGACCAAGATAACTAGATAGACCTCATAGCCTAGTTATGCTATTTCTAAGCTCATTTTGTGTTCAGCTCTTCTGGACCAATCTAAGAACTTTGCGCCTCGCTGACTCCCCAAGTCACCAGATCTCATCAGAGTAGGTGTGGTAGGAAAATCGGAATCTGTTATTACCCATAGGCTGGACAAGCGCTTTCAGTCCTTTCGCTTTCCCTTTCTATCTCTCTAGATGGCAGGCCCTACTTACACTAAAGAAAAATAGGTATCGAGGTTCCATCACTACCATTAGAAGTTGGGGTAGGGAAGAACAGAGGTATTCCCTCCAATCCCAGGATCATAGCCAATATCATATCCTCCCAAGTGCAAAGGTAGTCCTCACTACAGCTTTAAAGCCTTTCCTTTGGAGCCTGAGGAACTTAACATAACTGGATCTGAGACTCTCGTGGTCAGCATTTGATTTGTTCGTAAGGTAGATACCTTTGACCATTTTTTAATAACCTTATGATCACAGACCATCCCTATGTACTTGACACCATCCTTCCCCTATTCTTATTTGCGGTCTTTGTTTTTTTTTATCAGCAATAGGGCCCTGCAACATGCAACATAACTGCAAAAGGTTGGTTTCCAATACACATGCACAGAGGAGAAATAAAAGTGTCAATGGATTTGATGTCTGACCATGGATCACAAGGACAACTTTTTTCACTCAAAGATACATTCCTAAATTTTTTTGTCTCAATATTATGGTAAATGCGGCAGATGACAAAAGGTGCTGGTGATGATCATCTTCAACAAGAGGACCTTACGCTACGTTATTCGGATGCCAATTAATCACAAAATTTTCCACATTCAATTAGCTTCAGTTACTAGTGTATATAAATGTTAGGCAACACGCAGAAGATAAAGGAATTTGAATGAAGAAGCCTTACCCTGAACCACGGCTAACTGCAGCAGTGCCTCTACCACGACCTCTTGGCCTGCAAGACCTAAAGTCTTAGTAGTGAAACAGCTATGGCCATGAATTTTAAGGACATATGACATAACACATTAAAAACGAATGAAATGTAAGGCAAAGCTCTCTTCTTTTTTCCTCCATACAAGAATAGAAACATTTGTAAAATTTGCGGGACTAGGCCCATCAAATCCTGTCAACACCACTCTACATAATAGATCTTTAGAAACAAGGAAGAATTTGAATGATTCATTTTGCTTACGGACAATTGCAAATGCACGAGTACTAAGGAATCCAAACTTTTTTTTTTGGAAAGTGAAGGAATCACGACATTGACGGAAACACATGAAACGTCTGTTAAGTGTTAACCAGTAAAGATCTCCATGGAGGAGCTGCCAATGGAACCCTGATATTTGATAGCAACAAAGTCAAGAAGTTAAAAGATCAAGTTTAAACCTGAGTCCCCAAATAGTGAAATAGGTAAACTTTAGAAAAATATGGGGATAAAATTGCATAAAATAATGTAACGGCATGGTAAACCTCTATGATATGCATACTATGTTTGATGAAGTTACAATCAATACTCAGCAGTAAGCCAATTGCACCTTAAATAGTTCAGGAAAGTAGGACATGAACGGTTGCATACAAGCCACAGCTTAAATATTTGATCAGCAGGTTGATAAACTACTCAAATCTCACAGGGAAAAGCTAGTCCCCGAGTTGTATTTACATTTTATCATTGTTCACCAGTCAGTCCAAAACAGCGAATTTAAGACCAAAGCAAAAAATTGTCAAGAAAAAGCAAGATAATGAGGAAGTAAGAAAATAGTACATACGCCATAACAACTGTCCTCCTCCCGTTAGCACCTCCAACAACATTTACACGGGCTGAAGAAGGAATTTCCGAGTTGGTGCCTATTATTTCAATCTTCATAGGTCTTCCATCCAATTGTACATTGTTGTATCGCTTAAGAGCTTGAAATGCTTCAGTTCTTCGGGAAAATACTACTTCTGCTGAACCCTGTATACAAGTAGAATAAGTAGACTGAAAAGGATCAATTTGTAATAGAGGCAACCAACCACACAAGAATGGGAAACGAACCCCATCACTCTAGAATAGCAAAAGAACTAAAATGACCATGTGGCTGCAGCACATACAGGATTTGAGAAAACGAGAGAAGAAACCCATAATAGACCAACTATCACAGAAGTGTCAAACCTATGACAGAAGTGTCAAACCTATGCTACATGGACTCATGGACAAAGGAAGTTTTATGCATGATTATGTAGTAAACTCAATTATTACATTTTTGCTGGGAGTATATCGTATAACGGACACGGCTCATTCAAGTGCTGAGTGTTGAAAACAGGTACTTCATAAATTGAAAGAAGTCCACGTAATATAGGTGCCGATAAACAAAGCAAATGCAATCCAGTGGGATGAAAACAAGACATCTGCATTGTCTTCGTGAACAATGCTTTGGCAGGTGCACACAACTAATAAGATGCCAGACAGAAGTGTATTGGTCTTACGCTGCAGGCGCATACAAGCAAATCCAAACTTCGAGGATCAGGGGCTAATACGTAATTTGTGCACTGTGAACATTGAGTTTATATATACAACCATAGCCTCAGAGGTTCACTGCAACAGGAGGTACAGAAGTTTACAAAGCACAAAACTAGACAATGGTTCAGCATCTACGAGAAGCAGAGCTTTGGGGGTTACACAGGTACTGGGCGACAAGAGAAAGAGATAATGGAAGACAACTCAAACAGAAATTTGCAAAAGCCTGGACACATAACAAATTGCAAAGAAGCAACTACTTTGAGAATTAACATTTGAGAAAAGACTCTCCCACAATCTATTTAGCAATCGAAGGAAAGCACAGCTATCTAACAACCAATAATGAGAACAAAAACACAAAAACTCAAGACATTAACTGCAGGGGGCTAACGTTGCATGAACTCTTCAACCTAGCTATGTAGCCATGCCAAAATTCAAGAATTAAGTGTTCAATAAGAATGATTGACAGGCAGTCTAGGTGAACATGTACTCATTACGTTTGCCTACATACTTGACTTTACGTCATAGCTAACCACAAAGGCTCTAATTTTGCAAATAAGATATTTCTATTAGGTTTTAAACACAGCTTTACCCTATAAAGCCAGTATAAGTATTTGAGAAACCTGAAATCTAGCTGTTTTCCGTGATCTTTCAATTATATGAAATCCAACACTGACACATACCTGCAGAGCCCTCTATGGGTCCATGTAGCATGGGACAAGCAAGACATAGGGATTCAGTACGCAAAAGTTGTTTGACTGCAAGGGCCAACCTAAACACTCTTACCACTATTCTGCTTCAATAGATTTACATTGTCTCCGTGCTTGGGCAACATTTGAAAAAGTTATTTTTTAATCATTTACTAGTGTTACTCAATAAAACGCAACCCCAAGGCATATTAGCAAATGCCTATGTGCCTCCTTAACTCCATTAAATTGCATATCCTGCCACCTAGCTCTTCCATACGGAAATCTTCACTGAAGACTAAGGGACACAATACTACCTCAGCATTAACCATTATGTAACATATATCTCATGAATTGGTAACAAAGTCATTCAAAGAAAAGAAAAAAGAACTATATTTTGACCAAACAAGGGGAAACAGAATCATAATATGATTTCGAGAAAAGATACTAGAACAGAATACGAAGGTAGAGGTACAAAGACGTTGCTTACACTTGAGCGACCATTCCTGTCATAATGAACTGCATATCGTTTCAGCTCTCCAATCTCAGAGAAAAGTTCCTGAGTTGCAAGGTAATTTTGAATAGAACTTGAGAAATCCATTCCAAGGGCGCCACAAAAGCAAAAACGTATAAATTAATTGTACCCTTATATCTTCATTGGTGACTCCTACATCCAAATTGGAAACGTATAACTTTGTGCCATTTTCTGCTCCAGTTAACCCTGCAGCTCTAAGGCTGTCTTCAAACAAATCACGCTGCCATGGAAAACTCTTTCTTCTACGGAATGACTGATGCAAGCATACAGAGAGAATAATCCAGACGTGGACAAGGAAATGTCAGGAGAGGATAATAAAGTACAATAATTCACCATTCTCCAAGAGTAAGTCAGATATCAGAAAAGAATATCCAATGACATTAGCAGCAAAATCCAGCAAATTGAAATGCAAAACCACCACGTAATGTACTGGATGGAAAATTTGAGCTAGATGATGTAGACTGGATATGGGAGTAGAGGTGATTTGACCCACTGCATATCGATAGGCACTATGCTACAAGTGAGAGCTCCAGTTCCAAAGTTCAGCGAAGGAAGCCCCTTTGCAAAAACACCTGAACTAGGATAGCACTAAGAATCTTGTCCCCAGAAAATTCCACATATAGCAAGAGGGCCCATCATAAACTGCCGGTCTAAACCAGTAATCATGGATTAAAGAAATGGAGACTAAATTAAAAGGTTTAGAGAACATGTAGAAATTCGAACCCCACTAATTCTTAGGTAATGTTATACTGGTAAGAGCTCAAATTCTCAGATCAATTACTGAAGCTCCTTCGTAAAAAATGCTATCACGTAGTATTGTTACTCAACGAGCCACCAACGAAGTTTCCAAACATATACCAAAGAGATCCATCGCGAAACCCACAATTAGAAACAAGCGCCATCATGGTACAAGCACAGTGTAAGAGGTCACCGCCCTATTGGCCGCACCAAAGTTAGCTTCTCCATGAACAATAATAATGTCACCGAGATCCCCTCAAGTTTGGCTTTCTTAATCAGTATTATTGATCCTTGTTTTTTGGTTTCTATGCATTATGAGAATCCCTAGCAAAAGGAATAAGTCATCCATGGATTCGAGCTTGCCTTGGCAATGGCATACGATGATGGCCGAGAATTCACACTTAGTGGACCTCTGCGAGGTGCCGCTGTCATTCTTCCACCACGGAATGGACCCACTGGGCCCCGGCCCCGGCCACGCCATGCCCTACCTTGTCCTCTACCTCTCTCGCTACTGCGCCTACTCTTTATCATGTCATCCAGTGACATATCCAAAGAAGCCATTCAAAGGAGGATTGCACAAATACAAGATAGTAGACCTGTCAAAACAAAAACAAAGTACGTAAACATTCAAGAATAGTTGGTACTATCTGATAGACAATGACATAGTTGTCCATACACAAGCATATAGAGGACAACAAAACTCTGAAAAAATGTAAATGTTACAGGTATTACTAAAATGGTTATGATTCCAAGTTCAATAGTTTCCTGTCAGCCTTTACTTTATGTGATTCTTCCCTACCAAACAAGGAGCATAATACTTGATTCGACAATTGCCATTCAAATTTCTCAAACCTACGCATTTGCTTAGTTAAAATTAATTCTCGGTTGCAAAAGATAATTCTGTTGATCAACGAACAAAATCAATTGGTTCTTTAGTAATAACTGAACTATTTTATGTGAAGAACCTCTCTGAATCATCAGCTACCCATTTATGCATCCTATCAATCTAGTACGCGTGTTATGACGGGAAAACACCCTTCCACGTCCTCTTAAATGCATGATCAAGTATAAAGAAATCAATCCAAATTCCGTCCACTTTACATTACGGCACAAAGCACGAAAGATTGTGGGTTCTAATTCTTCAGAGCTCAAAAAACTATTCTCGAAACAAAATCAACATCTTGTTTCCATAGGATCTTGCTCGAAACAGCCACCAGATCCAACAAATTATTTCATAGGTTAAATAAAGAAAACAATCGAGAAACAGAAAAAGAAAAAGAAAAACTAAAAACATCCATCGTACCCAAAAGAAAAAAGAAGTAAACCCCATACATGAATGAAGTATACTCCCTACGTCCCAAGACGTGTAATTTTTGGACAAAAAATAAAGTGCTTTCGTACATTATTTTTCGAGACCAAACTAAGATCTCGATGTGTTCTTTAATCTGGTGCGAAAAATTCCAAGAAAAAAAAAAACTAATAGAAGTACTCCATCTTTTGATTCAAAATTTGCACGTCTTTTCGCAAGGCACTATCGTTTTGGGACGGGAGGAGTATACACGAATTGGAACAGCAAAAACATCGAGAGAGAGAGAGAGAGAGAGGAGAGAGAGAGAGAGAGAGAGAGAGAGAGAAACATCTAAATCGAACGAAAAATAGCAACTTGAACAAAAAAAACACGCGAAAGAGGAAAAAAATTACCTGCGGATAATCTGCAATACACAAATCCGTGGACGAATCAATAGGCACAGATAGATCTCGGGATTAACTGTGCGAAAAAGCAAGGATCTTTTCTAGCCAAATTTTTATAGAGAGCGAAATCAGAGAGAGGGGAAGGAAGCGGCAGGGAGGTTCAGGAGAGAGATTACTAGGGTTTCATCGATTGAGGAGCCTCAGATGGAGTATATTGCTAGTGTGGGATTTGCGATGGGAGAGAATAGAGACGATTTTGTGAGAGGGTTTGAGGAGTTTTTTTTTTTTTTTTGGGGGAGAGAGGAGTGATGAGATTAGGGTTTTTATCGAAGGGGATTTGCTTCGAAGGTGAGGAGGGGCTTTATTCATTTAAGGTCAACGTGAGGAGATGATATGGGCCCAAGACTCGGTTTGGACCGTTCAGCCCATTGTTTACCTCTGGGCGGTTTGATCCGAAGTCGCACGTTCCGCGTTCGCGTGCAGGAGCGTGGAAGAGTTTAACCGAACTCGAACTATTATTAAAGGGCCCGACTAAATACAATTGCGAATTTATTATATGTAGTCAATTTATAAAAAGGAAATTTAAAAATTTTCTTTTATGAATTAGCTACATGTAGTAAATTCGCAATTATATTTAGCAGCACCTTTATTAAATTCATGAGTGGGACTGCAGAGCTGTAAACGCTCGCGAGCTCGGTTCGATTCTATTCATTAAAGCTCGGCTTGACTCGGTTCGTTTAGTTAAAGAGCCGAGCTTGAGCTGGAGTTTTTGGCTCGTTTACTAAACTAGCCGAGTGGAGCTCAGCTCATTCGACAAAAACTTGACTCGTTAAGGGAGACTCGACTCGATTAAAGAGGCTCATTTAGTAAATGACTAAGTTCGGCTTATTAAGAGCTCAGCTCGTTAAGACTCGAGCCAAACTCGAGTTTTTAACTCATTTACTAAACTAGCATGGCTCGTTTACGGCGAAAGAAGATTGTGAGCGCGACCAAAAAGCCCGAGTGAAGGATAATGTGACTAAAAGATTGATCTAAACTTTTCACCAAAAAAGTAGAACAATTTGGAAAATTTGGAAAGAAGTAGTAGAAAAAAGTAGGAAATTTTGGACAAGAAGGTAGAAAAAAGAGAACATTCTATTGTCAAAACAAGTTCGTTTAATTATCGGGTTTCCGAAATTTAGGCCAAATGGTAGTATCGGGTTTTCGATCTAATTTCTTTTCCCTTAACATTATAGTAGTAGATTCAATTGAACTGAAATAAAATAAAACAGAACGAGACAAATTGATATAATTTTGCAATTTGGCGATTTCTTTATTTGGTTGCTAGAGTACAATACCCTGTTCATTTTGAGATTTTAGATTTGAATTTGTAGTTAATTAGTGTAGAAAAAAATAGAATAATAATTGAAGAGAAATGGAAAAAAAAAAAATTAAAAAAATAAGATAATAATTAAAATCTAAAATTTGAAACTCCAAACGAACGGGGTTTAGTATTTTCCTCGGAACTAAAATAACAATTGTTTGAATTACAATTTCTGTTTATTTTTCCTTCAAAAAAAACATAGAAAGTACTCCTAATAACTATGGATTCTTCTACGCCGTCGTTTTGTTCATCACCGCCAGAAAGCACGAAATGGCGTATCTTCCCCAGCACTCTCAAGTCTCAACCACCAAAGGCCCAAACCAGTAGAAAGCGCGCGCCTCTCTCTCTCTCTCTCTCATAGTTTCTCTCTCATCAATCGGAGCAATGCGAACCAGAAACCAGTCCAAGCAACGGGGCCAATCCACCGGTACGCTCCTCAACCCACCCTCTCTCTCTCTCTCTCCAAACACGTTCACATGATGCAGTTATATATGCGTGTCTAGGTTTCCACGTTAATGGAACTCTAACCTCGACTGGCCTCTAACTGTTGTAACATATTCTGAAATATAATTATAGCTCTCCCCGGTTTTAACCCGAATTCTCCGCTTGTGAACGGTGGGATTGGGTCCGGGATTAGTCAAGGTGGACGCAAGTTGGCTGGACACCGGAGTTATCTGAAAAACCGAGAATTGTAACTTTATTTTTCGTTCTATTATTCATATCCTCAACATGTCCTATGGTAGCCGGACTATTACTTTAGTAAACGGGTTAAACAAGTGCAAATATTTTTTATTATCAGCTAGATGGTGAGGTTCAAATTGTGGACCAATATGTATATGTGTATCGATAACTGTGTCCGGGCCAGCTTGCGCACACCTCGACTAATTTCATGACTCTAAAGTCGGGCAAATCTTCAGTGGCCCGTGAACCGATATACGATTCCTAAGGATATGTAGTTACGTGGGCCTAATAGTGGTGGGATTACTAGCAGTACACCCTCATGTGATTCTCTGCATATACATTTCAATTTGAGGCGCATATCCGGTCAAACAAACAAGTCTTTGGCTTGAGTTGTTAGAAAGAGGGTAACTTCATTCTTTATGTCCTCAACATCAAGAGACTAAAATTGGAGTAAAGAAGACCAATCGTAATTTAGGGTTTGAGACTTTGAGTTATTTTTAACTTCTATTGTATCAGGTAAAGAGGTGATGGCACCTACAGACGATTCAGGATTTTTGGAATCCCTTGATGATGGTAATTTGTTCATTTAGTGCATGATTTCTGTCTTTGAAGCTTGTACTCTTGAATTATTGGAAAGTAATTTACTCGTGAATAAAAATGCCATCAATGTGATACCATGTGGGCATGATTTCAGGAAATCTCGCGGCTATATCCCACAAGGCGGTAGGGGAACTTCTAAATCGAGTGAATTCTTGTGGCTCATCAGGGTCAAAGAAGCGAGATAACTACCTCCGGTGTGATTTTGAATGCAAAGTTAGTTGCTTTTCCCCTCCGTGTATTCCATTCATAGCTTTGTAATTTTGTTGAGCTTTCATAGATTATCAAGTAGTTTAAATGGGTGCCAGTTCAATGAGAAGTTGTTTGGGATTGATTTTGGTTGTAACTGTTACATATTAAGGAAAGCTCTTGACAGGAACTCCTTCCTTCTGTTTATTTTTCAGCCAGCTAGCGAACCTGAGAAGGTTGATGAACACAGTGTGGGAAATAAGACAAAACGAAATGCCTTGGAGGGTGAAAATTCTGAAAGTGCTGCAGTACCTACAACTCCATTGAAAGACACAGCCGAAGTGAAAGATCTTCATCATTCTAATCTTGATGGTGAAGAAGAATTGGATGAGTCGTTTTGGGAAGATGGATCTTTACATACTTTGAATTCTGTAGAAGATCACAAAAATGATTTATTTAATGGAATGACAATAGAGTTCGATGGGACACCAGATTCTGGTAAACGGAAGACAATTCGCAGAGCTTCTGCTGAGGATAAGGTGAATTGCGGCTGAATAATTGAAAATCATTAAATGCCATATTTGCCTGATTGTAAAATTTTGCTTTTTGCTGGACTGACATTCTCTAATTCTTTCTGTAGGAATTGGCTGTGCTTGTGCACAAGGTTCATTTGCTTTGTTTACTTGGACGGGGAAGGTTAATTGACAATGCGTGTAACGATCCACTCATTCAGGTTATTTCATGTTTTACTTCATTTCTCCTGGAATCTTTTGATTTCTTATGTCGCTGTCATGGCTTCTGTTATTGTTATGGTCGTATATATGTGTATGAGTTTTAAGTGTTAGCCTCCGTGTGTATCTCTCTCTGAATTTGTTTTATGAGGCTGAGTGTTAGCCTCCTCATATAGATGTAGGAGAGTGACACCTGTGGTTGTTTGCTTTGACCTTTTAACAGGTATATCTAGTTTCATCTGTCTTTTGTATTAAAAAAGATGGACTTCTTAAAGATGATTGATAAGCAACATGGATTGGCACTCAGGAAGAAAATCCCTAATTTCTAGGTAGTTTTTTGGTCCATGAAGGTGGTCATATTAATTTAGTCAGAAAGTAAAACTGGATTGTATGGGCTTTCTGTAAGGGTAAGAATGGCTATTTAAGCTTTATAATGCCTTTTTGTAGATACAATAAATAATGAAATTAACTTGTGCGATGTCAGAACATCATATAGAAATGGTTTGCTTTTTCTTTTATTGAGGGTATGTCAGGAAAATTCAGCCAATGTGGTAAAAGACTGGAGTTCCAAACTTCATTCTTTTAGACCACCTGTGATGGCACTTATTTCCTTTAATACTTCACTTTCAGATGCAATGAAAAGTTCATTCTACTTGGAGTTCATTCTATGACTGAACTGGCCACAACGACAATAACAGTAACACATAACCCATCTAGTCCCCAACTCCCCAATCATTGGGTATGGGCGGAGGAAGATTGGAGACCGACCTAACCTTTGGCAATGTATTCACAAAGTGGCTACTCTCAGAATACCACTGTAACCCCTTAATCAAAGCTGAAAGGCATCAAAGAGGGCAAGCCTAGAGACACAAATCAATTTCTGTGCACATTACCATGTTTCCTTCTTTCACAGTCCAGATCATTGGAAAGCACTTAGTATAACTGAACTAGTTAATGTTTCAAAATGGCCAACCAGGCAATGTCTGGGATTATAACTGAACTAGATGCTGTACCTGTTGATTTTTAGAATCGTGGATATAATAAGACCCCCACTGAAAACTTTTGTTTATTGGAGTGGAACTTGCCCTTGTTGGTTCAAAGGTTACCTTTTATTATTTAGAAAATATGAAGTCCATTCTCATTGTGTTCATTTCGAACCTGCTTTTTTTCTTTCTTTCTCTCTTTACTGGTTATTCAAAGTGAATTTTTTATTAATCATGGGCGATTCAATTACCGTTGCAGGCTTCCTTACTTTCCCTTCTACCAAAACACTTAAATAGGATATCAGAGAACACAAATTTGACGGTTAATGCTCTGGTGCCGCTTGTCAGTTGGGTACGTCATTATTTCCTCTTCTTGAGTGTTATTTTGAAGTTTTCTTCGCCATTTGAAGCTCATATGAAATTCATCATCTATTGCTTTTTTCTTATCTGTTTTGTTTGACACCTTGCTTAACTTGCAGTTTCACAATAACTTCCGTATTAGAGGTTCGGGCAGTACGGAGAGATCATTTCATTCAGCTTTGGCATTTGCTCTGGAGACTCAAGAAGGGACTGCAGAGGAGGTTGGTTTCTCATCGTGTGGTTTTCTATTTCCTACTAGACTTCATTGAATTTCTCAGTTAGTGTGTGGGGAAGATGAATAGTGTACGATTAGTATAAATTTGCTGGAAACTGCAATTTCGTAAAGAGTCTGTTTCTTAAATGTTGATCCTTCCTGGATTTAGTTATAAAAGTCAACTAAATTCTCTCATTACTATGCACGTATTTTAGCCTTCTAGGTATTTACGTTTGTTTGTGTAATATTGTACAGACTTGAGTAGAGCAATGAACATTCAAATTTGGTTGTTTTTAGAAGGAAAAATATGTGCAATTTGTAAATACTACTATGTGTGTAAATTGAACTTGAAAAAATTGAAGTGATGATGGTAGTAGGTGTTTAGCCTCTGAGAGGGTGTTCCACTTTCTTTTTTAAAGTTCTTTTTTGAAAAAGAAGGTTTTTCAAGCTCAAAAATTATGTGTTTACGTAAATAATTTTCCTACTAATATGGATCTTGTTTGATAGATTTCATTGAGATCTTTTAAACGGTGTAAAAAAAATTAAAAAATTATTTTTCATTTTCATTATATTTGAGCTTGAAAAACCTTCTTTTTCTAAAGGTTCTTTTTACTGCGCATCCGGAACACCCCCTGAATGTATTTTGAGATTCTCAAGATTGTACTGCAGAAATATAATCTAATTTGATCTCATACATCCCCTGTCAAAACTTTATTGTGTTCATGAGTCCGGGAAGTAGCCTAAAATTATTTTTCTGTTGTGCCTGGAAACAGTTGTCTTTTCTGCATATTGCTCTCATGACTCGTGAGATTTTTGTTCCTTCGGGAAATAACAAAGTTGCAGCTGACTATTTAATTGTCCTGGGAATAATTTAATCAGGTTTGTATACTGCTTTACATGCTCAGGAAAGTGTTATAGAATTGTTTTTCCTATCCAGGTTGCTGCATTGTCTGTGGCACTATTTAGAGCTCTGAATCTTACAACCCGGTAAGCTTTTATAGCAAACGTGAATTAGAATTTTCGTTTGCTGTAGTCACTATTTTTATTTCCTTGCATTGTTGCTGTAGTTTCACATATTTTCTTTTCATATATGATTTAAGTTTCACGAGATTGCTTTCCTATGGTCTCACTAATTTAGAAACAAAATAGTAATTACACAGGGCTAGTCCTCCAATATGCAGGGTGTTAAGAGTGGCAAAATGACTTTAGGCCTGACCTTTGGCATCACTGTAACTTATTTTCTGCTCTCCAATCTTATCCTGTGATCGCACTCTTAATTAATAACTGAGCTTTTATCAAGAAATGCTCCTTGCTGTTGATGCCTAATTTTGAAGCCTATGAATCAAAGCATAGCCCATGCTCCTTCGTACTTAATTTGAGTTGTGAGTTCAATTAAGTACGATCAACGAGGCGGGATAGTCATTCAGCATCCCTGGTGCAAGTTTGAGAGTCCACCAATTCCTCGGATACTTGTATGGCTTCACTTCTTTGTAGGTTGACTGCCTTTTCAAGGAATGTGAAAGCAGAGGGTTGTCGTGGAAAGGAAAGTAGTTTTCATGGAATCCTTGCAGCACTCAGGCAAAACGTCTATTGGTTGTGTAATTGTGTTCAACACATATCTGTATTGTGTAATTTGTTACTCCTATAAGTTAACCTATACATGCAAGATATATATGATATATAAATATATAGGTGTATATAAGAGAGATTCTCGGTATTATTAGATGGTAGCTTAATTAGTGTAGATTTCCAAAAGAAAGAGTTGCAGCCTTGAAGGGTTCTAGCCTTCATTGGAATCTATACATTGGAAGCAGTCATTACCTGCTTTTTTATTTTATTTCAAATATCTTTACTTGTACTTTTTCCTTTCCGAAGAGGGCAGGGGTTTGTATGCATGGATATCGTTTGTATTTCCAGCAAAGAATAAGTTGTTTGAAAATTTTTTTTGAACTGTTTCTTAAATTTATACTCAGTCCTCTTCGGTCGAAAAGGCAAGTCCCTTGGCCTGTCCAGTATTTAATGCTGGCAAGTAATAAAAGCATGTACACTCTTAGCCCTTATAAGCTCAAAATGCAATTATTGGCTCCAATATTTCATTATAAGTCCCACATTCTTAAGTATTTGATTTGAAGTTTTTCTGTCTATGTTCAGGTTTGTGTCCATTCTTGATGTGGCATCCTTGAAGCCTGATACTAACAAATCTGAATCTGTTAGCCAAGAGCCAAGGAAGGCTGTGAGAGGGATCTTTCAGTCTTCCACACTGATGGTGGCTAAACCAGATCAGGTTGCTATTTCTCCTGTTAAACAGTTGTCGTCAGATGGCAAGGGCAACATCTGTGAAACTTCCTTAAGGGATGCATGCGGGGCTATGCATGCCAAGTTGTCTAGCAATTTCTCCTCGTCCAAAGGTCCTCAAAGTTCTGATCAGCCCACATTATCTTGCAAGGCACGAAATCATTTCTCTGATGGGTCCCTTGCTGGGAAATCTGATGGATCCAAGAGAAAAGGGGACTTTGAATTTGAGATGCAGTTGGAAATGGCTCTATCTGCTTCAGCAGCTGAGACTTCTGGACACAGTATTTGCTTGAATGCAGACAAAATTCCTAGTAATTCACCAAATCTCTCTTCTCCTGCTAAAAGATTGAAAACAATTAAAATGGTGGAATCTCCATCATCTTCTCAGGGTATCTCTACTGCATTTGGATCAAGAAAAGTTGGAGCTCCTCTTTACTGGGCAGAAATCTACTGCAGTGGAGAGAACTTGACAGGAAAGTGGGTGCATGTTGATGCTGTCAATGCTATTATTGATGGCGAACATAAAGTAGAACCTGCAGTGGCTGCATGTAGAGCTTCTTTGAGATATGTAGTTGCCTTTGCAGGCCTTGGAGCTAAAGATGTGACTCGCAGGTTCCTGTCATATGTTCTTTGTTATGGTTTTATTGTGGTATTTTAATGTTCTGCCTTATTTGGGAATAGTTTTTGGGTATTTAAACATAGGCTGGGAGCAATCTTATTTTTGTTACTAGAATATGTATTCTTCACTGTAGGTATGACTGTAAGCACTTACATATGTAACAACTTGATCAGTAGACATCCGAATGTAGGTCATACACATTCGGATAAACATGCGTTTATCCATCCACGGAAGCTTTTTATTGCCATATAAGGTGGTTGTAACAATGTACTTTGGGGGCCTACAGGAAAATTGCTGGTAGGATATTCATTTATGGTAGGATTTCTTAGAAAAAGTTTGTAGTTATTTTTGTTATCCTATTTGTTATTCCAATTCCTCGAGTCACTAAATCTGCTTTCCAGGTATTGTATGAAATGGTACAAGATAGCGCCAGAACGAGTAGATCCAATTTGGTGGGGCAATGTTTTGGCACCATTGACGGCGTTGGAGTCGGGAGCTACTGGAGGTGTGATTCATGTGGAAAGGGATGGTTCTAATGAGCATGCCAAAGTGGGACCATTTAAAACTACTGATCCTTCATCCCGGAACTGTACTGTCCCCCATAATGCCAGCTCGACTGGGAAGGTAGTGACTGAAGTGCCAAAAGAGCCTTGTAGCAAAATTTGTTCAAATTCTTCTGCAGCGAATTCTTTTATTAGTTCCAGGAGCTCTCTTGAGGACATGGAGTTGGAAACTAGGGCATTAACTGAGCCTCTTCCTACCAATCAACAGGTCATTGAATTTACATGGTTTTTATAAATAATGATACTTTAAATGTTTGTTCTTAGAACTTTCTTGGTTATATGCAGGCTTATAAAAACCATCACCTTTACGCACTAGAAAGATGGCTTACAAAGTATCAGATACTTCATCCTAAAGGTCCCATTTTGGGTTTCTGCTCAGGTCATCCAGTCTTCCCAAGGACTAGTGTCCAATTACTCCATACGAAAGAAAGGTGGCTGCGTGAAGGGCTGCAAATCAAAGCCAACGAGCTTCCTGTACAGGTCTGATCTAGCTCATAAGAATATTGGAATCTGGAATGTTGGTATATTGATCATGTCTTTTTGTTCATCTTTGTCAATTTTCTCTCTCTTTTGTTTTTAGGTTATGAAACGTTCTCAGAAACCAAGCAAAGGTCAAGCTTCTGATGCTGATGATGACGCTGAAGAGGCTTGTGAAGGAAATACTGTGCTTTATGGGAAGTGGCAAACAGAACCTTTGTGTCTGCCTCATGCAGTGAATGGGATTGTTCCTAGGGTGAAGTTTATTAATTCATCTACTTGCTGCGTAGACTTCGTTATTAATCTCTCTCATTAGATTATGGTTGCTGAGTTGAACTATCTGTACAGAATGAACGGGGCCAAGTGGATGTTTGGTCTGAGAAGTGCCTTCCACCGGGAACTGTACACTTGAGGTTGCCGCGACTAGTTCCAGTTGCTAAGAGGCTAGAAATTGATTTTGCACCTGCTATGGTTGGATTTGACTTCCGAAATGGTCGCTCTATACCTGTCTATGATGGCATTGTTGTTTGTGCTGAGTTTCGGAATGCAATTCTAGAGGTACATGAACTGACTCTGATTGTATGGGTTCATGAGAAATTTTACATGTCTCGTTGCATTGAGGGAACACCATTGCCTTTTTATTTTTTTCAATCGCAGGCTTCGCAGCAAACACCATTGTTATGCATATTATTTTTGAACTTCTGCCAAGATTCATAACAATTTCTAATTCTGATCATATTAACTGGCTTATTTCTTTGACAAGTGGACAGCCAAATTCGCGGGCTTAATGCTTGCAACCACAGCTTATGACACTCACAGTGTGGGTCTTATGTGTGGATCCCACAGTGACAGTGGGGGCTGTAGATGCATCCTAATAGATTGTGGAGTTAGCAATGTCCTTTTGACAATTCGCTAGTTCTTTGTATATGCTGTGGATCGTCCAAAAGTTCTGTAATACTAGCATGATAGCTGAGATGTTAGAGCTAATCAGTGGAAGTTGGCAGGGGCAAAGCCAGAGTATTTTGCCAGTAGGTCAAGTACCCAAGTCATGTTGATAAGTAGAACAGATTACTGAGGTGTGTTTGGCAATCAATTGAAAAGGGTGAACATAGTGTCTTAATGGTGGCCCTTGGAGCAGTTTTTAATATCTGCAGGTTCAAATGTATAGAATACAGTTACATGCTACACCTATTCTTGAGTTTTCGTAAGTCAGTCACAAAGTGGCTCTGCCCTTGGATGTTTTTTGTTTCTAATCCGGATATGAATTTCATCAGTTCAATGGGTTGTGCTCCTAGTCATGGCATCACAATTGTATTTGACTCTCAAATTAATTGGCTTCTTGGTTCTTTAGGCCTATGCAGAGGAAGAAGAAAGAAGAGAGGCTCTAGAGAAGAAAAGGAATGAAGCGCAAGCTATTTCCAGGTGGTATCAGCTTCTCTCATCTATTGTTACCCGTCAAAGGCTGAAGAACTGTTACGGGGATCATTCGACTTCACAAACCTCAAACAACATTGAAAATACAAAAGAAAAAGTTAGTGAAGGGGTTGGTGGTAGTGAGGATAATGGAAGATCTCATGAATGTGAGGGACAGACATTGCCCAGAAAATCGGAATTTGTGTCAATGGTAACCACAGAAGAACATGAGCATGTGTTTTTGACAGATGATCACGATGTTGATGAACAGAGTTTTACGAGGACAAAGCGATGTCGTTGTGGATTTTCGATTCAAGTGGAGGAGTTTTAGCAGCTCCGACTTGATACCATTTGTCATGGTGGCTTCTATAGATACACTTATGCGGTACAAGAAAGAGGAAGAAGCATCGAAATAGACGCTTTTTTTTTTTTGCCACCTGATGTAAATATATTTTTGGTCCACTAGAAAGCAGGTGAGACCTATGTTGTTGCTTGATTTTGCCATATACCAGCAAATAGGTTTTCCCCTTTTTTTTTTATTTAATTTTCAAGTAGAAGGAATTGCAATTGACGTATATGTATTGTAACTTTTTGTTGCTGCCCTAGCATGGCAAAAAAGCAAACTCTCAACAACCCAGAAATGGCTCAATTAAATGTTCTTCTATTTTTTTTTCTAAGTTTTGATGAACTTTAACTTGAATGGCAACATCATTTACCACTGGGCTACACGACAATTTTTGTTTTTGCCTCAAGCAGTTCATTAGAAGTTGCCAAAATGTACACTTGGGTGAAAATTAAAAGAAAGGTGTCTAGATTCTTCCTTTATCAAGGTCATTTCCCAATTTCTAGGGATTTTTTCTTCTCCAAGTCCAAGAAAAGGAGGGGATGATAGGCGTAGCTACCTCTCTGTTATAGAAACTTCAAACCCGCACCAGATAAGAAGGAATCGGTCACCTGTACGTTTCTGCTGCCACACCAAGGTACGAGCAGAATAAAGCTTCTCTCACATGACAATGTTTAGGTTTTTTTGAAAGAATGCCAAATAGTATTTTCCGATTCTGAAAATCACAGGTTACTGATATATGTAATGTGAAACGATCGGTCTTCCCTATTTCTTGGTATCACTTTCCACAATGTCCTAATCCATCAACTTAGATACAAAAATAAGCATGTTTACAAATCAATAAAATACAACCTTGCCCTTCTCTAATCAAAAACATTGATAATGAAATGGCAAATGCACTTGACCTCTTGTCTCTTCATTTTTGACCTTTCTCTTATCCCTTTCAAACAAGTAATGAAGGGAACCTTCAAAATACTTGAATTCACAGTAAGTTCAAGCTTCAGTTCTGAAGTCTACCCTGAAAAAAGGTAGTCCTCCATCAAATCAAACACGTAACTCGATCAACTTCAACAATTAAACCAACATACGCATCTGCATTTACCAAACAAGAAGATGCATTGTTGTAAGAATACTACGGCGATGTAGCAATAGAACCATATTATGAGTTAGAAATGCGAATGCTGAAACTCTAGGTTCTCTAAATGTATCCTGTTTTCATCTGTTGAGAAACACAAGACGACCAAATTTTCTGAACATCGCAGAAAGAAAGAATCATTTTACCTCTCCTTGATCAGGGAGATCACGATAGAGGACTGTTGCATCCACTTCTTGCACGTAGCTCAACAGTCTTCAAATCCCGAAGATGTTCCAAAATTTCTTCAAGTAAATCCATTCCTTTATCGCCTTTCTTCAATGAGCTGACACAATGCTTTAGGAACTCCCTATCAGTTTCAAGTGCTTGTAGCCTTTCATACACATGATCCACCTCCTCTTCTATATCAATTTTCTTGTCCGCCAATTCAATTTTAGAATCCACTAAATTTTCTTCAATCCCATCTTCATCCAACTCCCCATCTCCATCAACAACTGCAGTTGCATCAAAATGAGGAAGGAGATTCTTTCCTTTGGAATCCATTTCATTGCTCTCTGAAAAATCTTCCCCATTTGAATTCCCAAAATACCCATTTGAACCCCCATTTTCTCTTGGACTACCATAGCCATTGTTATGAAGAAACAGTTCCTCATTGTTATTATTTGTCAATGTGAAAAGCTTTTCCTCCAATGACTTGAGCTCCTCTAGAATCGAAATTCTTTCTTCTTCGAATCCTGCCAATGAGTCATCAAGTGAGCTTAAATCTTTCCCCATTTCCTCAAAATTCAAAACTCCATCGGTAAAAGTGTTATTATAACTCTCATGATTGAGATCAATAGACAGCTCATCAGTGTCCTCAGCGTTACCATCTCTCCTTCTAATCATCACCGTCTTTTCTTTTGCTTCATAATCAAAAACCCTCTTTCGGTACACCTCCACCTCCCTCTCGAGCTCTTGCTTCTCTTTCTCTCTCTTTAGCATCAGCTCGTTTAGAAGCTGTAACGCCTCCTGGTCATATTCAGATTGTTCTTCCATCATCCGTTGATACTGCAGCGCTTCCATTTGCATCGCAGCCTTCTCTTCTTGAAGCCGTGTTATCATAGCCATTGTTTGGCTTGTAGCTATTGCAGCAGCACTCCTCTCTTCTTCTAGTTCCGTGTATAAAGCGGTTAAAGCATTCCGCTCAGCCTGTAGGGCGGATTTGAGCTTTTCAATGGTCAGACTCCTGTCACCACATTCCATTTCGCTAATAAAACTACCATCCCAAGACTCCTCTGCCCCAGATAGGTCTGAAATTTTAGAGAGGTGATGATTTGTGCCTTGACAATCTTTCTGGATTTTCTGTAAACCTTGCAATACCAAACTTCAATCATCAGAACTCCGTTTTTGGAATTTGAGGAATCCAAGCCTAAAATGAGATCTAGGCAATACGAATGCAGACAATGAAGAACGAAGTAGAGTCACACGATAACACAAGATTTACACGGTTCAACCAATTTGAATTATCTCCACATTCACTGCAGATTTTTCACTATGATGGACAAGAACTACAGCATACAATGGAGCTTCCCTATTGCTAACAGCCAAGTTTTAAATCATAGTATCTGGAAACATAACAGTATAGGTGATATAGCCACTATTGGCCGATATGCAAGTAAATAACTGTATCGAGGTTCAAACCGGCCTTTATTTAAAACCCTGCTTACAGCTACAGAAGGTAAAGTAGCAAAAATGCCAATAATAACATGCCCGGGACAAATGGCCTAGTTTACGGTACCATTAGGTTACAACAAGATAACAAAGTCTCCATTGCATTACATAATATAGATTAATTTTTGCTTTACACTGCTTACCTTACTCAAAAAAGATGCAGATGAGTTAAGTACTGGGTAAAGGAAAAGAAGATAAAAAAGTATACCTTGATCAATACTGCTGGTTCCAGACATTTCAGGGCCAGTTAAAGCTTCAAACTCCTTCTTGCCTGTGATGGTCGCAGGTGTGGTTTCATCATCGCCCAACAAAGTTCGATAATCATGTTCTTCTTCTCCACCTTTGTTCCATAATCAAAGGATTGTATCTTTAGCTAATAATTTGCCTTTTTTTGAAAGAACTTCTTGATCTAATATAAATGTGGATGAGTTTAGGGTGTGAAAATGAACACAAAGCATTGTTTGCCTGTCTTTATTGTTTGTTTGGATTGAAATCATCATGTTAGTGTGCGCAACAGTCACAAACCGCAAACTATTGCACCTGGCCGCAAATTATTTCTCTTGGCCGCACACTATTGCACTTGGCTACAAACTTTTGCACATGGCCGCACACGTTTGTGCGGCCATGTGCAAAAGGTTGCGGCAAAGTGCAATAGTTTGAGGCCAGGAGCAATAGTTTGCAACCAAGAGCAATAGTTTGAGGCTTTTCAAGAGCAATAGTTTGCGGCCATAAGCAATAGTTTGCGACCAAGAGCAATAGTTTGAGGCTTTGCGGCCAGGTACATAAAAGTTTGCGGCCATGTGCAATAGTTTGTGGCCAATAGCAATAAATTGCGGCTAGGAGCAACAGTTTGCATCCAATGGCAATAGTTTGCGGCCAGGACCAATAGTATTGCATTTGGCTGCAAAATTTTGCACATGGCCACAAAATTTTGTGCACCTAGCCATATACTTTTGCACTTGGTGCAAACTTTTTCTTGCTTTAACACAAGATAACACATTATGTATGTGGTTCGGCACTGTGACTACTTCCATGTCAAAGGCCTTTGTAGCAACTTTGAGAGTACATTCAAATTCAAGAACTCGCAACAAGTAAATAGTTAACCCGGTTGAGGTAAATAGTTTCGCCAAGGCCTTTGTAGCCTAAATGGCATTGCCCCAACCTCTCTCCTCTCCATGTGGAGGTTGCGATTCGAGCCCATATGGAGGCAGTTTGGGGTGATCCCATTCCCTTTCCCTTGAATCTAGGCTAGAGCATTTCAATGTCAAAGAAAAACCAGACAAAACAAATAGTTTCTATATGTTGATTTTTTACCTGGTTGTTTCAAGTTTCCATTCACTCTCTCCTCTGAAACCTCTCTCACTACATGTGAAGCAGCCTCTGGCACCATAGTTGAAGAATCAATCAAAGAAATGGCACCATCATCTTCTCCACAAGAAGCTTGAATGATGTTGGCATCATCATCTTCTTTGGCTTCATCATCATTGCCACCTTGATCTAGAAAACAATCACAATCACTTGTATCTGAAACTTCCCCTTCATTGCTTTCCTCATGTATTACTTCTGCAGTCAAATCTCTTCTCCATGAATGCCCCAGAGTACCCCAAGAGGGCTTAAAGACTAAAAAGGAAGGGTGGAATTTTCTGCTCAAGATCCCATCACAACATGAACACTTCAAATTCCTCACACCATTTTCAATCCTCTTCTCGTTTACCCATGTGAAGAGACCAATTCTTCTTGATATTTCAATGGAGTTCTCAACGATTTTTGGGTTTTTTGGTAAGCAATTCTTGCACAATTTCTGTGACTCAGCCAGCTTTTTGTGGCTGGGACAAAAACCCAATTGGGAGATCTCAGTGGCATGTGATTCACAGATGAGATTTGTGTAGGCATTGTTTCTGTTGTTGGGTTCTAAGATTTGGTCAATTCTTGAGCACAAAAGGCAAGGGGGCTTTAGTCCAAAGTAGTTGGCAAACTTGGAAATGAGAAAAGAGAAGAGGGAGTTTAGGAGGAGGAGAAATATCAAGAACCATTCAAGGAATGCATAGACTAGGATTACAGTGATTTTGTGGGTGTTTCTGTGTAACATGGTTGCAAACTTGTTGGCAGCCATGAGAGAGAGAGAGAGAGAGAGAGAGAGAGAGAGAGAGAGAGAGAGAGAGAGAGAGAGAGACTGTGTTCAGCAGAAAGCAGCAGAGTTTTTTCTCAACATAAAGGAGGATGTAATATAGGTTTTGTGTGTATCAGTGTATGTCACAACCGTATGAGTGCTTCATCTTTTGAAATAAGTAATTGCATGGAGCTTAATAGAGATCATATATGACCATTTTATGGCAAAGAAAAATGGTCCAACAATATAGGTGAAATAACACAAGTGTGTCCAATGAATGAGGGCAAGGGAGGTAGCTACCTTTGAGCGTGATCATGAGGACTCCATACTCACAACCAAAGGCGAAGCTACGTTGTGCCGAGTCACTTGACCTATTTATACGTGGAGTAAAATAAAGGAGCAGATTTGAGTTAATGTTTTGCGAATTTGACGCGCTAGTGTTAAAAACACTCCCGCGGAATCCACTGAAGTCACAATGTTTGTCCTTTTCAATTTATAATTGAAGATTATTTTGATATTTGACCCCACTATTTACGAATTCTTGTTCAGCCCCTGCCTGTGATGAACGGATACTAAACGACATCGATCACTCATAAGTTTTTGTCTCTAAAATTTCCGATGCACCCAAAAAAAAAAAAGGTTTTTTTTTATCTCCACACATCAAGGCTTGGAGAGTGGAGACTTTTATTAGTAGCTCGTCAAGGCCCATCCCCAAAAAGAAAGAAGTGGTAGGGAATGAAGAAACAAAGCTGTCGACAATGGGCAGCATGATGGAAAAAGGGGGTAGAAAAGAAAGTAAAAGCAGAAAGTAGAAAGGAAATGGAAAACAGAGTGGATCAAGTTGGGCATTCTGATGGTGACTCATGAGCCTTTTTATATATGTACCAAAAGGCGGGAAGGCGGGAGGGGATGCTGTCAAGCAGCACTCTGCAGACGGTGCAGAGTAGTTGATCCGGCTGACCATTCATTTCGGCAATCGATAGTTCAGATATTAACCGAGTAATGGAAAGTTCAGATTAGTATGCGCTCAGATTCAATTCTAGCCATCTGTGCTGAGATGAACAGTTGAATCGGCCGCTCTGCACCCGCTTAGCGGGGGTGCTGCTGGGCAGCATCCCAGGTAAAGACTAAGTATAATGCGGTGGAGCCTCTTCATAGTTTCTGCTTTTGCTTTTAACTTTTTTTTTTTCCACCCCCTACTCTGTGCCTGTATTTTTACTTCCTATTGAGATGTCCAAAGATAATGAAGAACATAATTAGTGCTAAAACCAACTCAAGAATGCCCATAGTCAACTGCCGACGCAAGATTCTTGATGCGGGGGCCGAATCCTATGTATTCATATATTAACAACAAATATCATCCTCAAATAATAATAACACAATTTTGAAAGGACCTTTTTTTTATAATTTTTACAAACAAAATCTAACTGAAGTAAAAATATTGCGATAATTGTGAGGTTTGCGGGGACCAGGCCCCTGCTTGCACCCTTCAGTCCACCCCTGCCCATAATTGATACTATGTTTCAATTAAACTAAAAGAGTAAAGTACCATTCTAAACATCATCCGGAGCCAGACTGTTATTTTCATGAAATATTATTTCTCATCCATGATACCAATAAAGCTGTGTTATAGTAATGATTTTGTTGTTGCAAACTGAAAATTTCTCGATAACCCTACTTTTTAATTGTTGTAAAATGCCAAAAAGGGCTTTGGCAACTTCATTTGCTTTCCTGGAGCACCATGAGAATGAGATCATTGGCAACTAAGAGCATCTCCAATCTATGGCTTTTAAATTGGAGATGCCAAACTTTTATATGAAGGCTTTAGCTTCTCAAATTTGACATCAAACCCTCTCTTCTCCAACCCTAAATGTCAAATTTTATTGTTTTATTGTCACCTTTTTTTTTAACAAAATGTAATTTGACATGAGGTGAGCTTGCCAGCCTTGCCTTAAAATTTGGCAGAAGTGAGCCTCCCTTCACACATGGATTCGGCATGGAGAAAGACAGTTGGGCTGGATGTTCTTGTGTTGTCAAAAAGTTACTCCCTCCGTCCCTTATTTATAGTCCGGTATTCCATTTTGAACAGTCCCTTAATAAGTGTCCATTTTGTAAAGTTAGTGGGTAAAAGTTGGTGAATTATCTATTTTGTCCCTAAAAGTAGATTCTATTTTAAAAAGTAAGTGAGTAAAAGTGTAATGATGATGGATAAGTAGGGAAAGTAGAGGAAAAAGTTGATGTGAAAGGTATAATGATAATATCTTTTTAATAAGTTGGAATTACGAAGCAGAACACTTAAAAAGGGACGGAGAGAGTAATATTATTGGCTCCACATCAAATTCGGCAGTTCCGGTTGGAAATGCTCCAAGGCGATTTTGTCATATTTTAATTCAGATTTAAGTTTTAGCAATCTAAACGGCTTATTAGAGCATCTCCAACCCAACATTCTATTTGAAAATATCAAAAACATATTTTTTATTCATAAAGTGCTTAGAGAGGATATTACCAGTCATGTCCACTCCCACCACAAATCCTCTATTTTTGTCTATAAAATCACTTCATGGATGAAGAATTCTTATTTTGATTCTCCAATGAGGATATGATTGGTATAACCATTTATTAACAAAAGCTCACGAGGACAAAAATGCAATTGAAAAAGGTGAATAGTGTTATAGAGGTGATCCTCTATATTTCCTCATATCCAGTCATCCTTTAAATATAGAGGATCAAAATCAAATACTCTCAAACAGAGGAGAGTTGAGAGGATGGATCGGAGAGATTTGGTACTCTCAAATAGAAATATAGAGTACGGGTTGGAGATGCTCTTAGAGAACTTGCTCTTAGCCTCTTATGGTGTTCATAGCACTTGTCTATTGTTCTTGCGGTTATATTGTGGTGGATTTTTTTCCCAAACTTTTCAGGTAGAAAGTACAATAATTGAACAATTTGGAGTAATTATGCATGAGGGCTAACCAAACCCACGTTTTATGCCACCAGTACAGTAGGATACGTTTTAGGAGGAAAGGACATGCTAATATCAGAAATGATAAATTCCAAGATACATTTTCGAAGAAAATGAAAATGTAGAGATCACTCCAGGAACCTTTCTTTGGTGGGATTCCAACGTAACATCGGTAGCCTGCTTCCTCGATTTTAGCGGCAAAGTTGTGGCCTGGGGTTTTGAGAGATGGTCTTAAAACCCCAGTATTTGGCCCTCGTTGGTATCTACAGTATGATTGTCTATAGTTATTCTTTCTTTCACTCTTTCGAATCATCATCGTCGAGTTCTTCACTTACTACTTTGTCCTGATCCATAGGCATTTGATTCATTGTGAATCTCCAGCTATCTCCCTCTTCTATTTCCCATTGTTTCTTGAGTTCATATATAGTCTTCGATGCTGCAGCTGCAATTGTTGGGTTGCTGTCTTCTGCTAGTCTCTGCGTGCAGAACAAATTGCATTCCGAAAATCATGAGTTTGGAAATTCTAAAATTACGCTTTCATGAATAATGCAAGGGCAGAATAGAAAGAATCCTGAGCCAGGATTGGACTCACCATGACACTCACAAGTGATCTGGACCATCTGGTTATGAGGATTGCGAAGGAGAAATATAAAGAGACAAATATCAACTTTCCAAATACACAGTTTTTTTTTTTTTTGCTCAGTGAAAGTCGGACTTATTAGTTGTAATCAGTGAGGTTTGAACCAATAAGTAATGCATGAGAGCACATGTCGCCTATCACTTGGCTACCACTCCATTTGCCAAATACACAGTTATTAAGGTATTATACCTGCAATGCTCCCATTCCTGCATTTCCAAGCGTCCACATGGATGGTGCCACTGCTAATGCATTAGCAAGTGCTTTTCTGCACACAGAATAGAAAAGCTTGAGAAGATATATGAAAATAAAGGTACAACCAACCCTTGCCAAGCAAATAAGTCAACAAAATCTGAGACAGTGAGTTTCAGGGGCTTCCATGTCAGATCATAGGGGATAATTATTATACGGTCTTGGGTAGAACTCAACCTAGTATTACGTTGTATACTAAATTCATAGGTGGAAAGCTCACCTAGTATTAACATCAGGGGAACTTGAACACTCGGCTAATAAAGATACGCTACTTTTACCATCCATTGCATCAAGATCAATAAGTGTAGCCACCAATAACTCGAGCTGTTCATACAGGGCAGAATAGTCAAATAGGCGGACATTGAGACAAATTATAATAAATCTAGAAGAACACTCTAGCATATATATTAATGCATTCTCAAACTGAAACCTCCTCTGGATCAGTGTAGTCAATTCCATCAGCTTCAGAGAGCGCAGATGCCATACCCCAATAAGCTTCCTGCACATCACCAAAACATCGTACAATGACCTAATGACTTTTTGACCCCGATGCATTTATTGAAAGATTTCAGTGTCCTAACAAAGAGCATGAGAAGGGACCTGGATGGCAGTAATGCGACCCGTGGATACTTCCCCTGGAAAGAAGTCCAGAGTTTTTCCATTCTTTTCAATCATTATATTCCCCTCCAAACTATCGGTTGATTGAGAATATTTTTTCCTGCTCACGGAATGGGTACAACCAATATATTAGCATTTGGAATATTGAGGCTTGATATACTTAAGCACAAGTTGCATTTTTCCCCTGCTTAAAATGGAAAGAGAATAACTCAAACAACTTACAACTTGTACATCTTGTTTACCATCGTGTCATTGACATTTTTGACGAACTGTTGAACAGTAAAACAAAAACACAAACCCTTAGAGCATCCCCATTGTAATAAGCAAATGAGCGTGGATAAGCAAATTTAACAACAATGCTAAAAAAACACCCCACATTGTAATAAGCAAAGTTACAAGTCTTTTAGCAAATAACCAAATTACACCCATTCCGTAACCAACTTAACAACTTTTACCAATAACCAAAACTCAATAACCAAACTCAATAACCGAACTCAAAACTCAATAACTCAAAACCACCCCACATTGGAATCGTCTCATCAAGACAAATAATTTGGTGTGGTCGGGTGCATGGTTAGAACTCGTTTGCGATTGGACAAATGTGCATTGTGTATTGTGGGGATTTTTTTGGTTAGGGATGCAAAAATAACCAATGTGGAGGTAGAAATTGTTAAGTTTGATTATGGACTAAATAGATAATCAAATGCTGACGTGACACATTTTGGTTATTGGTTTTGATTATTACCATTGTGGATGCTCTGAAGCCAGAGAAAACAAAGTTATGGATAACATATTATGGAATGCGTGAAATGGGTAGAAGTGCAAACTTGTCTTTTCTGGACAATAATAAGTACATTGATTTGAATCCAGTGTAAGCAAGGGAATAATGTAACACAGTTTTAAGTTTCAACTAATTATACCTCCAAAGCCATTAAGGCATCTTCCAGTGCACGTTGTTTGGCAAAGAAGTCTGCACGCCTCAAATCAGCCTAGGAATCAAATAAGAAGCATTTTCTTCGTAAGAAATGTAAAAATTGTGTTTGAGCTGGTGCCAAGTAAATTACATTCATGAGGGCCAGCATATCTTTCCATGCACATTATGCACGGTTAGCCAGAATTTTGTCCAGTATCAAGTTTCTGAAGAAGCCGCTCAAACAGTGTGGAATCCACTTGAGAGGTTTAGGTCAACACAATATTCGATAATAGATGCATACTTTAGTTTTTATCCGTTTGAGTGCCGTACCTGATTCCAGAGATGCAAATACTATTTTGTCTCACTTGGAGCAAAAGTTCTATTGATACTTGGAGATCTATCGTCCATGTAAGAATTATCGAAGCAATGAAACATAATTGAAGATCATAATGGGTTGTGTTCATCCATCTACTTCTTGCCTCTTGGTGATTACCTTAGACTGAAGACCAGGGGAATTGAAGCTCTTCTAGGAGTATTACATTGAAGAACTCAAAGAATGAAGGCTTGGTGGATCACCCCTCAAGGGTAACAAACGAAAACACGTGTATGAACTAAGCTCTCTCTCTCTCTCTCTCTCTCTCTCTCTCTCTCCCCCTCCCTCCCTCTCTAAAATCTAGTTACACTCACACACACAACCATCTCTCTCTCTCTCTCTCTAAAATCTAGTTACACACACACACACACACACACAACCATAAAATCCAGTTACAAAAGAAATCAATGAGCAATAAGCAAGTATGTGATGCGTCAAGAGAAGCAAGCAATGAATATTTATGAAAACAAAAGCACCTCCAAGGCTCCATCACTCCAGTGCTTATCAGCGACTTTCTTCAACTTAGATTGAGCTTTGTCTGTTAAGATCTGATAAGAATACAGGATCCATAAGAAAATTAGCACAAAGGGGGCCACAAGTATACAACTGCAGGAAGAACAATTGTGAATGTTTATGATACATACAGTAGCAATATGATGAAGGCGCTCAGCTTTTTTCTTCACATCATTGTCAATTTTCTTAGTATCCTTCCTTGCCCGAGCTACCAAGCAAAATGTCATTTCAAGTTGAGTGAGTTGAGAAATCTCATGTTTTAAGCACTCGCAATGCAATTGTCTGATCTTTCAAATTAATGAAGTTGGCGAACAATCTACTCTGTACAAAGGAGTCATTACCATCCCCAATCTCCTCATGTGAAACGGGAAAAAAGAACGAAGAAAGTAGTCATTATGTGCGGAACAAAAATGGGTCGCTTTGGACAACAGTTGGTAACCTTGATGAAAATTCAAACCCCACTACACATGGACCAAAACAGTGTTATCACAGATGTACATAGAATGTAAACAGAATAATCCATTAATTCACTCTACACAAACATAGTGTCCAGGGACTTTGTCAGATGATTATGTAATAGCAGATCTCCATAATTCAAGAACAATGGTAGAACTGATTGTAGGCTGTAGCATAGAAAGTGAGAAAATTACCATCAAGCTTAAGAAACTCTGAACCAATAATAGCAACATCCTGGCGAGCGCGGGCATCCAACCTCATGATGCCACTGAAAATAACATGCAGATATTTCCAAGTTACCAAAAAGTGCAAAAAAAATCTATTGATATCCTACGGACCACCACCATACCAACTAAAGAGAAAAGTTGTTGCCAAATTAGTTATATACTCTATACAACAATAACAGTATCCATGTAATCCCAATCGATGAGGTTATGGGCAGGGAAGTTATAGACAACCAAAATTGAATATCCCAGAAGACGAAAAGCCTAGAAGAGGTGGTTCCATGTACACATTCATCCCATATACTCTGTACTTGTGTCATTCTATGGGCCAAGAGTAACGCCTAACCATGCCCATCATCCATCACAAGGGCCTACAACTTGGGTGGGGGGGGGGGGGGGGGGGGGGGTGTGTGGCGGCGCGGGGGGAGACACTGGCAGATCTACATGGAGCCCGGGGGGTAACCCCTCCCCCGATTTTTTGACACTTACAGTTGAGTCCCTAGATTTTTGGGATATGTTCCCTAAAAACTGCAGTAGTGCCCCTTGATATTTGGATATCACCAAGCTAATTCTCAGAAGTAGCTCCTAAATCAATTCGGTCCACTACTTTTACTCTTTTAAAAACACATCTTCCCTCTCTTTTCTAATTGCTGTGGTGATTGTATTCTGAAATTAGAAATCTTAATTCTGGGAAAAAAGAATCCATCATTCAAACTCATTAACATGTGTTGAACATAACATTGGCTTTTGTTAATAGAAAACCATTTCTCAGGTTAAAACTAACAAGTACTCGCTAGGTCAAGTTTCTGGATCTGCCACTAGAGGTCAAGGTTAATTTATGCGACAAGAAACATTTCTTCTGAATAGGGCACAGAAAAATTGGTCAAAATCACAGGCTAGGCTAGTTCTATGAAGCAAAATTTATGCAGATAAGGTAATGAGAACCAAACTTTACCGAGAAAGCAAGACAATGTCATTTCGAGCCCTTTCATTGACAAATTTGGCGTCGTTGTGAACAAACTGGCATGCCTCGGCCAACCGCTGGTGTGGGTGATTAGTTCTTTCCAGCCTGATGTGATGTTCATCATCCTCGTGACAACTCTGTGCTCTGATACAAAATTCTATTTTTTTAAGTAGAATATGAAAAGAAAAAACTGACCAAGCTGTAACACGATAAATTGCACCATGGAAAACTTATAAAAATAGGACATTAGAGTAAGCCTAGCAATGGAACATTAGAGAACAGAATATTTGAGTACTTCTCAAACAAAAAGAGAGGGAAAAGGAACAAAAAGATTGATACACGCCCAATGTATATACGTAATTACATGTATGATTTCCATGGAAAACAACAAATGAAAGGCTACTTCCAGTAGTAAACAACCCTAGCATAGATAATCTTATCTTCTTTCCTTAAAGGTAGTTAGTAATCCTTCTATTTTCATTATTACTTAAAATCGTAGGCTTTGGGTCACAATATCGTGAACCCGTGGTCAAATGCAGCATCATGTTATCATTCAAAGGCACTTATGCTTTACTTTTATGTAACAAAAATTATGTCATTGCTGCCTATCATCCCAAGTATTCCTAGCTGCCCTTACCTCACAACTTAGGGGGTACATATAGCACTTCCTTCCAAATCCGAATGGACATTAAGCTTCATATTTATGTAATTAAGAAAGTTACGACTACTACTTAAGAAAATCAAATCAAAGCAGAAAACTCCACTGAATGCAACCATAGTCTGAAGTTTAAAACACTGGTGAAAATGGCTACAGGAAACCTGATTCGCCAAAAAAAAAAAAAAGGTTTTCCATCGCACATGGAAAGAGATTTTCAAATCAAAGTAATTATTTACCATAAAATGGCAAACAAACAGATAATCAAATCATATCACCAGAACGACGACTATAAGAACCGCATAGTAAAGTTATGGCTAGTAGTTCAAGTTTTATACCTGCAAAAGCTGAATTGCAGGAGTATCATTAAAACTTAATGCCTCATACCTAGATACATCAGAATGGTCTCTGACACATTCACGTGATTCAGTCTTTTGTGTCCCTCTGGATCGACAAATGACAGAAAGTCCTCGAGAAAGAATAGAACTACTAGGCTTGCTGCAAATGTGCCAAAATGCTTTCTTAGAGAGTTTCCACTTTAATGTCAATGGATGTAAATCACTCTGTTGGCCAAGCTCAACTCCTTGATTTGTACCATGCAATCTTGCGTGCTGCGGTGAATTGGCAAATATATAATTGGTACCATGTAAGTTATTGAGAATTATCCCATCAGTATTCGCACGACCTTTTAAAACTTTGCTTGCAGTAAGAGCCATGAAGACTCAAGATAAGCTTATAATACCGGCCACCACATCCTTCGAATAGGCTCAAAGCTGAAATTTAAATTTAGAAATAAAATCAAATTACAAGATCAAAACTACAGAAAAATGCACTTAAGCTTGTCTAAGAAATGAATGATAGGACTGCAACAGAATACTTACCAGGACAATCATACGCAACAAATGCATGACAGAACTGCGCTTTATTTATCATTAATAACAAATAATCAATCAGCTCAACATCTCAACACCAGTGCTCTTTTCATAAGTTGGACCTTGTCAATCACTCTATCTCTTCATATTTAGCATCTATAAAAAATGCAGCCTTCCCACATTAAGGGATTCACTCACACGCTATTTATTTAACACTTGCATTCGTCCAGTAATTGGTTGTATCAACGCCAAATATTTTTGGATATGAATCAGGTATTGTTCTATACAGTTCATACTAAGATAGTCACTCCGTCCCACAATGTTAGTCCCTTTTTTGGAATTCCAATTTTCAAGGAGTCATACATTTAATGCACTTTAAGTCAAATCAAAATGTGCTTCTTAGTTCTTACTAAAATTGTCTCTTTATCCCAACCTTTCAAAGCGTTCCTACTTCCCCTACTTACGAAGGACATTTTTGGAAAATTGTAAAGATTATAACTTTGACTTTTTAAAGTGGACATGTGTTTCGGGACGTCCAAAAATGAAAAGAGACTTAAATTATGTGACTGAGTGAGTACTATATTGCCATCAAAAAGGAAAATTATGCATTCCAAAACTTTAATCTTGCAGAATCTCTACACAAAGTGCTTGACCTATATGATGCGGCAGATTAGCAGTAGCATTCTTGAGCCTTTTTCTTGATATACTCAGGACTTTCCACATCATGGAGAGAGATAGATAGAAAGAAGAGAGTAATAAATGGATAAAATATTTATCGGAAACCGTGCTGCGAGAGGGGGCAGTTCTGGGATTTTTGTTTGGTTTGAGTTTTGAGGAAGGTTTTTGGGGTTAATGAGTGGAGAGAGAGAGAAATGAGAGTAACAATTGAAAAGAAAACTTATTGGGGATTGCGCTTAGAGAGGGTTGGTTTTAGAGAGCCAAAACGGACAGAGTCTTGTGAACAAAGCCGAAGTCTTTGTACTCCCTCCGTCCCAATTTTCTTCCCCTTTCTAGGAAAGCAAATTTTTTAAGGGCAGCCTGATGGGGAATTTAATTGGTGTTAGACTTTCCCAGTTAACCCTTAGTTAATGCTTTGTTGACATGACATAAAAGAAATGGTGAGGGTAATGTTGCAGAAAATTTTATGTTAGACTTTTCGAAATGTACATTCATTTTGGGACATCCATAAAAGTAAAGGAAAGAAGGGACTAGCTATTTGGGACAAAAGGAGCATCAATTTGCCCCATATATAGAAATACACTACTGAATTTCATTCACACCATAGAATCATAATCCTCATATCATTTTCTGTTCATACGATGAAGAAAACGCCGTACAACTTACAAGAAAGTCACTTTTGTCACCAAAATTAAAGGAAGAACAGACAGTAATTCACACTAAATCTGGACATTACAAATTGTGCCGTGCACCAAAAACCGGCAAATAAACATGTTTTAAGTAAACGCTAATAAACGTATATTAACTTTTTTTTAGGGAGGGCAAGAAGGTAACATCACCTACCAATTCACCTAAAGAATTGCTGACTAGGGAGAGAGAGAGGGGTAGAGTGAACCTTTAAACACACACAAATCCAAACTCACGATGTGGGAGCCAGCCCAATTGACGTAAGCCCAAGACCCTCGAATCGCCGTGGTTCGCAGCACTACGACAGGCGGGCCAAGGGGCTTGCACCAGAGGTCGGACACCACCACAACCGGCAGGCACAACTTAGTTTTTTTAGGGAAGGCAATAGAATAACTTCACCTACCAACTCACCTAGGCAATTGTTGACTAGGAAGAGATAGAGTGCAATTGTTGACTAGGAAGAGATAGAGTGAACCTTTAAATACACACAAATCCAAACTCCCAAAGTGGGAGCCAACATTTATTAACTCACACGCAGAATGTAACGATCCAATCAGATCTATCGATTAAAGCATGCACCGTGGAAAAATCACGTCGAAGATTCAAGAACGAAGAGAGAGTTGCAGATACTCATCAGCACAGTACGCACCTTCTTGAGAAGTGCAGCCCTTGACCGTCCGAGAGAGAGAGAGAGAGAGAGATGAGAGTGAAAATTGTACGAGAAAAATAGAGGCAGGAAAATGGAGTATAGTATAGTACCGCTAAATTTCATCCACAAGCTGAGTCTGTGGCCCCCAGGCGGCCAACACTTTAGCAAAGTTGTGACTTGTGGGAATGTTTCGGGTTCTGGTTTTGTGCGGACGGAATATTTTAGTTTTGTTACATGTGGGGAAAAAAAACCTCACCTTTTCTGCCACGTCAGTGTCTCAGGCCATCTTTATTGGTGGATGCTAGGTGTTGATCGGGGTCCGATCTTCTCTGTCCCGACCTTTGTGCGGAAGAATTTTTTGGCCGTTAGATTGTGTAATTTTTTTTTTTAAGTTTTAAATCTAATGACGGAAAAATTCCTCTACACAAAAGACTTTGCCTCGTTGATCGAATCGTAGAGGAACGGATCTTACATTAATCAACTTTGGCCCTCTCTTTTTTCAAGCGTAAATTGTATCGATTCACAATAACCCTACCAAATCAAGTTGCAATGTCAATCTCTTTGTGAGGTTCCGAGTTCGACTTCTATTAATAAGATATATCTGTTAAGTATAACTCTAACGTCTACTAACAAGCCAACGTTGTCTTTGACCCAAATAAAGACAGTGGGTACTCTAGACTTGAAAATGTATTGTCTAACGATCCAATAATGATCTCATAGCATATAGGGAACAAGATTTAAAAGAAATGTTTGTCTCTTGGGTCTAGAGATTCTGTTAATGAGAAAGGAACTGTCACATTTTCCAGGCTAGGGGCTCTAATTCGGATGTGGAGATTAGAGTTTCAAAAGACTTGAGGGCTTATAGGACGTAATCTCAATCATTCATAAGTGTTTTAATGGTATGGATTAAAGAAGAATTCTTCTAGAAAAGAGAATATTCTTCCATGAAAGAGTTTTTTTTTTTAAATCCGAATGAGATGGATGGCGGGCGACAGCCTACAGGACCCCCGGATCCTGTTTATGCTCCTAGAAGGCAATCAAGTCTTCTGAGTATTTGAGAATCAGAGATGTTTGGGATGTACCCTCTAGTTTTGTTCTTGATATGGTTCCTTGGGGCTCTGCCAGTGTTTGGCTTTTCTGTTGGGGCTTTTTGTTTGCCCTTTCTGTTTGAGTCTTTGAAAGTAGAATGATCAGGTGGATTACGCGTTCAAATTTCACCGCCTACGTTGTACATACTTGCACGTGTGAGAAACCAAACCTAACTACACTTGAGGAAGTGTGTTAAGGATATAAACAGTAAAGTTACCATCTCTACTAGCTTAAACTTTCATACAGTATTATTTAGTTAACAATCTGAGCCAAAAAATTGTGAAGCAAAACTCGCAAATGATACGTAAGTAAAAGGCACTGTAATATAAAAGTTTATTATAACCACCCCATTTGAGAGTTATCAAAAAAACTCAAAGAATGATTTATCAATCAATCTTCTCGCCTCATCATAATAAAGCCTCCCGGTTTACAATAAAGAAATACCGAAATATTGTATTAACGGAACCCAGTAATAAGTTGGGATTAATAATTACTCCCTCCGTCCCAAAATGTTTGTCCGGTCCGCAAAACGGAGTGTTAAAAATAATACAATTTTTTGCAAGAAAAAATTAATTTTTTTTTTACAACTTACTAAATATCAATGAGTATTTTTAATTTGTGAAAAAAATTTGAATATTTTCTTCAAAAAATTGCATTATTTTTAATACTCCGTTTTGCGGATCGGACAATCATTTTGGAACGGAGGAAGTAATTAGTAATATAAAGTGGTTTTAATTAATTTAATTAAGGACATTTGGGACCGCCTTGTTGGGTCTTCCAGTTGTTGTAGCAAGGGCATGTTTGCTTGTTGCCAAAAGTCCCAGGTGGAACGCAGAGGCATTTTGAGCAGCATTTCAGGCAGAAGAACATACACGGCTTCTTGTGCGACGTCGCCGAGCACCTGTATGTGCATCTTGGCCTGCAATCTGTTAATTAAATTGGGGTCGGCCGGGCCGGGGAGATAGATCAGTTCCGGTTTCGACGAAATTAATTACTCGTTCTTAAAAATATATATATAGTAAATGTATACATGTATTTTTGGTGTATACGTTGAAACAAATGGGCAAGGAGTGTACCTGCAGGACGGAGCCTGTTGTAGCCCTGTTACAAGAATCATAACAAAAAGAGGAATGAAAAGTTAGCCCTGTTATGGATTGTTTATTGGGAGCTTAATTATTTCTTAAATTGTGAATTGTCAATTATAATCTGTAGAAGCGTTTGGATCGAGGATATGCGTAGAAATTATTTTGCAAAAGGGCTTTGTAAGTGAAAGTATAATGATAATCCAAAAAGCTCCTCCGGAAGGTATTTTGAATTTCATTTTTTAGGATACAATTTGATAGAAGCATTTAAGAATCCGTGTCCGAAACATTCGGATTGAAATTTCAAAAAGGATTGGGAGTGTCGTATTTGAAAGCATAATGAGAATTCGAAACGTTGAGTTGCTATAATTTTTGAATTCTGCGCTCGACTGTTCATCTTGCAATAAGCAAACTCGAAAGCCAAGCGTGGGATCGAATTGGAGTTTATAAATTACCTCGGCCACATCGGAGAAAGTAATCAAAATTAGGAGGAGTGGAACAAGCAACAAGAGAGTGTTGTGCGGACGTCTCGCCATCTCTCTCTATCTATCCCGCTCGCGCACAGACACACCGCTAGTGGTCCACTGACTACTACTTGGAAAATGATCGATCACTTGTCTCTAGATCTGAGCTTTCACAAATTAAGCACAATGAGGAATGGGAATGGAATTTGCGAAAGGAATTTATAAGAAGGAAAAAGGGAGGGTCTGGGATATGTTATTAAGCGAGTTTTGAGGCGTGAATATAGGGGGAGGGGAGAAATTTACGTAAAAGTCAAATACTACAGTAATATGATACTACTGGTAGATTTGGACAACATCAACATGCGTGCATGTATACATGATTGAGTGCCGGGCAGGTACCACGTATCGGTACTCATTAACGATTCCAGCCGTCCAAACCTGTTTTGGACGGTCCAGATTTATTTCATCTCTTTCCCCTCACCCGACCACTACTATTCTCTCTCCTTTTTTTTCCTCTCTAAAATTCAAACCGTTCAAAACACGTTTGGAAGGCTGGGTTGCTGACGGGTGTGGTACCTGCCGGCACCCAAAGACTTCTCGGGAAAAAGGTTAGCGTTAAAAGCGCCGTGTTTGTTCTCAATTCCCTTTACTCTGTGTGTGTGTGTGCGTGGGGTAGTTAGAAGAACAGGAACTGTTGCTACACATGATAACAAAGGAATGTCACAATCCTCATGCAGCTTGCTTCTCTCTCTCTCTCTCATTGATCTTTTTCATTTTTCTTTGTGCTGTTGCAATTTTGTAATGTAGTTAACTGATTCTTCTACTTTTAGTTACTTTTTCACAAAATTGGAACTGTTTTTTTTTTTAATAGCCAAAATTGGAACTTCCTCCCTTCCATTTGTTTATGTTGTGAGACATAAGCATGTGAAAATGCCGGTGCAATCACATTTTGAATAATACCAGCGGATTGTCCATGCTTAAAGGCGCTTTCAACATAAGTTTTATACTTTCTCTTATTAATTCTCGCGCATAAACACATTTGTCTTCAAATTCACATCAACTTTTTCATTTTAACAAAGTATTCGAACTAATTTCAGAGAGAGAGAGAGAGATTTGGTTAAAAAAGGAGTGAGTTGGGCTTTAAATAGAAATATGTTGCATATTCACATCCATACTAACGATTCTTCTCTTTTTTACCAGCTGAGAAGCATTAAGGAGTTTCCAGCCATTGCAGCTCCATTGTTTTTGGATTTCTGCTTCCTTGTGCAGTCTATTCATTTCTGCAGCTTATCCCTATGTGACCATAGCAGATTACATCAAGCATATTTTTTGGCTAAGTTTGCAGCATCTTCCAGGATCCATTCAGAAGTAGACACTTCTTATCCTTTTGACACCGGATGAGATATCAATCGTTCTTTTGCTTCGGAAGATTGTACCTTTTGATTGTACCTTTTGATATGCTTGATGTATTCTTTTTTGTCTCTCTTGGCATTGTGCTTTGGGTTGTAATGACCTATGCGATGTAATGACTCTTTCATCTATGAAGTTCTTCTTTATTGTCAAAAAAAAAAAAAGCTATTCCTTTTTTGTTCTTTACCAAATCGTAAGACCGTAAATTTTTATGAAAGTGATCTAATAGTTGTAGAGGTTGCTCTCGTTTATATTGCTACTAGTTCTTACCCATGCCTACGGCACTACGCAATCCGGTTGGAATTGCTCTTGCTTAAGGTACTTGCTAGCTAGTGGCTCAAACACTAAATCGATTTATTAGTGTGTAGTATGCAATCCTCTTCTTAGTGGCACGAAAAAGAATTACTCGTATTTACGACACTCCCCAACTAAACTTTTAAGTTAGCTACAAAGAACTATCAACTTGCATATAGGGTTTTGGAATTGGAAGATCGGTGACATTTGTGTAATTACTACAAAAATGTGGGCACTTACATTACATTTGCAATGATCCTTTGCGCAATTACTACAAAGAATGTGGGCGCTTACATTTGCAAAGTTCATTGTCAACCATTGGATTAAATGAATCTCAGCTCTTCTTTTAACTTGTGTTTGTGTGGTCTCTACACCCTTGTGTTTTATTAGATAAATAAATAAATTTTTATTAGATACAATCTCATGTTTTGCCACCATCAAGGTAAAGTTTGGAGTGTGTGTGTGTGTTAATGACACATGAGATGATATATCTAAAATGGGGTGCACAAATTGGTCATTAATTATAGCGTTATTATTTTCCAGAAATAGTATCGTCCAGGTTAGTTCGACCTTCCACAACCAATTAGTCAATTACGGGGTTTTGAACAACAAGTCTTTAGGCGCGTTTGCGATAGCTGTGGGGCAAATTTGAGATTATTAATTTCAAATCTTGCTGGAGATTTGAGATTTTGGATTTTCATTAAAGACAAATACTCAACTTGTTTACCATAGCAACGGAATTATGGTTGGGCTGTAGTAAAAACTTCTATGTTTTTTCAAAATGCTAAAAATCAATTCCCAGAGTCTAAAATTTGATCCGAAAAGCACCTTAAATCCAACTTCTCTAGAATCAGATTTTATTTCATATTTTAGGTTCTAGGAATCTTTAGATTCTCAAAATCTATATTTGATCAGGAATTTTTGACAAACACTTGCAATAACTTTTTAAAAGTTAGATTTTCAAAATTTTCCTAGAATATTTCATATCACCCACTATATGCAACAAAAGAAAAGAATGTGGAGCATAAATATGGTCATGATAGCATTGGTTGAACAACAAGTATATACTCCATGCAACAAAAGGGGAAAAAAATGTTTAAACATTTCTTTATCTTTCCGGAGCACAGAAAAAAAAAATTATCCGAAAAAAAACCTTGCAAACCAGTTGGCAGATAATGATTCATTTGCTGTTAAGGCAAGAGAGTATTGCAACCTCGGATTTATGTCTAAGATGCAACACCTGCTCCGAAACCATTGAACATCTATTTAGGGAATGTAACAAAGCCAAGGAGCAATGGCGGATCCAGAAATTTGCTACAGATGGGTCACCCCGTCTTATATGTTTTAAAATTGTAGGCGAACTTACATCAAATTTTATTATTTAATTAAAAAATGAGTATATAAATCCATCAATTTTTTTTTTTAGTGGGAGTCAATTTTGAGCTTGTAAAAATATAAAAATGTTAAATGTGAAAGCAAAAACGTATTTTTGTTGTGTGAGTTAAAATGTTAAATTAAACACTCCCTATGTCTCTTTTTAAGTGTCCTATTTCGTAATTCCAACTTATTAAAAAGACATAATCATTACACCTTTCACATCAACTTTTACTTCTACTTTCTCTTCTTATCCTTTATAAAAATATCATTATTACATTTCTACTCACTAACTTTTCAAAATGAAATATACTTTTAGGGGCAAAATGAAAAATGCACAAACTTTTATCCACTAACTTTACAAAATGAACATTTATTAAAGGACAGCTAAAATGAAATTCTGGACTCTAAAAAATAGATGGGGGGAGTACGTTTTTGCTAAAAACATTTTTGTTAAAGCAAAAGTAAAAAATGATAAAAATTTTAAAGGAAAAAATTATTTTTGTTAATGCAAAACGTTAAAATGTTAAAGTAAACAGAAATGATATTGGTACCGACGGGGTCGGTACCGAAATCGTAGGGACGGCCGCGCCGGACCATCTACGGCCACCGGACGGCCGATCCGAGCAGTCCAAAAATTCTAAAAAAAAAAACGAGGGGGCCAACGCGGGAATCAACGGCATCCAAGGTGTGTAAGGTGCTTGATCCGAGCACCCTTTTTTCGTGTATACGAATATACATATATACACGAAAAAAGGGTGCTCGGATCAAGCACTTTACACACCTCGGATGCCGTTGATTCCCGCGCAGGCCTCCTCGTTTTTTTTTTTAAATTTTTGGACGGCTCGGATCGGCCGTCCGGTGGCCGGAGACGGCCCGGCGCGACCGTCCCTACGATTTCGGTACCGACGGGGTCGGTACCTGTAGCATCACTCTAAAGTAAAATCTAAATATTTTTGTTCTAATGGTTAACCATTACCAAAAATAAAGGTGAAATGTTGGTGACAGCAACAAGAATTGAACTCAAGTCGCATGTGTGGAGGCACAACGTCCTACCATTGGAACCATCGAGTAGATTAAGTGATTTTTGGGGTAATTTATATATATTACTACTTCCCTAAACTTTTGGTCCCTTTCTTGGGACCCAATTTTCAGGTGAGTCACGTGACTTACTTGTGCCTACACTGGATCCGCCCCTGCCAAAAAGCTTTGGAGTAACATTCCCTTGAGCCACTTAATGAGAGGGGACACGAATACTCCTAACCATGACTGGATATCCCTTAACTTGCGAAGCAACAGTCTTGGGTAATGGAAATAATATACCCTGGCACATTATGTTTATCACCACTTTATGGCAAATTTGGAAGGATAGGAGCAAAAAAAGTTTTGAGAACTTCGAGATGCCAATTCCAGTCAGTGCCAGAAATATTATTTCTTACCCCCAGGAAATTGTTGAAGCTTTTAAGTTCCCCTCATTATGGGCTCTCAACAGACATGCCTAATCTCTTGGTCTAACCCAACTACAGGTAACATCAAGTTTAATACGGATGGCTGCTAGTATGAGGTTAATGGGAGAGGAGGATTGGAGGCTTGTTCAGAGATCACAAGGGCGACTAGATTATGGGTTTTTACGGTATGAGAACATTTACCTCAAGCTTGGAAGCGGAGATCTGGAATATTTACAAGGGATTCAAAATCATTCTGGAAAGGAAGCTAGCCAATGTGACAATCGAATTGGACTCCCTTACAGCAGTAAACCTGATTACAGAACGAAACCCAAGTCATCATCCACAAAGTGTGTTGATAAATGAAGCCCACCATATCATGGCTCGGACCAACACCTTGATTGGCCATACCTACCGCTCAGCCAACCAATGTGCAGATTACCTTGCCAAAATGAGAGCCAAACACACATGATGAGCTTGTGTTTGTTATGGATATGCCCATTGCTATGAGAGAGTTTGTTACAAGGGATAGCCTGAACATCAGGCAAGTGCTAGACTAGTGCTAGGTTTTATTATGATTCTGTAAGACTAATGACTGTGTGTACTCCTTATGTGGTACTCTGTTTCATAATCTTTAATGAATTTCCGTTTGACCGAATGAAAAAAAGAGAGGCCACAGACCCAGCAATTTGGCACAAGTAGCTCTAGAGAATGCTTATTTTTCTCCTCTAACACATCATAATCTCTAGAGAGTGCATGCATCAACAATCAATGGACGGAGAAGGCTACTATTCCACCAGTCAACATAATACGTTCCAGACACAGACTATCTCAAAGGAAGAAAGAATGCCGTGATTTTTCGAAACAAGAAAATTTCAAAATAAAAAATGGTAATATTTTCTGGACAGATCATGCATCAGCAATCAATATAAGGAGCTACTATTCCAGCAAGCAACATAATAGAGAATACGCATAAAAACTAGTAATTCAGAAAGAAACAGAGAAGTTCAAATAATTGAACTTAATTGAAAGGTTCTCATCAAACCATCCAATTCCAACTCTGTATGACAAAATGGAAACCTATAACTCAAAGTCATGATTGAAACCCAGGAACAACACAGAAATACAGTCCTCTCTTCGGTTGCGGCTTCTATAACTATTTCCATTTTTTGAGATGTAACAAACTCATTCCCTCCCCATTTTTCTCTATTGACCATTTTGGTCATGTATACCAGACATTATTAAGGTAAATAATTAACTCAGAAGATTCAGGAAGTCGAAATCTACCAAAAGCTTTTTCAGGTCGGAAGAGTGCATGCTTTGGGACACGACAGCAGCACCCACGACTAGTGCAACGGACATGAGCACCATACCCTTCATGCATCCATGGTTTCTTGACAGTCGTCCCATGAGCACATTGCAGTGCTTTTGTGCATCCTTGAAGGAGGCCAGGCAGGTAGCATCTTCCTCAGTGGCCAATGCTTTCTCATTCTACAACATGAAAACATCAAAATAAATGGTCAGGTAAAAGTTCATTATTGATACACACTCGAACTTGATTAGCAGTGAGAAGAAAGCGAAATGGAAATAGAGATAGAAACAAGGTTAATCGATTCTGACAAATGAGAACAAGATCATGAAATATGTGGAATTCAAAGCTTAAATGAATGAAGTACCAAGATACCACAGTTATATTCGGTGAGATGGTTTTGGGTTGTGTGGGAGTGAAAGAGAGCAATGAAGCATGATTTCGTATTCAAAAACAAGAACAAGCATCATTCATATCACACGGAAGATCGGATATAAACGTCAAAAAACCACATTGATGGATATAACCGGGCATACTTTTACTTTCCCGCAAGCATCAAAACCAGATTGATGCAATATAACCTAGGGTGTGTTTGGTTTACGGATTTGTGTATGGATTTACCAAGTGAAAGCTATAGATGGGAAAATCAAAGAAATAAATTTTTCTTGGCTTCATTTTTATCTCTGCTGTTTATTTTTTGTCTGGTTATTCTTTCCCTCCAATGCCCCTACAAATCCAGATCCAGACACACTCTCAGTAAACAATTTGGATCATCTCACACAAAGAACACTGAGAGAATCAAACCATGGTCATACAGGGCTCATATTCCATTTTCCTACCATGGCAAGCTGCATATTTAGAACATCTTAGTGTATGTTACAGTGTATCTGATTACCTTATGCTTGAAACTTGTTAAAGTAACCTTCAAAGGCTCAAGAGTAAAATGCTTAACCGACTGTTCCTGCCATTCAGCAACCAGCTTTCTGAGAACAATAACACTTGCTTCGAGATTATCCAGATAAAGGTCATCCTGTACGTTTTACCACAACAAAATAAGTAATTGCAGCATGCATAATGAAAGAAGTAAGCTCAAGTTAATAAACAAAATCATAGCAGTAGAAGAAATAATAATCAAAACTACGTACCCATTGCTTGTAACAGTCAGGGTTTTGGGTCAAACACCATATGATTACAGTGCTTGCTTCCCTGGATAGATCAGCCACGCCTGTAAACACCACCATACATCAATCCCCAATCTAACCCTACAGGCATACAAACCGAATAATCAAAACAGGCACCATAAGGTAGCTTGTCAGTTTGTCTTGCCTTCTCCAGCAGCTTTGACAGCAAACTGCAAGATTTGTTGTGTCGTTTGTTTCATTCCTTTGCTTCCCGGGGAACCGGCAAGAGCAATATCTTTCAAGGTGGGATATACAGCTTCAAATCTCTCAGTTGCCTGAACAGAGCATGATTCAATGCACCTCATACTCAATTTATGTGAAAATCAGAGAGTGGTCTAGGTAGAATGCAAAATAAATATAGCACATGCTTTCATAGACAATAGACATTTGGTCTCTGGTTAGGTGGTCATATATGCTAAACGTCCTGTACGTTCCATTTTGTGTATCATTCTCGCCTTTCGCGACACTTGAAGTTTACTTCTTTTGTTATGCCTTGACTTCTAAAATTTCAACTCTTTTGCACTGAAACAACCGACTTGTATCCAATTCCTAAGAGACCGAAACAAAGTTCGAGTGTTATCAATGGAAGACAACAACAGAATATAGCGAGACACATCAAAACACAATGAAACATAGCCATACAAAAGTGTAAATAGAGATTTGAGATTCGTTTGACAAGTACAATTTGTTGAGCAATAACGTTTTACATTTTGACTTTATAATTTCTCCTTTCAACGAATAAGTGAATCAATCTTCAAAATCTGATTACCAATTACTCATGCGCTTGGATCAATTTTAGTTCATGTATTGAAGTATTTCTGGTACTTCCAATTAGTTTGTATTCTGAATGTTAACTTCCCTTTTGTCGTTTTAGAAACGTCTCCAAAACATATCCGAAATGTTTCCGTGTCTATGCTTGTCGAAAAACACACCAGATCGAAAGTTTGATCCTTGACTATAGAATACAAACCTTGACTCTAGCTGAAGGTGCAGGGAATGTGGCTCTCATAAGATGCTCAAGAGCAGAAGGTGGCACTATACGCTCCCCTTTTCTGACAGCACCATTTAAAAGAATAGGACGAGCTTTGGGGGAGTATAAAACTCTGTAAGATATCAGAATGAGTTTTGAATTAGAAAATAAGAATGAAAATAAAACAAGGAGAAGTGGGCAGCCCTTGAAATAATTACAATAGTTTCGAACCTCTCCACTAACTGTAAAATTAAGTCTCTTGACTGCGGATTGCAACTTGATTTACTGCTCAGCATCGGCAAGAGGTAATGTACCCACATGTAAAGCCCCACAACCAAATCACCTTGACAAGACTAAGACAAAACAGTTGAATCTTGATTGAGAATTACTCAAACACAACAGCAAAAAAAAACATCCATTCAACAAATTGTGTTTTCTACCTGAGCAATCACCCAGATTGTGACTGGAAGCTTATCTTGGCCTTGGTATTTTGGATTCTCCTTTATTATGGGCATTAGACTGATCAACACCTCAGGTTTTCGTCGCAAAGTCATTGCCAAAACCACAAATATGGCAACCTGCAGCTCCAGAATTATATCAATATCAACGGTTCAGATGGTAGAAGCAGGAAATTTTACTGGAAAATGTTCCAGTAGTAACAACACCCTTCTGAAAAAGCACCAATCATTAAAGAATATACAGCATAATTATCTTCTGAACATATTTTCTCAAATCCTTGACCCTGCATGGATGAGCTTAAAAGAAGAGAGAGGTTCCTGCTTCAAAGCATAATATAGTGGATCATACAAGCATGCAATTTAAAGCATATATTGTTTCAAAGTTTCTTAAACATGACACCTCCAGGAAGCCAGTAACATACCAAACTCACAACGTAGGTCGGGAGTCAAATGAGAGATGGGCCCGGGATCTCTATGATCAGGGTCTAACCAATTCCTCATTTCTATAAACAACGCATATAATCGGATCATACACTCCACAGAATCCATACCATTCATCTAGCAAACAAATTAAAAGCATGCTAGAGACCCCCTACTTTTGAGCCTCTTCACTCACAACCAATTGATTTCGAATTGGATGCTTTAACATGATATTAGAGTTCAAGTAAGACTGAACTACTCTCATAGTAACTTGCTTCCGCTTTGTTCATGTCATAAATGCACCTTATATCACGATTACATTCTCTTCTTCTTTTGCCTAACTCTCTGAGTCACACACATGATGCGTGCTAGAATTTGTTCCGCGTCATTGTAATTAATCCTCCAAAGTTAGTATATGAACCATGTAAGTCTCTGCATACATCGTCAATTAGGAGTTATATGCCTCAACACAATTTAAACATCTTGTGCACTTGGTTGCAAAACAGTTTCGAAAGAAAGAAAATAAATTAAAGCATTCATAAAAGATGCCATTTAATGGAGAACATAAGACTTTAAGATAATATTTCTTGCAAAAGTGAAAAAATAATCGGAAGGAGAAGATATCTCAAACTGCATAAGGAAGGTCTATTAAGTTCGTCCTTATTTAGGCAGTAATCAACTCCTACACTCCACAATATACGAGCAATTCTTCCATTAAGCAAATTAAATGTGTGCCAGACAACTGCCATTTAGTTCAGCCCTTCCAAACAGTTCCCTTTTCCTCATATGGGCATCATAACGACAGAGCACTACCACTTCAATTAATTGTGGCCATTCGTCAACGGCATCAGTATACTCCTTTAGAAGATATTTTAGGAAAAAGACAAACTAACAACCAACACGTGTCACATCCCATCCCGAATGTGATCCAAGCCTTTCATGTGCTGCTATGCATGTTAATTAAGATTAACAGCGGCCAATCCCATGACTAACATACTAGTTAGCTTTTTAATGCTCTTTTCATTCATAATTGCCCAATGGATTACCCAATAAAACGTGTTATAGATCACTAAAAGTTTGTCCAGAATGTTTCAAACTTGCCCACGATGACAACCCTATAAGTTTGGGGAGCTAAACCGACAAACACAATCACACGACGACAACCTGTCCATCTTACATCTGAGTCCGAGAGGTTCAAGTTTCAGATACAGGACACTTGTCCAGTCCTATGAATCATCAAAACACTTAGTTAAGTTAGGAATCTTCTCTAATGTGCCGTATTCATTGATCTAAAGTCAGAAGCCTCAAATTCATTAAATCTTAGTAACTAAATAAACAACATATAAATTCCAAGTCATTACGTCGATCAAAACATGACAACAAGCTTTTACCTTATTCTTAAAGCTAAAGATAACAACCAAAAGCTTATCAAGGAAAACGGAAAAAATTACCTGAGATTTTGTAGATGCTTGTTGAACAACTTTTTTTGACCCCTTAACTGCTCCTTGATGGATAGCTAGGTCAGCAAGTATGCTGTCCATCGACCACAATACAAAGGACCCAAGTGCTTCAAAAGATCGATGGCTAAGCCAATCGGTTGATGTCTTATAAACAGCTTCAGAAATATGAGAAAGAGGGATCTGTTCGAAAAAGTAGTAAGCCAAGTTTAGCTATCCATTCCTTCTACTGGAAGATGATATGAATTACTGTGAATAACAAATTGAAGCTGTTTGACTGTTGAGGTAAGGTTAAATCAGATAAGAATTGAACAATTCCAGAAAAGCATATCGAAGACATCTCCCTAGTTAATGAAAATATATCCCTCCTTCCAAATGTTCAAATCAAAGAAGAGTAGAATAACTAAAAATTTGGGAAATTAATAACTGGTGAAGCTTGGAAGAAAGTATAACACCATGTGCAACAACCTACAATTCTGCATTCTTTTCCCTTCCAATCGGCAGGAAATCATTGGCACGTATTGTAAGAACTATAGCAACGAGAAATTACAATTACTCGAGAGTCTACAACTCTGTATGTTGGCATGAAATACAACACTTCTTGCATACAAAACAAACTCATTGGCCGCACAAATCATCCACATTTTTAAGACATATCTTAAGACAGCGAACTCTATCTGTCTCTAAATACTTGACCCAAGTTATGCCGAAAAAAAGACAATGTTTCTACTATAGGGTGTGTTTCCACTATATATTTTTTTGCTTCAAGCTAATCACAATAGTCAACTTTTTTCTGCTAAATGGTATTTTAGTTGATGCACGTGAAGAAAAAGACCTACCTAGAAATGCGTGAAAACATGGGCTTTAGTCCATATAGTTCAGTGAAAACACCCCAAACTTATCAAACACTAAATCAAATAGAAACGAACTTTTCAAAAGCGAAAGAAACTCACATCAATCATCTTAGCAACAGGAGACTCCTTCAATGTCTTTGCCCACGGAAACTGAGACGCGCTCACTGAAGCAAATGCACGCCCGAAATAATCCGCGAATCGCATCAGCAGTATATCCTGCTGTGATTCGTACGAAACCTAAACAGAAAGCAGAACACAGAACAATTGAGAAAAAAAAAAAATCCACATTTGAACAACGAATCAGGCATTCAGTATCCGATTAAATTGAACTGATACAAAACACAAAAGACTTTCAAAATTCACCTTTAAAATTTTTTATTGGCATCTTGTCAACATCAAGTCTTCTTATTCAGTTGTTATTTTGTCTGTGTTTTTTCAATTGTTTATAAAGAAATCGAGAAAACTAAGGAAAGTTCAGATTCTGCGAGTAGAAGCAGCATTAAAGTTTTCTCTACGCTTATCTTTTTCCTATCGTATCAATGTTACTTTTTAATCTCTATAATAAAGAAATTATTTTCTTCTGCCGTCAAAAAAGAACAAAACTTTCACCGTTATATCAGCAAGGAAATCAGAGAGATCAGAATCATCAATCCTCGCCGCGGCCTCGGCCACCGTAACCTTCGGCTTCTTCGGCTTCTTCACCTTCGCCTTCTTCTCCGCCTCCGCACCGCCGCCATCTTCCCCGCCGCTTCTTCCGCGTTCGACGTCGCTGCCGTCTTCCTCCCCGCCGTTCAATTTGGCATCTCCTCCTCCAGCCGCGGCCGCGGCCACGGCGGCTTCCCTCTGAGCTTCAGAACGGCGGCGTCGGCGATCCTCGGACTGCTGCTCGATCGACCGGAACACGTCGCCGGAGCCACCGTACGACGCCGTCCGATCGGAGAAGGTCTCGGTAGGCTTAGTGGACGCCTGCTTCCTGTTGTTTCGCTTATGATACGACACCGTTTTCCACCCGTACTCGCCGTCGTCGTTTTCTATTTTGCTGCTCTCTTCTCCTCCTCTCGTAATTGCGTCAATTGCTTCTGAATTCTCGTCCATAGTTACTCTCTCTCTCTCTTCTCTCTTCTCTCTTCTCTCACTCATATATAGGGGAGTGGTGGAGAAGAGGACAAGAAAGGGAACTGAAAAATTAAGGAAGTTCCCACGTGGATGAATAAGTTTGTTTGTGATAGTCCCATCTTACCCACTCTATCCGTTCAAAAATATCACAAGTGCCACTGTTAAGGATTCTTTTGAAGTTCTCGATATTGGATTCTACAATTGGGGAGTAATTCGTAATTAAGTCTTGTATAGTACGTTTCCGACCCGCAAGTACTAGTAGAATGCACTTTGTAGTCCCTTCCTGTTTTTCATTTTCAAACGAACAAACCCTTTCCCGACGCCCCTCACCTTTTCATTGCTACAGTGCTGCTCCTTACACCCAGCCTGCTTTATCTTGAGACACACGCATGCCCGTTGGGCTAAACAAGTCAACTGATTTATTTTTTTATATTCTCATTTAAATTTTTTTGTATTTGTTAGTTTTTCGTCAATTTTTTAAAAATTATTGCATCGTCATGACAAGAAGAATCTAAAAGTAAAAAAGATACGATCGAAACCTAATTTTTTTGAATAAAGACAAAAATAAGCTAATTTATTCGTCTTTATTCAAAAAAATTGGATTTCGATCATAATTTTTTACTTCTTAGATTTCTTTCGTCATGAAGATGCAATAATCTCCAAAAAATTGATGAAAAACTAACAAATACGAAAAAAATTGAATAAGAACAAAAAAATAAGCCAATTGACCAACTTTGTGATACAATGCAATATGTTAAAATCTATAACTTTATATCGCAGTCCTTATAACCAACTAAACTCTACGTTAAATAAATTAATCAGTGACATTATAAATTAATTAATTTCACTTCATACATTAATGGGACCACCTATCAACTCTCTTTGTAATGGGCTACAATACAATATATCATTGCCCAATTTGGAGATGTTATAAGGGTGGCGTTCCTATGTGATCCACATGCATTGCTCGTTTGTTGACCTTCTGGTATGAAAGAGATTGCATATCAAAATTTCATATTTATTAAATTTTTACGGTGTATAATAAGTTGCTTGTTAGCATATCTTTCTTAAGTTATAAGCTTCTAATGAGCTTTTATGATTGAGTTAAGTATTTGCATATAGACAATCCAATTCAAGTCAGGGATCCCTAATTTTATTTAGGGTTTCGGACCGCGTGTGGAAGTCCACTTTTCCAATCAAATTTTGATGATCCGAACCGTCAATGTGCTTAAAACGTGTTTTTAAGGGTATTTGCGTGAAATTGGCAAAAAATATGACCGGAAAGGGCTTGATCTAAGCAATTTTTCATAAAATGCATTTTATAAAAAATTGCTCATATCAAACCCATGCCGGAAATATTTTTTGCCGATTTTCGAAGGGTACCCTTAAAAATACGTTTTAAACACATTGAATGGTTCCAATTATTAAAATTTGATAGGGAATAATGAGGTGCAACCCTAACAAAATCAGGAATTTCTGACTTGAACCGGACTGTACATATAGATATCACAACCATGCATGTTGGCCACGTTTTAATAAAATAAGTCATCAGAGGTACATTTTAGGTTTTGACTTTTTATGAAATCATTATATGTTATTTATTACATGTTTGATTAATTAGTTTTATACGATTTTCAACAAGGGGGGTTTGGCTTTAAAAGTCATTTTGACTTATTGTTTTGTTTTTATTCAATTTTTTTTTCGCACTTGTTAGTTTTGTATGAAACTTTTGTGACTTATTGATTCGTCTCAACGGGAGGAATCGGAAAAGAAAAATTTTGATTGAAACTTATATTTTTTTTCAAAAAAACAAGAATAAGTAAAAAAAAAAAGAAAAAGAAGAAGACTAATTGACCTATTTTTGTCTATATTCAAAAAATTATAAGTTTCGATCAATTTTTTTTACTTTTCCGATTCCTATTGTCCAGACGAATCAATAAGTCACAAAAATTTAACGCAAAATAATCAAATCAAAAAAAATTTTAAATAAGGACAAAAAAACAAGTCCACTTAACTTCGTAATCCAAACCACCCACCCTAAACTTTCCTAGACAAGGCAAATCGTATCTTTCTAAATCACTTTATGAAGATATTTAAAAAATTTACTATATGGTATTCCACGTGGACTAGGTTACAAACTTATTGCTTGTTATGTCAAAATAGACAAGGATCATTGGAAAATGATCATTCATTTTTCTGACAATGACCTTCGACAAGTGTTTCTCAATTTTGTACATGATATCCTTACTGTTTGAAAAATAAGTGAAGGTATTGCAGGGAATCCCTGGGACACAGAATGAGATTGACCTTATCTCCTAGTTAGCTAATCAAGCGACCTCTTTATGTCATAGTCATTAGTTTGGAACTTTTCTTGGGCCGTGTCTCAAATATCACATAACCAACTCGTATAAATGACTTAATTATTATTTTTTGATATAGAATCTTGATGATATCTAAAATTAGGTCAATAATAAAAGCGATATCATTACCGTTATGACCGATTTAAAACCATAAATCCTTTCAATCAAAAAGTGTTATGGATTATTTCTAAATGAAAGTTGAAAACAAAAGATGCAATTCATGATGATAACAACATATATATATACCATCAAGGGTTGCAACCAGTGACAAATGGCTCACTCTAATTCTCGACGAAACCAAATTGATTCATCCCTAGATCCAGCTGTGACCATTACTTACCCCTCGGTGGGGCAATAGATGTTGGAAATATTGGTGAATTAACTTTTAAAATTTGGATGGTCTCTCGAGACAAGCGAAAGATCCCTCATGGGTTCATTGTACTTGGACGTTGCTGCTCAGAGGCCATAGGTTTCCAATGGTTGATGACCACCCCATGATGAGTGAATTCTTCTTGAATTCGTGACAACGGTTTTAGAATTCATTTTCTGGCATCAACTCAAGAGTCTTTCTTTGACTATAAAAGAATCAATCCTGTACTCCATTCTTCACCAATTCATGAAATCCTCAAAGCAACATTCTAAAATTGTGCTTGAGAGAGAGAGAGAGAGAGAGAGAGAGAGAGAGGCAAAATTCAGTTCACGCAAGGCAACTTTCGGTTGTGTTCTGACGGTCATGGTGTAGTCATTCTATCTTGGGAGACAAACAACAGTTTCATTCTATCCTGGAAGACAAACAACAGTAAACCTCTGACACCCATCAATGAGGCGGCGAATCTATTCTTTAAGGAGACTATTTACAAAGCTAGGTTTGGTTTATGTACAACAGTTTGTTAGGAATTTAGCTTATGTATTTGTAATCCGTATTCAATTATCTTCTTGTAATGGAATTTGTATCTCAAATTATCCAATCATGTTGTATTTTTTCCCAATAGTGGATACCTGATTTATCATTCTCGGATTTTGATGCGGGTATGGAGTCCCTTCTTTCACCTCTTTAATCGAGAACAAAGAACGCAATTATCAGGTTAGGTCCTTACTTGAAAATGCAAAAAGTCAAAGGATCTAATTGTCAACTACTTCTTCGACTACAAAACTAATAAGAGGAAATGCCAGTTGCATTTTGCAATTTTACATCTCCCCAAGGGCAAAATGGGTATAGTTGTAGATAGCGATTTTTTATTTTGTTTTTGAGGGGCGTGGTGGTAGACAGCGATTTGAACGAGGACTTTTTCGGGTTTCATGTGGGCCCATTTGGAGTTGGCTCTCCATAACCTTCATTTACTCCCAAATCTCATATTGAGATTTTGTAAATCTGCTAATTTTGACAAGAAGATTAATCTACTGGGCCCCACCAATTCTCTGGTCAACTAAAAAATAGTACTCCGTAATATTTATTTTTTAAATTAAAGATAATATATTATGATAGAATAATCTGTCTCGTAAAACAGGAGATAAGTATTTAAAAAATACTAAGAAACTTAGCGAAACAGAGACATGAGCTGTTAGATGGATACGTATAGTGCATCTGAAATCATTGGATCCAATCAGGGGGTCTAGATAGTACTACCCGTCCCAAAATGGTTATCCAGTTAGCAAAGCAAGAACTTAAAAACGTTTTATTTGATTGACATTTTAATTTAGTTTAGTTTTGGTAATTGGCGGAGAGAGAATTAACGTAATGATTAAAGAGAGGGGTAATGATTGGAAAGAGATAGAGAGAGATGAGAAAGTAATAATTACAGAAATAATGTAACGATTGGTGAAAAAACATGGTAATGATTGAAAAACTAAACTAAAATGGTAACCAAACACAAACCATTTTTTTACATTTTCTGAAAATTAAAAGAAGTCAATGATATCTAGTAAATTGTTGAATATTTTTTTGAATTTTCCTCAGAAAATTGTATCATGTTTAATTTTTCATTTTACGGACCGAACAAATATTCATGGAGTAAGATAACCCATTTAACTCATTCACGTCCATTGGATAATCTTTTTCTACTAGTTTGTTTACTTGAAAAAACGAAATACTCCTATGAATTTTACTTTATTTTGTGTGTCATTACTTTTGAAATGAAAACGAATACTCCTACTTCAAGTAGAGTTTGGATTAATTTTAATTATTTTCTTAAGTTACTTTTTTGTTAGTGATTTTTTAAAGTACTTTGTCTAAATAATTTAATTTCTGAATTCATCTCCAACGATGGAAGTAAAACATTTCGAACCGAACCTTAAATCTTTTTGGTAAAAACGAAAATAATCTAAAGTAACCTCTCTGTTTATCTAAACTTTTGATCATAATTATAAATTTTTAAATTTTCCTTGTCAAGAGAAATTGAAAAAACAAAACTAATTAACAAAAAATTCATAAAATTTGGAAAAAATTACTATAAAAGATAAAATAAATAATTTGGTCCAAAAAAAATTTGATCATAATTTCTGTTTGACCAAAAAAAATAAAAGTGAACCAAACGGGAAATCTTAATTTGTGATTGATGATATCATGGTCCTCATTTAGTGGGACAGATACGGAGATGGGTTGTGAGTCTTGTGACTTTCGGGTTGACGTCGTGTGGTGAGATGTACAGCACTGTGCTGCATACCGCTAAACTATCGGATCATGCATATGACGGTTCGGATTTCATCTCGACAACTAACCATCGAGAGCCGTTCAATGTCGAAAAAAGATCCGAGCCGTCGAATGCACAATCTAATGACTCAGAGATGCGCATTACGATGCTGTTCATACCACTGAACAGCACCGTCCTCAATTTGGGTTGGTTGGTGGGGGTAAAATAAGGGAAAGCAATCTGGAAAAGATTATTTAATACCTTTAGATTTTTTTAATCCGATTTATTACTTTTCACGAAAAGCGTTTTTTCTTTTCTTTTTTCTTGTTCCACTTTTTATAGTATCAGAAGGGGAAAAAAATGGTGGCCAAAGGAGGGGAGGCTCCCGTCCAGTGTGGTTTGGTCCAGTCCCATGAGTCTTGGCGAATCGTGGGCTCTTTTTGGATCCAAAATAATGATTGAAACCGTTCGCTTTTTAGAACTTGTCAAAAATATTGACCACACAAAAAATCACGTTAATCGGATATCGTTTGATATCAATTCAAAATGCACTAATCTTGTAAAAAAACAAATTTGCAACACTAGATTGCAACCCCTCAACATATTTTTTCGAAATTTAATTCAGTTCAAAATGATTTCAAAAGATATTTGATCAATGTGATTTTTGACGTGACCAATGTTCTCGATGGTATTTAAAAAGTGAACGATTCCGATCATTGCTTTGAGCCAAAAAAGGCCCATAATTGGCCTAGACTGAACTGGACTGGACCACACCTACACTGGACGGGAGAGGCTCCCGGCCAAAGGAAGCTTTTTTGGTGGGCGCACACAACTTTTGGGTTGATGACAAACTGCTAACCAGCTGCGCAGTATACGACAATACATATTGCATGCTCAACGGAGCTAAACAAAACCAGACAATATTTCTTTGTTTGTTTAGGAGGGAAATTCTATCATGAGACGGGGATGGTAGGCCGGGACGGAGCTAAGATTTATACAGGTGTCGGAACTTTAGAATTTGAAATTTCACATATTCGCATGGGTTGTTAAAATTTTAAATTTTCCTTACATATATGTAAAATTCAAGTATGAAATCTAGAGAATGATATTCTAAAAAAAAAAAAAAAAGACAAATGTTTCTTCGTTTTTTCAGAGGGGAACTTAAATAGGAGTCCATTCCTATACAAATACTTAAGTCTTCATCCTAATGGGTTTAAAAACTTATCTTTCCATCCTTAAATTCAAATAAATCCTAAACTACCCTTTCTCTCTCCTAATCTTTCTCTCTCATTATCTTTCCTAATTTATCTCATTCTCTCCTCTATCTTTTTCTCTACTAATCTTCTTTCTCCAATTTTCTCTCACCTAATATCTAAAAATAACATTAAAAATAAAATTAATATCTACTAAGCTTGAAATCCTCCATGAATTTGTCATGAATACGTATCATAAAATTCTCTCTACGAAATTACATTAAACAAAAATTATGACAGAATTTGGAGAAATCAAAACACATACCGAAATGATGACAAAATTTGTGAAATCACCATGAAACAGAAAACATCATGAACACGTATCGTAAAATTATGCCGACGAAAATACACTAAACCGAAATAATGACAAAATTCAGAGAAATCAAAACACATATCGAAATCATAACAAAATTTGTGAAATCACCATAAAACATAAAATATCATGAACACATATCATAAAATTGTGCTAACGAATCTACACTAAACCGAAATAATGACAAAATTCAGAGAGACTGAAGCACACCTAAATCATGACAGAATTTGTACAAATAGTCAATCCGAAAAAATCCGCCACCAATACACACAGAATTCAACACTCTTGAACCCAAAAAAAAAACCAACCACAAATTTCAGAAACTTAACAAGTTTTTCTACCTTCACCACAAATTCAACAACCACATACCAAATCTGTCACAAAGAAATCTTTTTTTTTTTTGGTAAGTCAAAGAAATCTACTAATACTCTACTTTTCAACTGAAAAGTACACCCAAGTTGCACTAGAACGAAATTGAACAACTGGGGACTCACGAACACGTTTTTGGAGTAGACAACAATTGGGTTTTCACTGATTTTCTTTTTGATAGTCTCCTCAAACTGAGAGCCGAAAGATGCAGTCATAGTTTGAATGGTGATGGGTCCTGCTTCTGTTGGTCAGTGAACGGTAAATCTAGCTCTTTTGAGGATTTTAGTGTTGCGGCCAATGGGGATTTTAGTGTGGAGGCGGCACCGCAAATCTCAGGGGTAGCGGAGGGAGGGCTAGTCGACGACGAAGTTGTGAATGAGGATGATGTTAAAGGGCTGGTCGTCGGTTGGGATGGAGAGTGGTGGGGCGGTTTGGGGTTGGACCGGAGGCGGATGCTAGCGGAGGCTCATGGCTTAAGCAGATCTAGAGAGATTTTGTGGTGGTGGTGGGTGTAGATCGGCGTCGTTGTCGAGGAGAGTTTTGGAGTCATTTCTTATCAAAACTGTTTTGTATAATCCCTATGATTGTGGGATAAAAAACATATGTATATTCAAAAATATTATTATATATATAAATATATGGATAGGGGTACATTGGGGCAATATAACAATGTGAGGATGCGAACATAAGTATTTAAAACATGTAGGATGGACACCTAAATAAGTCTAGTAAAGAGGATGCCTATTTAATTTCTTCTTTTTCGGAAGGGAAATTCTAGTTTGGAAGGGGGAGTCGAAGGGGATGGGGATGGTAGGCCGGGACGGAGCTCGGATTTACACAAGAGATGTCGGAACTTTAGAATTTGAAATTTCACATATTCACATGGGTTGTTAAATTTTAAAAATTTTCCTTTCAGATATTTGAAATTTAAGTATGAAATCTAGAGAATGATTTTCTACAAGAAAAGTATAGCCATTCTTTTTTCATACAGTACTTGTTAAAACATACATATATAAACACAAAAGAAAGTAGTAATTGTTATTCACCAGAGTCACTTCTTTTTCTTTTTTTCCTTTTTTAAAGTTTGGAGGGGCCGATATAGTAGTATATATTCAACATGTATTTTATACTATATATAAGGTGATTTAAATACACTATATATAAGGTGATTCTAGTAAGGTTGGGGTCGCCCGGGCCACCACACACTTACACTTCCCTTTGTCAATTGTGGTAGGATTTGAAATTTTGAACCATTACTTGGTGCAAAGAAGAATATAAGCGCTTGCTACTTGGTTGCCACTCTATTTGTACCAGAACACTTAGGTTATTTTTGGATATACTTAAGTGATGTTTATTGTCACAGTCTTTCGGGAGTTGTTATACTAAGGACAAAGAAAACTTATCCCGAAAATACTCCGAAAAGAGCAATTGGTGGTTGAGATTCACTTTGATGTGTGTGACCCAATCATCAAAATGATTCTCAACCACGGATTGCTTTTTTCGGGGTACTTTCGAGATAATTTTTTTTTTTTTTACCTAGCATTCCTCTTTTCTTTTTTTTGAAAATTTTAGGAGGGTCGTGTTCAATTTCGGACCGGGGACTGGGCCACATTGTCGAGGTCATACGTGGACCTTTTCCAGGTCTATTTCGAACTATTTCGAACGACCCTTCATTTTCATAATTTGTTAGGAACATAAACTATATCCAAAATTATGTTAATCGGATATCAATAAACACATAATCTAACAAATTTATCATAAGGTAAATGGATTTTCGATCTAGTGGAGCAATTTATTTTTGTCAAGATCAATATGTTAAGAAATCATTTTACACCAAAATTCGATTGACTTGAACTGTAGTAAAAGTGGACAATCACATCATTTCATCCCTAAGAACGCAAGAACTGACCCTGATGACCGAACCGTGAGTACACATACATGTATTTGATGTTCTGCCAAGAAAGAGATCCAGGTCTTACAAGACTTGCTGAATGGTGATTCAAGATAGATTCGACATCTTAAAAGCAAGCCAATTTTCAGATAAAAGGTCTATATCAAGGCTCATATGACAGTGGATTCCAGACATTCATGGTCTGGATGTGAATGATTCGAATTACTAGCGTTGTTGGGATCAATACAACCTGCTGGGATTGGGGCACAACATACCCTGTTATCAGTGATATGACCCAAACATGTGCCCATCCCCGGGTCCAAAAAAAGGATCTGACTCAATCCGTTCATTTTGTTCAGCTGGTCTAAGTTTGATGCGTGTGCAAAAAATCACACTAATCGGAGATTGTGAACAACCGAACATGTTTCTCTTGAAAGTTTTTAAGACTACCATGAATTTGAGACAGAACTTCATCACAAATGTGTCTCCATCATATCTTCACCAATGTCCGATTAATGTGATGTTTTGCAAATGCAACAAACTCAAGAAGCTGAACACAATGAACCGTTCGACTCACCTTTTTGGCCTGGGATGGAACCCATATTTCACTCACAGCATGGCCTGTTGAGCATCAGGGCAGCACAACCTACAGTTAACCAATAACCATCACAATTTCATTTTAAGGTTCCGAAACACAAATGGTACTATCTGCCTATATGGTTACCAACTTACCACCAATAGCTATGGTAACTTTCACCACTAATTATTGCCTAATCACCAACTATTGTACCTCCTAGCTAGAACTACAGCTCCACACCCACTAAACTCATAAAAGAGACAAAACATTTCAATGCCTCCAATTGCCGTCACTGGCTTCACCTCTGGCATCCTAACAAAAACATCCACATTACAGTTGACTATTATGAAGGATCCTATATTTATTTAGCCATCATGTCGGTAGTTTATCTAATTTTTCTTTCAAGAATTCATGATTTGCACGAAATGATAAGCTTTCATTAGTATGTTTCACAACCACACAAACCACCCCCGCCCCCCGCCCCCCCCCCCCCAAGTTTTCTAAGCCCCAAAATTGTGCATACAAGATGCCATAGACCATAGCAGGCATAAGGTTTAGAGCGTATTTCATTCAATTTACCAGGTAAACTTTGTTTTCAAGGTGTCATAAAACCGTTGTACGAACATTACGAGAGCAACGTAACTTTGCAGTAAACTTCTAACGAAAAACATACAGTGTACCCTTAACTAAGGGTCGTGTATCCATCGGGGTTACTTCATAAGTTTTGAATAGTTGATGTAACACAGGCAGCCACCATCCATACATTCACAGAAATCACCATCATCACAAGAAGTGTCGTTCTTTTCAAACTATGATAACCCAGTACAGTATTATTGGCAATCTCATCACAGGAAACTATAGCCAACGTGGCAACACACCTACCTTATCCTACCCTAACGTAGACATCAATCATCATTACCACAAATGCATTAGCCATTGATCTTCCATCCCAGTATTTTTGCCAAACCTTTTGCAAATAGTGTCGGGTCCCAGCACCACTGCCACCACTTAGTGACTCATTTTCAACACAATTACAAACATGAAGAGCTCCAAAATACCACGATTTCCATGAAACTGTTCTCCCACTCACAAGTCATATCCTTTTCTCTCATGGGACATCTTATTACCATCCACACAAACAAACTCATTACCAACAACTGAAGCAATCTACCAAAAGTATAGACAAACGAATGACAATAATGATTTTGTACGCGATTGCTATCTTATTCAAGGATCCGAAAAAGGGAAACATGATATTTCAAGAAATTCTCACTGTGGAATGTACACAATTTCTTATGCAAAGAAGAAGATAAAAGGTTCTTCAAATAGGCATCTGGAAAAACATTGAATAAGTTTTAAAAAACAAAGAAAACAAGATGCTATGCCGATTCCATGTACAACTAGTTCTATTCATTGCTTCCGAAGAGAATGCTCGAGAACCAACCTTAATCGTCGACCCAATACATCCAACTCTGCAACTCTTTGTTCCCTCCACCGCTTCTCCAAACCGTCTACCACCGGTCCATCTGACCCCAAATCGCTAACAAGAACCGTTCTAACCTCTTTCAGAGACTGATCAAACACATTCATCACAGTATTCGCCACAACCTCCCCAATCCCACCTCCAAAACCTCCTCCTCCTCCACCTCCACCACGACCACCACCACTCAGCATTGCCAATTCTTGTTCTTGAACATCATCATTATCAAGCTCGACATTCACCTCACTCAATTGCACATCAATACCATTATCAAAAACATCTATACTTCCTCCATCAATAACATGATCGTCCTCGAAATCCTCATCATCACCAACTCGATTAGAGACCGTGTGATTGTCGATTTCAAGGGTGGGTGAGAAACTAACCCTAACCCCAACCAAATTGGACTTCTTATTATTCTTTTGCTTGCTACTCCTACTATTACTACCGCTACCACCACCACTGCCGGCCGAAAACGGCGAGGCAGAGGAGAAATCGGGGTGCCACAACCTCTTCGACAAATCGAACAACGCGCGGTCGTGCGGGGACAGCACCGCCCCCCGCGCGAGCCGCGACGACACTACGCGGAACTTCTTGCGGAGGCGGCGGAGCTTCTCGTAGAGCTGGGACCTGGTGTAGGGGTGCGACGTCGCCGTTTGGGAGGAGAATCTGGAGTAGAAGAGGTTGAGGTCCCTGGGGAAGGAGAGGTCGGTGGAGTCGAGGAGGCACTGGAGGAACCGGATCTCGTCCGGTTCCGTCCATATCCTGTGGAACTTGAACGGCGGCTGCCTCCCGTCTCCGCCGTCGTATTCGCCGTCGCCGATGGTGGCGGTGGAGAGGTGTTCGAGTTTTGGGGCGAGATTAGGGTTAGGGTTAGGGTTAGGTTCGGAGATTTTGCGTTTGATGGGAAGCTTGGATTTGAGGGAAAGTTTTTGGTTAGGGTTAGGGTTTGGGGTGGAGTCCATGGCTATGAAACCAGGGCCTTGGTTTTGTGTTCTAGTCCGTCCTGTGATTTGGGGTGAACCAGGGTTTCAAATTTTCAATGGCTGGTTTTAGTGATTTTTTTGCATTGTTTGGAGAGAGTGAAAATGGAAAGAAAAGGAAAGGAGAGGAAAATAAAAGAAAAAAGATAGAGAAAATTGGAGGGACTAATAAATTTTATGGGTGTATTTGGACTAATTTTTTTTTTAGGCATTATTATTAGTGCTGTATTTATACTAGTAGTTTTTTTTTTTTATGAAAGGATTATACTAGTAGTTTGAAGATTGTATTTTTTGTCAAATTTGATATTCAATTTTTGGATTAATCCTAGAAATCGCAAAAAATATAAAAATATGACGAAAATTTTGAAAAAATTCGCTAAAAACCCAAAAAAAGAAGAAGAAGATAAGAAATCCACTTTCTCTATTTTAACACGTCACTCTTTAGATTTTCACCTAATTAAACTCTCTACTTTAACTTTACTCAATTATAATACTTTCTTGTGGTTCTACAATTTCAGGTTCAAGAGTTCTTCACCGTTCCGAACTTCAAAATGGTGAGTCCATTACTTCCACATAAAATTATTATTGTGTAGTTCGTCAATTTTGTCTTAAATGTTTAATACCTTCTACCATACGTATATCATAAATAGAAAACTGGTGATTAAAAAAGAAACATGTCTAACCCAACTCAAACCAGAAAACAGCCAATTGCTTTATTCTTCTCCGTCCAAAACCTGCTCTTTCATCTCCTCATTTTGAATCGAAAAAACTCATCAGAATGAGTCACTAGCTCATTCTTCAACAGGCACGTGGTCAGAGCCCCGGGCTCCTCCCACTGCTTGGGAGCTTACGGTTTCATGTTCTATTTCACTCCCCGATGGAGAAATTACCAAGCGCGGTCTTATTAATGGCACTGAATTTTAATTTAATCCCAATAAGTATTAGGTAAATGATAGTCTCCCTCCTCCAGGAATGCGTTTTGATTTTGAACACCGTAGAGGCATAGGGTTTGAGGTATAACATCCTGGAGCCAAATTTAAGGTATTGTTCCATTTTAAGTCCTCTTTATTGTTAATTTTTCTTCTATTTTCAGAGATTCTTTGTATGACTGTCTTCCTAATAGATCGAGAAAGGGGTAATGATTCCCTTATTAGTGAAGCCGAAGCGGTAGTGAACTTTTCTAGAGGTAGGAGAGATTTCTGAACACCCTTCTCAGAATTTCTGCAGTCGCCATTGGCTGCACGAGTATTGCACGAGCACTACAGGTATTGCACGAGCACTACAGGACGTGGCACGAGTGTTGGACGAGAAGAGAAGCAAACTAACTCCAAATATTTTGGTTGCCTCATCTGCATAAAAGACTGGGAAGATGGAAATCTTGGACAAGAAGAGAAGCTGACTAACTCAAGATAACATTATTTGCTCTTGAATTTGATAAAAAAAAAAAAAAAACTAAAAGTTCCATATTTTATCAGATAAAACATTCTAATGCTATATGGAATCAACTCCAACAACAGATCTAAGCACATCCATTAGACCAAAATCATAACAAGAAAAAGCCTCTGAGAGAAGCTTATGCATCCCAAACTTTCTGTGCTGTTAGATGGCATGAAGGCCTTGAAGAAACTAGGAAGGTCCTCCATCTTTGATGATGCAAGCTTGACTCAAAACCACTGTTGTGGGTAAATGAAGCAAACCCTAGTCAGTGCAGATAAGATGTTTTCTGGTTAAAGAGACCGTCTAATTTCTATACTGTTCTTTTTTTCTTTTAAGAGCAAAAATTTTTTAACAAAAAAAAAAAAAAAACATTGATCTTTAAAGTTGTTACAAAGACAATAGGAGAAGGAGAACGGTATCGTATTTCTAACAAAGCTAAGAATAACCCTGTGCCCAGTCCGAGCCCCAAATCCTGAATTTGCAAGGAACCAACCAAAGACCCTCATTGGGACACAGTCCACACCTAAAGGGCCGAAGTCCAAATACGTATTGGGTCAAGCCCAAATCCAGAAAAACCAAAAAAAACCTAATCCTATCCAAACTGCTGTTGTTGCCACAGAAATCGAAGAACTACCACCGCTGCCCCAAGTTCGCCGACCACATCAGTGCCATCTCATCGCCACGTGTCTGCCACATCAAGGCCACGTTACTATCACGTCAACCCTATGCCATTAGCATGTCAGCTCAATGTCAATGCTACGTCATTGCCAATAGTTGACACATCATGAGCGCCATGTGTGCTGACCGGGCTGCCACATCATCACACTGATTTTTGGCCAGTCCACCCAAAACATCTAGATCATCCCAAAATTTTTCAGTTCAACATATTTTCACCTGGTTCGGACCGGTTTACGCCAAGTTGCATGCGATTTCTAACTGTTCTCGATGTCTCAGATCCAATAAGGTGATCCGTTTTTTTGTAATTGGACTCCGAAGTTGCTGTATTTGTCTATTAATTGTGCTAAAATGCGGATTTTTGACAGCATCGGTTATTGGCTTCGGTAGATTACAATGACTTTCTATGGAAGAAACTCCAAAAAAAGAGAACGCCTCAGGCACCCCACGACTACACCTGCATCACCTTGTGCAAGTCAGTCCCAGTCCACGAGTTGATGACTCCCATAGCTTGCGCGGTCAAAATGATCAACACTATGTCAGTCATTCACGACGACCAACCCAGTATGGACAACGCCGACCTTAGAAGAGGAATTCTCACCACCCACAAGGTTTTTGGTGAACAGACAGATTGTTTTGGCCGGTTAATCCCTCGCTTTTGAGCACGTGACTGCTAAAACCGTCGGCTTGTTGCCGGACGGCATGGTTCCAAGCCATTGCCGAACTGAGTTCAGCATCCGGATCAGAAGGACTTGTTGGGAGGGAAAGTGGTGGACCTTTGCAGCGAGGGAAAGACTGTGGATATAAAGGGAGTTGGATTACATTCATATCAACAAGACAGGAAAGCCGTTGGAGGCTTCCATTGTGTGCTGGGCAATTATGGAAGGAGGGAATGTTAGTGAGGCAGAGGAAGTACGGTACGTGCATCGGGTCCTCGTATCAGGTGGTGGTTGATGTCTTCAATTTGGCCGGGTCGTCGGAATTATAGGGGAAAACGACCGGTAGCTATTTGCTGAGCGATATGATACGTATCCGAAGCTGAAGATGGGTCTTGCTAAGTCTCAGAAGTCTGCAACCGAGCTCATGAATAAAGCCATGGAAGAGCTTGACTAATTTGATGCAGCTAAGGCCGCACCGTTGTATCACTTGGCTAACGACATTGTCTACCAATAACTTATATAGCAGAACACTTCAGAAAAAAAGAAGGAAGATAGAAGCTTTTTTGGTATCCGTGAAAGATAGAAGCGCTAGGTCACATAATTCTTAACGGGTAAGATCTTATGCTTCTACTCTTAACCATTACTCTCCCGAATTTTGATACTTGGAATGTTATCAAAAGACGCTATCGCTCAGGGACGTGAATTATGTGACCTAGGATACAAAGTGCGTTGTGCAACTTGTAAGTAGCAATTTACCCCTTTTTTGTTTGATTTGTTTTTCAGTTTGTACAAAGAAATGATTTCCTCCATTTAACCACTTGATTTTCCATTTCCTCAATTTGCACCGATTCAAAAATTATGCTCAATTTCTAAAGAGAGTTTACCATGTAAGCGACACTTCATAAGACGTGAAGCGAAAGTGACGATCGTTGGACATTGGGTTAGAGACACCTATGGTTTTGAGTCCTGGGTCTAGATGGTTTTCATTTGGCTTAATTTGTTCAATTTTTTTTGAGTTTTCAATCCTAATTTTATGCTTTTATGATTCCTCTTGTTGAGACAAATCAGTAATCTACTACAAAAATTTGAAAAGAAATTAACAAATGTGAAAATTTGAATGAAGTCAAAAAAAAAAGAAGCCAAGTGACTTATTTAAGCCAAACCAGGCCTAACAATACTAATAGGATAAAGTTAGAAAAAAAAAAAATTTAAACACCAGTATAGTTGAAAAAGTTTGCACAAAACAATCAAGGCCTAAAATTATGCCTTCAGTAGCCCGTGCATCGCAATTCGCAGGGGCACCCTACCATGGCGCATGTGTACTAACAGCTAATGTATTCAGCAACTAAAAAAGTACTCCCATCACAATAAGCTAACAAAAAGGTGAAGAATAAACAGTGGGATAAAACAGAAAGTCTACACCCACCGCTCAACTTTTACCGCTCCCCTCACCGCTCTCAATCTCACATTTCAAAAGTGTTTTGGACTATTGATTGCCAAGATGGACGGTGAGATGTTGAGCGGGGAAACAGAGTGCTGGGCGTAGCACCATTGGGGAAAAAATTAGCGGTTAACAGGGAATTAACAAATTAACATGAGCATTACAGGATTGGAAATGTAACACGCAGCTCTTTCAATTATCAATACCGATAAGCAAGGAGTTACCTTCTTGAACTCGGAGTTCTAAAAGTCACTAGGCGTTAGTTGGGCAGAGGAGGGGCACCTAACGCCTACCTAGTCCCTGGCAGCCAACTAGTCGGCCACCTAAGCCGATTTTAATCTAGGCGTTGGACCCCTGCCTAACATTTAGGCACAGACTAGTCGGCCTCCTAGACCGATTTTTAGAACACTACCTTAACCATAACAGTAATTCACAATAGAACGAAGACGTTTGGAATTGCGGCTTTTTATTTGAGAAACCTCTCATGCATGAATCCAATCACAAGAACAATTAAAGCAAGAGTTCTGTATTCTCATTAAGGGGTAGCATACACATAACCAAGATTGAACATAGTAGACAGAATGTTGTTAGTTTCATATTTGCATTGTGTTGAGAAATGTAGACCACATACATTTGCACAGGGTAAAATAAATAGACTAACCCATCACTTTCGGTCGCCAACCCTCAATGACATCTTCTGGCAGAGCCCGAGTTTTGATGAATGAATCCATGGAGAATATAGTCTGCATGGAAAATTAGAACAAAATTTGAAACAAAAAAACATATCTATCAGAACAGATTCCAGCAGTAGCATTCACATTTATAAGGGATCAAACAACATGAAATGAAAACTAACTTCTTATGCAAAGCAAACATTTTCAGGAAGATGTGCAACTAGACAATACAGTTCCAAGTAACATAGAGGAGAAAGTGTACAAAAAAAAACAGAATTCAGAATGTAATTGGCACATTCTTATTCTTCCAAACTGGAATGGCAAGAAAATGAAACCAGAAGAGTCAAATCATGTTCACTGCAGGAGAAACGTTAAGGTCCTGATGCAGTTGTGGCTGGGGATGATGATGGAGGAATGTGCACATACTTTAGGAGGCAAACGAGCGTTTAAGAGCTTACATTACTTTTTTCCAAATATGAGTTGTTTTATTATAATGATTGTTCTTCTAACTGTATACGTTATGGCAAGCGAATAATTTTGCTTACCTTTCTCTCTCAATCTCAGACTCTCAGCTATATCTCTTTTTGTCTCCATTCTTCTTCAACTTTCCCCTTTTCCTTATTCTTCTAACTCTTTACATCCGCTCTTTCTTCTCTCTCGATATTCTTGCTTTGCTACTGTGCTTTATAAAAAGTTTAATCACATCTGTCACCTTTCTTCTCATGTTTAGTTTCTTAACTATGTCTAGGTATTACAGTGTCTGATGGTCCATGTATTTTTAACTATTCGATAGAAGAATCAAGTTGCTCTTATGCCTACAGACTCTCACCGAATCTACACGTGTCCGAAAGATGTGTGATCCAACAGATATAAGCTTCTACTCCCCTCTTTATTCTTAACAATATCGTATATCAAGCAGCTCCTATAATCTTGGTTAGGTTGTGAAACGAAACTTCATTTCAAGCTATGCAACATTTTAAATGAGTCCGTAGAATGCTTCTCCATTCATTAATGGTTAGACACTTCCACATAGCTCATGAAGAACCATGACTTGACATGGATATCGTATTGATAAAAGCATGGAAGGAATCTGGAAGGAAGTGAACCTGGAACCAACAAGTTTTACTTAACATACCTTCATGTAGGACTTCACGTAGGGAAGTGAATCTGGAACCGACCAGTTTTTGTAATGCCCCAATGAAATCTCTAAGTGGTACAACTTTGGTCCAAGGGACAAGTCTGCAGCAGATATTTGTTTCCCATTCACAAAAGGGCCCTTCAAACGACAAGAGAGATTCAGACAAATAAATATTGGAGACATTATTTCGAATTCACCAGAGAAAACAAATAATCCATTCAAAGTCCTCTTTTTCAACACGCATGTCACTACCAAAAGTGATGATACTATAACCAAACCATCATATCAACAAGCTTTATAACCAAAAGGATAGCACCTGTGACAGAATAGTCCAAGTTGAGACGCACTAATAAACCACGAGGCTAGGTATTTATATGGTGACAGATGGGTCTCAAGTTGCATAAACAAAGGCCCTATTATTTCCAGACCACAGAATCAGCAACTTTTTCCTTGCTTAAAGAAGAAAGTGAAATAGAACTAACAACTAAAAGCTGCCTTAGCCAAAAATAACAACAATTCTAATGATGTGGTAAGACACAGGGCTCACATTTTCTTTGAGATAATCGTTGAAAGCAGTGAGCTCATTCAGTAATGCTTCCTCTGTTCCATCATTAGGGTCTTTGCTTTTGAGAAAACCAATGAAGGTGGAGAAGATCTTCGATCCACTACAAAAAGCAAAACTAAGAGAATAATTGCTGCTCACTAGACCACAATCTGATATTGCAATGTGCACACTTGAAAAGACAATATGTTGCATAAGAGGTAGATAGGAAACAAATAGTAGCCAATGATATAGAATGTCGCAGATGTGCAAACTTGATGACTCTCGAGGCTAAAATTAACATAAATGTCAATAGGTTTTGTAATTACCCAGAGAACATCGAGAAAGACAAACAAGTTTAAAATCAATCCTTTGCATTTTCTGGAGTATTCCATATATTTCCTTTACACTGATAGTTGACTTCTAATGTCATTGCTAAGGTAAGCCGTTGCACTGATCGTGACCATGTTTGATTTCTTGACAAAGAAAAGAAAAGCAATGAAAAGAAAATCAAAGGAAGAAATAACTTGTATGTTCCTTCCATTCTCTACCCTACCGCTTCTTTTGTGTATACACCATTGAATGCTATCATTCACAGGCCACCAGTATGAGATGTAAAGACACTTTCTACAACTCATGACAGAGAAATGTGGAGTGATCACCAACATGCGTCAATTGGGAGGCTTTTCAACTCGTGGTTCAGGGGATTGGAAGTCAGAATCTTCCACAACCACATAGCACAAGTACACACAAACTATTCCAGCTTGAATGCAACTCACAAGGACCTAATACCTACTTGGGAATATCATTTAGAAAACAATCATTCTACAACCACAAACACTTACACAAACATTTATACAAACCCACTCACATTCACATTGGGGCCCACACACACTACACCTCCAGTGTGTGTGGGACCCACCAAAAGATGTGAGTGTGTGGTTGTATAATAATTGTTCAGAAAATGTTCACTCTGAAGAGAGAACATACACTGAAGCCTTCTCAGGTGGTGTTCCCAAAGGTGGATCGGGGAATTTTTCCTCCAGTTCTTGGGTGATGACATCTGAATCAGCAATCCATTTCTCATCAATTTTTATCACTGGAACTTTACCTTCGGGACTTACTTTTAAGAACCTAGATCAAGTACAGAGTTGGTGCATCATTAAAAGGTGACAAAAAGGTGGTAATCGTATAAATGCCAACCAGATAAGCCAGTAGATAAAAAATTACCATTCCGGCTTTTTAGCAAAATCAACCAACTTAATGTCATAGGGGAGATGCTTTTCCTCTAGCGTCAGCAATACCCTTTGCGAAAAGGGGCCTGAAAACCGTTATCCCAAATGAATGCAAACAAGTAAATCCACATCTGCCTTCGATCCAACACTATCCTACGAGTATATTCAACACTCTGCCTATATCTTAAATTAGCCAATTCTAAACAAATGGCAATCAATTATTAAAACCAATCGCAGGTTGAGACAATTGTTCCTCTATTTTCATTAATTGCCCCTTTATAATTAAAATTTCAGCAAGGTAGAACAGAAACATAAGCTTACACTCTGCCTAGATCTTAAATTAGCCTATTCTAAAGAAGTGGCAATCGGTTATCAAAATCAATGGCGGAGTTGACACAATTGCCCTCTATTTTCCCTAATTGCCACTTTATAATTAACATTTCAGCAAGGTATAAAAGAAAAGCTTCAAAAGTATGCTATAACTCTTTTCGTACTCAAAAATTTTCAAGGCTATTTAGCCTTCAAATTTACCACGGCTGTTAATATAGTTTTACTCAGATTTATGCTTGCTTACTTGCGCTTGCTTATTGGATTACTTCTTAGTGCATTTTAAATTCTTACTCAAACTCAAATTTGAGTAAAAACACCTTAAAACTCCCTCCACCCCTGGCACAAACCTATACCAGTCTGAGTTAATCAAGGTGACTCAATCCTTTATCGAAAATTTGAAGGCAATTTATGCCTTCCAAATGTCAAGAAACCATTAAAACATGAAGCTTTTACTTAAATTCATCCCTAGACTTGAGGTTGCCTATTCAAGTGATTCACATTAAACCAAGCTTTCAATCAAACTTATTCAAACCTGAGTAGAAGTTTGAGACTTTGAGTAATGGCTGGTGAATGGCGATGGTCTCAAAGCATCTCCACTCCTACTCAAACTCTCAATTTACTATTCCATGGAAAATGGACTGAACACCCCCTCAACTCCTTGACTCAATCCTAAACCTACATCAAATCAACCTTTACTCAAATCAGGAGTGACTCAAATTCTTACTCATATCTTTAAAAGTCAATTTCAATATACAATATTTACAACAATCTTTCTGTCAAATTCATGCTTACAACATCTCTTAGTCCCATATTAAAACAACAGGAAACCATGAAAATGGAAACCATGAACATTCCTTCTCCCGTGAACCAAGGGGTCGGCTTGCAGGTCAAGACCTCGGAACAGGGATTTGCTCCCTCCTAAGCGTATCTCCAATGAAATAATCAAAATTGGATAATCAAAACTTGCCACCTCATCTTTTGATTATCTATTTAAAGGATTGCTAAGATTAACAACGTGAAGTCCCACAATAGTCCATAATCAAAAACTCATTTTTAGCAGAGAAAGAGAGAGTTGGGAATAAATGTAAGTAAGTGACTCCATTGATAGTGATGAGAGGAGAGAGAAAGGAAAGACAGATAGTATGGTCTCCATTACATATGGTTATCGAAAGAGAAAATATTAGTAGTTTTGGTTATTCAAAAGATAAAATTTAGTTACTGATTAAGTTGTCGCTAAGTTTGGTTATACCGTCAGTCACATTTTGGACCGACATTGCTAACTTTAGAAATCTTTTTGTTTCGATTATGCCATTGGAGACCCTTTTAAGTCCCAGGTTCAAAACTTCTCTTGCCTTAATTGGGCCGCCAGTGGTTGGTAGAACTGATCCTATAGGATTAATCGCGGTGCGCGTAACCTTCCAGACACTTAGGGAAAGGAAAAGAAAGGAAAGGAAAATAAAAGAGAAGGAAAATGAAAGGAAAATGGGAAAGAAAATGTACTGTTCACTACACTCAAAATCTTTATTTTCTTCTCTCTTTCTCTACAACCAAACAATAGGAGGGAAATTTTTTTAATTTTCCTTTCTTTTCCTTTCTTTTCCCTGAGTTCCAAACAGAGCCTTAATAGTTTCCAATTGCCGACCAACCAAACCCGTGAAATTAAGGGCAAAAACTTACAGTCGCCGAGCTTGTTAGGGGTAGTAACGGAAGCTTTGACGCAGACTTCGAGAGGCTCCGACACAGCAGCAGCCGAAGAAGCAGACACCGTGAGTGTTATCCCACGGAGCGTATTCCGCCGTGAACGGCCCGAACCCTTGAGCGGCGATAAGGTGTGAGTGCGGGAAAATTGGAGTTTTCCGGTGAGGTGTTTGATGGTCGTCGAAATAGCCGAAGCCGACGGGTTTATCCTCGCCGTCGACATTGTTTTGTGGCTTTCGCTTGCAGCTGTGGGAAGTAGTGCGGTGTGACGGTAGTGGAATGGATTCTGTTTGTTTGAGCGCTGGTGAATGGCCACGTCACTAGATGAAGGGTCTAGATTGGAAAAAAGTTTTGAATTTTTTTTTGAGAAAAATTGCTGTGTTTTGATTTGTGTTTTTGAAATTTTTTTTGAAAAATAGTAAGGGTAATAAGTGGAGATTGATAGAGAGAAATGTTGAAAGTAGGGAGAATATAGGGGGAATTTTAAAAAAAATTCTTTTTGAAAAACAAAAAGAACAAGGCATAAATTATCTTTAAGTACTCGTCTTGTGAATCGGACAAATTTTTGGGACGAAGGTAATGTTGATATTTTGCATTTTTTTCAAATTTTTTTAATCACCAGAGAAAATTTTAAAATATCAAAATTATCTTATTTTAATCTTTTTAAAAAAGATTTCTAGATTTTTTTAAAATACTTTTTCGATATGATTTTAAAAACAAAAACTAAAGAAGTTTACTAACTGGCGTTTGAAACTCCACTCTAGATTCTTCTGAGTGCAATTTTGTTCACCTTCCTTCAAAGAGGGGAATATTATCTTCCATTTTATTGGTTGAAATGATGTAGGTCCCATCCGTGCAATACGTTTTTGGTAAGCATGACATTACTTTGTGGTAAGATCCACACACTTTGTGATGTGACCACACCATTTCGACCAATATGAATGAGGATAATGTCCATCATCTTAAGTGAATAATGAACAAAACTCAACTTCAACTCTTCATGCACAATTAAAAAATTGTTTAGTTCACATGACCTCAGACATACTCTCAAAAGGCATGTTGGCAATGAAAACTTCACAACTTCGTTCGTTGTGATCTTTAGATTCAACTCTTACTTTTGCACACGGTTTATAAAAAAAAACCCTTTTTTAACAATTTTTACTTGGGCAAATTTCACTCAGACCCCCTGAGGTATCTGACAATGACAGAAGGTACCCCTCAGTTTTCAAAAATGACAGAAACCTCCCCTATTTCGCAGTTTGGGTTTCATTCCGTTAGTTCCGTTAATGAAATTGACGGAAAATGTATGGAAATGTACGGAAAATGAAATCTTCAATTTTATTTAGTTCTACAGCTATCTTAGGGCTCTTATTGAAAGTTTTAGAGCAAAAAATTAATTATGACCCTTTAGAATAAAATGATCAGAAAAATAAGATTTTCGCATCGATTCAAGTGGATTAAAAATTGGAGCACTTAAGTATCTTCTCTTCATTTGGTTCTATGGCTCTCTCAGAGTTCTCATTGAAAGCCTTGGGGCCAAAAATTAATTATAACCATTTAGGATAAAATGATAAAAAAAAAAATCTTCGCACTGATTCAAACGAATTAAAAATTGGACCATTTAAGTATTTGCTCTTCATTTGGTTCTATGGTTTTCTTAGGGCTCTTATTGAAAGCCCTAGAGCGAAAAATTAATTATGACCTTTTAGGATAAAATAATCAGAAAAATAAGATTATCGCACCGATTCAAATGGATTGAAAATTTGAGCACTTAAGTATCTCCTCTTCGTTTAGTTTTACGGCTATCTTAGGGCTCTCATTAAAAATCTTAGAACCAAAAATTAATTATTGCACTTTAGGATAAAATAATCAAAAAAATAAGATCTTCGCACCGATTCAAATGGATTGAAAATTAGAGCACTTAAGTATTTGCTCTTCATTGAAAGCCCTAAACCAAATGAAGAGCAAAATTTTAAATGCTCTAAATTCTAATCCGTTTGAATTGGTGCGAAAATTTTATTTTTTTAATCATTTTATCCTAAATGATCATAATTAATTTTTGACTCTAGGACTTTCAATGAGAGTCCTAAGATAGCTGTAGAACTAAATAAAATTGAAGATTTCATTTTTTGTACATTTCCGTACATTTTCCATCCATTTTACTAACGGAACTAACGGAATGAAACCCAAACTATGAAATCGGGGAGGTTTCTGTCATTTTTAAAAACTGAGGGGTACCATCTGTCATTGTCATATACCTCAGGGGGTCTGAGTGAAATTTGCCCTTTTTACTTTCATTCCTTTACAACTTCACGACTATGGTTATTGTGGGCGAGAAGGCTTGGAGTTTGTGAGCCCAAGTCCATGGAATAACGGTTGTAGAGCCTAGCGACCTCTCATGTCCTCGATTTTCAACATAAATAAATAAGACATTTCAATAAAAGAATCTCGCGTATCATACGTATTACTCAAAAGAGTCTCCCGCCTGTTTATCTTTACAAAAGAGTTCCCAAGTTTAAGAAATTACTCCCTCCGTCCCACTTTGTTTCGCCTGTTTCCTTTTTTGGACGTCCTAAAAAATTGTCTATATCTCACAATCTATAATATTTTATATATTCAATATGGATCTTGTTTGATAGATCTCAATTTATTTTATTAAACAAAGTTTTCGAAATCATAAAAAACATTATAGATTGTGAGATATAGACAATTTTTTGGGATGTTCCAAAAAGGAAACAGGCGGAACAAAGTGGGACGGAGGGAGTACAACATTGGCACTCCGGGCCAAATAAGTTTAAGTACATGTACGAATAAGTCATTGAGTTACAAACGATCAGTCAAAAAGAATTTCTGGAATAATTAAATACAAACTCATCTTTGTCAAAAGAAAGATTATTACAAGATGATTAAGTAACTAAATGATGTTAGCTTCCGAAAGTCTTCACATCCTAGCATACGATGCATGAAAATTACTATCCGGCATTTGAACCTGAAAAGAAAGATTGGATTGAGTTACACTAGCTCAGTAGAATTTTTTTTTACCAATTCTATGTGCAAACATGATGATAAGTGTTAAAGGGTGAAGACCAGAAGTTCGGCTCAATCGATGAACAACAATCAATTCACAGGTGTGCCGACGTTTAATGAGATCATGCTAAGACATGCCATCTAGTTCACTTCCTATCTCGACACGCCTCGCTATCATCAATCTCTATTGTCTGTATTTCCACTCCTTGCGTTACAGTATAATACAACGAGGGTTACCGTATTGCCACCCCTTGCACTACGGAAAGCCCTAACAATTTGGATCACCGTATTACCACCCATTCCGTTACGAGACCCACTTGAGTCTCCGTATTACCACCCCTTGCGTTATGAGACTCTCTAATCCAATTTTCGACCCAAACAACTACTTTCTTACTCAATATGCAAATTTGGACTTTCTCATAACCACATTCATGCAAGGATCATCATACGTTATGCCATTTATACTACCACTATGCCACAAACACTCCCAAGTAATCAATCAATCAACAAGTTACATTTTAACACGTTTTTAATCAAATGAGCTCCTATTCATTTCTTAATAACGGAATGCCAATGGACCAAGGATAACTTCAATGAATCAAAGGAAGTCAATTGGACATGCTTGGAATAGATTTGGAGGTATTCCAAAAGGTTTAGAAGTAATCGAGAGTCAAAACGGTCGATCGGAGCAACATTGGCAAAACTGCCCAGAAAGCCAAGGAGTATCGATACGGTGGAGTTTGGAGTATCGATACGCAAATAATCGTATCGATACGGGAACACTACAATAGATTTCTGAAGCTACTGGAATGCAGATCCTTTCAACGTATCGATACGCAAGCAACCGTATCGATATGGGGACATTATGAACGGAGATTTTGTGCAGAAAACTCAAAAAGTAAATACAACAAAACAACCAACGATCCAAGTACGATTTCTACACTTAATCAACGTATAAACACATAAAAGAGGTAAAGAAATCCCTACGTTGATACAAGGAGCGAAACCCAAGAGATTCGAACGAGCCCTAATTCCAAACTTTTGAAATCAACCGTGATCTTCTTCCCGAGCCTCACCCAACGCGATACGAGTCCGAGGTTGAGTTCTAGAGATGAAGTAGAGATGGATCCTTGGGGTTTTGTGAAATGGAGCAAGGTTTTGAGTGAGAGAGCGAGAGAGAGAGAGAGAGAGAGGGAGAGATAGGACGGAAGAGAAAGAGAGTTTGGAGATGAAATTATCTCCTACACCCTCACACACACACACACACTATATACACTCACATACAAGGCAAATCACACATTACTCCTCTAGTTCCCACTCTTCCACTTCAAACCATAATTCAATTAACCACCAATTAAACCATATTCTTCCAACTAGTCATTTAATAAATATTGCAAGAATTAAAATTATTTGGGTCTCTACACGACCGGAGTGAGTATTAGAATTTTCCAAAGTAAAAAGCTAGGAAGCCTTGGACACTTGAAATGTGCTAAAGATGATAGCGTGGGATTTTTTAGAGTCTAGACTAGAGATAAGGTCAGCTCTTGGTATATGCCCCTGTTGTTGCCATTGTTTGACCAAAATGGAAACAAAAATGTTGTATAAAATTTGCGCACTCGTACAACAATGAGATAATGATAATGATGTTGGTTAAAAAAGATCTTGGAAAATTTAATTTGAATAAAGCTAATCAGAGAAATTTTTTGGCTTTGCATACTTTAAACAAAAAATAGTTTATAAAACTTGAACAAAACGACCAGATTAAATTTAGGGTTAATTACACAAAAAGTTTCTCTACTTTTACTGTATTCTCAATTTTGTCTCTTTAGTATGATTAGTTTGTAATGATTTTAACCTTTAATTTTGTATTTTATTTTAAATGGCCCAATACCAAACGTTTAAGGTTTAAATAATTGTATCAGGATGCCTAACGGTAACGATCCTGGTGTAACAATATCAGAATAAATGAGCTAAGCTAGGTAGTAATTTTGGAGCGCATGGCACGAAAACAGCACGGTACAAGCACAACATGAGCACGAATCAGGCACTGCACGAGTTCGGCATAAGTATGACACGAGTGCAAACTGCAATTACAAAAATATGATTGATTATCAATCATGAATACTAAAATAATACACCCGAAACACTAAATTATATATAAAAGCAAACTTGAAAATGACCAACCCATTGAGTCTTTAACATTGCATAGCCATACAAAAGTAGACTTGAAAATGACCAACCCCTTGAGTCCTTACCATTGTACAACCATACAAAAGTTGTAACGATCCGAATTTTTGATCCAATTTTTTTTAAAATTAAATATTTTATTAATTATACTGTTAAACTAGACTAATCTCCCCATTGTTTTTAAAATTTTCGGCAGAGAAAGGGAGAGAAGAGGTGGAGTCAAGGGCGGAGCCAATGGTGGGCTGGCCTAGGCTATAGCCTAGGTGAACTTAAGAAAAACAAATGTAAAATTTTAGCTCATCAATTTTAGCCTACCTCACTTTCTTGTGCATTTTATAATTATTTACATTGAAAGAGAACTTGTTACAGATATCGACTCAGATTTGGATAATAAATGATCTCTACTCATTAAAACATCGTAGGGCACAACTTCAGTAGGGTGCACATTCAATAGTGTACGATTTCTTGTATTTTTCTTTCATTCTTTTTGAACATTTACATATCTATATATATGTACAAGTTTGCTGGACATTAATTATAAAATTCTTCTTAGTTCATGTATATAAATTTTGTGTTAGCCCAGGAGAGATTAGATTTCTGGTTCCGCCATTGGGTGGAGTGTCTTGCACCCAAACTCATCACATGCCGACCATGCAGGAGCCAAGTTAGCAGCCGAAATAAATAATCTGGAGGAGAATAACAGCTGAGTTAGACAACCAATGTCGGCTATGGATCCAATTCTCGAGTTAGTGGAGGTAAGTAATAATGTTGGTTTTCCAATATCTCATGGGCTTGATTCAATAGTGCAGGATTAACTAAGTTCAGAAGTGGAAAATGAAACGCCCAGTCCTAAAAGTATAGCCCAAGAGAGTGAAGTCCAGGTTATTGAAAATCAGGAATGGATCGTCCAACAACAGGAACCTGAAAAGAATGATGCTGCCAATATTAGCCTGGGGTTGCTTGAATCCAACAGTCAACTTCGAGATTCTTAGGTGAAAGGAATAAGTCTCCAAGTGGCGTTGCATCCAAATGATACAAGGAAAGAGTACCAGAAAAAGTTAAGAAGACAAAAGTATGACAACAGCCAAAGCCAAAATCTTGAGGAAATCCAAGAGGAGGACAACATAGAATCTGATTCAGATGAACAAAGGCAGGCCATGCTAGCTTATGCGCTTCAAACTACCACTGACACAGGTAATAGACTGGGAATAAGATATGAGAATGGTGACATCAGAGCAATAAAAAAGATGATTGAAATTGAAGCTAAGGACTATTTTTTACTTTAGAGAAGTAAATCTTCCAAATAAAGTCCTGAGAATTAACCTCCCCTCAATGCCATGAAAATAATATCCTGGAATATAAGGGGTTTGAGGAGCTCAGTCAAGAAAAGATTCTTAACAAATTTGATCAAGGAAAGAAATCTAGCTGTAATGATGGTTCAAGAAACAAAGATAGAGGGATTGGAAATTGAGTCTGTGCAGAGAATATGGGATAATTCTGAAGTGGAATTTACTGAATCTGAAACAGTGGGGTGAACATGAGGTGTTGGTCTTATTTTTTAGGGGTGTTTTTTGTTGTCTCGGAAAGGATATAAGTTAGGGTGTCTGTCTCTGTTGGGGTGCTTTCAGTTCGGGTTGTCTTTCTCTGGTCATTGGTTTGGCTTTTCTTTTTGAATCTGTCTTGGTAGTGGATGTTCCATGTGGGAAGTTGCCAAATTTTGAGAGTCAATACAATCATGTTTTGAGGTCATTTCTTGATCTCGGATCATGGTAATATGTTGATGAGGCCTGAAGTGAATGCTTTTGTCAACTCCATCACACTGGAGGGCTAAGAGTTTTGTTTTTGGTCATGCTATATTGTCTAGAGGTTCAATTTTTTGATGAGATCCGTTTGTTGCTGCTTTTTTCAATTCCAAATCTCTAGAGGGCTAAGAGCTGTTGAATTTTTGATAGATGAAATGTTTCTTTCTGTGGCTATTTCTGAGGACTAAGAGTTGTTTGAAGGAGATTCAGAACTTTCTTAAGGTCTATCCTGATGCAACATTGATCTTAGGAGTTTTAAGAATGGAAGGTTTCTCTTTTCAACTCCCAATTCGGGAGGGCTAAGAGTTCTGAAGGTTATCACCTTATTTGCTAGTCCTTTAGCTACTCTAGGTGTGTTTCTGAAGGTGTGTTCACTTGCATGCTAGTACTATATATGCTCCAAACGTGGGCTAAGAGTTGTTTGAAGGAGATCAGAACTTTCTTAAGGTCTGCTTTGATGCAACATTGATCTTAAGAGTTTTAAGAATGGAGGGTTTCTCTTTTCAACTCCCATTTCGGGAGGGCTAAGAGTTCTAAAGGTCCGGTTATCGCTTTATTTGTTAATCCTCTAGCTACTCCAGATGTGTTTCTGAAGGAGTGTTCACTTGGTAGTACTACATGTTCCAGATGTGCTACTGAAGGGCTTCACTGCTTAAGTTGCTAGCTGATTGAAGGTTACTCCAAAGTCGATTTCATCCGTGAGAGTTTGATGATGTTAGGAGTTGATAATGAGTTGGGTGTTTGCTTGTGCTGGGTTGAGTTGTCTCCACTTCTGTAGTGGTTTTTTAAATTTCTCATTGATTTCTTTTCTTTTCGTTTCTTTTTTCCTTTCTTGCGCCCATCTCTTTGAACCAAGTCCTTCTTGTATTCGGAGTTTGGCCTCTTTGATGTACCCTTTGTCGAGCAATAATAATTTTGTTGTCATTAAAAAAAAAAAAACTTACCACATGCCTATGTCATCCTATCCTATTGTTCTAGCCTTGCAAGTCTACTTGTAAGAGAAAGGGTGAAAACAGATGGATATTTATCCAATCATCATTATCATCCTACACTACCCTAAGTTCTAGCCATCATGTACCCATGTGCCTAGATGTGTGGTGAGCAAGAAAATCAGAGAGAGAGAGAGAGAGAGAGAGAGAGAGAGAGAGAGATTGCCGCGAGAAGAGAGGGAGAGAGAGATTAGATTTCCACCATATTTTTCCTCCCACATGAACCATCATCATGACCTATATATTCACCTAGGATAGTAATGAGGAAGAGTGGTGAGCAAGAAAATCAGAGAAAGAGAGAGAGAGGAGAACCGGTTTGGGGTGAGAGAGGGAGAGGCCTTGGTTCCCTGTAAATACCTCCATCCTCCTCACATTTCTTTCACACCTCACCTCTTCATTTCTTCTCCTTTTTCTTGCATTTGTTTGAGTTTTTAAAGAGAAAAAGTGAGAGAGGGAGGGAGAGAGAAGGAAAATTTAGTTCCAAGCCCATCACTGCTCCACCACTCAAAATCACTCTTTGATCTTAGTTCTCAAAAAAAAAAAAAATGTCTTAGAAGTACTGTTGTGTTTTCAAGGAAAAAAGAAGAAGAAGAAGAAGAAGAAGAAGAAAGCTACTTTATTTTATTTTCGATCGAGCCGAAGCAACGTTACTCCATCGACATTTCCATCTGACACACTTGTAGCTGTACTATTGCCTAGAATAACGGGAGAAACCTCCTATCTACTCACCTAAATATAGTAGTACTACGTGTTCGTTGATTTTAAAAAATACTGAAATTATGCTTGAATGATAAATGCATGAAAAAAAAGAAAAGAAAAGAATATATATACATATTAACAGTGGAGGCGTAACCTCCTGGAAAAGTTAATTAGAGGGAATAATCTTAAAAGGCTAAGCTACTGTTATTTATCACTATTTGTTATCTTTGATTGCGAAAAGCATGATTTTGAGTTAGTTACAGGAAATTGGATTTCGTTGTTATCAAATGATAATTGGTTAGTTGTAAAGCATGATTATCCATTACATGATAGGAATATTGCTCTTTGATTATGTGCCACTATGATTTTTGATTGGTAAGTAGAGAAGCATGAAAAAAGTAAGATTTATTTAATACCGCATGTTTTTGCAAGCTTTGAAATAATAAAATGAATGTGAGAAAATGATGCATTGTTTATGAGACACGAGAAACGAGACGAAAAGAGACGAGAAACTGAAATGTGAAAAAGATTGATGATTGTGTGTGAGCATGAGAGTCTGATGGGATCAGTAAAGCTGGTCGGTGGAATCATGACTCGGGTGTGCGTGTGTGAGCATGAGAGCCCGATGGGATCAATAAAGCTGGTCGGCGGAATCATGGCTTGGGTGTGCGTGTGTGAGCATGAGAGCTCGATGGAATCTGAAATGGTTAGCAGAATCATGGCTCGGGTGTGTGTGACCTAGGAGCCCGATAAAATCTGAAAGGATGGTTAGCGGAACTAGTGTCGTGTGAAAATGGTGAAAGAGCCAATGAAATGAATACGACTGAGAGCCCAATGAAATCTGAAAGAGACGGTTAGCGGAATCAGTGCTTTTGGGTGGAACAAATTAGCCTGGGAGCCCAATGGAATCTGAAAGATGATTAACGGAACTAGTGCTTGAAAAAATAAAATGGAAAGTGAAATCGATACTGATAAAATGATGACACTAATTACGATACGCTGCGTTGGCTCTGAAAAGACATTGACACTTTTGTTGAATTATTATTTATATGTTGAACTGTTAAATCTCTGATCGAGTTTTACTTTGCAAAGTTATATATTATTTTTGCTAAAGTATGAGACATATAGGTAAGAGTTAGATATTGAGCTTAATTGCTCACGGTGCTACTTTTTGTGGCCTTGACATCTCATGCTAGAGTTTAGAGATATACAAGTATAGTATTATCCATCAGAAGAGTATGATACTGATTAGAGTCTTGCTGAGAAGGAAGAAGGATACGAAAAGTAGATTATCTTAGTGTCCACCTCTATCCGTTAAATAGATGTAATTTGAATTTATGGATTTTTTTTTAGAGTTTGTAATGACCTTATATTCATTTCTATTTAATAAATATTAGAAATTTATTAAATTAACGTTCCCAGAAATCGGGGCGTTACAAAAGCTACAAAAAGGTGGTGTGAGTGAGTTTTCTCCTCGTGCATGTGTAGTTAGATCCAGGATGTCGTGACACAACTGCATGTGGAGGAGAGGGTTTCAGAGGCATTGTGACGACATGACTCCCCGGGTGGGAGCATTGTGTTGCCTATGCTGTGGCGGGAAAACATATGGCTTATTTGGAAATTATACACACGCCGGATTCTCCAAATTCAACTGTTCCGTTACCTGAAAAAGAAAGCATCAGAAATAACTCAATCACGTGTTAATCGAGTCTCCATGCTGCAACTAGCCCTACCACGATTGGTTCAGGGCCAGCTGTTTCTTGAGGATTCGCATGCATGCGTATCTTCCAGCAGGCATAGAAAATTAACAAAGTTGGTATTGAAAATTCCAACAATAATCCCTCCAAATATATACGTAGCGGATGGCTCCTCTTTCCAAAAACACCTTCCAATAGTGCTCGACTTGGGCTCTGACACAATGTGAAGAGAGGAGGACGACCCAAATAGTGAGTGCCAAACTTGCTCTAATGATGAATGATAAACCACTCCCTGACCTTGAACCTGATCAAACCACATCCGTCAATTAGTTCAACTATTAACAATTTGCATGTATGATGGATGTATCATATTATTACAGATTGGGAAAATGTATAAATTTCACAAATTGTCCATCTATTTCTACTGGATTGGAAAAATGTAAGGACTTTTCTTGAACAATATTTTCCCCTTGAATTTGTTCTTATATTAGTAGGTTTGACAATGAGAGAAACATAACTGACGTGGACGTTAGTATTGTTGACAGGTCACCTACCACATCATCCGGTAAGTCAAATCGGTAACAAACAGCCAAGCCGTGCTCCTTAACATTTCTCTTCAGATACGTGTTTCATATCTAGACGAATAAATTCACCAATAATCTTGAGAATTGATTTCCACCCTCTTTTTTTAGTATCAACACTCCCTTTTTTACCTTTATCCACAAGAATTTACTCTGTTGCCATTTTTTGATACACTTTTTCACGTATCCGAGGTTAATATTGTAAATTGATAATGATAAGGACAAATTAAGAGAGTGCGAATTGTGCAGGCCCATAATTTTTGTTTCCACTGAGCTTGGTTAGGCCTGATTTCGGGATTTGCAAGCCTCATGGGCCTGATTTGTAGGCCCATAAGTTTGGTTTCATTCTGGTTAGGCCTGATTTACCAGTCTCATTCTTTTCTCTGTTCCACCAAATTTGTTTTTGAATCCAATGCCTGATTTTCAAAAAAGAAAAAAAAAAAAAAACTACAACAAATCCAATGCCTGATTGATTAATTAATAGTAGCATTTTATTAACTAAAATCTATATAATAAAATGTGTTTTTTTTTTTTTTTTTGGATTTATAGTGCAAGGTGATTACAAGCTGCAAACATCATGAAAAAATTTAAAACAATTTCAAAAATAAAATTGCTAGCGTTGAACACATCATTGTTAAAGTATAACTATATTTTTCACCGATTTACGATTTATTGCATAACATTCCGCCGAGGTAGGCTACTAAGCCCTGGTATTCAATTAACAGATGCCAACCTAATCTTCCTTAGAATAGCTTCTGCAATTGAACATGTCGGATCCTCAATTTTTATCGATTTCTTCTTCGTTACCGGGTTAGGTCGACCGCACAGCTCTTTTTTTGGCGTTATGACCACCATGTTTTCTATTTTTCCACTGAGTCTAGGTTCCCTTCTTTAATGAACTTTTTTGACTGAACCCCTATATTTCAGAAAAATATTTTTGTCTTTATTTACTTTCTTCCATGTGAGAAATCCATGTCATTCACGTTTAATGCTAAAACCTTTGTACTCCAATTATGACAACATTCTAAACAAAAAAAATGTCGTTGTCATTTGTCAGGGAAAGCCCGACACATTTTGTTGAGGGATCCGTCTGGCGGCACAATACGTTTGACATGACAATCATAGTTATTGATACCGTTTCGTACCGGCCGGTACGTATCGTTTTGACGAAAAATCGGTACCCTAACCCCCAATTTCGTTCTGGTCTTAATACCGGCCCTTACCGGTCGGTACTGGACTTTTCGGGAAATACTGGCCGGTATCGGGATACTGAAAATTCCGGCCGAAATTTTGCAGAATGTTTTTTTTTTTTTTTTACGTTACGTTTTTCTTTTTCTGGTCCCAAAAAAAAAAAAAAAAAAAAAAATTTCAGGATTTTTTTCCCAAAAAAATAAAAAAAACGTTTTTGGGCTTAATCATAGTACGTGCGCGAGGCTTAGATCTCTGATTTGCACCCCCTGCGCATGAATAACCCATGACGCGCACCCGGTTAATTAGTTTCCGAATCAATTTTTTCAAATTGCCTTCGGCCATGGCACATTTTTTCGAGAGCGCGAGACCTCTTATTGGGTTCTCATTCACAAGTTCACCAGTGTGCAAAGTCATTTAAAGTGGAAAAGAGTTTTGTAACTAAGTAATGTGGGACTAGAGATATTTTATGATGAATTGTATGACATGGGGGATTTTTTTGAATTATAATTATATATAATTATTATATATATTGTAATTGCGGTAAATTCGAAACGGTATCCAGTACCTGACCGGTACTGGTACGGGTACGTACCTTACCAGTAGAAAAATCAGTACCCTGTCTGAAACGGTATTCAGAACTATGATGACAATTACAATAGTTGTGTGATATATATGTCCTTTGCTTTGGTTTCTTATTCACGTTTTATTGCAATTTCCTTAGCCTTTTTGTGACATTTAATGAAAGACAATGATACACCCACCGCCCACTGCCTACCGCTCTGTGCACTGCATGCTTTCCGGGTCCACTCCGGGCACCAGACGGCCGATCCGAACCGTTCAAAAATTCTAAAAAAAGAAAATCAAGTGGACCTACGCGAAAATAAACGGCATCCAACGTATGTAAGTGCTCGATTCGAACTTCCAAAAATCAGATGATCCGAACCATTAAAAAATGAAAAATTGGTTCGAGCACTTACACACTTCGGATGCCGTTGATTCTTGCATAGACCCACTCGATTTTTTTTTTTTAGAATTTTTGAACGGTTCGAATCAGCCATTCGGTGGCCGGAATGAGCTCGGCGAGCGTGCGGTGGGAGAAGCGGTGGTTGGTGGGCGATGGGTGTATCATTTTCGTTTAATGAAATAAACGTTTGGAACGGTATGTTTAGGTGACAAGGGGCTCCACATAAAAATGACTTGTCTGCGGTTTAGGTTTAGGACGGTCTGTTTAGGTGACATGGGGCTCCACAAAGGAAGTGACTTGTTTGCAGTTTAGGTTTGGACTGCAGATGTGCAGTTCAAGTGATCGCAATCATCGAATAGTATTTTCAACAGTTCGGAATTGTTAATTGTCAATATAAATGTTTCAGATGGGACTGCACACTCTTCTCGGCAGTCAACTGCAAAGAAGACGGATCCCTCAACAAAATGTGTCGGGTTCTTGACCGATTTCTAGACCTAAAATAATGGGTTGCCTCAAGCGTAGGGCTGAGACCGATGTAGCACAATACCCGGTAAGACCGGAGTCGAATCCACTAAGGACGGTGAAGTGTGTGTTGTGGAACCTCGAGTTGTAGTATTAAAATAGTTCTTAGGTAGCCACCTATTGTCTTTTAATTGATTAATTAACTAATACTAACACATAACTTGCTCAAACGATTAAAAAGAGAGGCATGGTCGTAGGGAATCCAGCGCTCGCTATCCAATCAGAATCCGCTCGCTTTTCAATGTTATAACAAATGGTTAAATTTAGGGAGAATTGAAAACTCCGAAGGATGCGAATCCTAAGTTGCCGGAATCGTACACAGCGGTGAACAGATTTTGGTCCCCTGTTCTTGCTCACATGAGCCCTGGCAATACCTCGAATTTGTCCAACGGACGTAATTTTCACCAACTAAATTATTTAATTAAATTAATGTGCGAAAAATTGTGAAACGAATCCTAATTGGGTCACGGTGTGCCTTTACTCAGCGACGTGACCAAACCTCAAAAAAACTACTCATTATTAAAAATAAAAGGAAAGAAACTCTAGAATTAATCATGCTTTTATTAGGCAAGATAAAAAATAAATAAATAAACAAAAGACAACAGCTAATTGAATACCAACGAACAATTTTAATAAAGAATATAAATCAATACAAGTTACCGAAATGCAAAGATTTAAACAAAACTTCAAAAACTTACAAAAAAAAAAAGACTCAGAAGAAAATTGAACAATATTCGAAAACAAAAGAATCAATTACTGATGGCAGCCCGTTCTTCGTCTTCTGCATCCGACTAAGCACTGGAGGCGGGGGGGCTGCTGCCCCAAGGGGGCAGCAGAGTGCTGCTGTCCCGGCCTTCCGGGCCTGCTCCGGTCTCGTTTCGATGATCTGAAACGTTCACTTTGTAGAGCTCGTCGAGTAGAATAACTATGCAGAAAATCAGCTTAATTGGATATCATTAAGTGCCTGATCGGAGCCCATATAACTCTCGGTCCATGGGTTACAATGGATTTGATTCAGTGTTTCGGATTCATTCTTTTTAAGATAAAAAGATTCCGATCAGGCACTTAATGATATCCAATTAAGCTGATTTTTTGCATAGTTATTCTACTCGACGAGCTCTACAAAGTGAACGTTTCAGATCATCGGAGCGAGACCGGAGCGGGCCCGGAAGGCCGGGACAGCAGCACGCTGCTGCCCCCTTGGGGCAGCAGCCCCCCCGCGTTGTTGCTGGGCTGTCAAAACTCAAAAGTGAAGTAGCACCTGCTTTGTACCGTGGGAAGAGAGTCGTCAGAGATCTTCCGTTCTTTTTTTCTATTTCTTCTCCCAAAAGCTGCTGCCTCCCTTTATAATAAAAAAAAAAATCCTATTCCTATCCTCCGTCCTTCTGCCAACCTCCAACAAAACTTATATTTCTTTTTTTTCCTTTTTTTTAAACCGATTTTTATTTTCCTCTCGTCAAAAATAAAAGTTGGGCCCATCTGGAGATCAAAGTGCACGTCCAAAATTTCATACACTAGCATATTGCTTTGGGCCCATCAATACATGAACGAATATTATTATTCTGCTTCCCATTTCTCGTCCAATAGCACGTATAGTAGGAGGAAAAATCATCAAGCACAATCTACGATTCTTTTAATTTGATTAACCACGGTTTTAACATATTAAGCTTCAAAAACACCTACAATACAAAAATCAAGCATTAAACTCTGAGTAACGATACAAACGGGCTTAGTAAGGATAAATTAGGAGGCGCTAATGTGAACATTTACGCGCCTATCATCAGGCTTTTCCTGACAAATGACGACAAGATGTTTTTGTTTAGAATGTTGTCATAATTGGAGTACAAAGGTTTTAGCATTCTAAAGGTGAATGACATGGATAGCTCACATGGAAGAAAGGAAATAAAGACAAAAAGGCAAATAATGAATATTAATTGTGTACCATGTCAAAAAAAATATTAATTGTGTGAGTGCAATGAAATACAACTAGAATGGTAGCAACTAGCTAGAGTAAGACGGTCGTTAATTCGTAGAGCTGATACAGGAACCAAGTTATTTGAATTTGATCTTGTAGTTGTTTATTAAAATCTTGTTCAAGATCAATCGGTTATATGTAGGGATGACAATGGGGTTGGGCGGAGTCGGATTTAGCGTTCCTCAAACCCGCCCCATTCTATATCAGATCGGCGTTGGAGCGGAAGAAATCAGAGAGGTACTGGGGTCGGGGAATAATCGAGTCTCCATTCACTGTAATAATTTGACTAATTTTGTTCTTTTTAGAGGATTTTGACAAAAAAAAGATATTGATGATTAATGAAAGTTAAAGAAAAGTAGAAATAAAGAAAACAAAGACATAAACTAGTGTTTTTTAATTGGTATATTGCTCTTAATTATTATATCAAAACAATGAAATTTATTTAGACATATACATACAAAAATATAAATACCTATAATCGGAGTCGGATCGGATTAAAATGGCGTAGGAGAAGCAAATACCACCCCCCACCCCATTTACTTATTAGATTGAGGAATACCTGCTCGGATTGGGATCGAGGAGGTTGGAGGCGGGGACGGGTGTAGGTAATTGCCATCCCTAGTAGTTATATGAACAAATCAAATTAACTTGAATATCTTTTTTTACAACCTTTAAAATCAAACTCGAACAAGTTACTACTCAACTTATTGAACTTATGATTTATAAAAATCAACTTCAATCCACTTGAAATCAACTCATGTTCAGCCCGATTAACGTTTGGTTATGATTGACTCCCATGATAAGTACTGAAAAGACAAGGTAAGCTCTAATACATTCTCTAATCATTAATTTTTCAAATCAAACTTGAATAATATGTCAATATCATTTGGCTCGTTAACCAGTCTTATCTGTATGACAGTCTCTTAATTTTGGGAAGACACAGGTGGGTCCGTTAAGAATTTTTTTTTTTTTTGGTTAAGAATTCTTATGAATATATTCTAAGATTCCTTGAAATTCCTAGAAGATATATAGCTTCACGAAAATATGATTTTAAAAAGTTTGGGGTTGCAGTGCTTTCGAGACCAGATTTTAGACTCAAGGGCTTGTTTGTTTAAGGGATTCAAAACTTCTGCGCACGGTTCCCAATAAATTTTCTCTATCATTCTCTCTTCACTCATTATACTTTAAAATCTCCTTCAAAACCTAAACGAACAGGTCGACTCTAAAAGTAAACCTTTTATAGTAAACCCGACTAACTGTTACTCTAATATAATATTCTCACAGCTACAGTAAAGTAGGCTTACCGAAAAATCACTTCTTGCCAAAGGGCCCAAACTATTCCAATGGCTATCGCAAACACCCTCAAATTCTTTGCAGTCGCGAGATCCATTAGTTTGCTGAATATATGAGGAGCTGACTTTCTAATTAATCAAATAAAAATCAACATATTAGTAATTCAAATTAATTTTCCATAATCCTGTCCTCTATTTGGCTAATATGAAAGGGATTACAATGACCTCGTCCTATGAAAGGCCAAATGCCAAATGGCTCACCCACACCAGAAAAGGAAACCCTACCTGATGCACTACCTATATAGGGAACCATAAAAAACTAGGACTAATGGATAGGTTGGCAGCACAATTGTTTCGTGGTTAATTAGGTTAGGTACACCTTAAACAAAAAAAGATAGGTACACTACACCCAGAAATCTTAGGATTCAAAGTTGCATAAGAGAAGTCTCCCTAGTAAAAAAAAGAGAGACTTTTTTGTCACTCAAATCCATATAAGAAGAGCAAGACTATCTCACCGCTCTGGAAGTGTATTTTTGCACCAAAAATACACTTGCAGAAGAATGACGTTAACAAAAAAGAGAGTGGCAAAATTATTTCCCATTTTGTTAATCCAATGTATAGTGGTTTTCCAACAAATAAGTCTTCTTGTCAACCACCCACAACCAACTTTTTGAATCTATGGATTGCTCAATACACCAACTTCAAATCTATGGATTGCTCAATACACCAATCTATTGAAAAGGTATAGTTATGTTTGTCCATGTAGTCATTAATTGTCGTCCTTTCCAACTGCCTATAAAATTGTCCTGTACGTATCACGTATAGTATGTTCCACCCTCTAAAACTTTCAATAACCACTTTCCACTTCCAGTTTAAAACAAAGATTTGTTGATGCATGTAGAGAGATTCTTTGACATGGAATTTGTCTTGGAATTTGAGATATCGATTTTGGACTCGGTGGCTCTGTAGTGCAGCAACGTACAAAGAAATATTATAGTGTGCTTCAATGTGATCCTTCGAGAGATACAGTATCATGATCCGAGTCGATCATTTTTATAGAGTTTGCCGAGAACTTTGCTACTTTTCTATATACATACGGCAATTAAGAAACTTAATTCCATTAATTTCGTTATCCAAGCATCGCGTTTTAATGCAATTTCAAAGTGTTGGTAAAATCTCCAAGAATCCACACAAAAATGTGTTAGAACTTTGGTTCACAAATATCATTTTATAATTAACAAGAATCATTGGACCACATGAACGCAGAAACACAAATAAGAAAAACATGAGAGCACGGAAATAGTGAAAGTAGGAAAGATGTTGCCTGTGAGATTGAGAGTCGTGTAGTCACTGTCTTAAGGTTAATATTCCTCCCCTCGTGAAGGTTCCACCGGAGTGTACTAGCCCCAAGATTAAACCCAAGCGCTCACAAGCATTCCTCGCTCGATGTTCATGACCACCGGGAGGTTTGAACAAGTCACGAACCGAGTTGCCCAACTCTATAAAAATAGTATAAGAATATTCTAAAAACTCTCTTTCATTATTTGTGTATACTCTCCAAATACTTTCTTCACTTCCACTCCTTTTCACACTTGTCAAAACTCATATATATAGAGGTTATTGGGTTAAGACCCATTTATTGACACACACATACACACACACACACATATATATATATATATGTATATAATGATAGGAATAAATATCACTTTTATGTTTTTGTAACCGACAACATTTATGCATTAATATTGTAACGGAGAGGTAATGATAGGTAATAAGTATTTTAATTTATTTTTATTAAAAATCTTTCAATGTTCCAACAAAATGAACCCTTAAAGGTTGGCGAAGTGATATCTAAGTTTCTTAGGAATTAAGCTAGCCAGCCATGGTCTGATATTTGACTCCAGCCTACATGTTATCAATTCATGTCTTGGGTCATTAATTCCATAGGAGACTTTGCCCGGGCGTTAATTACTCCAACTAGTGAACGATGGAGATGGTCTCTCTCTCTCTCTCTCTCTCAAATTAATTGGTCCACCCAACCGAATATTAATTGGTCCAATCAGAAATTCAACTAAGTTGATGAACAATTTGGTTAAGCATATAGCAACGTACGTACACTGCAATTAAACAAAACTGGCCGGTTTGACAAGGTACGTAATTGGAACAGATCAACTCGATCTATCATCACTCGGCCTCTGAATTTTATTTTAATTACTATCTCTGTGGTATGCAGTGGCGGCTCTACATGAGTACTAGTTAACATGGGTGATCAATTTCGAAGCGTTACTGATCAAAATGATTCCGCGTAGAAGATGATGACTTATTCCCAATTACAGTACTTTTTTTTTTGTTTTTGGGGTAAGTATTCCCAATTACCTTCTTAAAATGGGAATTTGAAAATTGACAAACTAATATCTTCGTAACATTATTCCGCGTAGAAGACAATGACCTTTTTTTTTTTTCCCACTCGTGGATAATATACAAAATTTTGTGTGACCCTGGACAAAACTTATGGAGTCGTCGTCGCAACAGGTGGTAAGATTAATTTTTGAGTTGAACTTACTAATCAAGGAAATTCATGATCAAAGTACTTCAGCTAGCTTCTCCATCTTAACCAAAATGCTAAGGCAGTGAGGCCCCGTTTCGCAAAAGGAAATATGTATTTATTTTTTAAATTAAAGGTGATACATTGTGAGAGAATCATAATATGTCTCATAAAGCGAAAAATAAATTCGTTGTCTTTTCAGTATTTGCGGTCATAGCCAACCATTTCAAAACAACCTTGCCCTATACATCAACCCTAGCATTTCGCTCCATGTTTTTTTTTTTTATATAACAAAATAGTACATGGGTTAGAGAAAATTACGGCAAGAAAATAATTAATTAAGGAGAACGGGAAAATAAAAAAAAAAAGTTATCCCCCAAATAGATTAGCACATACTACTTGACCAGTCATGAATTTCCAATACCCAAGTAGCAAGACACCAATTAAAATAGATATCCAAAACCAAAAAAAAAAAAAAAAAACCCGCGACGTTTGATTGTGCCATGTTTGACTGCTTACATTAATTTGATAAAATTTTTTTGAACGGCAAAGAAATTTTATGAATGGTATAGGCCGAAATTTCATTGTGGTTCAATTTTGACCAATATTGAGAGATCATGCAATTAACTCCATAGGATGTCTAATTTAATCTGTCGAATAGTGATCAAGAAACTACATATCAATCAATCATCGATTAATATATACTAAGCAAATGTGGTCTCAGATTTTTCATTAATTGAAATTGAGAGAGAGAGAGAGAGAGAGAGAGAGAGAGAGAGAGAGAGAGGGAGAGAGAGAGAGAGAGAGAGAGAGAGAGAGAGTTGGGAAAAAATTATTCAATGCCGCATGGTGGTCCAATTTATCTTTCCAACACACATTTGTGTGGTTCCAACTACAAAATGTTGAGCCCACACAAATTTTTTTGTTTGTCCAACATATCGAACGGGTGCAACGTTTGTTACATTGATTGATTTGTGGAATTAATTAGGCCCCGTTCTACATTCCAAAACAAGTAGTTAAAAAATACGGACCGATTTTCAAACTTAAAAATAATGGGTTTACGAAAATAATTTTTCAAATTGTTTTGCAGGATTTGATAGATCTCATCCATATTGCATATATTTTTTTATTTAAGCCTTTTTTAAACTTAAAAATTACAAATAAGTACTTATTTTTTTAAAAGGGTAAACCGAAACACGACCTTAGCTGCCGAAATATGCGTTTGCTCTGGATAATAAAACTTTGTGTGACCCCACCAGATAAAAGTTCATCAGGTAGTTGAGTAGATACTTTCTCCATGTAACTAACCAAAGTGGGACTGGGGGCGCTGATGTCCCTTCAAGGGACAGCAGCGTGCTGTCCCGGCGAGGGGGTTCTGCTTCGGTCTCTCTCCTAATTAAGGAAGTGAGAAAGTGCAATTTTCTTGCCCTCTTTCACCGAACACTGTCCTTTCATGTTTTGCAGTCGTAACCAACCATTTCAACCTAGCCCTATGATATCAACCCTAGCATTTTAGGCCATGTTTGATTGCTTATAATAAAAAAATAAAGGTTGTGGGAGAGGCGATAGAAATTAGCCTGAAGTAGGTGCAAGCAGACAAGGAATACCTTGGATCAAAAAAAAAAAAAAAACACAACGAGGGAACATGCATTTTTTTTTTTATCAACAAAACAAACTTTTATAAAACTCGATAAGATTACATTGAGGGAGATGCAAAAAGCACAACGTTGCTTAGCCGCCAAAAAGAACGAGAAAACAAACTAAAAACCATCCAACCGAGGGTTGGAAGATAACATAAACTTCTCAATAACACAACTATGGTTTCAGCTTTCGAATACCATCAACATAACCCTTAAATTCCTCCACTGTGTAAATCTTGATCTCAAATGTGGTCTTCAATCCACATAGCCACTTTAGGTTTAATACCATCCCCAATCTCCCTATATAACCCTTGAAGAAGTATTGTTGAAGACAATATTAGTCCTCACTGGCCATAAGGACCGAAGGGTAGCATAAAAACAAGCTTCCTAAATGTGTTTCTCCAGATTTCGAAACCTGCTGTCTGACCACCACGCTACAAGGTCGATTTGCCAAGGAAGAACATACCCAATTTATATGCCACCAGTCCATAATGACTGACCATCCATACCTTCCATAGGATGAGTGATTTAATCTAACTAATACTAGCGATCAAGGAATTACTGATCAAGGGTTGGGATGGCGAATTGGGCAGGGGTTTGTTCAGGTGGGGCGACAGATCGAGAGACAGGCGGCATTTCGAGTTTGGGGGTGTTTTAGGGTTTTGTTGGTCTTTGACTAGCTCTTGGGTCTTGGGTACTTATGGAGATTAAGTAATTTTAATTTTTTTGTGCTCTTATCCTTTTAATCTCTATAATTTTTGAATTTAGTGATTAATAAAAATTTTTGCTGATCAAAAAAAGAAATTATTGATCATATCACAACCCCATGGTTAGGCCTGTCAATAGGCTGAATCCGATCTAGATCCGACAAATTTGAATCCGATAAGACTCAAATTCGATAGTGGTAATCCGAATCCGAAAAATTCGGATCCGCTCCAAAAATCCGAATCTGATCCGAAAACTTTTTACTTCAAAATTTTTAGCAAAAAGATTTATTATTTATATATATTCCAAAGAATTTTAAATAAAAATACAACTTCTTAAACATTTTTTTTCAAAATAAAAAATTTACAGGTTTTTTTAAAAATATTTAAAAAATAAAATTTCGGATTGGATTGATAACGGATTTAATTCGATCAAATCCGTATTTGGATGACCGGATTTGTATCGGATTTTTCGGATCAAATCCGGTCTATTGACAGGCTTACCCATGGTATATGACATCCTATGTGTTCTGTGGTATTGATTGAATTCCCAACGAATATTGTTGCATGATTTTTTAAATTTTACTAAGGTTCATCGAAATTTGAACACCTTGTCCTTAATTTTGTGTTGATATTTACCTGGAAACAGCGACGGAATTATAAATTTTTACTAGTGGTGACGAATTTGTGGACGAAAAATAGAATGGAGAGATTGAATATTTATCAACTTAGAAAATGAAATTAGCACACAACAACTAATAGTATAACCGACGATTTTTCTCAAACGCATGCAGAGTATACAAATTTATAGTAATAATTTAACGGAACAAATAAAAGTGTGGCATCTTGAATCATGCTCGATATTCTTACATGTCATTGAAAGTATCAATGATAGAATATGTCAAACATCTTGCAATGTCTGCACAAAGTTTGCAAATAAGGTTTCATACTGAAAATGCACGCTTTAATTCGCATAGCCCTTGACACATACAACATCAATACAACGTACATACAGGAATCAATCTACGACAACAGGATAAATTGCGGACATTTCTTATTTTGTTCAAACACTTCATATCATATATATAACTTTGAAACGGTATTTGCCGTTCAAAAACAAAAACAAAAATAAAATTGACATCAGATTTGAAAGTCAGGATGCTTAAAAACATCGAGCTTCAAATTTTGAAGTCAAAGACGTTATATGTAATTTAGTTTTTCCAATTTAGATAAGTTCTTAGATATTTCACTTAGGCCAATCACTTTCTAATTTGGGATTTCTTTGTAATTTTCGGATTCAAAGATTAATAAAATTCTTTTGCCGAACACAAAAAATAAAAAAGGGATTTCTTTAATTATAAGAAGATTTTAAATTAAAGACCAAAGAGTCAGGATATAAGGAAAAAAAATCATATAAGAAACCTAGTGATGGTGGATCCATAGTTAGGTAGTTAAAAAAAAAAAACCCTGTGTACTAGTAGAACTTTTTAAAAAAGAAAAGAATTGTGGTTGAAAATTATATTAATGCAAGGTGACAAGGGTAAGCTAGGGGGATTTGCTTTCATCTAAAGAAGTACTCTCAATTTTGAAATCTCGCAAATGTTGTCGAAGCTTATGGAGCTAGTCTATACGGGAGTTGTCCTTGTTTTAAGGGGTCTGACTAGTGAATGGTGTGATCAAACTTCTAGAGATTAGTTAAGATATACGTAAGCTTGTTCGAATACTCTGACTTACAAATAAGAGTTAACATACACTCTAATCAAGAGAACGTAATTAGGTTTCTACCATGAGTGTGGCATGTAAATGATTCAAGGTATGGTATCGCTCTATAATAAAGTCCTGTATAATGCATGGCTATGTTCGGAGTTTGATCCGCCTGAGGTTGTTCTGTGTGCATAGACCCAATTTGTTGGGGAGTATCCACGGAGTCCAGACCACATTACATGGGCATATTATATATATATATTGAATGGACACGAATCTCAGTCATTGATTACGCGAATAAACAGCTGAGATTGTACCGGTCCGTAAACACCCTGTTCACGGAGCGGCCAAAAAAAAGTCTATTGAGATAGATTGCGCCGCTCCACGAAGTTTTTCTCATTTCCAAATATATTTGCTCTCAAAACACACTTCCATTGAGGCCGAGCAAAAAAAAACACACACTTCCATTGAGATCTTCAAATAAATGGCTGAATCACACTTCCATTGTCGTCATTGCAGTCATTGCAATCAATCTCATTCTTAAGCTAAGCAATGATTAACCACTCCAAGCGTGCTCACTCAATGATGAGAGAGAGAGAGAGAGAGAGAGAGAGAGAGAGAGAGAGAGAGAGAGAGAGAGAGAGAGAGAGAGAGAGAGATTATGTCATTAAGGGAAGGAGCAACATCAATTTCAGCTAATGTCAGCATTAATCAGATAATTAATTAGTGTAAGGTCAATAGAGTTTACACAGTGGTACGAGAGAGAGAGAGAGAGAGAGAGAGAGAGAGAGAGAGAGAGAGAGGTTTGAGCGGTCAGTGGAAAAGGATGGCAAACCATATAAATTGCCGCCGTGATATGCGCAAATCTTAAACAAACAAATTACATTGATCTGTCTGCTTAAGAAAATGGCAAACAAGTTTTAGGCAATGCATATGATTGTCCGTTGCCATAGGTGATAACCCCCGTTGGGATGTATTGTTGCGGTTGTGATGCTTTCTATCGTAATCCCATTTATGTACGGTTGATTAATAAATTTTTCTGCCGATTAAAAAAAATATCATGAAACCATTTATAAGTCAAATTACAACAATCCGAGTATATAGCATTATGCGAATTAAAGTTCGGAAGGGAATATATCAGAAACATAGGAGTAATAACTCCACCATACAATCTCACTATACGAATCTTCACAGAGGGTGTATTCCATTAACTAAAATAAGTAATTTCTTCTTCTTTGTCTTCCTTCGACATTAACAATAGGAACTCTATCTTACTTAAGGGAGCCCGTAAGATAATAGACACTGGCACTTTGTTGGGAGTAAAATATCATGGAGGGACGGATTTGAATTTGAAGAAATATGTTGAAATCCAGCTTGAGAATTTGGCTGAAAGGGATAATGGTGATTTCGATGTTTTGGAGGATGGAGAAATTGCAGATTAATTTGGATGAGTGTGCATCGCTCTCTCTGGAGTTTTAATCCTTATGCTTCTGTTTGGTGATGGTGTTTCGGTTAGTGTTCGTTTTGGGTGTTTGCTTTTGAATTTGAGGTTCCTAGTAGCGTTCATGTTTGCTTTTTCATGTTGGAGGTTTCCGTGTTGGAGGTCGCGTTTGTTTCATCTTAGTTTCTTTGTTTTGAGGTATGTGTTTTCGGTGGTTCGGCTTGGGTGGTTTTTATAGGGTCTTTGCTTTTTGTTGGTGTCTTGCCTTCCTGGTTTTTTTTTTTTTTGGGTCTCAGGTGGCGCTAGTCGTTGTGCACTTGGTCCGTTTAATCTTTGTATCTTTTTTTCAAAGATTAATACATTTCTTTTGCTGAGCAAAAAAAACTAAAATAAGTACTTAATTTTTGAATTAAATTAAGATGATATATTGTGAAAGAATGACTTGACTTTATAAAGCTATATATAATACGAGTGTTGCTATATGTACTGACCACGGGGAGGGAAAACGTACCGACGGCCGCCGGCGGGCCGTCTCCGGCCACCGGACGGCCGATCCGAGCCGTTCAATAATTCTAAAAAAAAAAACCGATGGGGCCAACGCGGGAATCAATGCCATCCGAGGTGTGTAGGGTGCTTGATCAAAGCACCCTTTTTTCGTGTATATATGTATATATCGGTTTTTTTTTTTAGAATTATTGAACGGCTCGGATCGGCCGTCCGGTGGCCGGAGACGGCCCGCCGGCGGCCGTCGGTACGTTTTCCCTCCACGTGTGGTCGGTACTCATAGATTTTTCGATATAATACTCCCTCCCTCCGTCCGGAATTAATAGTCTTTTTTTTGGAGTTCGTGCCATTTTTCAATTGATTAGATCTTCCAATTTATAATGTTTTACGTGATTTCGAAAAATATTGTATTATAGAACGAATCGAGATCTATTAAATAAAATCTATATTCGATATGAAATTCACTACGGATTTAAAGATACAACCCATTTTTTAGCCGGTTAGAATAGAACTAGAGACAATTAAATCTGAACGGAGTGAGTAGTTAATAAAGATACATAGACATGGCCAATTATAATACTGGTATAACTTTATCATTCTGGAACGAAAGAAGTATGTTAGAGATATTTGACCCCAGTGTTGGCTAATCATAGCTCCGCCGCTGGCCGCAGTCATGGCTTTAGGCCATTGCCGGCCCTATATGTAATTTTTATTTTGGTTGATCCCTTGTCAACTTGAGTATTTTTTCTTTTTGGATCCATGTTTGGCATATGATTGTCGAGGGTCTTGGTGCCAACATTGTTGGAATGCTTTCTCCTTATTGTGATGCCTCTTTTCACGTGTTCCGTTTAATCTTTTTAACTCAAATTCAAAGATTAATAAAATTTCTTTTGCTCCTAAAAAAAATGTAACTCCAGCATTTGTTGGGTGTAGAATGCCAAAGAACAGCATCATATATATAGCCTTTTTCTTGTTGCTTTTATCTAATAGAGTGGTCAATTTTCCCACGTACATTGGTTGGAGGGTTCCTCTTCCTTAAAAGAAACACCCACCAAAAATTTGTGTAGAATTTACCGCTACCACAAATGTAATGATTAGAAACAGAGCATGAGGATTGGAGTATACCCAACGGTATACCCACAGATTTTTACTTGCAAGTTTGGATATATGATTTAGATGAGCAGAGTGGGATAAAGTCCAACACTTTCTTTCGCGTGCGGACCGGATGTGCACATGTGGGAGTACGAATTGAGGAGACAATATGTGATTTGATTTGGGCAACGGAGACTCGACCATATTAGGTGAGGCTACTCAAGATCTAACTAGCTCTGATATGGCTTAGGTGTGCGAAACAAAGTCCAATTTTTTTTTTTTATAACTGGATGTCCGGCTAGCTTGCACACACTTCGATTAATTTCAAAGCCCTGAAAGTAACGACCGGGCATTACCTCAGTGTCCCCAATGTTTGAAATATTAATTTGGCCTCCGTAGAAATAGAATCTGTGATCTCATAATAGAAGACCGCTTGGCCAAACCCCTTCGGGTTGCAATAAATCTAAAGACTGTGTTTTCAGATTCCATCACAGCACATGAGGCCCCGTTTTTATTCCTTGGGTCTTCCTCACTGTCATTTTGACACCACAAACACTAAGAAAAGAAAAGCACTGAGAGATCGAGTCTCGAAGAGTACTTGAAATTTTGACATATAGTTGGACTTAAAATTATATGTAATCAGATCTTAAAACTATTAGTACAATATCACTAATCCTTACAAACTTATCTACTGAGTTTGTGCACCCTGTGACAATTTCTCGATATCACCCCTAGGCATGTCCCAAGTGCACTGAATAACTTTTGTCTATTTTCTTTAGGATGTATTCCAATTAACGCAAATAATATACAAATGATTAGGATCGTTCCCAACTTATAAAATTAAGTATAATGCCAACGACACAGACAAAACCTACACATATCACATACAGATTTTTTGTGGGGTCCACTAAGGGTCCCACAAAAATGATCCGAGCCGTTTGTTAAATGTAAAATATTTTTTCAAGGGCCTCCGCAAAAAATCAGCTCAATCCGATACCTATAGGTGCTCGATCCAATCATCTATTTTTCATTATCCTAAAATCTGAATAAAAAGTTAGATGATTGGATCAAGTTTCTATAGGTATTGGATTGATCTGATTTTTTGCAAAAACCCTTGAAAAATATTTTACATTTAATAAATAACTTAGATTGTTTGTGTGGGACCCATAATGGGCCCTCCAAAAAATCTGTGCGTAATCTGTGTGGGTTTTCTCTGTGTGAATAGCACAGTTCTAAAATTAAATCACGACCATAAAATCTCAAACGGATTTCCTTTTAAACGATTCTCTAGTTTCTGAACTATGTCCGAATCAAAGTACCAAAAACCCGGACCAAACCCGTATATCAAACCAGTTCGGACTGGATTCGCGGGTTTTTTTTTTTTCACACCCTCATATTTAAAATTAAATAAGTTGGTTTAATTGTCTATATATATCACCTAGATTAATAGTGACAACAGAAAAAAAGGACTACTGACTTTATAAGTTAAAAATTCGACCCCAAAGTTCCTATAAATCGAGCCCCCATCTCCCAGAATCCCACCACCCATACCAACCCATCTCTCCCTCTCTCTCTCTCTCTCTCTCTCTCAAAAATATGGTTGCGAAAGGAGACTTCGCGGTGGCGGTGAGCAAGAAAGAGGTGGTGGCGACGGTGCTGCCAATGCAGGAGCATTGGCTACCAATGTCCAACCTGGACTTGCTGCTGCCGCCGGTGGACGTGGGAGTTTTCTTTTGTTACAAAAAGACCCCAGAAGAGGACAACTTGTTAACATTTGGGTCCATGTGCGGTGTCTTGAAGAAGTCCTTGGCCCAGGTTCTGGTTTCCTACTACCCATTTGCTGGGGAGATAGTCCAGAACACTGTGGGTGAGCCTGAGATTCTCTGTAATAACAGAGGAGTTGATTTCATTGAGGCCTTTGCTGAAGTGGACCTCTGTGATCTTGACTTTTATAATCCTGATCAGAGTGTTGAAGGTAAGTTGGTGCCTAAGAAGAAGCAAGGGGTGCTTTGTGTTCAGGTATTGCGCTCTCTCTCTCTCTCTCTTTCTCTCTCTCTCTCTCTCTCTCTCTCTCTCTCTCTCTCTCTCTCTCTCCCCTTCCTCTGAAGATGTTCTTGGTGAAAAAATCCCATGCACCAGAACTTGAATAGGGCTTGTAAATTATCCAAGAAATTAATGTCGTTATTATTCATATACACAAGAAAGAGATGTGAATTTCAATTATATTTCATTCTTCCCTGGTCAGTACTATTAATCAGAACAGTTCCTTTTGTTTGTCGACTCGTCTAGTAGATATTAGTATTTGCAAAATATCATGCCCAGTGATAGAAATATCATCAGCCACCTGATAGGACCGACCACTTTTATATCTTGCTAGTTCTTGAATTTTTTCATGCCACACATGTTTCTTTCATGTATTACTTTCCCATGTCCAAAACAAACTAAACAAAATAAACGTTTTGTACTATCTTTTTGGGCCTGGGATGAGTCAAATATGGAGGGCACAACAGGTCGGTTGCACCTCAATATTCCAAGAGCATCTCCTGCATTGTAATTTCGTCATATCCTTAATCTTTAATATTCATCGAAACATAAAAACAAAACATGAAAGTGTCCATGAAACAAAAATGAAGAGCTCAGATCCACAGTACATTTTCATGAACTGCATAAAGCCTCCTTAATCATAGTGTATGTTCCTTGTACAATCTTTTTGATTAATAAATCCTTTCTACGAAAAACGTGAAGGGCTCGTTGTGCTCATCCTGATCGAGCCAATGAAGGCCCATTGGGGGCACAGGCCTCCACTACAATTTTTTTCTTCGTTATCGTTTTAGTTTTATTTGAATCGAAAGAGCTATTGCTTTTTATATAATTCAACTAACTCGTCCAAATATGCACATATAAATGATATTCTATTCAATAACTGAAAAATAAAGTGAACATTATAACATTATCTACTTTATTTAGGATTCGTAATAGGTGGGTGAACAAAACACTGCTTCAAAATCTGAAAACTCCTGTTCGTTTCTGTTTCTCGTGATGTAACACGCTAGCCACCGTCTTGTTGCCAAAAAACATAAAATCGTGGATCGGTGGGATGTTTGAGATTTGCTGTCATCGGAATTTTTATTTCATAGTATCCCACTAATACATATTTCTAGCTACGCCACTGTTTAGAAATGCTCTTACTACAATATACTCCCTCTGTCCTCTTTTTAAATGTCCCGTTTCGTAATTTCAATTTATTAAGAAAAGAACATCATTACACCTTTCACATTAACTTTTACCTTCACTTTTCCTACTTATCCTCTATGGAGACATCGTTATTATACTTTTACTCACTAACTTTTCAAAATAGAATCCACTTTTATGGGCAAAATCGAAAATGTATCAACTTTTACCCACTAACTTTACAAAATGAACATTTATTAAAGAACATTCCAAAATGAAATACTGGACTTTAAAAAGGAGACGGAGGGAGTAATAAGTATAATAGATTCTTAAAATGAAAATTATTGGTTGGAAATCTTGATCACAAGAAAGCACTTTATTCAATTTAGAAACTTCCTATCTACAAACAATGTGTTTTTTAGTGTCAACCACTCAGTTTTGGCCCATGCAAGTTATGCAACTGTGACCAACACGATATATACAATACCTAAGGCAATTAAAAATGTTAAAATGGTTTTAACCACCAAGAATAAATGTGGTTTAAAATAAGAGAAAAAGAATACAGGTACTGCTAACAAATCGTGTGAAAGAGGCAAAGAAACTGTAAAAAGATTTATAAATAGAAATAATGTGCTGTTTACAGTCCTTAATTTCAATCCAATACTTCCATTATTACTACATCATTGTAAATGTTTTTTTCCCTACGAAAATTTTTAACTTGCAAAATAATGGTTTTTGGAGTTGCAGGCTACAAAACTCAAATGTGGCGGACTTGTGGTGGCATGCACGTTCGATCACCGGGTGGCTGACGCTTACTCCACCAACATGTTCCTTATCTCATGGGCTGAGACGGCCCGCTCCATGCCACTTTCACTCCGACCATCATTTCGCCGATCACTCCTTTGCCCCCGTCGCCCAGGATTACACTCGTCCTCCCTAAACAACCTATACATCCCTATCTCCGCCTTACCCCCGCCACCAGAACCCCAACCCGCCGACCACCTCATAAGTCGCATCTACTACATCTCCGCGGACCAACTCATCCGCCTCCAGTTACTCGCTAGTGCCAATGGAGCCCACAAGACTAAGCTCGAGACATTTTGTGCCTTTTTATGGAAACTAGTTGCCGTCGGAGTAACAGGAAAAGGGCAATTTTGTAAACTTGGAATTGTGGTGGATGGACGGATGAGATTGAGCGAAGGAGAGATGGAAAAGTCGAAACTATTTACTTCCTACTTCGGAAACGTCTTGTCGATTCCATACGGAGAAAAGCCCGTTCGAGTATTAACCAACCAGTCGCTGAGTTCAGCGGCTGATTCGGTTCATGAATTTCTAGAAACTGCTGTTACCAAGGACCACTTCTTAGATTTAATTGATTGGGTGGAGGCCCAAAGGCCCGAGCCAATTGTGGCTCGAATTTATGCAGGCGGGGAAGATGGGCCCAATGGGCCGGCTTTGGTGGTATCGTCGGGCCAGCGGTTTCCGGTCTCAAAAGTTGAGTTCGGGTGGGGAAAGCCGGTGTTCGGGTCGTACCATTTCCCATGGGGCGGGGAATCGGGTTATGTGATGCCGATGCTGAGTCCGATTGGGAATGGGGATTGGGTTGTGTATATGCATATGATGAAAGGGCAGGTGGAGTTGATAGAGAGAGAAGGGGGTGATGTGTTAAGGCCCTTGACTTTTGATTATCTTAACGGTAATTAAGTCAAATTAAGAGGGGGAATAATGTAAGATAAAATGGAAGTTCTTATTAGTGATGTATTTTAGGACGAATTAAGAATCTATTATGTACCCCTCTTTAAAATTACATGAAAAAATATTTGGTTTTTATGTAAATTTGCGAATGATCATAATGTAAAGTTACCTTCTACGGTTAATGGACACTTTATTTGGTGAGAGTTCCACTGCCCACTCTTCTAATTTCTAAGATCCTTTGATGAAAAAACACTATTGCATAAATTGTGCTATATTAGTCATATTTAAATAGTATAATTTAATGTTTTATTTTTATCAGGCCCAACAATCCACTAGGCCCAGCTTTAGGCCCAAAGTTGGCCTATTCTTAAGGTAGGTCATATTGTGTTTCACTTTTAGAGTCATTTGATTGAGACAGGGGAGTGATTTTCGCACCCCCTAAATCGTGAACCGCACTTTCTTGGGGAGTACGAAAATCAACTCCATATATATTGATTTCCGCACAAAATGGAGTGTATTGCAGAGTAGCCTGATGCTGGAGCATTTGGTGGGTTCGGCTATCTTTAAGGTTAATTTTTTTTCCTTGGCAAAAGAAATTTATTTTGGTCCAAAAGTTTATTAATTCTAAAAGTAAACGTTATTACCATATATAGTATTAATTTCCTTTACATGAATTACAATAACCTCGTCCTCTGAAGATTCCAAGCAAATGGTTCACCCACCCACCCTAAAAAGGGAAATCCTACATAATGTACTATATATCATATATGGAATCCTAAAGGAGGAGTAATGGGATAAGATGGCAGCACACAATTGTTGTGGTTAGGTACACCTAGAAATCCTAGGAAGTTCTTAGTTGAAAAGAGAGACTTTTTTGTCACTCAATTGATCATTAGTTTTTAGAATGATAAAGTTATACACTAAGCTATATATCATTACCTTTAAGAAAAGTTGAAATGTAGTTGAAATGTTGAATATAGTTCTCAGAGTTAGGGAGGTATCCACAACTGGTATATTGCCTTAGACTATGTTTGGATGTTGGTTATGCAAAGAAATTTGTGCAGGGAAAAGTGTAGTTTAGGGAATTCCTCTCTCTATTTAGGATGGGTTTGACATAAATTAATTGTTAGTTATTTTCAATGTGGCAGATAGATAAAGATGGGAGAAATTATTTGAATTCTATTAAAGAGTCTTGGGAGGTAGGAAGCATGCCTAGTTTCATATGACCAGGTAGAGTGGCACAAGATGGGCCTCTTGGCTTATGTCAAGATATTGATTCTTTTACGATTACGTTCACAACTGTTGCAAACACTGAGCGATGACACTAAGGGGCCAGTTTCTTCGGGGCTCGAGAAATGGAAGAGCAAAGCGTAGTGATTCGTACTTCCGGACAAGAGTTGTGCAAATTGTCCTTTTTATGCTGTTTGGTTTGAATTTTTTCCAGATTCGCATCCACATTTTTGGATTCATCCTTCAACTTGACAAGAGTGATCAAATAATGAAAAATTATGATCAAAAGTTAAAAAAATTCACTAAAGAAAAATAAAATTGAAAAAGATGGTTTACGTACTATCTTTTTCTGTCTTAATTTTCTGAACTTTTCAACTTCTGTTCATGGCTTTATAATTTTCTGATTCCTCCTGTAGCCCACATATTTTGATGAAAAGCTAAAAATACAAATCCCCTGAACACCAAAAAAATTCATAGTCTTGAAGGAAAAACTTAACCTTAAGTCCTTCACTCTATAGATCTAAGATCTATACACAAATATTGTTGCGTTCTTATGAACTTAACTTAAACTTTAACTTAAAACTTTTTTTGCTAAAAAAATGGTTATTTCTCAAAATACTTGGGTAAAAGTAAAAAAAAAAGTTACTTTTCCAATTCTTCTCGTCCAAACAAATCAATAACCCACAAAAATTTGGTGCAAAACTAACAAATGAGAAAAAAATTTAAATAAAAATAAAATTCTCAAATTTAAGTTAACTTCATAAGCAATCTATCTATGCTTACTCACTGTTTTCCAAAAATCTTATCCACTACTCCAAAATAGGTTTTCCCACACATTAAAGTCTTGCTGGTAACTTCATAAGCATCTCTGCTTACTCACTGTTTTCCAAATATCTTATCCACTACTCCAAAATAGGTTTTCCCACACATTAAAGTCTTGTTAGTTGTTATCAACCACCCACAACCAACTCTACAATCAATGGATTGTTGTTCAATACTCCAATCTTCATCATTTGCTTTCCAAAAGGCCAACTGCCTGCCAATATATAAACTGTTACATTAGTACTGCAAAAGTCTAAATATCTTTGTACCAACTCCTTATTCAATACCCACTTTCCGGTTAAAACAAAGATTTGTTGATTTTAATTTGTTCTTTCAATGGGATTGCTCATGAAATTTGAGAGATGTATTTATTTTTGCCTAATGTGGGTTGGTTGGTCGCATATTTCGTAATGAAAAAAAGGAAAGGAAAGATACTCAGTAGCGCCCCCTTCTAGGAGACCCATAAAAATAAATCAAAAGGAAATATTAGGGTTTGATATGCGTTTAGTGAATAAGTTTTGAGAAAGAATTTGTTGCAATCAAGTTATTAACTATTTTCGGAGGTGAATAAAAGCGAACCGAATCTTGAATTTTCACGTAGTCTCCTTAAAACAAATTTTCTGTCTGCAGAGAGTGTTGTGATTGCAACTACAAGGTCTGTCTTCCAGGTTAATTCAACTAGAATTACAGAACACGAAACACCACTGTTGGCTGTCTTGACGAACTGAAATCTTTTTCTCACTAAGAACAATATCAGAATTAAAAGTTTTGTGGAATATGGACCACGTGATGTACAATGAAATGAGATACATCAACATAAGTTTTGTCGATCAGTTCTAGGAATACTTTATGACATTGTTTTCCCTACATACTGCAAATTAACTTTCATTTCTTTATCCACCATCACATTCTAATGCAATTGAAAATGGAGGTAAAATCTTCAAGAATCCCCACAAAAATGAATCATTAGTGGTTGGGTGAAGTGCACCTAGCAACCATGGATATCAAGAAATTTTCGGCATAGGATTCGACTCTCACTCGCTTGCTATCGATTCCTATGTCATAGGCTAGTCCATAAGAGACTTTGTCCTCACTTTAATTGAGCCTCAAGCTAATGAGCGATAAAGTTGGTCTCTCTAATTAATTGTTCCACCGGGCTAAATACTGAGTTAGAAAAAAAGAATCCGCACATAAAATGAGCTATGAGCGTGAAAGCTAGTTCAGAAACCCGAGTTATAAAAAAAAAAAAAAAAGGACTAGGAACTTAACATGCAAGGTTAGTCCCATCAATAATGCTGGTGATTTTCCTAGGAAAGACCACTCCACTTGAATTGTATATGTGGGGAGTTGGTACCTTGGAAATAGTATTAAGTGTGCATTAGTTAGACTTCCTCACCAATAAATTCAAAAGTAATTAAGTCAAGATAAAGATGGGGTTAGTGTCCATAAGTTGGACATAATCAACCATGTGGGGTTAACTTTATAGCAACCACTTCAATCAGACAATACTGGGTTTGACATGGGTAATTGGAACAGATCAACTCTCTAATCATTCGCCCTCTAAGTGGTTTGCTGACCATGATTACATGTTAATTTATATGGCTTAAAAATTGGACCCATCAAATTTATAAGTCTAACTAAAAATGATTAGCGTATGGTAGGAAATAAAATAAAATTTTTTCTTGACCCTTGTTAAACTAAGCAACAAAAGTAGGTGAAAATATGAAACGGGGGTATTCTAGACTTTTTGTCTAGGCATCTGATTGTACTATATTATTTTGTTTGCTATTTGTGAATTAATCTAGTAAACATATCCAAAAATCTAAGGTTGGAACTAATATTTGGAAAATTTGGAAAATGGTAGTGGGCAAAAAAAATTAATTACTTCGTTATATATTTTCACTTAGCTAAAACGATATTTTTTTTATTTGCTGAGTGAAAACATATAACGAAGAAATTTGTTTAACTCACTTAGAGGTGTTTCCGGTAGCGAGTAAGTTGTAAGAAAAAATTTGTAGCAATCAAGTTGTTAGGTATTTTCTGATAGTGAATAAGTTGTCGAGAAATGTCAAGTTGTTTTCGCTATTTAATAAGTTGTAGATTAGTACGTGAGCGATAGAGTGATTATTGAGAAAGAAAGTTTTTGTGAACGAGATGGTAAAATACCATAAATTGTTAATAACTGTGAACGAGATGGTAAAATGTCATAAATTGTTAATAACTGTGAACGACATGGTTAAAAATGCCTACAGTTTTTCCTCAAATCGCCTACGATTGATGACGTGCTTTTTTCACTTTCACTTGTGAATAAAAATTTCGTGTGAACGCTGGAAAAAATTTCTGAAGTGGCGACAGGTGAGGTCATGATTATTTTTTGGATTTCACTTAACAACAATCAGAAGGGAATTCAACAAGTAGTTAAGCCAATTCTCCATCTTAACCAAAGTGGCAAGAGAGAGGCAACATCAATTGTCTTGACCTCTATTAATTAACCAAACCTTGTCTTTTCATTAATTGCACTCATCGGCCAACCATTTCAACCTACGGCCTATCATATCAACAGACAAGTCTAGTTGCATTTGTTGGTCGCTGGGGAGCATCATGTCCACGCGGATTGAACCGAGGCGCTTGGGACCTGCTATGTTTTAGTATAAAGAAATAGAGTTGCGCCTTTACCACCAATTACGAATTTTGATAAGATATTAAACTTTATCAGAAATTTATAGACCTTCCATTCTAGAAATATTCCAATGGCAACAAGATATTTTGAGTGATTTATATTTATATTTTTATCTTCGTCCATCCTATATATGGATTGTGCTGGGTAAATTTCAAATTTTCGAATATCTAATTTTAATTAGTGTTTTAAAGGCAATGACCAATACTATTTTTTTTGTCGCTCCCAATTTTCTTACGAAAAATCGTCCTGCAATAATATATAAGATTCTAATGGTATGCAGATTTCAAATAGATTTAGTAGGGAAATCTTTGCTTTTATGTGCCTGTTCGGCCCCTTCATTTTCCCTTCATTTTCCACTTTTCCTTTTCACATTTACGTCTTTTAGTTGTTTGGCTGAGAATTGAAGAATGTGTTTTCCGCTTTTCACTTTAGAGAGCAAAAGTGAGAAATAGCTAAGGAGGAGCTTTTCTCATTCTCCTTTTCCACTTCTCTTTCTTCGTCTTTGTTTTTTTGTTTTTTTTTTTGCAATTACTTGGATTTGAGGTTTTTTTTTTTTAAAGTTAGTCGTCTATTTTTTTATTCTTAATTAGCAAACAAAATTGGAGACGTCTAATTAACAGAACAGATAAAAATTAGAGACTTTAAAAAAAATGGCGACTTCACATTATCCTCCTCACAATTCTGGTGCACATCTTCTACCATTTTCAGATAATACCCAAAACCCCCCTCGTGTTTTTTTTTTTTTGGATTAATGATAGTTCGAAATGTTCTTTTTTTTCATTTTTTTTTGTAGTTACTTCGATTTAACTTAATTATTATTTTAATAAAAAATAAAAACATTGTTGGAGGCTATCAGGTACCAAAATATAAAGTATGAATGAAAAAGACTTCAAACGAAAAAAACATAATCTAAAAAATAGTTTGAGACTTTCAATTAAAGAAGAAGAAAATAATTTCGCAATATAACTTAAATTTTTTTGGTTAAAACATTATTCATACACATTATATACCATTAATCAGGGGCAACATGGTAAAAAACAATCCATAAATTATTTTCATTACATACATCCCAAACACTACTCCTATTGAAAAATGCATTCTGCACATATCATCAAAATATTCTACCAAATTCAAAATACATTCTAACCATAATTTAAAAAGACAAAAAGACAAAAAGTTAAGAATGAAAAGCCAAAAAGTAAGCTCCCAAATACCCCCTATGAGGGTACGTTTGCAACAATACCACATGTGCTGTTTGAATTTTCCTCATAGCCCCATCAGTCCTAACAACTTACGTAACAACAAATTATTTGGTAGGAACATTATCATTCACTTGGAGGTTAGGTGGTAAGAGATAAGGAGTGACGTTGGGTTCGGGCCTGGTCACTTTGTTTTCCTTTCCTCCCCATCAAGGAAGTACATGATAGTCTGGACCAATATGCATGTTTTCAATTTGTGGAAATTTTGCAGTTGTCTGGACCATAACGAGGATGACCGATGAGAACAATTTGCAGAAGTTGCCAAAATCGATCGATATCAACGTGCATGTGCAGCGAATTAACATGGAATATATCAAACTACTACACGTACGGCATTTAGCTAGGAAGAACTGGGAGCTTAATTTTCGTCGATTGTCCCCATCAATTTTCTGGCCCCCTAGACTTGACTATGGTGTGTAATAGTAGTCAAGCACTATTAATGGTAGCTATGCTTGGGTGTATTATTTCCGACGTTCCTTTTTGTTTAATTTGGTTGGTGTCTTGCCTTCTGGTTTTGGGTCTCGGGTTGCGATTGTCGCTGTGCTGTTAATTGGTCCCTTTAATCTTGGTATCCTTTTTGAAAGATCGATAATTTTTTTTTGCCGAGTAACTAAGGAAAAAAAACACCACAGACCTATGATATTATTAATTTTGTGCGTTGTGTGGTATCGACGGGCAAGATTGTAATGAATGGTGATTGGGCTAATCCTTCGACCCAGGGACAGATCTAGCTCACTCAAAAAAAAAAAAAACTGATTTAAGTTGGTTCAATACTATTTATCATGTTGAGTACCATCAATCTCCAGTAATCTATCTTGGGCAAAGTCCATTTTCACCCACTGTAATTATCGTCGTGTCCGGATATCCCCCTCATGATTCAAAAATGACAACATAATCTATCTGTATTTTTTAAAATGTGCGAATAAACATTCTGCCGTCATGTTCTCTTTAGGTCTATAAACAGCACAGTAATTATTAACCAGTAAAAAGCCTAGGAAAACTATTGTTTTGGAACGCATATTGCTGATCAGTACAAGACGTACGACTAGTGACTCCTCTTTCAATTTTCAGTACATGCAGTTTTGGTGCCTGTACTATTCATAGACCTGTACTGGTTATTGGCTGTTTCGGATCAATCACGGTCACTAATTCTTTCATGGACTTCATAATTGTGTTATGGTATTCGTGGTTGGCTAGCTGTCTATTACATGGACTACTAATTCATTGCATGGAAAATATTGAAAGGATGTTCAAGTTTTTGGCTATTACTGTGGAAGAGGAGTGATGCAGTACTCGAGTGAGGAGCTGGCTCCCCACCTAGCCGGACGATCTGATCTTTAATCACGTATGGATAGTACACTTGATCGGATAAAAAAATTTATTTTATTAATGAAATTTTATCTCAATAAAGAAGTTTTCTAAACTCGATCAAGCAAAATTTTTACAAGAATGATTTAATCAACATTAAAAACAAAATTAATGGTCTCGATAATCACGGTTGTGTCGTGGTCGAGTGGCTACTGTACGTTCAAGTACAACACAAGACGTAATTTGTTGAATGTATATATTTTAAATGTAATTACAAACTCAATTTTTATAAGACGTCCCATCTCACTAATTCCGTCACTGTCACCAACATCGAAGATCGTTGGATATCGGCGATCGCCTGATCGGACCACATTTGATGGATCCCGAGACATGAAAGTATTAGATTGTAAGACCTGACCCCCACCTGAGTCATTTTTTTCTCGATCGGCACCGTTTATCTTTTACATATTAATGAGTACTTCATTCGTACCAAAAATGAAATTCATCAGGTATTACTACACACTTGATCGGATAAAAAAACTCATTTTTTTTATGAAATTGTATCTCGATAAAAAAGATTTTCTAAACCCGATTAAGTCAAATTTTTACGAGAATGATTTGATCAACATTTGGAAAACCGATCGTATGAAAGAGAATTGGTTTTGGCGGTGTAAAAATCTACTATTGCTTAATGAAAACCGTCGCCATAGTCCGGTTTATAGTAACTGTTATTGGAAACCGTCGCTATAGTCCAGTTTTTAGTAACGGTTATTAAAAACCATCGCTATAGCCTTGTAATCTAGTAACAGTTGCATAAAAACCGTTGCTATAGTCCGATTTCTAGTAACGTTTTGCAAATCGTTACTATACACCATTTATACCAACTGTTTTTCCAAGCGTTACTAAAAAAAACCGTTGGGAGATCCCAAATTTCTTGTAGTGATGGCAAACACTTGATCCTTACAGTATTAATTTTTTAGCTTGTTAGCTTGAGTGAACCCTTTTTTATTTTTTTATTTTTGGTAATGAAAAGTGTCCCGATGAAACAGACTAATCTCTTCAGACCCTCCCACAACTCTTTCCACGTGTTTGTGTGAAGTGAGGTGGCCCCAAAAACAAATCATTGTTGAGGAAAATTGAGCCAGCGACCTTAGGGTGGTAAACCTCGCCGAAGCAAATCGATTAACCACTGCGACAACTCACTTGGGGTTAGCTTGAACTTGAGCGAAACTTCGCAAGCTAATATGCAGAATGAAAAATTCCACAAAATATAACCCAAATAGACTGTCACATACTAACTGACCAGTCATGAATTTTCCAATTCTAAACAATGTGGATAAGACACTAACCAAAATAGCCGCCCAACAATTAGGTATTTATATAAAAATTTGTACGACTCAAGTTACGGGCAATAAGATTAGTTTTTTTTTTTTTTTTTTTACTGCAGTAATTGCTACTTAGAGCATCTACAATAGCCTCAAGTTAATCCTAGGCAAAGAGACTATCCAAAAAGGCAAATTTAGTGTTTAGCTAGCCCTTACAAGTATCAACCTCCCAACAACCTAAGCAATTCGCCTATTCAAAACCCATTTTCCACTCTTTCTTTTCCTGTCTCCGGCATCTCTCTCTCTCTCTCTCTCTCTCTCTCTCTCTCTCTCCAGCACCGTTACCCCTTCTATCTCTCTCGAACAATTTGAAAAACCACAATTCTTTGTCATTCACAATCCCCCAAAGAAAACCAAAATCAAACCCCCGATTTTTCCAATCAAATTCCTTGCCGAAGTTGCCGTCAATCCTCGCCAGCAAAGTTGTTGTGAAGAGGGGGGGGAGGGGGAGAGAGAGAGAGAGGGCTACAGTGACTCGCCCCCACTAGCGAGTCACTGTAGCGGAGGGTATTCTGATGTGGAAGAAGGCGATGCTTGTGGGCAGCATGCCCTTTAGAAATTTTTGGATTTCCAAATGCGAGAGCCCGGAATCGAGGGAGCGCTTTTAGCTGGACATCAAGCGCTCGCAAAATACAGAGTCGCCACTTGGGTTTTGAAGGTCCGACACCCAAGGAACCGTATTTCGAAGCACTTGCTGCGCTAATTTTGATTTGAAAAAGTTAAAGAACCAGTCCGTCATAACCATATCTGGGTTCGGAAGCCAGGTTACGAGAGGAGAAGGGTTTTAAGGCACCCCTCTCGCCAATCCGGAGATCGGTCTCTACTTAAGCATTTTGTGAAAAAGTTTGCGATTCTTCTTTTATTAAATAATTTTTACCCAATTAGGGCGGGGGACCAGTTTTAATGGGGATTAAAGCTGTAACATATTTGCAGGATGTGATTAAAGACAAAATAAATGGATGACATGCTTGAAAGATAAACGAGATAAAACCCAACACCATTATCGGGCATCGAAATAGCGCGTTGGCATGAATTAGGCTCAAGCAGTAGCCAACTTGCATGCATGGCTCTGCCAGCATGCAAGCACACTGTCGCGTGACTAACTCACACCATCGTGCGATGGTTGTATCCCTCCAAACAGGTTGAATTTCATCTCCTTCTGGGTTCTAGAAGGACCAGTGCACACCCATGATTCAAACCAAGCAGATTATATATACTGAAAGGAAATAATTATTATAAACAAGATGGATAGAAGATAAGTGCAAGCCCCTAAACAGTGGGGGCATCAAATAATGGCCATGGACCAAGCTGCCCATGCAAGGGCAACTTCTGGAAACAGACGAGGGCTACAGTGACTCGCCCCCACTAGCGAGTCACTGTAGCGGAGGGTATTCTGATGTGGAAGAAGGCGATGCTTGTGGGCAGCATGCCCTTTAGAAATTTTTGGATTTCCAAATGCGAGAGCCCGGAATCGAGGGAGCGCTTTTAGCTGGACATCAAGCGCTCGCAAAATACAGAGTCGCCACTTGGGTTTTGAAGGTCCGACACCCAAGGAACCGTATTTCGAAGCACTTGCTGCGCTAATTTTGATTTGAAAAAGTTAAAGAACCAGTCCGTCATAACCATATCTGGGTTCGGAAGCCAGGTTACGAGAGGAGAAGGGTTTTAAGGCACCCCTCTCGCCAATCCGGAGATCGGTCTCTACTTAAGCATTTTGTGAAAAAGTTTGCGATTCTTCTTTTATTAAATAATTTTTACCCAATTAGGGCGGGGGACCAGTTTTAATGGGGATTAAAGCTGTAACATATTTGCAGGATGTGATTAAAGACAAAATAAATGGATGACATGCTTGAAAGATAAACGAGATAAAACCCAACACCATTATCGGGCATCGAAATAGCGCGTTGGCATGAATTAGGCTCAAGCAGTAGCCAACTTGCATGCATGGCTCTGCCAGCATGCAAGCACACTGTCGCGTGACTAACTCACACCATCGTGCGATGGTTGTATCCCTCCAAACAGGTTGAATTTCATCTCCTTCTGGGTTCTAGAAGGACCAGTGCACACCCATGATTCAAACCAAGCAGATTATATATACTGAAAGGAAATAATTATTATAAACAAGATGGATAGAAGATAAGTGCAAGCCCCTAAACAGTGGGGGCATCAAATAATGGCCATGGACCAAGCTGCCCATGCAAGGGCAACTTCTGGAAACAGATAGACCATCGCGCGATAGAGTCAATTCATCGCGCGAGTGTCATGACTGGACTTCCAGGAATTGTTTTGCATGTCTGGGCTCTGAGACATGTTCAAGAGCAACCCAGGGGCATTCCACAGTAACTAACTAAACAAATTAAGCCAAGCCATGGATTTTTAACATGCAAAACTGGGGAGTTAATTCTAATCATGCTTTAACACAACTTCTATACTATAACTGAACAGACAGGAACCAAAATCCTATCCCCGCGAGGACTGTCGCGCGATTGCTCGAAGCATCACGCAATTGAGTGAGTCCATCTCGCATAGGAGGATTGGTATACGATTCTTGTAACTCTGCTGACTTTAGAGCCAGAACCGGTATTGATTACCAGTCTTGACTTTGTCAGCCCCCCTCAGGGATCAAAACAGTAATCACTAAATGAGTTATACCTTTGCTTGTGTGCTACGGAAATGGATTGAACTAGGTGGTACGGCTTGGTAGATAGTGTATGGAGATGACTTTAGTTAGGAAGTATGAGATGTATTTGAAAGTAGTGTTGTCTTCCTTCTTGATTTTTTTTGGTAACCCTTTGAAAGATGATCAATGGGGGGTATATATAGGAGATGAGAGAGTGCTTGGTGGGTGAAAGACTTGGCCTAGTGACCAGCCAACAAGGCTGGCCAGCCCTCCTTGGTGGAGAAGGTGGCCAACAAGGTGATGGGAGTGGTTGTGAGGGTGGTGCAACCCATGCACCTGCAAACGCTGTTCAGCCCACGAAAACGGGGTTTCCAGGTCAGTAACCCCCTGATCATCAGAAAATTCAGCTGGAAAAAGGTGAAAACGACAGGAGTTGACCATCGCGCGAGGGACTGGGTTCATCGCGCGATAGTTTTACCCACCCACGCGATGGTCAACAGTCAAGGTTTGACTTTGACCAACACCTGGCAAGTAGAGCATCGCGCGAGGGAATCAATGGGTCGCGCGAGGGAATCAATGGGTCACGCGACGGTTGACCCCTGTGGTTAGGGATCTGACTTAGAGTTTTAGGGTTCAAGATGGACCTTAGCCTACTCTGAGCTCAAATCATTTCACACTCAATACCGTTTTGACTTAATTCATCATCGGGGAAACAAGAAACGGAAACAAAAGTAAATCAATTGGGAAACCAGATTGGGGTGTCTACAATGCTGCTGCGTGTGTGTTTTGCACGGTTTTGCTCGACGAAACCTCCAAACACCTCAAGTGCCGAGGTTGCTGGAGATGGTCTTAGCACTTTGGTTAGTTACATGGAGAAATTAACCGAACTATTTGACGAATTTCCTTCGCTTAAGATAAGTCTCACATTGGGTGTAAGGGCCCGTTTGGGAGCCTAATTATTTTTGTATTTTGCATTTTTTATTGTGGTCAGAATATGGATTGTGAGTTAATATAACATTTCTCCAAGTTGCCAATCAAAATAAAAAAAAATGTTTCTACAAGACCAATTTACCTGAGCAAACCCCATCCATTTCATAATTGAAAAATAAATAATCTACACTCAAAATAGTAGACCTCCAAAAGTGACTATACGTGATAGCCGACGTGATGGGATGCTAGATGTAAGTCCAGCATTTGATGGGTGTGGAATGATTTGAAATGATTGCAAAGTTTTTGGATCCAAAGGTTTTACATATGCAAACAGGAATTTATACAATTAAGGATATGGTTTGCTAGAGCCAAAGTGAACATCAAAGAAAATGTATTTTTCCTAGCTACTAAGCATTGCCATGCACGTAATTGGGTTCTTTGTTTTATGTTAACGTATAAGTACACTCAGTACCATAGTTTGTTCTTGTTGTTTCTATCTCATAGACCGGACAATTTTCCCACGTTGGTAACCCGAAGGGTTCCCCTTGTGATCTTGGCCTGTGACTTAGGAGTTAGCTCTCATCTACCATTTGAGGTTCGATTTTCCTTACCAGCGATTTTTAGGGCTATCTCACCCAACGCATAAGCGTGTGTAAAAACTGTGGGAGCCGACAATTTTCCCACAATTGGTTTGAGGGTTCCTCTTTCTTAAAAGAAACCCGCCAGATATTTGTGTAGGATTAATTTACTAGTGCCACAAATGTATATCTCATTAAAAAGAGAGGATTGGATCATACCGAACGATACTATTAATAGCATATATGCACGTATACGTACGTTTGTTCGTGTTTTACTATTATATACTCCCTCCCATTTTTATTGTCCATTTTTGTTTTTCGTACCGTTCTTTCAACGCTTATATCTTTCAATATGAATCTTCAAAAATATGCAATATGAATCTTATTTGATAGTTCTCGATTAGATCTATAATACAAAGTTTTTAAAATTATGAAAAACATTATAGATTGAAAGATATAAGCGTTGAAAGAACGGCACGAAAAATGAAAATAGACAATAAAAATGGGACGGAGGGAGTATACTATATATTCGTCTTTTCCGTTGTGATCTAGATGGTGGTCAATGCTGGGACTTGGAGATTTACTCGGTCCCTCCAAAAGTTTCAAGTTCGAAGTCTCTAGGATTGCAATAAATTTTTGTCGGCTATTTGACATGGACTTTTACTCCGACTTTAAATAGGCCTCTGCTGGTGAACAGTGGAACTAACTTGAGATATGAGTAAGGTGGTCCGGACACTTTGTGATTAAAAAAAAAAAAACGTTTGCACGTAGACGTATAGGATGTGACAAATATTGCTTGTAGTAGGTAAAAATATGTGATTTTGTTAACAATTGGACACCCACAACGTCTTTATCAAGTGCTCCCGGCAAAACTTGCAGTAGGTAGGTCAACCTAACCACTATGTTTCGTTCATAACTGGTTAAGTTTTTTCTGTTGAAATTTTACGTTTTAATTTTTATAACGGTATACTTTTCTTATGTAGTGAAGCTTCTATTTTGGTCGACATGGAAAATTTTAACTAATTAAACTCATGAGAAAATTATGAGATCGGTACGAAAGGGGTGGAGAAATACGCTACAAGTAAATGTGATTTTCCCGACTCCAGTATTGCCAGCCTTTCTAAAAACGCAGCAAAGATGACTTTTACCAGCGTTTTTTGAAAAAAAAACGTCGCCAAAGATGCGATCTTTACTCATGAATCAATCCCGAGGTTTTTCGAAAAACAGCGCAATAGATCTTTTGCGACGTTTCTTAAACGCCAGAAACGTAAGTCGACTTTGGCATCCTCGGCGTTTGCAAAAACGCAGCTTGCCGGCGTTTTCCAAAGGCCGTTGCAGGCAATATATATATTTTTTGTACTGAAACTTCGCAAAGTATACAAAACTCTCAAAAGGCAGAGAAATACGTAGATCTAGGGAGCTTCGCAGAGTATACAAAACTCTTGTACAACCGCTACTCGAAAAAACTCACTCTAACACTTGGCCTCTTAACTTTTTAAATATTATTATATTAAACATAAAAAAATAACAAGAACAACACAAAAAATAGCTGACAAGTGTTGAACTTATGTATAAATGCAATAAAAAAAAGATAGACATAATGAAAAAAAAAAATAGACAAGGCAAACTAATCTTTAGAAATTTATCTATGGAAATTTGGGCATCCCTGAAACAAATTTCTTGTTTCGCCCCTGACCACGTCCCAAAAGCACTTTCCGTTCAAAATCTATTTGCCCGAAAAGTATTCGGCTGCTGAGCGGTTACCACGTGGCGATATTTATTGGCGATCCAGACGGTCCAAACGTGTTTTGGATGGCCCAGATTTTAAAGAGAGAAAAAGAGAAGAGAGAGAGAGGGAATAAAAAATTCTCCGCCCAACCTATTTGAACAGTTAAAATCCTGATCAATTGACAACATAAAATTCCAACCAAACGTTAGTAAATCATGCCCCCACATTCCCACTACCCATACGGCATACGGGCCATACCAACCCAAAGTTTCTACAAGTCTGATGATGGGTCTTTTTTTAGGTTTTTGTGCACAATTTTTTTTTTCAACTTTGGTCATGTTTTTGAATTTTTCCGACTACACTCGTTGAGACCGAAAATATAAAGTAGAAGGTTTGCACCAATCTTATAATATTTTAGAGAAAACAATTAAAAAGACCTACAATCAAAATATAAATTAGAAAGTTTGTCCCAATTCCTCTTAGAGGCGGGGATTAGATTGTGAAGGTGATGGGACCCTAATACCTACAATCAAAATAAATATGTTACAAACATACAATCAAATCATGTGCAAAACCAACATGAATAAATGATTTATTTCCTCATTAATAATCCTATCTAATTATCAATCACAATCCTAATCCCACGCCTTAAGGGGCTTGCTAGCTTGGTTCCCCAAAGATTGCAAGTTTGAGTTTTACGAAGGGCAAACATTCCAAATCTTGGAGCTGTTTAAGTCTTATCGTTAGACCGTTGACTTCAAGACCTTGAAATTAATTGAGGTACGCAAAGGCTGGTTCGAACAACCATTATAAAAAAACAAACATAAAATTCCAACCACCCAATTACAGTTCCTATAAATCATGCCCCATCTCCCCACATTCCCACCACCCATATCAACCTCTCTCTCTCTCTCTCTCTCTCTCTCTCTACAAACACACACACACAAAAATATGGGTGTAAAAGGTGACTTCACGGTGGTGGTTACCAAGAAAGAGGTGGTGGCGACGGTGCTGCCAATGCAAGAGCATTGGCTACCAATGTCCAACCTGGACTTGCTGTTGCCACCGGTGGACGTGGGAGTTTTCTTTTGTTACAAAAAGACCCCAGAAGAGGACAACTTATTAACATTTGGGTCCATGTGCTGTGTCTTGAAGAAGGCCTTGGCCCAGGTTCTGGTTTCCTACTACCCATTTGCTGGGGAGATAGTCCAGAACACTGTGGGTGAGCCTGAGATTCTCTGTAATAACAGAGGAGTTGATTTCATTGAGGCTTTTGCTGACGTGGACCTCTGTCATCTTGACTTGTATAATCCTGATGAGAGTGTTGAAGGCAAGTTGGTGCCTAAGAAGAAGCAAGGGGTGCTTTGTGTTCAGGTATTCCTTCAATAACTCTCTCTCTCTCTCTATAGGGTGAGGTTGGACTAAATAATTAGGCTCTGTTCCACTGAAATAAATACTTATTTTTCAAATAAGTTTATGATTTGTTTAAATTGGAATTTGAAATTTTTTTTGAAAAATAGTAGAGATAATAAGTAGAGAGAGATAGAGAGAGAAATGTTGAAAAGAGGAAAAATTTAGGAAGAATCTAGGAGGAGTTTTTTAAAAAATTCTTTTTAAGTTGCAAAGAGAACAAAGCAAGTAAAGATAATACATTGTTAGAGAATGATCTGTCTCGTAAAATCGAAAATAAATACTTAAAAAATAAGAATCTTAATGAAACGGGGCCTTATTCTTAAAGACTGTTGACATTATTAACATTAGTTACCTCATTTTTAGCTTTTCTTAAAATTTTTTTTTTGACAGTATTAAGCATTCATCTTGACAAGAGCAGAAAAAGCTCAAAGAAGTTCGAAAGACTAGTGAAACGGCTATTTTTGAACTTTTCTCGTCTTTAGTGGTTTCTAATGTTTTTCCATGACATAGATACATCTCTCTATATATATATATATATATATATATATATATATATATATAGATATATATATATATATATATTTTTTTTTTTTTGCTTTTTCTCGATTCTGCTAGTCATTAGGAATGATTAATCTAAAAAAATTAATGAGAAAAAAGACAATAGGATTGATTTACAACAGTATCCCAAATTATATTTGGTGCCTCATCTAAAAATGAAATAAGAGATAATTACTTACAATTAAGTATTGGGAAATGATTTTGCCACTCCTTTTTTTGTTAACGTCACTCCTCTGCAAGCAAGGACGGAACCAGGATTTTACTCCAGTAGTGGCGAAATGAATACTAAAAAAATTTAGTGGTGGCGAGACTATATAAGTTGGGCATAAATTTTTTTTTTACATATAATAATTGCATTTTTTAAAATTCTTGTCGTGGCGGTCGCCGCTACTAGACCCCCCCTATCCCATCCTTGTCTGCAAGTGTATTTTTGGGTGCAAAAATACACTTGCAGGGGAGTGGCGTTAAAAAAAAAAGGAGTGATAAAATCAGCTGCCTAAGTATTTAGTATTCTCGACGTGCTCTCGACGTGTAGCCAGAGCCATGCAAACACGTAAAATGATTTTTCCAGGTACGTAATGCGAAGCTTGACCCCAGGAATAATGGCCCGTTTTGATATAATTGTCCTCTCTAAAAATTGCTCTCTCTCTCTCTCTCTCTCTCTCTCTCTCTATATATATATATATATATATATATATATATTAATTTCGTACATAAAAGGAGTATATTTTTAGCTCACTTTTCTACTTTCATTGCACAAATATGAATTGTGGTACGTACGTATACAAGGGAACAACCCTTCATGCATGTAGGTTAGACACGGATCCGGCTGCTTTACAGTTGACTATAGAGAAATGTGTATAGTTCAATCTGGACCGTTACTATTGACAATTAATGGTTAAGATTTGTTGAAGGTAAAAATATACTCCTATTTTTATCGCTAATAATATCAAAACAACTTTGAAAACCATTGAAAATGTTAACTGACAGTTGCGATTATTTGAACTGCTGACAAGATATATCCTTGGACACGGGGGAGGTGTTGATTGGAACATATCAGCACCTTATCAATGGACATATCACACGTGGGGTGTTAAAGCGTGTTCCTAGAATAATAGTAGAAAATGGACCGGAGTATTAAAACTACTCCTATTATGACATTATTGGTGTTAAAAACGTGAATGAAATAGAGTAATTAATTAAGGTATTCTTAAGGAAGGTCCTTTTGATCAACACAAGAATGTGATGTGAGTTTCAATAAGATTTTATTCTTTTTTGTTCTGTAATTAGGGGCGATAAACAAGCCAAGCAGGTACGTAGCTAATCAAGTTTAATTTGATAACTTAACAAAATTTAAAAATATGTTCAAGCTTAGCTTGTTTATGAGAGACGAGTTGATTTCAAACGAGTTTTAATTAAACCAAACATGAGCCAATCTCAAAAAACTTGAATTTTTTATACATAATAAACTTAACGAGCCGAATAGTAGCTTGTTTAAACTTGACTTGAAATCTTAACCCACTCTTCACCCTAACCAAGAAAGCAATACCTGATCCAATTAATGTCATTTAAAAGTTTTTTAACCACCAAGAATAAATGTTCTGTTTAAAATATGAGAAAAAGATAGTGTCAGTTGACTCAGTTGTGACATCTTGTTTCCATAGGATTTAAACGTGATGATGAAGTATTGAAGTAACTTGTGATTGAAAACAGAAGTTTCTTTTACTCGATCATTACATCAATAGTAACTGTTTTCTCTGTGATTGTCGTACTTCACTTTTCGTAAAATAATTCTCTTTAGAGTTACAGGTAACAGAACTCAAATGCGGCGGACTGGTGGTGGCATGCACATTCGATCACCGGGTGGCCGATGCATACTCCACCAACATGTTTCTTGTCTCATGGGCCGAGACGGCTCGATCAATACCACTTTCTGGTCGCCCATCATTTCGCCGATCACTTCTCTACCCCCGTCGCCCCGGACTCTATTCATGCTCCCTAAATCACCTCTACATCCCTATCTCTGCCTTGCCACCACCACCAGAACCCGAACATCCCCGAGTAGACCACCTCATAAGCCGCATTTACTACATCTCCGCCGACAACCTTACCCGCCTCCAGTTACTCGCAAGCGCCAATGGAGCCCACAAGACTAAGCTGGAGACATTTTGTGCCTTTTTATGGAAACTAGTCGCTGCAGGGGTAACAGAAAGAGGGCAATTTTGTAAACTAGGAATTGTGGTGGATGGACGGATAAGATTGAGTGAAGGAAAGATCGACAAGTCGAAACTCTTCAGTTCGTACTTTGGAAACGTCTTGTCAATTCCATATGGGGAAAAGCCAGTTCGTGTATTAACCAGCCAGTCGTTGAGTTCAACGGCCGATTCGGTTCATGAGTTTCTAGAAAGTGCTGTTACCAAGGACCACTTCTTGGATTTAGTTGATTGGGTGGAGGCCCAAAGGCCCGAGCCGGTACTGGCTCGGATTTATGCGGGAGGGGAGGAAGGGTCCAATGGGCCGGCTTTGGTGGTTTCGTCGGGCCAGCGGTTTCCGGTTTCAAAAGTGGAGTTCGGGTGGGGGAAGCCGGTGTTTGGGTCGTACCATTTTCCATGGGGCGGCGAATCGGGTTATGTGATGCCGATGCCGAGTCCGGTGGGGAATGGTGATTGGGTTGTGTATATGCATTTGATGGAAGGGCAGGTGGAGTTGATTGAGAGAGAAGGGGGCGATGTGTTTAGGCCCTTGACTTTTGACTATCTTGATGGTAATTAAGTGAATTTAAGAGGGGGAAGAATGTAATAAAAATATAATGGAAGCTGTTGCTGTTTTATGTTGGGACCATTAATCCTAATTCTACTATGTACTATGGTTTGAAACGAATGTATGATGTGACATTTGTTTCGCGTCACGTATATGCTACGCAATTGACATTGCAGTCAACCAATCGAAATTAAACAGGGGCAGAACGGATAGGACCACCAGATTACACAGGAGTACAATTCTCCCCGGACAGCAAAGAAGTCGTTTCCTTTTGATAAAGACATGCGACTATACAAGCCGATAACAAATTTCATCTCAAAGTGGGGACTTTTCAAATTGTGAGATGTAATATAAACGTCACGCATCTAATAAAAAGAATATAATGCCACGCAAAATTGGAAAACAATTTTTTTTTTTATAAGATCTCTACCACATTAATAAAATTACTGTGACTACTTAGGTTAAATTCATATAAGACGATGAAAAATATCAAAAAAGACACTCTTTCCAAAAGTCGGACTTATAGAAATTTTTGTTCTCTTAATATGGATTTTTTCAATTTTGATCTATATTTTTCTCCATTTCCGACTTATATATAAAGTTAGGAGTTGGGTAAGTGGTCTCAGGCACTTTGGTTTTTTGCTCCATCCTAAAGTCTCCGTTCGATTCTCCTAGTCAGCAATTCTTGAAGCCACAGCCACCTCATTCCCACGTGTAAGCGTGTGAAACGGTTATGGGAGGGACTGTAAGAATCAGTCCGAAGTACGCTCAAACTGGCTCGGGACACTCTGCATTACGAACAATATTATTCTAGTATTGATTGTTTCTTGTATTATGAATTTGAGTTATACCTCAAGAAAGAGAAAACCACAACAGAAAACTGGTGCTATTTTAGTAGGTGTTGCAACCGATGACAGTTTGTTTTTTCTAAATAATAATAAAAAGGCCAGCCATTGCAGATAAATAAATAGTTATCTTTTTGTAGGGTTTTCTTACCTGTCAAAACCATTTCTTTTCGTGCAATTAATTCATAGATGTGTTCGTCTTCTCCATTTCAATTTTCTGCACAATAATAATAAGTTGTTGAGATAGGACCGCCGGCCACTTCTTCATCAAGACTTTTACTCTCATCAATTCAATATTATGCATTACGAGAGATTTTCAAAAAAAAAAAAAAAATACTCCTTACGTACCAAAAAAATATATATACTACAGTATGTAGTTCAGTTCGCAAAACGAGAAATTTAAAAGAACGCATTTTATCAAGAAAAATTTCAAATTGTTTTGATAAGTTATGTTGGGATTTGTCTCACATCGGTTAATTATCTCATCCAAAACTAGTATATGAGCCTGGGCAGCCTCTCCACTATTTGCCAATTGGTTTGGAGTTGGATGCTTTAACATGGTATCAGAGCTAGACTTTAGGAGACTTTTCCCCTTTGTTTGTGCCATAGTTGCACTTTGTTTCATTGTGATCCGTGTGTTCCGGATCCTTTGTTAACCTCTCCACGTGCAAATCGGGGGTCGCACGTGCGGGGGAGTGTTGGGATTTGTCCCACATCGGTTAATTATCTCATCCAAAACTAATATATGAGTCTGGGCAGCCTCTCCACTCTTTGCCAATTAGTTTGGAATTGGATCGTTTAACAAGTTAAAAGAACTTGTTGATATTTAATAAACGGAGGCAAAAAGTTTAAATCTTTTTCGTAGAGATGCATTATTTTTAAGTTCTAGATTCGCAGACCGGACAATCTCCCGGGAGTAGTTTTCAACTTTTTGAAAACAGTAATGCTAAATAAACAGAACTTTGATAACAAATTCCTACCTGCAGACTTTTTGTCTATTCAATGGCAACCTGTTTGGCAGTGGGAGATGGAAGCCGGATATAGCATTGACCTGGATATGGAAATTCGGCTTGTGTTTTGTCCGGTGTTTGTTTGCAAGGGAGAGCCGGATATGTTCTAGCCAGGATAATTTGGACACCCCTCCCCCTAGTCCACATTATATCCTGCTGGCCCAGTGACCAAAAAGCCCTTGGGGGCCCATTGTGTCGTCCCCCCCCTCTCTCTCTCTCTCTCCAAAGGCACAGCAGCAAGCGGAGAACGTGTTCGGGAAGTAGAAGAACGACGACGAGGACAATGTCCGTGAAGTTATGCAACCTAGTCTTCTAGAAAAAAAAAAAAAAATGGCAGACAATGTTATCTTCCTTTTCTTAAAAACTAAAACAACGACCGTGCATGATTTCATCTTTTCCAATCATTTCAGACATTGTTATCTTCTATTTCTCAAAAACAAAAACAACGACCGTGCATGATTTGATTTTTTCCAATCATTCCAGACATGATTTGGTCTTTTCCAATCATTCCAGACATTGTCATCTTTTATTTTTCAAACTAAAACAATGACCGTGCATGATTTGGTCTTTTCTAATCATTCCAGATATTGTTATCTTCCATTTCTCAAAAACTAAAACAATGACTGTGCATGATTTAGTTTTTTCCAATCATTCCAGACATGATTTGCTCTTTTCTGATTATTCCAGACATTGTTATCTTCCATTTCTCAAAAATTAAAACAACGACCGTGCATGATTTGATTTTTTCCAATCATTCCAGACATGATTTGGTCTTTTCCAATCATTCCTGACATTGTTATCTTTCATTTTTCAAACTAAAACAACAACCGTGCATGATTTGGTCTTTTCCAATCATTCCAGACATTGTTATCTTCCATTTTTCAAACTAAAAACAACAACCGTGCATGATTTGGTCTTTTCCAATCATTCGAGACATTGTTATATTCCATTTCTCAAAAACTAAAACAACGACCGTGCGTGCATGATTTGGTCTTTTCCGATCATTCTAGACATTGTTATCTTCCAGTTCTCAAAAACTAAAACAACGACCGTGCAGGATTTGGTCTTTTCCAATCATTCCAGACATTTTTATCTTCCATTTCTAAAAACTAAAACAACGAACGTGTGCATGATTTGGTCTTTTCCAATCATTCTTTTATATGTAGCTAATCGACAATCAAGCTAGCCCGTGCATGATTTTAAGATGGGCCCGGCCCGGCCCGGCCCGGAACCAGCCTCTTTTCCACTAGCCCAACGGGCCATACAGAACTCCTTTGTTACCGTTTTGGACACATTTTGCATCGTAATTGGGCCTAGAGCTTTTCCACCCTAAACTAACCCATCTAAAAGTAGACTAAAAAATTCCAAGCCCTGTAAATTATTGGTAGGTTCGAGAAGGCGTAGTGGGCCCGAAGCCCATGTATCCTCCTAGTACTATGCAACAAGGGTTTTAAACCTTTATGCGACGGTTGCAGGGGAGGGGTTTCTCCCCGTTGTGGGTGATCTCCCTCTCCCTCTCTCTTTTCCACCATCACCCCCACATTCTCATCCTCCACATCCCACCAGCACCGGCCACTTCTTCACAACTATTCCACCGCGTTGTCCAATGGTTTATCACTGGCTTTCGCCGTTTGTGGGACTTTCTCATTTCTTTGGGGTTCTATTCCACCGCGTTGTCCTTTTGGAGGATTGTTCTTCTATTTGGTTGGGCCTCCGTTGGGAGGTCGTTGTTCTCTAGTTTGTCCTACTCTATGCGGGCTTTTCTTCCACTTTGCGGAACTTTCTCATTCTTTTGGGGTTGTGTAGAGTGTTTTGATGTAATGGAAGTGAAATTTCGAAGTGATGACAATTCTGTGGTGCAAGTTGTAATAGACCAAAATGCAATGGCTTGCCCGAGTATCTTCCCTTTATGGAAATGCTTGCCTTTCGTACTGTTTTATTCTCCTACCAATGAAAGTATCCTAAACTTCAGCTAAAAAAAAAATTGAATATCACTACGCTATTTGCACATTAATCATTGCTCTCAGAATGGTTAATCACTTATAATTATTGAGTTTTTGATAAGCAAATATGAAGAAAGATCCAAGTATGTTTCGAGGCATCAATTCCATTGATTGAGATTTCTGACTCCATTCCTGATTTCTTAATATGATATGAATTTTTCACTGTCGTCTGGCCACACCCTATGGGTAATCTTTTTCTATTATGATGAAAGGGACCCTAATCTATTTCCCTTGGCATACATAACGCGATCGATCTGGAACCTGAAATATGAATAATTCAATTTAATTTATGGAAGAGTTCTATGATGAACTTGAAATATGATTACTTAAATAATTTCTTTTTTTAAAAAAAAATTTTATAGCTTGTCATTACTCTATGTTATGGATCAGAGGCAGGACTTCATTTTCGGAAGTCAAAAATTACGCACCCACAATATAAATAGACAGTAGAGACTGGTTATAACTATGAGATCCAATTATGCATTCATTGAACTATACGCCCTCAGTCCCAATTTAATTATCTCTCGTTCTATTCTAACCGGCTAAAATATTAGTTATATCTTTAAATTCGTAATGAATTTCATATCAAATATGTATTTTGTTTAATAGATCTTGATTAGTTCTATAACATAATATTTTCGAAATCACTTAAAATATTATAAATTACAAGATATAATAAAATTAAAAAGTAGCACAAACTCCCAAAAAGAATAATTACATTGGGATGGAGGGAGTATTATTCAGAAAATATTAAATATAACTTGTGTATGACCCGTGTGTATATAAATCACATAAAAGATTCACGATACATGAAAATATATATATATTACTGTATCAATAGCAATTATTAAAAAGAACAAATGATTAAGGCCCCGTTCAATTGTCAGGAAAGTACAGGAAATGATGGGAAAATCAACTTTTCCATAACTATTGTAGTGTTCAGTTGGCAGGAAAGTAGTGGGAAACTTGTTTTTTAAGTTTTCCTGCAAGATTTACTTTCTTGCAAAAGTGATTCAGCCAAAAGCATAGGATTCTGTCACGGGAAAAGTTTCCTCCATTGTGGGGCCAAAATAATTGGCGGGTAAGAATAAAAGTGAATGACGCCAATACAAAAAAATACGAATTAGATTCTTAGAACGACACTTTGAGATTTATGTGAGTAACAACAATTTTGACTACTATAATGCTTTCTGAGATAATTGTTTTGGAAAAAGATTGGTAGTTTATTTTTTTTGGAAGTATTTATTTATCTTGTCATTAGTCTTCAATTTTGTTTTGTACTAACTAATTGTCAGTGAGTTTTTACATAGGCAACTAATCAAACACGGTTGTTTAATATTTATTTATTTAGTTATCATCTACTTATTTTTTAAACTTCATTTGTACGGCTGATTATGAGAGAATGTCAATTTAAATGGGGGATTTGCATAACCATTCAGAATATAGCAAATTGAATATGGAATTGCAAATCGATTTTTTTATTTCATGTTAAGGCTTTGCATTAGATAAAATATATTTTCCATATGTGTTAATTTTTGAAATATGATAGCATATTATTTAGCTCTCAAAGTTACTTTTATTTAAAATTAGCCATGAGAATAAAAATAAAAAAAGTTTCTCATATGTGTCTTTTCCCGGCAACTGAATCACTAAACTTTAGTTTTTCTGCAAAAAAAAAAAAATTATCAAATGAACACTCACAGGGAAAAAAGATTTTTTTTTCATTTATTTCACTTTACTTAACTTTTCCTAAGAATAACTTTCCGGTGCAACATTCTTGACAACTGAACGGAGCCTAAGGGAAATGATTTTGTCACTCCATTTTTTTGTTAACGCCACTCCCCTGCAAGTGTATTTTTGGTAGTTAACAAAAAATGAAGTGGCAAAATCAGCAGCCATAATTAATTTTAGAATTTGTCGAAAAAAGCAGATGGGAAGGAGAAATAATTAGGACAATCATACACCTACCGCCCACCGTACGCTCGCGGGCCCACTCCGGCCACTAGACGGCCGATCCGAACCGTCCAAAAATTCTTTAAAAAAAACCGAATGGGCCTACGAGAGAATAAACAGCATCCGACATGTGTAAGTGCTCGATCTGAACTTCCAAAAATCAGATGATCCGAGCATTAAAAAATGGAAGATTGATTCGAGCACTTACACACTTCGGATGCCGTTGATTCTCGCGCAAGCCCACTCGGTTTTTTTTTATAGAATTTTTGAACGGTTCGGATCGGCCATGCGGTGGGCGGAGCAGTAGTTGGTGGGCGGTGGGTGTATCATTTTCGAAATAATTAAGCTACTGGAAAGATTAAAGGGGACTACTTTCTAGGAAGGTTTGAAGGGAATTATTAAAAGAAAAAAGTCGACTGTTACGAGTATCTGAAAAGGTGGGCTATTCTCGCACCCAAAGCCAATCTAATTTGGGCTTGAAAGTCATTTTTCACCTCTCTCATGTCTAATGTGAAGCCATTTCAGGAGCGGAAAAATGGCTCAGTCATTTTCGTGGTCAAATTTGACTGAGGAAATGGGTGTGGCCATATGTGCTATACATTATATAGACCGCCAAGCATCTCCCTTCGGCCGCTTATCTCGACAATTGACGACTTGGATCTTAACCAATCAATAGATAATTTAGATTTGTATGCAATCCGAGCCGTCCGTGCTCGATCAGCCACTCTCCATTCGCCCGGTAGGAAGCTGCTCGTCAGCATCCCCGGGTCATTTTCAACTACCAAAAGAATCCTTAACCCAATTCCCCAAATCATATTGATGTTAGTTGTTAATTTCATAGATTTGTGCGACAATATACTCCCTCTGTACCATTTGATAGTCCCACATCCCATTTTGAGACGTCCCAAAAGACAAGTCCACATTCCAAAATCAACAATAGAAACTTGGTAAAATTAGATTATTTTCCTTATGTACGTTTAAAATGAAGTGCTACTATCTGCATCAATCAAATCACTTTTTGGTGGGGACATAATGAAAAGTTAAATACTTTTTGATGTAATCATTATGTTCCTATAAAAGTTGAAATTCTCAAATGGAACGAAGGAAATACTAATTTGGCGAATCAATCTAGTGTTTCGTGCAATACATTATAGATAAGGGTAGAGAGAGTACTGGCAAAGGGAAAACCATGAGAGAGATATGAGAGACTGAACTATCAAGAAGCTATCCTAAGACAAACCAAAGGTTGTGATCATTTGGAAGCAATCCAGATTTGTGATTATTTGAGAATCTACCTTGGACTATGAACTTGACGATGATCCAATGATTGGGATTGTGTGAGAAAGATGATTGCTAAGTAAATAGTATGCAATAATGCTCGGGCCGGTTATATATAGTGCATAAAGTCATGATGTAAGTCACGTAATGTGTGGGTAGGTGCGGACAAATGTGGGTGAGGGTACGGGAGCGCAAGTGTGCATTCGTGTGAAATCATCTTTCAAAAATATCCCAAACAACTAAAATTTATGAGTGAGGATTGATAGCCCGAGCATAGAACCAGAATTGAGAAAACGAGCGCATGCCATTTCGAAGGATTATGTGACTAAGATGATGATCCAAATATAACCCAAACGACTAAGAAACGCGTTAAGAACTGGGCATATATGATGCATTCAGGGTAGAGAAAGAGTACTGGCAAAGGGAAAACCATGAGAGAGATATGCGAGACTGAACTATCAAGAAGCTATCCTAAGACAAACCAAAGGTTGTGATCAAATATCTCTTTCACAAATGAATGAGGCTGCTATCAAATATGCTTAGTTTGTTGGTTTTCTTGTTATACAAGATTGGCAATTTTCAAGGAGAGTTTACTCTGTTTAAAATAAAAAAGAAAGTTATGCTATTACTTCAGTCAAATAATTTTATACTAAATACCAAATATGTTTCGTAACAAGCCAAAATGCTTCGTACTAATATTTTCTTTGTGCAGTCGTTCACACCTATTCGTAACTAAGTAAAATAGTATGTAGTAACATAAAAGACTTGACAAATGAAACAAAAAAGGTAACAAATAAAATCGTAAAATGCAAAATAGATGAATCATAAAGTTTGTAACCCACCTATTTACATCCATTTCGACATTTTTTTTTTTTTTGTAAAATGCCAATGATTACCATATGAAAAGTGGGCCCGGGCTCTGGATCAATCAAAAAGTCCAGGTCATTGAGGTCCATTTGCGAAAAGATGAACGGGTGAGAAACCTATTGCAATCTGACAAGGATGGACCAAGTCTACACTACCCTATCATTCAGACGAAGTCCTATGTTTCAGGGCTCTTGTCTTGAGATTTTTCAGGGTTTGGTGCATTCACAGGCAAATCCTCATGGCCTATATAGGGAATATTCCTTGCATTGCCTAAGATTTTAAGCATTACAAGGACAAAATACATGAGGACAAGGTCATGAATACCATGTGGCACTTAATGGAACAAGTTCCAATAGGAGATGGTTAATGGAATGAGCCAAATTAGGAAATAGACCAAGAAAATTAGGAAGCACTTAGGCTCTTGACCAATTCAAAAAGGGACACGTGGCAGCCATCAAGGGAGTTCGGTTTGCAATCAATGTATACAATGAATTTGGGTACCCAGAAATAAAAGGAAGCAATTGGGAGACATGAGACACCTGTCATTTTTTCAGGGCCCAAGCATATCCAATTCCAGGGACAGATGACAGCTTCTTAGGTCCTTTATAACAATTACAAGAAGGTTATTGCGACATGAAACTTGGGTGTGCTGTTTTTATTGCCAAAGTCATTTGTGCCTGCAAGGAATTGGGAATAAGCCCCGAAAAAAAGGAGTTATGACTATTTTTTACCGATCAAAGGGGACGCATCAAATCAATCAAGAGAATCCCCTTTTTTGTTTAGAGATTTTATTAATCAATTGTAAAGTAAAACAAGAACACGATCAAACGGCATCACAACAAGAACATAAAATCCCAACAATCATATGCCCACTTGAGCCCCAAACGAATACACGGTTGACAAGAAGTCAACAAATGAACCCAGGCATAAACTAGGCCCTTTACTATGCCTGTGAGCAGACTAAGTGATTAAGATGCTTACCAATTACATTTCAACAAGTTCAACATCAAGCCTAATATTCTGGAAGACTAGCTATACATTGAAAGTTGAACCAACGTTTAAGTTTTTCTAATATGGAAGTAAGGTCAATAAATGGATTTACAAATGTTTAGTCATTCATTATGTTATCAAAAATCTCATTCCTTTCATTGAAATTTCTACCATGTACTAAACAAAAAGGGTAGTTTAAACTTGTACATCAAGAAACTACGCTAGTTTCAAGATTTCAACATCAGATTGGTTGTATAAAGAGTCAGAGCCAGAGCCAGAGCCATTGCCATCAAGGGAAGCACTTAGGCTCTTGACCAATTCAAAAAGGGCCACGTGGTAGCCATCATCAAGGGAGTTCAATTTGCAATCAATGTATACAATGAATTTGAGTTCCCAAAAATAAAAGGAAGCGGTTGGGAGACATAAGACACTTGTCACTTTTTCAGGGCCCAAGCATATCCAATTCCATGGATAGATGACAACTTTTCAAGTCCTTTACAACAGTTACAAGAAGGTTATTGTGACATGAAACTTGGGTGTGCCGTTTTTATTGCCAAAGTCGTTCGTGCCTACAAGAAAGTAGGAATAAGCCCCAGAAAAAAGAAGTTATGACTATTTTTTTACCGATCAAAGGGGACGCATTGCATCAATCAAGGGAATCCCCTTTTTTGTTTGGAGATTTTATTAATCAATTGTAAAGGATACAAAGATTAAAAAAAGAACAAGATCAAACGGCATCACAACAAGAGCATAAAATCCCAACAAAATTGGTACCCTACCCCCAACAATCATATGTCCACTCGAGCCCCAAACGGATACACGGTTGACAAGAAGTCAACAAATGAACCTAGGCATAAACTAGTCCCTTTAGTATGCCTGTGAGCAGACTAAGTGATTAAGATGCTTACCAATTACATTTCAACAAGTTCAACATCAGGCCTAATATTCTGGAAGACTAGCTAGACATTGAAAGTTAAACCAACGTTTAAGAAGTTTTTCTAATATGGAAGTCAGGTCAATAAATGGATTTACAAATGTTTAGTCATTCATTATGTTATAAAAAATCTCATTCCTTTCACTGAAATTTCTACTATGTACTAAACAAAAAGGGTAGTTTAAACTTGTACATCAAGAAACTAGACTAGTTCAAGATTTCAACATCAGATTGGTTGTATAAAGAGCCAGAGCCAGAGCCATCAAGGGAAGCACTTAGGCTCTTAGACCAATTCAAAAAGGGCCACGTGGCAGCCATCAAGGGAGTTCAGTTTGCAATCAATATATACAATGAATTTGAGTTTTCAAAAATAAAAGGAAGCGGTTGGGAGACATAAGACACCTGTCACTTTTTCAAAGCCCAAGCATATCCAATTCCAGGGACAGATGACAGCTTCTCAGGTCCTTTACAACAGTTACAATAAGGTTATTGCAACATGAAACTTGGGTGTGCCGTTTTTATTGCCAAAGTCGTTCGTGCCTATAAGGAATTAGGAATAAGCCCCAGAAAAAGGAATTGTGACTATTTTTTACCGATCAAAGGGGACGCATCAAATCAATCAAGGGAATCCCGTTTTTTGCTTAGAGATTTTATTAATCAATTGTAAAGGATACAAAGCTTAAAAAAAGAACAAGATCAAACGGCATCACAACAAGAGCATAAAATCCCAACAAAATTAGCACCCTACCCCAGCAATCATATGCCCACTCAAGCCAAAAACGAATACACGGCTGACAAGAAGTCAACAAAAGAACCCAGGCATAAACTAGTCCCTTTAGTATGCCTGTGAGCAGACTAAGCGATTAAGACGCTTACCAATTACATTTCAACAAGTTCAACATTAGGCCTAATATTCAGGAAGACTAGCTAGACATTGAAAGTTGAACCAACGTTTAAGAAGTTTTTCTAATATGGAAGTAAGGTCAATAAATGGATTTACAAATGTTTAGTCATTCATTATGTATTCAAAAATCTCATTCCTTTCACTGAAATTTCTACTATGTACTAAACAAAAAGGGTAGTTTAAAATTGTACATCAAGAAACTAGACTAGTTTCGATCTCAACATCAGATTGGTTGTATAAAGAGCCAGAGCCCGAGCCAGAGCCAGAGCCAGAGCCAGTGCCAATATCCTGCACTACCTCAAGAACATGGCTACCTCTACCAAAAACATTCCAACTTCATTTCCATCACTTCATGCTCATATCAGTCTCTTAACTGCATTTGCATTTATCTTATTTCTTCTTCCCATTGCTAGTTCAGATTATTTCGATTTTCCTAACTTTTATCCGACTACAACTTACAACGGCGCACTGTATCAAGGAGATGCAGTGTCGTTGGTTGGAGCTGTACAATTCAACTCATTCACTTACCTATGTCGCGTCGGTTGGGCAACATACGCAGAGAGGGTTCAGTTATGGGACTCCAAAACCGGAGCCCTCTCTGACTTCACCACCAATTTCTCCTTCACTATTGACACCCTAGGGTCACCCAATTATGGCCACGGGCTTGCGTTCTTTCTTGCTCCCGTTGGTTTCCAGATCCCACCTAACTCGGCTGGTGGGTTCCTAGGGCTTTTCAACACCACAACTAGTAATTCAGTAAAAAACCAAATGGTGGTGGTTGAGTTCGACTCCTACCCGAATGCTGAATGGGATCCTCCGTACGAGCATGTTGGGATCAACAACAACTCAATTGGATCAGTCATTACCACTCCGTGGAATGCTAGCTTGCACAGCGGCGTAACATGTGATGCTTCGATTATGTACAATGCAAGTACAAAAAATTTGAGTGTGTTTTGGTCTTACAGGGGAAACTCTAACTCCCAAAGCAATTCCAGTCTTTCTTACAAAATCGACCTAATGGAGGTTCTACCGGAGTGGGTCATGGTTGGATTTTCGGCTGCGACAGGGGAGTATGTAGAGAAAAACACGCTTGAATCATGGCAGTTCACCTCCAGTTTTGACAAGAAAACGACAAGTGCTAAGCACGCGAAAGATTCCAAATTGATGGTTGGTCTAACAGTCTCAATGGGTGTTTTGATTTTTGCAGGGATGATCTTCATAGGATCTGCGGTTCTAAGGAAAAGGAGGCGTGTTCGAAGGGAAAAAATGGAACAAATGAACTTGACATCGATCAACGATGATCTAGAAAGAGGTGCCGGACCAAGGAGGTTCTCCTACGGAGATCTTGTAACGGCTACTAACAACTTCTCAGCCGAAAGAAAGTTGGGTGAAGGAGGATTTGGAGGTGTTTACAAAGGGTACTTAAACGATTTAGACATGGCGGTAGCTGTGAAAAAAATTTCAAGGGGGTCTAGACAAGGGAAAAAAGAGTACACAACAGAGGTGAAGATTATAAGCCGGTTGCGGCACCGGAATCTCGTGCAACTCATTGGTTGGTGCCACGATCAAGGCGAGTTCCTTCTCGTCTACGAGTTTATGCCCAACGGAAGCCTTGACGCTCACCTCTTTGGGAAAAAGATTCCTCTCACTTGGGCTATGAGGTACAAAGTAACTCTAGGTTTGGCCTCAGCAATGCTGTATCTACATGAAGAGTGGGAGCAATGCGTGGTGCACCGGGACATCAAGTCGAGCAATATTATGCTAGACTCAGGATTCAATGTCAAGCTCGGAGACTTTGGGTTAGCCCGACTCATGGACCACGAGCTCGGGCCCCAAACAACTGGCTTAGCTGGAACGTTAGGGTACTTGGCACCAGAGTATATAAGCACGGGCAAGGCAAGTAAAGAGGCAGATGTTTTCAGTTTCGGGGTGGTGGTGTTGGAAATCGCTAGCGGGAGGAAATCAATCCGTCCGACAGATGAAGAATCGGAAATAGGGTTGGTAGAGTGGGTTTGGGATCTCTATGGAAGAGGGCAAATTCTTTCCACCGTTGATGAGAGACTAAAATCGAATTTCGATTTGAAGGAAGTAGAGTGTTTGATGATTGTTGGGTTATGGTGTGCTTACCCAGACCATAGCCTTAGGCCATCAATAAGGCAAGCAATTCAAGCACTTCATTTTGAGGCACCAATGCCTAACTTGCCTAAGAATATGCCAGTTCCAATGTATCAAATACCTAGAGCACCAACCTCCAGGTTTGAAGATCAGCAGGTGGCGAGTTCCGGTGAGCCGATGATAAGTTGTACAAGCATCGATACGGGTCGTTAAGTCTTTCTATTTACGTTTTTGCCAATAAGGGTGCTTTAGACATCTCGAAATAGATCTTTTTAGTTGCCCTGTTAGATTGCAGTAGTTAATACCGTTCATCGTATCTTTGAATAAAGAAGGTTTGTATCAGTAAAACCATGCGTGCTAAGTGTGTACTAATTTGACGCTCTTGATTAGTAGAATCTATTTTTATGCATGTTGTCAAGATGTCACAATCTGAGTAATTTTGTTTATAAGAATTGTTTTCCCTTGCATTTTGTATTGTGTATATCAAAAGACTCACTCAACAAAAATTCGGTCTATTGAAGAAGAAACCTACGATACTTGGAACGTGGATCATACTTGTAGAATGAGCAGAATCAGGAGCGTTACTCAGTGAGCTACTTGGGTGACTTATTACCAGTTGTTGACTAGTTGTTTTTTTCCTTTTCAGATTGTAGCTTTTTTGCCTTCGTCTGGAGGATTGTTTTAGTTCTTTTTTTGTTGGGCCTCCATTGGGAGATTGTTGTTCTCGGATTTATCCTACCCTATGCAGACTTTTATTCTCCTTTGCGGGACTTTCTCATCTCTTTGGGGGTTGTGTGAAGTGTTTTGATGTAATGGCAGCGAGTTTTCAAATTGGTCGCAATTCTGTGATGCAAGTTGTAGCTTAGAATGCAGTAATTTATATCTCCCCTTTATGGGATGCTTGCCCTTCCTAATGCATTATTTTCTTCTCCTATCAATGGAACTATCCTAAACATTGGCCAAAATAAAAATATGAATATAACTACGCTATTGGCACATTAATCATTGCTCTCAGGAAGGTCAATCGCTTATAATTATTGAGTTTTTATAAGCAAATAAGAAGAAAGATCTAGTACATTTCTAGGCATTGATTCCAATGACCGAGATTTCTGAGTCTCCATTCTTGATTTCTTCCTTGATTTTTTAATACCATGATATGAATTCTTCACAATCGTCTGACCATACCTTATTGGTAATCTTTTTCTATTACAAAAGTAACCCTATTGTTAATCTATTTCCCTTGGCATACATAACGCGGTCGATTTGGAACCACACCCTCCACCTAAGAACTCCTACATTTAATTCAATTTTGTGGAAAAGTTCTATGATGGACTTGAAATATTATTAAATAAATAATTTCTTTTTAACAAAAAAAAGTATAGCTTCTCCATTACTGTATGTTATGGATCGGAGGCAGGACTTCGTCTCCGGAAGTCAAAAATTATGCGCACACAATTTAAATAGTAGAATGCAGTAATTTGTATCTCCCGTATCAATATAACTTAATTTATCTTGTTTGTCAAAACTATGAGATCCAATTTTGCACTTATTGAACTATATCATCCAGAAAACATCTATTCTATATTATAAAGGGAGAGCACACTTTGGCGTGGACTTTTCTTCGAGACTAGATTACATTTTTCATTGCCCACTTTAACGCAACCTTTAACATTTTTTCCTCCATTTAAATTTGCTTTGTAAGTAACTGGTACGGTAGTTATGGAATTCCATAATTGAAATGACACTCCACATGTGGCACAAAACAATGACTGCTAGGTTTGGGTAGTTACTTCTTTCTAACTCCACCTCATTTCTATCTCATTATTAGCTATCTAAATCCCTATCATTGCCCCAAAATCTCAACTCACGTATTCTAAAATCTAAAGCACATGGAGAGAAAGCCTCACCGGCCACGTGGAGGGGGAAAAAAAAAAAAAACAAGAAAATCGACCGAGACAGGTTTGACGTGCATACACATCGAGTGTGTTCTCCCTCAAATATAACACGTGTATGACCCCTGTGTATACAAATCACATAAAAGATTCACGACACATTAAAATATCACCGTAGCAATAGCAGTTAAAAAGAACAAACGATTCAATTTAAAATTCATAAAGAAACAGATGGGAAAGAGAAATAATTAAGCTGCTATTAAAGGGGACTTCTTTCTAGGAAGGTTTTCGAAGGGAATGAAAAAAAAGTAGAATTTCTGAAAAGGCGGGCTATTCTCACACCCAAAGCCAATTTTTGGCTTGGAAGTCATTTTTCACCTCTCTAATGTCTATTGTGAAGCCATTTCAGGAGCGAAAAAATGGCTGAGTCATTTTCATGGTCAAATTTGAGAGAGGAAATGGGTGTGGCCATATATGCTACATTAGACTTTGCCCCCATTTTCAACTACCAAAAGAATCCTTAACCCAGACAATACCCCAAATCATATGGATCTATTTGAGCAGACTAAGTCATTAAGATGCTTACCAATTACATTTCAACAAGTTCAACATTAGGCCTAATATTCAGGAAGACTAGCTAGACATTGAAAGTTGAACTAACGTTTAAGAAGTTTTTCTAATATGGAAGTAAGGTCAATAAATGGATTTACAAATGTTTAGTCATTCATTATGTATTCAAAAATCTCATTCCTTTCACTGAAATTTCTAGGAGTACAAAACAAAAAGGCTAGTTTAAACATGTACGCACAAAAGAAACTAGACTAGTTTGAAGTTTTCAACATCAGATTGCTTGTATAAAGAGCCAGAACCAGTGCCAATATCGTGCACTACCTCAAGAAAATGGATACCTCTACCGATAACATTCCAAATTTATTTCCATCACTTAATGCTCATATCAGTCTCTTAACTGCATCTTCATTTATCTTATTTCTTCTTCCCATTGCTAGTTCAGATTATTTCGATTTTCCCAACTTTTATCCGACTACAACTGACAACGGCATACTGTATCAAGGAGATGCAGGGTCTTTGGTTGGAGCCGTAGAATTCAACTCACTCATTTACCTATGTCGCATTGGTTGGGCCACATACGCAGAGAGGGTTAAGTTATGGGACTCTGAAACCAGAGCCCTCTCTGACTTCACCACCAATTTCTCCTTCACCATTGACACCCTAAAGTCACCCCATTATGGCCATGGGCTTGCATTCTTTCTTGCTCCGGTAGGTTTCCAGATCCCACCTAACTCGGCTGGTGGGTTCCTACTGCTTTTCAACACCACAACTAGTCATTCAGTAAAAAACCAAATTGTTGTGGTTGAGTTCAACTCCTACCCAAATCCTGTATGGGATCCTCCGTATGAGCATGTGGGGATCAACAACAACTCGATTGGATCGGTCAGTACAACTCCGTGGAACGCTAGCTTGCACACCGGCTTAAAATGTGATGCTTCAATTACGTACAATGCAAGTACAAAAAATTTGAGTGTGTTTTGGTCTTACGGAGGAAACTATAGTTCGCAAGGCAGTCTTTCTTACAAAATCGACCTAATGGAGGTTCTACCGGAGTGGGTCATGGTTGGATTTTCGGCCGCAACAGGGGCATTTCTAGAGGAAAACACGCTTCAGTCATGGCAGTTTACCTCCAGTTTTGACACAAAAACGACAAGTGGTAAGCACGCGAAAGATACCAAATTGATAGTTGGTCTAACAGTCTCAATGGGTGTTTTGATTTTTGGAGGGATGATATTCATAGGATCTGCAGTTCTAAGGAAAAGGAGGCGTTTTCGAAGGGAAATAACTGAGAAAATTCACTTGACATCGATCAATAATGATCTAGAAAGAGGTGCCGGACCAAGGAGGTTCTCCTACGGAGATCTTGCTACAGCTACTAGCAACTTCTCAGCCGAAAGAAAGTTGCGTGAAGGAGGATTTGGAGGTGTTTACAAAGGGTACTTAATTGATTTATACATGACGGTAGCTGTGAAGAAAATTCAAGGGGGTCTACACAGGTTAAAAAGAGTACACAACGGAGGTGAAGATTATAAGCCGGTTGAGGCACCGGAATCTAGTGCAACTCATCGGTTGGTGCCACGATCAAGGCGAGTTCCTTCTCGTCTACGAGTTTATGCCCAATGGAAGCCTCGATGCTCACCTCTTTGGGAAAAAGATTCCTCTCACTTGGGCGGTGAGGTACAAAATAACTCTGGGTTTGGCTCTGGGTTTGGCCTCGGCATTGCTCTATCTACACGAAGAGTAGGAGCAATGCGTGGTGCACTGGGACTTCAAGTCGAGCAATATTATGCTAGACTCAGGATTCAATGTCAAGCTCGGAGACTTTGGGTTAGCCCGACTAATGGACCACGAGCTCGGGCCCCAAACAACTGGCTTAGCTGGAACATTAGGGTACTTGGCACTAGAGTATATAAGCACTGGTAAGGCAAGTAAAGAGGCAGATGTTTTCAGTTTTGGGGAGGTGGTGTTGGAAATCGCTAGCGGGAGGAAATCAATCCGTCCGACAAACGAAGAATCGGAAATAGGGTTGTTGGAGTGGGTTTGGGATCTCTACGGAAGAGAACAGATTCTTTTCGCCGTTGATGAGAGACTAAATTCAAATTTTGATTCAAAGGATGTAGAGTGTTTGATGATTGTTGGGTTATGGTGTGCTTACCCAGACCAAAGCCTTCGGCCATCAATAAGGCGAGCAATTCAAGTACTTCATTTTGAGGCACCAATGCCTAACTTGCCTAAGAAAATGACTATTCCAATGTATCAAGTACCTAGAGCACCAACCTCCAGGTTTGAAGATCAGGTGGTAATCAGTTCCGGTGAGCCAATGATAAGTTATACAGGCATCGAAACAGGTCGTTAAGTCTTTCTATTTAGTTTTTTACCGATAAGGGTGCTTGAGACATTGCGAAATAGATCTTTTTAGTTGTTCTGTTAGATTGCAATAGTTAGTACCCTTCATCGTAGCTTTGAATAAAGAAGGGCTACTATTAGTATACTCTATTCTTATGCATGTTGTCAAGATGTCAAATTTAGCAATCTGAGTAATTTTGTTTGTAACATTTGTTTTCTCTTGCATTTTTTTTGTTTGTATCAAAAGACTCACTCAACTAAAATTCAGTCTTTTGAAGAAGAACCTACGTAATGTGGAACGTGGATCGTAAATTGCATAAATTGTGGCAGGTAGATGTAAACTTCTACAAACTAAAAAAATCTGAATGTAGTTATTCAAAAGCAGCAATGAAACAAAATGTACTTCCATAAACTTTTAGGAGCATAATCACTATTGGTATAACATTTTCTCTCGCAGAACTGCACTCTCCCACCAAAATTCCTCCTTATTTAAAAATGTATACAGTATGTATACCAAATTCTAAATCAGTATCTGAGAAATACTCTAGTGAGGAAAGAATTGCTAACAGTTAGCAAGAACTTGGGGATCTTGTATGTTGGCAAGGGTGCGATGACAGAATAATGGTGACTAACGTGGTGGCTCAAGGAAATTTCTTAAATTTGGGGGTGCCAAAGGAACATACAAGGCTCCAATATTTCGAAGGCCAATAGAAATTATTTGTCTAAGGCTCCTAGTCTAGTAGTGAAAAGACTACTGGCCTTGTGAGGGAAAAAGGCTCGAGAAGGAAATAAAAAGAAGTGGTTCCTAGTAGTAGCATGACTGCCGGCCACACAAGAAAAACCAAAGACTCTTAGTAGGTGGACAGACAAACACCTAGTCATGTGATGGAAAAATAGTGATTCCTACTAGGTGTAAAGACTACTACTGGCCACTAAGAAATAAAGACTCTGAAAGTGTGCATTTCACATTATTGAGGCTACTAGCCACGATATGCAGCTACTAGTAGAAGGCTACAGATCACCAAACTAAGTGATTCCTAGTAGTAAGGCTACTAGCTACCGACGATGAAAAGTGTTGATATTTTATTAGACCGAGTTTATACGATGGGCCTAAGATATGTGTTGCTTTGCTTCACAAGAAAGACCCGATTCATCTGATGAGTCCATCACCCAGAAATATTTGTTGCCTCTTTTGACATTCTGACTTGTGGGTTTGATGTTGTCTCTGTCTAAAATGGACCAGATTTACCAAATCCAAAAAGTATTTGTTGCCCTGGATCAACATCGCCTTCGTTGAAAGAAGTGGATCAATTTTATAGATATAAAACTGATTGTGTTGCTCTGGTTAAAAAACAAAAGGACCATGTTTGCTTGATGGGTCCTAAACATCAAATAAGTCCCTTAGAAAAAAGTGGCATGCTAGAGAAAAAAGGTAAAATGCTATATGCATACAAAAGATTACAACGCAAGCTAATCATAAAATGATGGAGGGTCATTGAGGGTTTTGGGACTGAAACTTATAAGTTAGTCATCATAGTGTACACCCTACCTACGTGATAAGAGATCTGATGAAGAAGGTTCAATGGGTAACAGCGAAAATGTAGGTTGACTAGAAAGATCACGACATTTTTATTGAGGCACATTCTCTAGTCCCATTCCTATTGCGATAGTGATCTTTAGTATGATGCTTCAGGAAGAGATTAAATGAGTCCATGGCAAGAATTATGGGGGGTATCGGTCACAGATAACCCTGAAGGTCTCACCTAAATGAGTATGGAAGTGGGGTTATTACTATGGGAAAATAGACAACTCCCTAAAGACACTTGTCATACAGGATAAGTGTGCATGACCGTCAAGTGCAAACCAGACTAGAACCAAAATGAATTGCCCATACTGTGTGTGGGGTAAGTAGAAGTTTAGTTCACTGTGGTTCCTTCAAACAGAAACTTACTTTCAGTCAGTGTCGGTTCACATGCCAATCTTGTGGCAAGCCATGTCAAATTTGGAGATGTCAAATTCTTTTCAAAGGCTAATGTCAAATGCATCTCCAACCTTTCGCCTCAAACTTGGAGATGTCAAATTTTTTAAAAGCTAGTGTTTGACACCAAATTTCACACCAATACCATCTCTCCCCTCCAATCATGGCGTCAAATTTTCTCCCTGCTCTATGGCCAATTTTGTTGTAGACTGGTTGCTGCCAAATCCTACATGGATTTGGCTTTGCATTTGAAGGCAAGATTGGAGATGCTCTTTGGGCCTAAAAACTCCCCTCTTCTGTCTCTCTCTCTCTATAAACTCCACCTACTCCTTCATATACATATACACAACCCATCCCCGTTTCCCATCGGCTTTCCCCATGCGGCCAATGGTGGACACAGGATTTGGGTCTAGCAAGGACATGAATCACGTGTATTTTCATATTCATAATAAAGATATAAGTATATTTCACAAGTATATATTTCTACTTGCGAGGTCCGAAAAAGAGACAATATTGTGTATATGTGTATACCCACTGTTTTATTTTATATACGCAACCTAAAAAACGATTGATAACTTGAAATTTTAGGGATTTTTACATGTACAGATTTTAAGAAAAAAATTTCACTTAAGGAACTTGCAGGGGCCAATATCATATTAGTGTTCTTATTAAAGCTAAAAATTAGTATGACACACGAGAATATTTGAAGTTGTGCAGGGGCTTGTGATTCCCCCGCACCCCCTTGTGACTGCCCCAAGGGACACGACGGTCGAGGTGGCAATGGCAAGGTGGACATGGAGAAGTGTGTGTTATTTTGCAACGACGAGTAAAATTTGGAGCGACAGGAGTTCATGAGCAATTGGTGGAATGATGGAAGGAGAGAGATTGGCATGGATTGGAACGTTTCGGCCCAAGAGACAAGAAACCAGTTGGTAGAGTAGGTGTCAGCCACGTGGTGGTCAAAGGTCCATGCCACCACTAATACATGCTGCATTTGAGCTCCGTTGCCTGTTTTTTCTGATGACACCATAGGGTTACATAATGCATATTTTAAGAGGATTCACAACCCTCAGTCATTCTTTCAGCCAAAGCTATAGCATTTTTTTGACTTAGGTTGTTTTGGAATGGGAGCATCTCCCTGTAGAGCGGCGCAGAGCAGCTAATCCGGCTGCTCATCTCAACAATCGATGGCTCGGATCTTAACCGAGCAATGGATGGTTAAGATTTGTATGTGCTAAAATATGACTCAAGTCGTCCATGCCGAGATGAACGGCTGGATCGACCGCTTTGCACCCGCTCAACAGGGAGCTACCGAGCAGCATCCCGGAGCAGCATCCCGGGTCTGTTTGTTTTCGCCTAACTTTATTATTCCAATTTTTTCAAAAAAAATAAATTGTCTTTTTATGAATTTTTGTTCATTTTTACACTAATTTTTTTGTAGATTTTTTCTTGATAAGAGAAATCTAAAAACTAACTAAAATTATGACCAAAAAATTGAAACCGATCACTAAAATTAGGAATATGTATAGACTCCATGTGTGGGGCCCACCTCTAGTTCTACACAAATGATCCGAGATGTTTATTTTGTAGATATCAATTTTTTAACATGACATCCAAAAATAAATTCAAAGGATACGGGATACCGATAAGTACTTGATCATGCACTTGCTGTAACTGACTGTATTGAGTTTTCGTATAAGTAGAAAAATTAGCCGTAAAATAAACGTATCGGATCGTCTATGGGGGACCCGAGGCAGGACCCACACTTGGGGTCTGTATATTTTCTTTACAAACCCGTTGGTTCCTGTGGAGTTATTGATACAAACCCCATGGTATTGTATATCAAAAACTTTGTGGATTCATACACCCTATGAATATTTAATCATGTTCCTAAAATTTTTAACCAAGTACCACGTATGAACTATGAAGAATCTTTGGATATATAAACCAATCCGAAGATCCTATCCGATCAAACAAATAGATCCTTTCCTCTAAGCAAAGTTCTTGTAACTTTACTTTGTAGTTTGTAGGAGTACATAGTTTTATTAGCTACAGGTAAGATTTTTAGTTTTTATTGTTCAAATTTTACGCATGAGATTGAAAGATCAGTTCTTCGAACTCAGGCTCTTTCAACGAAATTTCCAGTTACCAAAAGAAACTGGAGTGAACGGTCAGTTCTTAGACTATGTCCATTTACCAAAACTACTCAATTCAGAACCAAACAGAATGGTTGACCTTGTTTCAACACATCAGAACAGGTAAACGCCCTAAACAACCTCCCATGACATTTTCATGGGATCGCTAAGTACTGAAAAGGTCAGAATGTCACTTATTTATATAGATAGTTCCTTTGATATCTAGGCTGAGGACTATTGAGGATTGTGGGAAGTCCTAGTAGTCCATATAGTATGTCATGCCACAGCTCATAGATATATATTGACTAGAATTGAAGTTTAATTATAAAGAAAAATATTACGAAATACGAATTCTTCAGCTATCTTTCAGAGGTCAAGGTCAACTCATTTTGATTGTCGCATAAACGAGTCCTCTAGCATTCAGACGAGCAGATGAACTGATCAAAGTACGTTTTTCTACCAATTACATTTCAACAAGTTGCGCATCAGGCAGATGTAAGATTGAGGAAGACTGGGTAGACAGTGCATTTGAACCAATGTTCGAGATTATGCCTTGTAGTTTTGCTAGTATTTAAAGTAAGGTTGCCAATGGATTTACAATGTTTAGTCATTCTCTGTGTTATGTTGTCAGCTATATCCTTCCTATCACTGTAAAGTCTCCTATGTACAGTAATAAACAAAAAGGGCAGTTTAAACTTGAATAAGAATAAATTAGACTGGGTCAAGTTCCAACATCAGATGGTTGTATAAATTTCCAGTGCCAATATACTGCACTAGCTCAAGAAAATGACTACCTCTACCTCTAAAATTCCAACTTCATTTCCATCACCAAATGCTCAAATTAGTCTCTTCACTGCATTTATCTTATTTCTTCTTCCCATTGCTAGTTCAGATTATTTCCAAGTCACTAACTTTTCTCAGGCTACACCCGACGTAGTCTATCAAGGAGATGCAGTGACGTTGGCTGGAGCTGTAGAGTTCAACTCACTCACTTACCTATGTCACGTTGGCTGGGCGACATACGCAGAGAGGGTTCAACTATGGGACTCCAAAACAGGGACTCTCTCTGACTTCACCACCAATTTCTCCTTCATAATTGACACCCAAGGGTTATCCAAATACGGCCATGGGCTCGCTTTCTTCCTGGCTCCGGTTGGTTTCCAAATCCCCCCTAACTCAGCTGGTGGGTTCTTAGGGCTTTTCAACACAACAACAAGCAATTCAGCAGAAAACCAAATGGTGACGGTTGAGTTTGACTCCTACCCGAATCCTGAGTGGGATCCTGCACATGAGCACATCGGGATTAACAACAACTCGATTGGTTCGGTCATTACAACTCCATGGAACGCTAGCTTGTACAGCGGAGAAACATGTACAGCTTCAATTACATACAATGCAAGTACAAAGAATTTGAGTGTGTTTTGGTCTTACGGTGGAAACTCTAGTTCACAAGGCAGTCTTTCTTATAAAATCGACCTTATGGAGATTCTACCGGAGTGGGTCATGGTTGGATTTTCGGCTGCGACAGGAGAGTATTTGGAGAAACACACGCTTGAATCATGGGCGTTTAGCTCAAGTTTCAACACGAAAACGGCGAGAGGAAAGCACACGAACGATATCAAATTGATAGTTGCTTTAACTGTTTCAATGGGTGTTTTGATTTTTGGAGCGGGAATATTTATAGGATTTGTGATTGTAAGGAAAAGGAGGCATGTTCGAAGGAAAAAAACAGAGAAAACTAACTTGACGTCGATCAATGATGATCTAGAGAGAGGCGCTGGACCAAGGAGGTTTACCTACGCAGATCTTGTCTCGGCTACAAGCAACTTCTCGGCCGAAAGAAAGTTGGGTGAAGGAGGATTTGGGTGTGTTTACAGAGGGTACTTAAACGATTTAGACATGGCTGTAGCCGTGAAGAAAATTTCAAGGGGATCTAAACAGGGGAAAAAAGAGTACATAACAGAGGTGAAAATTATAAGCCGGTTAAGACACCGGAATTTGGTGCAACTCATCGGTTGGTGCCACGATAAAGGCGAGTTCCTTCTTGTCTATGAGTTTATGCCCAACGGAAGCCTCGACGCTCACCTCTTTGGCAGCAAGATTCCTCTCACTTGGGCTGTGAGGTACAAAATAACTCTTGGTTTGGCCTCGGCATTGTTCTATCTACACAAAGAATGGGAGCAATGCGTGGTGCATCGGGACATCAAGTCGAGCAATGTTATGCTAGATTCTGAATTTAATGTCAAGCTCGGAGACTTTGGGTTAGCCCGACTCATGGACCACGAGCTTGGACCGCAAACAACTGGCTTAGCAGGAACGTTTGGGTACTTGGCACCGGAATATATAAGGACAGGCAAGGCAAGTAAAGAGGCAGATGTTTTCAGTTTCGGGGTGGTGGTGTTGGAAATCGCTACTGGGAGAAAATCAGTCAACCCGACAGAAGGAGAATCGGAAATAGGGTTGGTAGAGTGGGTATGGGATCTCTATGGAAGAGGGCGAATTCTTTCCGCCATTGATGAGAGACTGAAATCGAATTTCGATGCTAAGGAAGTAGAGTGTTTGATGATTGTTGGGCTGTGGTGTGCTTATCCTGATCATAGCCTTAGGCCATCAATAAGGCACGCAATTCAGGTACTTCATTTTGAGGCAGCAATGCCTCATCTGCCTATGAAGATGCCCGTCCCAATATATCGTGTACCTGGTGCAGGAAGCTCCAGGACCAGGCCTGAAGAACCGCCGATACATTCCGGTCAGGAGATAATAAGTTCAAGCATCGAAATGGGTCGTTAAATTTTTTCATTTCTCTTTTTTGCACTAATAAGGGTGTCCAAGACATCGCGAAATAGATCGTGGTAGATGTTCTGTTAGTGCGCTATAATTAATACCCTTCATCATTACTGTCATTATGGAAGGGTTCTATCAGTAAATCAATTCCTGCTAAGTTTGTTTTTAATTGGTTACTCTTGATTAGTATGTCAATTCTAGGCATGTAGTAAAGATGACAATCTGAGCATTTTTTCCCTTGGGGATTCTTTTCTCGGGCATTTAGTTTCTGTGTGTGTCTCAATAGACTCATTGCAACAAATTGGGTCTTTAGAGAAGAAACGTAAACTTGGAATGTGGATTGTACTGGGTCAAGGAACCCAATCAGTAAAGTGGCATACAACGTCTTAAACGATGGTACGACAGATGTAAACTTCTATTGATTACGAAAACTGGTAAGCACTCGTTTCAAGCAAACAAAACTACTATACATTTGTAGGAGCATAATTAGTGTTTTAAGACATTCTCTAGCCAAAACCTCTCTCTCCCAAAAATTCCTCCTTATTTCTCAAAACTTTCAATATATAGAGGTTGGAATCTGAATCAACAAGGAATAAACTTCTTTATGTTTCTTTCTCTAAAAAGGACCTCTCTGAGGACCTTTTTACATGCCACTTGGTCTGTCTTAGGGCTCAAGTGAACTTTATACTCTTGACAAGTGTCCACTGTCCAGTAGATCACAGGCATGAACGCTCCCCTCCTAACCGTCTATTTGCGACAATTGCCAACCCAAGGTGCTCCTATGAGGGTCACTCTCATCTGTGCAAGTGTCCACTAGATCGCGTGCACAAACGCTTCCTTCCCAACCATCTATTTGAGACAATCCCTAATCCCGGGTGATCCTATGAGGGTCACTCTCATGGTTGCAAGTGTCCACTAGATCACGTGCACCCAGGGCCAGCCAGGGGGTAAGCCCCGCAAGCCCGCGGGCTTGGGCAACCCCCTTGGGGGCAACAAAAAAAAATGTAAATACAAAAAAAAATTGGGGTATGTATGGTTTCCATCCAAAAAAATTCAATTGACATCCTTGATTTTACAAGGTCAGGTCTTATTGGAAAGATGGTGGTTTTCATATGGTATGGATTGCTTATCAAATTTTGTTGACTATACCGGTTACAGTTGTTTTGGTGAATAGAAGTTTTTTGGAGTTGAAGCTGATAAAAACTTACCTTCGGAATACCATGTCACAATAGAGATTTATTGGATGGCCTATGCCCTCACTTGAAAAAGAGCAATTAGATAAGTTAAAGTACAATGATTTAATTGAAGACTTTGCTTCAAAAAAATGTAAGGAGAAGTTATTTTCTTTGAATCGGATCGTGCTAATCATAAAGCACTATAACTGTGGTTGCATTTTGATTTTGATCTTTTTGTGTAATTCAAGCTAAAAACACAATGTAACATTGATTTTGTTTTTCGTGTTTTTTTCACTTCTTTGTGTTTTTATTTTTCATGACTTAATAGTAAGTGGGTAACCAAGATTGAGGTCGGGCAAGGCAACCCAAATATTAGGTCCGGCACTACGCGCACGGATTCCTGTCTATTTGAGACCCTCGCCAACACTAGGCATTCCTTCAAGGGGTCATGTCTCTCAGAGATCCGTTTCCCGCAAGCATCGCGCTCCTTCTCTCACACGGGTCAAGGAGCCACAACTCTGGTCTTAAATCTAGGGTCTTGTATTCTCTCCTGCGTCAAGGAGTCGATCCCCACAACACTCGTGGCTCCGGTGACATCAACCGCAAATGCCTCTCTGAACATCTTTCCATCGCACATTGGCCAAGTTTCATAATATCCAAGGTCCAAGTGTCACAGACTAGTCTTGCAAGCGTCTGAATCTCATAGCTCCACACCCTAAGGGCTATTTCCCCTTTCCCACAACTCAATTTATGTCAACAAATAGTAACTGATACTGCAAAACACAATACTCCAATGCTTAAGCAATAAACTAGTACGAATTTAAAGTAGAAAGTCACAGGGCCATCCAACCAAAATGAGAATCCTAGGTTTGGACTCAAGGCTGCAAACGAGCAGCTCGTGGCTCTACTCTGCTCGACTCGTTTAGTAATCAAGCCGAGCTCGAGCTTGAGTTTTGGGTTTGTTTACTAAACGCGCCGAGTTCGACACTCAAAAGCTCGGCTCGTTTGTATACGTTTAAAGAGGCTCATTAAGTAAATTAGCTAGGCTCGGCTCGTTTACCCCCAAGGTTTGGCTTTTGGACTACAAATATCACCCCATATTCCACTCCCTTAGTTTTGAACAAGAAAAAGAATAACACAGCAATATCAGTAGCTCTTATTAATTACATTCCTCTTTCTCTAATGGGTTCCACAAGCAAGCTATTATTCTGGGGCCGGATCTCCTGCATATCCCTCTCCTTTGTTCTCAGTTAAATTAACAAAAAAGACGTCTCATCGATTTCCCGCTACACATAGACATGCAAGAATACGGAGGTGATCGTGAATTAGAACACATTAGACACTAAATAAGTATAGAGGTCTCCAGTAAGAAAGAAAAATTGCAGCAATAAATTATTACCGCGGCGTAGCATGTCGTCAGCGGTGGTCTGAGGGTAGCGACCGCGTCGATGGTTCGCTAATAGGTTCGAGATGACGGAATGAAGTAGTAGCAAGGTAGCGCAGCGAGAGAGAGAGAGAGACAGAGGGAGAGAGAACCCCTCTGGCTACGGCTAAGAGGGAGGAAAGTTTTTTGAAGAGTATGAGAAACAGAAAGTCTCCACACAGACACTTTTTGCACAAATTGTGCACAGTTTTTTTTTGGAATCCACCACGGGTCCCGCAAAAATGATTCAAACCATTCAGTAAATGTAAAATATTTTTTCAAGTGACTTTTCAAATAATCAGCTCAATCCGATACCTATAAATGGTCGATCAAATCATTTAACTTTTCATTATGTCAAAATCTCAATAAAAAGTTTGTTGATTGGATCAAGAACCTATAGGTATTGGATTGAGCTAATTTTTCACAAAAACCCTTGAAAAAGTGTTACACATTTACTGAGCGGCTCGGATCTTTTTTATAAGACCCGTTGTGGACCCCACACAAAAATATGTGCACACTCTGTGCGCTTTCATCTGTGTGTAGCAGCCTTCAGAAAGGGTAGTCATATTCTGTTTTTTCTTGGTGAGAAAGTAACCCCTAAACTATGCCTTCTTCTCACGAAGATCCCCTACGTTTAAAACAGCCCATAGAGTCCCCCTCACCTCTATGAAATGAAAAATTGGCTAACATTGTTAATAGAATGAGAAAAAATAACGATTCTACCCCTAAAAAATTGCCCACACTTATCGGCCCCCTTATAAAAATTGTACACGTTGACCCCTTCATGGTCTTTTTGACACCCTAAAAAATTGCCCACACTTACCGACCCCCTTATAAAAATGGTACACGTTGACCCTTCATGGTCTTTTTGATAGAAGGGTGCTGATTGATTAACGGTTATAGTTGAGGGCGTCTATATGAGCGATTTTAAATATTACACGTAAGATTGAAAGATCAGTTCTTTGAACTCTGGTTTTTTTTTTTTATCGACAAAATAAAATTTTATTAGAAACTCAATAAAAGGGTACATCAAGAACGAGAGGGCAAGCATAATAGAACAATCATGTGCAAGGCACAATCCTAGGGGGAGAAAAGAAGACCAACCAAGAGTTGGTACAAAAGAAAAAGAGACCAAAATAAAACTATTCACTTCACTAGACAGTCAAATCTTGTGTCTTCTAATTCCATCCAAGTGGCTCCTAAAGTTTTCAATCGAATAGGAATTCAGGTTGTATTTTCCTTTAACTCAAAAAACCACCCTGAGCTTGATTAAGTCCATAGCTTCATCGACGTCATTAGGTTGTTTGTCTTTGAAAACTAGATTATTTCTAGTATTCCTAATAGTCCAAAGAACAGCATATAGGGTGGTGTTCCAATTGATTTCCTCAAGATTATGGAAAGAATTGGAGAACCAAAAATCAATCAAACTAGGAAGCGTACGTAGAAGGACAAACCCAAGTTAACTGCTAGTCTGCTACCAAGAGAGAATGGCAGACCAAATATGCAAAGGCAAGGTTTGCCCGCTCTTTCAACGAAATTTCCAGTTACCAAAAGAAAATGGAGTGAAAGGTCAGTTCTTAGACTATGTCCATTAATTTACAAAAACAAGTCAATTCAGAACCAAACATAATGGTTGATCTTCTTGTTTGTTTCAACACATCAGAACAGGTAAACGTCCTAAACAACCACCCGGCCGTAACCTTATACTTAATTAGTTCTTTTGATATCTAAGTTGAGGACTATTGAGGATTGTGGGAAGTAGTAGTAGCAGGAGTAGTTCATATAGTATGTCAAAACCACAACAAATAGATATATATTGACTGGAAATGAAGTTTAATTGTCGAAAAAAATATTGGAGTACGAAACACGACTTCTTCAGCTATCTTTCAGAGGTAAATTCTCCCAAAAGGTCAACTCATTTTGATTGTTGCATAAACTAGGCCTCTAATATTCATAAGAGCATATAACTGATTAAAATATGGTTTCTACCGGTTAAATTTGAACGAGTTGCGAGTAAGACTAAGTAGACGCAGTGTCGGCTTTGATATTTGGGTTGCCCTAACCCAACCTTATGCTTTGTTGCCCACTTACAATTAAGTCATACAAAATAAAATATATATACAAGTATCAAAAAAAAAATCAAAATTACAATGTTATTTTAGCTTGAATAACATCAAAAAAAAATTAACATTAAAATGTAAACCCCGGTTATAGTATTTTGTGATTAGCACAATTCGATTCAAAGAAAATAAATTCTCCCCACATTGTTTGAAGCAAAATTTTCAATTGAGTTATCGTACTTTACTTATCCAAAAACTTGGGGCCATTCTGCAAACTTTGAGTTTTGGGGGCTTTTTAGTTAATATATGTGAGGAGAATTACCTGTTTCGAAAAACGTAAAAAGTTTATAAAAAAAAAGAAGCCCCAACTATTAAAAAATGCTCTTAGTGGAATGATGCATCATTTTCAATCAAGATCATAGCCAATCTCTTTAATCTCTCTTGTGAACTGGTAGTTCGAATGTAAAAATAAAAACCATAGCTCACTCGATTTATTTTAGTTATGATTTTTTCTCACGGGGATCCCCTCAATTATCACTTTTTCTCACAAACATCCCATCAACTATCATTTTTTCTCACAGAGACTTCTTCATATTTAAAATCGCCCATACAAACCCCCTCAACTACTGGAAGCGAAAAAAAAATGCTAACTCCGTTAACGGAATGGAGGAAATGACTAAGATACCCTTTTTTTATAAGAAAAATGTACGTAAACACCCCCTCAACTATCACTTTGTTCCACAAAGACCCCCAATATTTATAGTATACCCCTATTCCATCGGTCGTTGTTCTAATCATTTTTTTCGTTTTATACAATTTCTTTTTTCCTTATATCAATCATTTTAAAGAGAACCTTCTGTATATAACCCCAAAATTGCATCTTCACTTAATTCATCCATAAAAGATCAAATTCCACCAAAAACAGCGCGAAAATTGTGGCACGACGGCGGCAGCCACGGTGGTTCTTTTGCTGAAAAGGGAAGAAGAGGAGGGAAAGGAGACTTTTTTATAACAGCCAAGGTCGGTACCAATATCATTTTCAACAATTATTCATGCCACTATAAGAAACTTTTTTATATTTGTATGTAACTTAAAAAATTTTCTTTTTATTGCCCCCGCCCGGGGTTGTCCAAGACCGAGGGCTTGCGGTGCGGGGCTTACCCGGGGCTGGCCCAGGGTAGACAGTGCCTTTGAATCAATAGATTTACAATGTAGTCATTGTCTACAATATAAATATATACTGCCGGAAAATAACAAAAAAAGAATGTCGTCACTGTCTGTGTTATGTTATCAGCTACTAGCTAGTATACCATTCCTATCACCGTAAAGTCTACTATGTAGTAATAAACAAAAAAGGGTAGTTTAAACTTGAACAAAGTGAAATTAGACTAGTTCAAGTTTCAACAACTAGTTTACGTTTCAACAGATGGTTGTATAAATTTTCAGCGCCTATGTACTGCACTAGCGCAAGAAAATGGCTACCTCTACCTCTAACATTCCAACTTCATTTCCATCACCAAATGCTCAAATTAGTCTCTTCACTGCATTTATCTTATTTCTTCTTCCCATTGCTAGTTCAGATTATTTCCAAGTCACTAACTTTTCTCCGGCTACACCCGGTGTAGTCTATCAAGGAGATGCAGTGACGTTGGCTGGAGCTGTAGAGTTCAACTCACTCACTTACCTATGTCACGTCGGCTGGGCGACATACGCAGAGAGGGTTCAACTATGGGACTCCAAAACAGGGAAACTCTCTGACTTCACCACCAATTTCTCCTTCATAATTGACACCCTAGAGTCATCCACATACGGCCATGGGCTCGCTTTCTTCCTGGCTCCGGTTGGTTTCCAAATCCCCCCTAACTCAGCCGGTGGGTTCCTAGGGCTTTTCAACACAACAACTAGCAATTCAGCAGAAAACCAAATGGTGACGGTTGAGTTCGACTCCTACCCGAATCCTGAGTGGGATCCTGCACATGAGCACATCGGGATTAACAACAACTCGATTGGTTCGGTCATTACAACTCCATGGAACGCTAGCTTGTACAGCGGAGAAACATGTACTGCTTCAATTACATACAATGCAAGTACAAAGAATTTGAGTGTGTTTTGGTCTTACGGTGGAAACTCTAGTTCACAAGGCAGTCTTTCTTACAAAATCGACCTTATGGAGATTCTACCGGAGTGGGTCATGGTTGGATTTTCTGCTGCGACAGGACAGTATTTGGCGAAACACACACTTGAATCATGGGCGTTTAGCTCAAGTCTCAACACGAAAACGGCGAGAGGGAAGCACACGAATGATATCAAATTGATAGTTGCTTTAACAGTTTCAATGGGTGTTTTGATTTTTGGAGCGGGGATATTTATAGGATCTGTGATTGTAAGGAAAAGGAGGCGTGCTCGAAGGAAAAAAACAGAGAAAACCAACTTGACGTCGCTCAATGATGATTTAGAAAGAGGCGCGGGACCAAGGAGGTTTTCCTACGCAGATCTTGTATCAGCTACAAGCAACTTCTCCGCCGAAAGAAAGTTGGGTGAAGGAGGATTTGGGTGCGTTTACAGAGGATACTTAATTGATTTAGACATAGCTGTAGCCGTGAAGAAAGTTTCAAGGAGATCCAAACAGGGGAAAAAGGAGTACATAACGGAGGTGAAGATTATAAGCCGGTTAAGGCACCGGAATTTGGTGCAACTCATCGGTTGGTGCCACGATAAAGGCGAGTTCCTTCTTGTCTATGAGTTTATGCCCAACGGAAGCCTCGATGCTCACCTCTTTGGGAAAAAGATTCCTCTCACTTGGGCGGTGAGGTACAAAATAACTCTAGGTTTGGCCTCTGCATTGCTATATCTACACGAAGAGTGGGAGCAATGCGTGGTGCATCGGGACATCAAGTCGAGCAATATTATGCTAGACTCAGGATTCAATGTCAAGCTCGGAGACTTTGGGTTAGCCCGACTCATGGACCACGAGCTCGGACCGCAAACAACTGGCTTAGCAGGAACATTAGGGTACTTGGCACCAGAATATATAAGGACAGGCAAGGCAAGTAAAGAGGCAGATGTTTACAGTTTTGGGGTGGTGGTGTTGGAAATCGCTAGCGGGAGGAAATCAATCCTTCCGACAGACGAAGAATCGGAAATAGGGTTGGTGGAGTGGGTTTGGGATCTCTACGGAAGAGGGCAAATTCTTTCCGCCGTTGATGAGAGACTAAAATCTAATTTCAATTTGAAGGAAGTAGAGTGTTTGATGATTGTTGGGTTATGGTGTGCTTACCCAGACCATAGCCTTAGGCCATCAATAAGGCACGCAATTCAGGTACTTCATTTTGAGGCAGCAATGCCTCATCTGCCTATGAAGATGCCTGTCCCAATGTATCATGTACCTGGTGCAGGAACATCCAGGACCAGGCCTGAAGAACCGCTGATACATTCTGGTGAGGAGATGATAAGTTCAAGCATCGAAATGGGTCGTTAAATTTTTTTCATTTGATCGACTTTATGTGCTGATAACGGTGGCCAAGACACCGCGAAGTAGATTGTGGTAGTTGTTCTGCTAGTGTGCAATAGTTAATAACCTTCATCACGACTGTGAATATGGAAGGGTTCTATCAGTAGAACCATGCTTGCTAAGTTTGTATTTAATTGGCTACTCTTGATTTAGTATATCAATTCAAGGCATGTAGTAAAGATGACAAATTTGACAATCGGAGCATTTTTTTTCCTTAGGGATTCTTTTCTCTTGCATTTAGTTTCCGTGAGTGTCTCAATAGACTCATTGCAACAAATTGGGTCTTTAGAGAAGAAAACGTAAACTTGGAATGTGGACCGTACCAGGTCAAGGAACCCAATCAGTAAAGTGGCTCATTAAGTAAATTAGCCAAGCTCGGCTCGTTTACTCCCCAAGGTTCGGCTTTTGGACTACAAATATCGCCCCATATTCCACCCCCTTAGTTTTGAACAAGAAAAAGAATAACGCACGCGAAAACAGCAAATATAAGTAGCTCTTATTAATTATATTAATTCCTCTTTCTCTAATGGGTTCCACGAGCAAGCTATTATTCTGGGGATCTCCGGCCTGCATATCCTTCTCCATTGTTCTCAGTTAAATTAACAAAAAAGAAGTCTCATTGATTTACCGCTACACATAGACATGCAAGAATACGGAGGTGATCGTGAATCAATAAATTGTTACCGCGGCGTAGCATGTCGTCAGCGGTGGTCCGAGGGTAGCGATGGCGTCGATTGGTGTCAAGGTTCGCTAATTGGTTCGAGATGACGGAATGAAGTAGTAGCAAGGTAGCGCAGCAATGGCTGATGGTTTAGGGGGTTAGGGTTACGGATTCAATAGGACTTCTGTGAACGGTGAGGAAAGAGAAGAGGGAGTAGCAGGGCTAGCACAGAGAGAGAGGAGAGAGAGAGAGAGGCAAAACCCCTCAGGCTACGGCTAGCTGGGAGGAAGGAGGAAAGATTTTCGAAGATTATGGCTCCGTTTGTTAATCTCTTTTGGCCTTCGGATTGTACTGATAATCCCAAGAGATTACTAATCCTTTTATTGTATTAGGTGCATGCCGACGTGCACAGCACGTCATTCATGCCCGTTGTATAGATGCGTTTTGGATTTTGTTTAAATTATGGCTGTTGTTGATCATAGCAAATGTTATATGGATAAACTTGATCAAGTGTATCATCAAAAGGTGATAGTTGTGGAAGTTATGGCCTAGATAAGTTTTTGCATTGAAAAAAAGGTTTCAAGTTATTCAGCTACTTGCATGACTTTGGCTATAAGGTTTTTTATACAATTGCCAAAGGATTAGACATAGCAAAAGATAGAGTTTATTCTAGTCAGACAAAGCAAAAGCTCTTGGTAGAGTTTAATCCATCAACGTAGTTGTATCTGCTAAGATCCTTCTTCCTAACCAAAAAATAACAATAAAGAACCACATAAGCCAAAAATCAAAAGAATACAATGAATGTAAAAATTCCACTTTCGACGACCAAGGTAGCCGCATACAAATAACTGAATTTACCAAAAATACACAGTAATATAATAGAGAGAAGGAATGTACCTCAAGAGTCTGAACAAATGATTCAAAATTGGATACAGAGAAGAAGATTTGATGAACTCAAGGGAGATTTTTAGGGTCTGCAATGGCTGTTGTAGCTATCCATGGTCCTTTTGAAAGCTTCGTCTCCAGATCTCTCTCGATGAGGTGAAGAAAGAATGATGGAGGTTCGGCCAAATGACATTAAATTCAAACTTGGGGCTCTCGACCTACTCAAAACCCAAACATCTGCAACAAATACCCACGAACACTTGCATTTGTTTTATTTTTCTTATGAGCGCATTACAATTTCATATATTCTCATGAGGGGTTTGATCCACACAGGGTTTACAAACTGCAAGACTCGTGTTTTGTAAGAGAATTGTGTCCTTGTTTGTGTCTGAAAGGTGTGCGCGTACAAAAGAATTGTAAACCAAAGAGTGCTTCCTTGTGTCTACACCGAAGAGCCGTTAGATTTAAAAAGCTATGCACAAACTAAGAAACTTTCGCTACTTTGAGACTATAGTTTAATTTGTCAAACAGTAGCATACCTAATGATGCCATTTTTCTTCATTTGCAATGGTTCGATTGCTATGTCCTTGTTGGGCAGGTGCTATTCGGGCGGATTCAACTTCAAGCTAGGCTTTGCCTAGCAGCCCACATACATGCATTAAGAGACGAAGAGTAGGGGGGAGTTTAAATATGAAGTGATGTATCCACAAACAATTAGCACATCCTTATGTACCTATTACATACCATGAACTCTAGCAAGTGGCAACTGCCCATTGAAGAACAAAACCCAACTCTCAAAATCACAATATACATGGTTGCTTTGGGTACCATCGAAGTTTGGGTTGAAAAGCAACATCTCCTCAATTCATAGGGAATGTTCAAATACAAAAGGTAGAAAACAGAAGTATAAAAACTAACATGCTATGGCTTATAAGTTCACAAATCCAAAAAACCAAAGCTCGCCAATTAAAATTGTGCTAGCTTTTGCACCATACAACTGGTGTCACCATAATCACAAGTTCACTATTTCACCGAGAAAGTGCACAATAGACATGAACTTGTAGTCTGGAAATAAATAAGAACGTCCCAATATTTCTAAGACTGCCACATCTATTGTCCAAGTTATGTTCTAAAAGCCATTATATCACCCAAATGCAAGCCTGTGATACCAAACTGATTTTATGAACAAATTTTGCTTGGGAGCATATACGAATCTGTCTTAATAGCAACAACCATTTATGAGCGCACGGAGTTTTTGTATTTTTTTGTTGATCTTAACAACTCGACATAGTTTTGGTGCATTGAAATATCAACAAACTATGAAGCACATGAAACACGCTAGGAGGGACATGCCAAGTACACACACACAGGGACACAGTAAGGCATTTTTAAAAATATATGGGTAGAAGATTTACACCTTCAAAAGTGTTGGGCCAAAAGTGTTGTGATGAATATTTCTGTAAATGATCACATTGATTTAAAAGTAGAATATACTCTAGTGGAGGTATGATTGAATAAGACATGTAACACATTAAGGACATAATCTTCAAATAAGCCAAATTGATAACCTCTATGATATGTGAAAGGAACAAAGCAATTCGAGAACGACACAAATCAACTACTCTAATATCTAGTTGAATGCTTAAAGAGTTGAAGCTCCAATTGTACACTAAATAACTATAGAGAGAAGAGAGACAATACCGAGTATTACATCTTTCGCATCCCAACGATTTTTTAGAAGAGCCCCATTAACGAATTGACGCTTTCTTACATATTATACCCTTTGACTGTGGGTAGGGTAATGAGACCACTCTTTCACTAACCCTTTAGCTGTCCTGGGGATAACAAAACCAAATGAATATTTACTCTTTACACCAACTCTACGAGCATTTTGAATCGATAAATTAAGAGAAATCAAGCTACAAAAGAAAGAGAGTAATTAATTTATGCAAAAAACCCAAAGATAAGTGCAATTTTTTAAATCGAAAAAGGTCCAAAAAAAGAAGAAGCAAACAACAAGGAACACTACAAAGTTTCAAAATAAAGCACAAAACCGAACATGCAACAGAAATCAGGAAAACGGAAAACATCACCAACTAAAAACAGCAGCCCAAAATGAATCTACACACACAGATTGAATACACCCAAAATCTTTTCAATAAAAAGTCAAAACACAAAAAACCAAAGGAACAAAAGCAGCAAATCAGAAGAGATACTCCATGATTTCCAAACAATGAAACCTAAATGCGAGAAATCATCAAAACACTACATGTTAGAGAACATGCCGACCCATCTTAAAACCCTAACTTATTTTGCTACAAAATACTTAACGAACATACACCACAAAGCACTTAATGAAAAAGAAAACATATATAAGAAAGTAAATTATCAGATCAATTACTTTTTTTTGAAAGGCTATCAGATGAATCACACATTGACCTCTTCGCCAAAATTTATCTTCCGGAACTAAAAATTCCGTTTTTGGTCACCACAAAAAAAGTTAGAGAATTACGTACTCTGAGATCTGCGTAAATTAAACAACATTTCAATGTAATTTTAATTTTCAACAAAATTTTCTCACATTTTCAAAAACAGTGGAACTCTAACGTAAAGCTTCAGAAACTGAATCGCTATTATTATGGGTTTTGGGACAGTAGATTGAGGGGAGAAGGTGAGCAGTAGATTCAAGAGAGAGAGAGAGAGAGAGAGAGAGAGAGAGAGAGAGAGAGAGCAAACCACATATTTGGTTTTGGTTGTCTCCGGCCACCGAAATCACCACCACCACAGATTGCCAACGCCACCGCCCTCTTTATCTCTCTGATCCGCTAACTGCCAACCCAGAGAAATTAGCACTGACAAAGACATGCAAAGCATGCAAATTGGATATAAAGAAGAAAAAAAAATAAGAGGAACAAATGCAGCAAATCAGAAGAGATACTCCATGATCGGCGATGGAGATACATAGAGAACGTAACAGCAACGCCCCCTCCGACCGGATCGTCGGCGGCGAAGTCCCAAACCGCCTGAAACTCAGTCGTCATCAAACTCAAAATCGCCTGAAACTCTTAAATCTTGGGCTACAAAAGAGATGCAAAGTGGAGGTTTTTTTAGGATTGAAGGCCGATTACAGAGAGCCTGAGAGGTGCGGATCCCATTCTTCACCCAACCCCCCCCCCCCCCCCCCCCCCCCCCCCGCCCCCCCCCCCCACTCTCTGGTTCCCTCTCTCTCTCTCTCTCTCTCTAACTAGAGGAAATAAAGACCAGCCAAACACAAATGTTCACCCCTATTGCCACGTAACCCAGTAAGATCCAACAACTAAACACGTGCCCCAGTAAGGCCAAGCAGTGCAATTACCATTTCACCCAACAAAAAAACAACTCCAAGCCAACACTAAAAGGGCAAAATCGTCCATCCATTAAATGGCAAGCGAAAGTGTTTCTTATTTAGGAGGAGTAGGAAATCCTTTGATTGTTTTTACAATAAAGGTGTCGACTATTAGTCTCATAGACAAGAATCTCTTTTGGCCTGCGGATTGTACTGATAATCCCAAGAGATTACTAATCCTTTGATTGTTTTTACAATAAAGATGTGGACTATTAGTTTCATGGACTTGTGAATCCCCTCATTAGGGCTATTATCAATACTTGGGGGATTTGGTATTAACAATCCAATCCCCTCCTTGCCAATGCACAAATACAAAAATAGCCTTCACCAATCTCATCTTCTTACCAATCTTATCACATGTGAAGGGCAAAAATAGAAATGTATACTATCAATCAAATCTTACTCCATGTGAAACGAATATGATATTAATAATCTTATCATCTTATCTCATTTTAAATAAACATACTCTCTCCGTCCCATAATATTTGTCCGGTCCGCAAAACGGAGATGTAAAAATAATACTATTTTTGTAAGAAAAGCTGAAAAAAAAAATCAACAATTTACTAGATCTCGACGAGTTCTTTTAACTTATGAAAACAATTTAAATTTTTTCTCGAAAGAAATACATTATTTTGTAGTTCTCGTTTCGCAGACCGGACAAATATTATGGGACGGAGGGAGTACTTATCACCAATCTCATCTCCTTACTAATCTTTCTCATTATCAATCTCAATCATAATCTCATCTCCTTATGAATCCACAAGGCGTATGAGAAAAGAACTGTGCTACACACACAGCAATCTGTGCACAGATTTCGTTGTGGGGCCCACTACGGGTCCCACACAAATCATTCGAGCCGTTCATTAAATGTAAAAAAAATTTCAAAGGTCCGCGTAAAAAATAAACTCAATCCAATACCTATTGGTGCTTCATCCAACCATCTAACTTTTCATTCAGATTTTCGGGTAATAAAAAGTTATATGATTGGATCGAGCACCTATAGGTATCGGATTGAGATTATTTTTTACGGGTACGCTTGAAAAAATATTTTACATTTAATGAACAGCTCGGATGATTTGTGTGGGACCCGTGGTGAGCCCCACAATAAAATCTGTACACAATCTGTGCACAGATTGTATGTGTGTATAGACTTTTTGATGAGAAAAAGGGTAGTCATGTTGTTCTTCTTTTTCTTGGTGAGAAAGTAACCCCCTTAACTATGCCTTCTTTCCATGAAGATCCGCTACATTTAAAAAAGTTCATACAAACTCCCTCAACTATAAGAAATAAAAAATCGACTGACTCTGTTCATGGAATGAGAGAAAATAACAATTCTACGCCTAAAAATCGCCCACACTGACCTCCTCATCTATAAAAATTGTCTACGCTGACCCCTTTATCTTAACGATATTTTTGACAGAAGAATGCTGATTTACGATATTTTTGACAGAAGAATGCTGATTTGTTAATGGTTATAATTGAGGGGGTCACTATGAACGATTTTAAATATTATATGGTCTTTGTAAAAAAATAATAGTTGAAAAAATCTTTGTGTAATTTCACTAATTATTTCTTTTCTTTTGGATAGACAAGACCAAACACTAATCTTGCAGCAAATAGAATTTTTTAAGTTTGTAGATAGCCAGAATTTTGAACGAAAGGGAGCACGTGATTAAAGCCTTTTTCCTACCAACAAAGTTGGAAGCTTTTCAAGGATTTTTCATTATCCGCTATGGACTTTCTCATCCTAGGATTTCAAACCTAAATAAGATTAGGAGAGGACTGCGATTTCAAGAAGAGACGATTTTGTAAACTAATTAATCTTAAATTATTTTAATCTAATATATAATTCATCCCCCCTAATTTGAATACCTCCTACGATTTTTTCTGCATTTTAAAAACTGGAGCCGTTCAACTTGTTAAAATATATTTTTAAAGGTACCTGCGAGAAATCAGCTCAAAACATAACCATGAAGTGTTTGATTCAAACAGTTTTTCACAAAGCTTGACAATAACTGTTTTATGGACCTCTTGTTTGGATCATGCACTTTCCGGTTATATATTTTGAGCTGATTTCTCGTGAATACCCTTAAAAACATGTTTTATACAAGGTGAATGATTTGGATCATCAAAATATGACCCGGAAGGCTCCGAACCATGAGGTTCGCATTTACGAATCTCATTTAAGGTCCTTATTAGTAGGGAAACTGATATAGAGACAATACATTTGCCAATACATTTTTCGGAGCCTCACACGAATAATTGAAGCTGTATAATTTGTTTAAAACATATTTCTAAGGGTTCCCGTAAAAAATCAACTCATTTGGATATCAGTAAAGGTTTGATCGGTGCATTCAATTTTATCCTATCAAATCAACTAAATGAGCCGATCAAGTCCTTACCAATGTCCAAGTGAGTTAATTTTTCACGGGACCCCTTAAAAACATGCTTTTTTGCTGAGCGGCACTTAAAAAACATATTTTAAATACATTAAACGGCTTCGATCATTTGTGTGAAGGCCCCACGTGGGGTATATACACCAAACATGCATGGGTATTTTTGTTGAAAGGTCAAGAGTTATTTTGGAAATTTCTCGCCAAAGGTTGCAACACAAGGAAGAATGAATAATCTAATTAACTATTCTCTTTTTTTTTTTTTTTTTTTGTCAACAGAGTTAGTGAGGAGTGTTAGAGTTAGTACAGAGAGGTCCAGAGATTATTCATAGCCCTGGCCCCCAAAGTCCCACCCCCCGTGGGACTCGAACCTTGGTGACCACTGGGGAAAAGGAGATGAGCAACTAATTTCACTAGAAACGGTTCTCAATTAACTATTCATCAGACACTTAATAATGTATTTTCTTTTGATCGGCCTCTTAATAATGTATTAATGAGGTACAAGGGGTTACTAGTAGGTCATTGAATTCTATCTCTCTCACATAAATATATGCAACTATTCATGTGTTGTCAAAATTTGGCTCTCTTTTATTCACTATATAAATGAAAAGAAACACCTAAAAATGCAAGCAAACTATCTGTTACACAAATAGCAAAAGCAACAACTGAAATCATGGAATTTACAGAATGAGGATGCTCTTACAAAAGTATGTAGATTTAATTCTCTCTTCTTTTTTCCCAAAAGTATGTATATCTGTAATTCCCTTTAACCTTTTCTTTCTTGATATATTGATTCTCCCTTCCTTCTCTTCTCCTTTAACCTTTTCTAAGGTTCTTCACACAGTTGGTACTCACATGATCCATACATCCATTACATATATGTTTGATGTTATACCTATATAGATTCTTTTGGAGATCCAGTAAACCAATATTCGGAGGAGCAAACTCTTAGGCTCTGTTCAGTTGTCGGATATGATTGATGAGATCAACGGATTATCAGAAAAAGTGAAGTAAGGTGAAGTAAAAGAAAATAATTTCTTTTCCCCTGTATGTTCTCTTGACTATTAATCTTTAAGAAAAACTAAAATTTCTTAGTTCTATTTTGCAAGAAATTGGTTTTCTGTTAAAATGCTTAAGCTGTGAGTTTTACAACTTTCTTAGTAGCTGAACACATAGAAAGTAACATGAAAGTTGAGTTTCCCATCATCTCTCGTCCTTCCAAACAATTGAACGGGACCTTATTCGTAGTTTCACGCGTATCTTAGAAACAATTAGTATGTATTTTATTAAGGCTGGCCGGGTCCTGAGACAAAGCTGCCGGCAAGATGGCCGTCACGGCCAGGCGTGCACCTACGATTTTGCCAGGCTTAGGGAGGCTAGGAAATAGTCATACTTTTTTTTTTTCGAAAAAATAGAAAAAAAATCGTCCGGTTAGAATCGTCTGATTTTAGTACTAAAGAAATGAGCAGAGACTCAGACTATAGCAACCGGTGGGCTCTTTTTTTTTTTTTATGTAAGTTTCTTTAGTAGGAAATCAACGCGTCGAAAATCAACACGTTGAAAGATCTTTTTGATCTCATAGGAACAAGTCCAACCAAGTATAGTAGTGAAAGTTATATGATGTAATTTGCGATAAAACAAATGAAAGAGGGTTCAGCGTATATCCGTTGATTTTCATTAGGAAGACAAAGGCGAAACGTTTGTTCTAATTCGCAGACCTGTTTTCTTGCAAGTTTTTCGTTTTGCCTTGCAGTCCATTCTTCCCATTTGCAGCAAAGGGTTTTGGAATTTCCCGTAACGATTTATACGTGTGCTTTAGCTAGGGCGTTAGTTCGGTGGCAAAATTTTGTAAGAGCATCCGCTTTGTGGAATTGTGCATGCATTGTCGAGTGTTAGGTCTTTCTCCCGTTCTTCCTGCCCATACCTCCATTTTGGGAGTTACATGAATTCTGTTATTGTCCTTGTTTAGTTGTGCGTGTTTTCATGCCTCTCTTCCATCTTTGCTCACAATCTTTTTATTTTATTTTTATGTGATAAAGAATAACAGGAAAAGTAGAAGAGGAAATAGATGATACACTATTAAAGTGAAAAAACTTTATTTAGTGGGCTTTTTGACAAATATTGATCTCCTTTTATGTTACTTTACCGGATGAACCCAAAAAAAAAAAAAAAATTTGAAAATACTATGGTCCAAAAAAAAAAGGTCGATTGAAACTGTACAATAAAAGTTAGAAATGTAACCTATTAGGGAAATGTGGATCAACAAAAGCAGATTTATCATGTCTTTACTATAATTTTGCAATTAATTCTTTTTTTTTACAAATTCATAGGGGCTAATTTTACCAGCTTGCTTTGGACTCCAAAAAAGTTACGGCTGGTCCCTGTATTAAGGTACTCAAACCTTTGGTCGAGTGGACCAAAGTGCCAAAGTAGCACTCACAAAAAGCGTAAGTAATGCAGGTCAATATTTTAGTTATTCTATAAATATCTCCATTTTTCTTTTATTACTTTGAATTTAGTATTTCAGCAGGAATCGTTCCGTTGTAGCTTAAATTGCCTAAAATATTAGGTTTTGTTATTTAGGTTGATTCTATTTTCCTTTTATTATTTCCTTAACGTTCTAGATTTCTAGCTTTCCTTTATGTTATTTTCTTCTTTTTAGCATTTTTAGGTTATCATTATAAATAAGGATGTAAGCAACTAGTGAATTGTTCACGAACAAGTATACTCCATCTACGAACACATAAATAATGGATCCATCACCGACCGTTAGTACTCCGGTCTGGTCTCGTCTTCAACTCTTGCTTGCAACACCTAGCTCGTCTTTGTACGACATCTATATCTGTGGGTTATTAATAGGTATACTCGCGGGTTTATGCTCGTGGCGAATATTTTCCATCTACATTGACTATTTTGTTTCTAAAATTCTATTTGTGCATGTCTTTTAGCAGGTTCACAGATTGTACTAGGATGAAAAAAGTGGGGTGGCTAGGGCTCCTTGTTCAGCTCTTCTTCGTGCTTGCTGATTCCAGTCACTATAACGGGTGAGAACGTTTTTATAGGAAGAATAAATAAGTTGCTAATTATTCAATTTTTTTCTTCTTCTTTTTAGTATTTTTTGGGGCACATGAATTTCACATATAGGTTTATAACCTCTGTTAACTTAACACCGAATTTATTTCCTAAAATGAAGAGACAACATGATGTCCATATTTTACGAACTTAGAAGTGAATAAGCGCATATCGAAGTGTAATTAGCAAGACAATGAGATTGGTCCCGCAGGAATTAGTAGTCCATGTGTTCTAACGCCGATTCAACCATGCACCCTAAGTTATCAAAGCCAAAAAGTCTAGCCTTACCGCATGGTTTTACACCGCATTTGTACCGCACAGCTAGTGGTCGCTATCAATATTCGTTAGAGTTAATTTTTTTTTAAACGAGGTCTCATATTTTAAAATTTATATATTTTTTTCTGTATTTTTTGGAATCCAGAGTGGGCCCCACTAGCCGTGCGGTACGAATGCACGGCAAAACCATACGGTAAGGCTAGCATGGCTGTATCAAAATACAAAGCAAGAATAATAGAAAAAATCCAAATACACACCATGACGTTATTTTCCACTCAAGTATAATACAATTAATTAATGGTGAATATTGGAGTACCATCTAATGTGACACGTAACCGTTTAATATTAATTGGTTACCCTTATAGTGTAAAGACTTGTTAAATAACGCTTATAGTGTAAGACTTATTAAAAAGTGAAAGACATATGAATCATTAATTATGCATAATTAATTACACGCATAATGTAAGACTTTATTAATTACGCGTATAGTGTAATTCTTACTATTAAATAATGAGAAATGCTAAGTACAAAGAAAATGGACAAAGAATTGACTCTTAAAATGTACATGAACGGTTCAGATGCACTACACACTGAATCTGAGCCGTTCATGTACACTTTAAGGGTCAATTCTTTGCCTATTTTCTTTATCCCTAGCACTCCTCTTAAATAATCGTAGAACCTACAGAGACTCTTTGACATTGTTGGAGGTGTAAAAGGGGCCACTAAGGACCAGCTCCGCGGCTCCACCCATGTAAATATTGTCATAATTCTATTTTTTGTTTTTAGTTCTATAATTTCTCTTGTGTAATTAGAAGAAAATGCATAAATTATATGCGTAAATAAAATACATGGATCAAATTTACTCTGAAGAAATCAAGTCTTGCGGTATTCAACATGGGCAAATGGTCCTGATCGGAAAAAGAAGAAGCGCCCAAATGGTATTTACTTCCATAAATTCTCTTTCCTAACGTAGTCTCTCCGTTCGTGTTGAAATCTGGCCTCTATTTGCCCCGACCTGCCTCTGTTCGGCTTCTACATTTTTCAAAGCAGGTTCTTGGCCTGTTGTGTAGGGTTTGTGTCGTAGGCAATGGTGGAGCTATATTAGGGCCCGGCCTCCGAGGGTTTCGAGTTTAAATTTTTTTTTTTAATTTTGTATAACTTAATTTTGAATTTTATTGATAAACATTAGTGTATAGCTACTTATAATCTTAATAATTTTTGTTTGATTTGATAAAAAAATCGATTATTTTACGTTCTCATTTTTTAATTTCTTTTATAAATAGAAAATAAGCACGTGACAATTAAAGTAGCCTAAAGAAAAAAATAATATGATTGGTATACTTTAACTGCATTATGCTATAATCATTTTAATGTACAAATATAATGTATTGGAAATAAAAAAAAAATATAATAAGAATATTTTCGATAAAAAATATGTTTACAAAACTACTCCCGGCTAAAAATCTTGGCTCCACCGGTAGTTGTAGGGTTATAAGTTATAACAAAGGGGTTATAAGTTATAACAAAGGGGTTTGTGGTAATAACTAGGGGTGTGCACGGGTTTGGCGGGTCGGGTTTGGCCCCGAACTAGAATCCGACATGTCAGGTAACACCATTTTTGGCCCCAAACCCGAACCGAACAAGTAGTAAGAACTGTCAGCGAGCCCGATTTTTTTTACGTCAAGTCGGGTCCGACCAAAACCGAATTAATTTATATGAATTGGTCGGTTTGCGTCGGGTCAGATAAGAAACACACCACTCCGAACCGAAATCTAATTTTTAACATAAAATAACCCGTACCCGACCGAACCACATGTTCGGTTCCACCCGAGACCCTTTGGGTAGGATCGGGTTGCAGGTTTTTTGCACACCCCTTAACAACCTAGCTAGCTAATGGGCTGGGCTTACTAATTCGATCCGTCTCAAAAAAACGTTCTCAAAAAACATCAAGTTACGTACATTGCATAGATTAATTACCTGTAAGATAATTGTGATATGTAGTAAAGTTACGCACCTCCAAATTGTACTTATTTTAACTTAGTTTGAAAACCTAGCGGACTTTAAATGAGAAATCATGGGTAGTGTTTTATTAGCTTGAAATAAGTTTAAAATTAAATAAAACTCGACTGAAAGCTTTAGTAAAATAAGTACTTATTTTTTAAGAAGGTTTCCGGAACGGGGCCTAAATCTTGAAAGAGTCTACATTTGAAAGCTTATCATGTTGAAAAACAAGCTTTAAAAATGGTCTGTTAAATTGAGAGTAGTACCCATGTAATGAAGACATATATATACCATCCATGGAATATGGTAGATTCTATTAGTATAACGGCTGGTATCGGACTACTTTAAATTTTATTATTTTTCTTCAAGTACCAGATAATACCAAATAATACCGGACTATTTTTTTTTCTTTTTAATAAATATGTATATTATATTATAAACACTTTTATGTGAAAAAATAACACTAATAGCGATAAATTCAAAACGGTATTCGCTATTTTACTGATACCAGTACATATCATATCAGTAGAAAAATCGGTACTCAAGCCGGTACAATATTCAGAACCTTGAAACCAGTACCCATATTATTGTTATTTTTCAAAAAAATTAGCCAAAATATACATTTATTTTAAAGAAAATAAAATAGTCGAACGTTGGAGCTGAAAGAGGTTCTAGGGTTTTCGGGTGGATATCGTTACATCCATATTAGTGTTATTTTTCAAAAAATTTAGCCAAAATATACATTTATTTTAATTTAAAGAAAATAAAATAGTCGAACGTTGGAGCTGGAGGTTCTAGGGTTTTCGGTCGGTTTCGTCACACTTTGGAAACATAGCACCAAATTGGAATTAGAGATTCAATTTTTTGGCCTGTCGTCATGTGGTGTATTTGGTTGGAAAGGAATGACGATGTCTTTAGCCAAAAAGAAGAAAATCTGGAGTTAATTAGGGTTCAACTGGCTTTTTTGGATTGAAGATACTCCGTAATACTATAGCAACTGTGTTAGTTTTAGTAGTGAAATTGACAAGGCTACAACGCCAAAGAAGCTGGTGGAAGGAAATGTTGTATCATGGCATCTGGCAAAGCAGATGATGGGTTCTTCTTTCACCTGTACGTAATTGTCTCTTGTGTTTATGCTACGGAATGTTCTAGGGCATGTTTGATTAGTTGATTTACTGTTGAGGTGATATGGGTGTTCTACTTAGGCGAATTGAAATGCCGGAAAGTAGTAATCTCGTTAGGAAGGGCAGATAAAAAGTTCTTGGAAACCACTTGGGCTGATAAACGAGTCGAAGAGCCAAGCTGTTGATTGTGCAATTTTGGTCCGAGTACTTTACGAATTTTTTGAAATATGTTATGGGATAAGCTTTTTTTAATGAAATGAATGGATCTCAAACAAGTTTTAATCGAGCCTAATGGACCAAAACACGAGCCTATCTCGAGTAACTTGAATTTCTAAATAATCGATCAATAAGCTAAGTAGTTGCTTGTTTGAGCTTGCTTTGAAAGCTTAACAAGCTTCAAAAAAAAATTTCAGGCTTGGTTTATACAATGTAACGAACCGATCTTGAACGAGTTTTTTGTGTGAACGGTGAACATGAGCTCGAATTTGAGTAGCTTGGTTTGTTTACCGGTTAGCTAAACACCGTCAAGAGGAAAGTTAACAGTTGAAAAAGAAAAAGAAGCCTTGGAATATGCCATGAGTAGTGTTGGTCATCGCAAAGGAGGAGTTATTTCAAGTTCAATCTTCGAAAGTAGTGAAATCCCAACTAGCAAGGGGATCATTAATACCGTGTATATTCCCTGTCTTGTGGAATTACCTGTTCAATATAAATCTTCGCGCTTAACTGTCATTCAAATGCTAGAAATGCGGTCACACAGAATTGGTAAGCAAATCGCACATCTTATCTGCTCAATAAGACAAGTTTTTAGTGGTTGGAATTTGCTAGCTACAAGCTTTTTTCTTTGTTTAGAGTTCGGGGTTTTGGACTTCTGCTGGTGCTTTAATGACCTTTCAGTATGGGTGCCTATTCTTTTCCCTCTCTCCTTGTTTTGATTGTAGTGTTCTTTCCATTATTCTCTTAGTATCCTGTTTTTGTTGATAAAAAGGAAAAAAAAACATCATGGACAAAGTAAGTGTTTAAGAACTGTATCACTCGCCAGATAGTGTACTACTTCAGATTGGTTACTTCTTCATTCATTGCGTCTGTGAGCTTGTATTCAAGATCTTAACTTTGTTATCTTACTTCCAAGTGCAGAGGTATTTCAGAAACCAGCCAAGAATTGTCCCACGCTTCTGGGGTCCATTTGCAATTACACGGTAGCCAAGTAAGACTGCAATCGTTTTTCCCATTTGTACATTTAGGTCGCACATCTTTGGTGCTATGTTTAAACAAGGTATTATGCTCTTGTTTTTACTTGAATGTTAGCTGTGTTTCAGAACGGGATATAGTACTTCTATTTTTGAAAAGTGAAAAGTACTTTGCCAAGGAAAAAAAATGTATGAGGGGGCAATGACCTTACAGAATCCAGAAATGATACAGACCAGGAAACCCAATCAATGGTCCAGATTTAAATAAACTCTTTCAGGGAAGAGTTCTGGACCGTTGAGTGGGTTTACCAGGTCTGTATAGAATCCTTTCAAAATTGTTAAACGTTCTCAGAGTGGTAAGAATGAATAGAACTACTGTCATTTCACTTGTCTTTTCAATATGCGTTCCTCATATGATGCTTATATGGTGACCTATGAGTGAAGCATGGTTTATATTTGTTCCTCAAATTGCTAAACGTTCACATAGAAGTATTCGTGCTTCACGGATGGTGGCAAGCTCAAACAAGTTTATTACTACCTGAGTGCATCTTAAGCTTATTTGCATGTAGGCAAGTATCGATATTAGTTTGACATTTACTTTTCGAAATCACTGGCAGCGCATATTTAACAATTTCTATCAGTTTTTGCCCTTTATTTGTTTGTTATACCACATGTTGTCTTTTCACTTAACATTTGTTCGTGGAATCTATAATTCAGGTAGTGATGTCTAATGGTCTCGTTACGGTCACCTTCTCAAATCCAGCGGGCATGGTCACGGGAATACAATACAATGGGATGAAAAACGTACTTGAAACTGCCAACAAAGAAGATAATAGAGGGTACTAATTTCACGTGTACTTCATCTAGTTTATGGTTTGGTCCTCTAATGCATTGTGATTATACCTCTGATATGTGTGGTTTAACCCCATGCCCACACTCACACATGATCAAAGAGAAAAACACACACCGAATTACGTTCTTCAGTACAATACAGCCAGTACCTCAGGTGAAAGTGTCATAACCTACTCTGTTCTCTTTACAATCTATCCCCTTCTATCTCACATACCTTAGATTTTAGAAAATTTCCCCCCGGAGAAATTGAGACCTCATAACCTGAACCAATCATGTAGATTGCACTACTTGTGCAATCTACGTGCACGTATGCACGTAGACCTGAACCAAGCACGTGCACGTAGATTGCATGTAGACCTCATGACTTACATGATAATGTTATGGGTCCACAGATTGCAGTATTCATGGTGACAAATGAATCTCCGTAATACAAGACACCATGAAATACTTAGCAGGAGGTGAAAATTGTTGCTTTGCTACTAATCGACACTCTCTTTATTGAATTCCAGACTCTCGAGGGCCATTAGCTCTTCTAATTTTATTGTACTCAGGCAGTTGTTAAATCGTATGTTTATTTGATTTGTTATTTCTCTTACTCGGTTGTTAACGTCAGAGTTGTTATAGCATATGAGAACTTATACTTAGTGTAGGCATCGTCATCAAAAAGAAAATTGCGTTCTGTATAGTAAGAAATATGACCAAATCCTTGCGATTCATGATTTGACCACTACGCTTGTAGGTATTGGGATGTTTATTGGGATCGGCCTGGTACAAATATAACCAACGACAAGTAAGTTTCGTTGCCTTGACTATAATTGGCATTGCTATGCATAAGAGAATGACCATTTGACAGCAGCAGTTTTTTGATTGAGCAGGCAGTCAAGCGACTCGAGATATTCATTCAAGTTATCAGGAACAAAGTTCAAGGTCATAGTGCAAAATGATAATCAAGTGGAGATTGCGTTTGTTACATTGTGGAACGGTGCAGGATTTCCGTTAAATGTCGACAAAAGGTGCACTGCAAATCTTAAACTTTCAAGGTTTGCTATTTTACCCGAAAACAGAATGATTTTCATGCAAAGCTTGAAATGACTTGCAATGTAAATTTCCACAAGCTAATTTCAAGCATGGAGGCGAAAAGCATGGGCTATGGTTCATTGGGGTTGCGCCATGAAATCCGCCTGAGCAACTCCTTGCTGTACAGAATGAAAACGTGTTCCATCGTGTGGATCATGCCCATGGACTGAACAACTGTCCCTGTGAATTGACTTTAGCTACTTCAGATAATATCACCATTGATTCAGCACCTTCCAACTGTGAAATAAACTTTTAAATGGCAACCAAATACCTGAAAATAAATTTCAAAGTGTGTTCTTCCTGTATAATCTTTTTCATTAGTCTGAAATGTTTTACTTCTGTCGGACCGCTTTTCCATCATCTCTCCTAAAATCAATTGGTGTTAGGGAGGGCTTCCATTAAGTCTTTTATATCATTCGACATCGCACCCTCAAGTCTGTTTTTAAAGCGGTCGCAGAGAGTGACATTGTGTAACCAAATCCATGGGGGCACTCGGAACTGTGGGCCCAACAACTTCAAAGCAAACAGAGCCCGTAGAGTTCTTACTAAAAATATTCTTAATCCATTTGAGGTTGTATTATCATCTGTACTACCTTTGCAGATATATTATGCTCAGAGGCAGCTCTGGCTTCTATTCGTATGCAATATTCGAGCACTCAAAGGGAATGCCTGAAGTGAATATTTACCAAGCAAGGATTGCATTCAAGCTTCAAGAAAACAAGTAATCAAAGGAGAATTAGTTCATTGAAATCTTGCATTTGTCACTATGGCCTTGACCTTGTTTGGCTGACTAGTATGGTTAATTATTACAACTGCATATATCAAACAAATACATGGTTTGCCTAGTGTGTGTCTAATCAATCGCGATCAGGTTTCATTACATGGCGATATCTGACAAGAGGCAAAGGGTCATGCCAACGGCCAAAGATCGAAGAAATGCTCAACCGCTTGACTACCCAGAGGCCGTTCGGTTTTCAAGACCGGGAAATCCATCCCTAAAAGGAGAGGTTGGTAGTAAATTTCTAGATAAACTATGAATGTACGACATTGCCAATGATACGCTTTGAAATATTTACTGTGTGCATATGACTGTTGTCTGATATGGATGTAGGTGGATGACAAGTACCAATATTCCTGCGATAACAAAGACAATCAAGTGCATGGGTGGATATCCGACAACCCGAGATCAGTAGGGTTTTGGATCATCACACCAAGTAACGAGTTTCGGACCGGTGGGCCTCTCAAGCAGGACCTCACTTCCCATGTTGGCCCCACAGTCCTCTCAGTGAGTATATTTTGTTCCTTCGCAAACCAGGTTTTGAATCCAAATTTTTGTACAAGGGAAAAAGATTTCTCAATCTAGCCCTCAATATCGATTGTCATTTTAGTTAAATCAATCGTCAATAGCTTTTCACAAGTTGCATAACAAAGGTAACTCGCCCTTTTGTAATACATATAGATGAATGAACATCTATGCTTCACCGGTCACGTAATGGAACTTGAACTTAAAATGTGAACGTAATTGTCACAGGGTAGCAGGATGTTCCAATATGCATTGTAAGAAATCTTTTTCCTTGTACAAGATGTTCTTATTTAGTTCTTTTGACTCCTATTTCTTTGAAAAGAATCCCATCCGCGACATTTGGATTTCAATACAACTAAGAACTTGCTCAGTTCATGTGTAGCTTCTTTGTATGAGGCCTTTGATTGAGGTTGTTGTGTCCAGATGTTTGTGAGTACCCATTATGCAGGGGAAAACCTGGGAATGAAATTCAGAAATGGAGAGCAGTGGAAAAAGGTCTTTGGTCCTGTCTTCGTATACCTTAACTCGGCTTCCAACAACCATAGATCTTCACTTTGGCATGATGCTAAATCACAGGTACTTATTCATGTCCTTAAATTCCAACAACCATAGATCTTCACTTTGGCATGATGCTAAATCACAGGTACTTATTCTTGTCCTTAACATTAGAACTTACGAAGCAAACTCGCTCATAATTTTAGTCGCTCACGTTCATTAGATGGCGAAAGAAACTGCAAGCTGGCCATACAATTTTCCCCAATCACCAGATTTCTTGCACGCCAATCAACGGGGCTCAGTTAGTGGCCAATTACTTGTTCGCGATGGGTATGGTTACTAATACCACAATCCTCGATGTGGGGTCCGAGTCTTATTCAGTATGTATACTCTCATGATTTTTTGAGTTTAATTTGATTATTTTCCTCTCTCTTTTCTATATTTTAGAAGAAAACTCATGTCAGCTGCCTCAGCTTCGGTGGGTTTGGCACCACCAGGAAATGCAGGATCATGGCAATATGAAAACAAGGTTATATATATCCTTCTTTTGTTAGTAAATCATAGTTTCTTTTTTCCAGTAAATATTTTTATAAAGGTTCTAGCAACGATATATAAGATCGTTAGATATTTGTTGACAGGGTTATCAATTTTGGATGCAAGCTGATCGAAAGGGGAATTTCGTGATCAAAGGTATTCGACCTGGGTTGTATAACTTGTTTGCTTGGGTCCCTGGAATTATTGGAGATTACAAATACGGTCCTTCTGTCGAGGTCGCATCAGGTTTCAACTTTTTAAATCATTTTATGACAAAGTATTTCCGAAGTCTAGAACAGATTAACGACTCAGTTCGCCAAGTAGGTAACTTAAGTTGACACCTTTTGTCATGCTGTTGGACGTTCAAATGCAGGGTCTAATATCAGACTGAGTAATCTGGTGTATGAACCTCCAAGAACCGGTCCTACTCTATGGGAGATAGGCATCCCTGACCGCGTTGCAGCTGAATTCTTTGTGCCAGATCCTAAACCAGCCTTGGAGAACCATTTGTACGATAGCTTTGACAAGTTAGTGTTCCTGAATGTATCTTCCTCCTTGTTTTAAATATCAGCTGGCGTGAGCGTTTTTTTAATCCCGATTCTCCTTGAGGAGATATGAGGACTGCACCTTTCTGCTTAATGAATGGCATTTGCAGCGGCCCTATGTTGATTTGCACCACATTGGCTAGAAAACAAAACCTTTTCAATGTTTCATATCTGTATGAGATAAAAATTTCACATTTTTACTCAATACCATTTGATTTCAAGTGCATTTCTAAATAATTACAACATAATTTATCAAAGAATATGGGACTCCCTGCATAAGAACTTAAGTGTTGAAGACGTGTCCCCGAAGCCTTATGCCCCTTTTGGAAACATACTGATATTGCAAGACTTGAGCTTGGGAAGATCTGATGTTGGGCAAGCAGTCGAACCCAAGTCTTTGTAACACAGCTGAATACCTTGATACATAGTGGGATAACCTAAGTCACATAAAGCATGTGCGAGTGTGATATTGGGAGAACGAGCGTGAAAGCGTCTCTTAAGAACCTTCAAAACAACTAAAATTCGTGAGTGCGAGGATTGAGAGCGTGAGTGCAAAGCGAGGAATAGGATTGAGAGCATGAGTGTACGTAGGTCATTTTGAAGGATTATTTATGACTAAAGGGAGAACTAAAATTGAATGCATAGAATAAGAGGTCTATTCCTAGGGGCTGTAACACGATGTCCCACATTGAAAGTCAATGGGATAGTATTGGGTATATAAGAACTATGTGAGCTTTTACGAGTAATTTGGGTTTAAACATTTTGAGTCGCTTTGTTAGGCTTCAATAAGTTACAGTCGTCTATTTGAGGCATTATAAAACGTATCAGAGCAATTCGTGTACATGACCACATGGGCTTGGGACTTTGTGTGGCCGCTACCGTGGTGTCTTTGTAATGGTTGGGAGATAGTAACAATCCGTCCCACATCAAAAGGTTACGCGGGGTATAGGATAAACCATGCAGGCTATTTCAAATGACTTGGTCTTAAGCAGGTTGGGTGTTTTTAGGCTTCGACAAGTTATTGGGCCTATATTCTACTTAGGGCTTTACAGGCGACACGACTAATTTGGCTGCTCTTATGATTGTGGTGATAACTCTCAAGAATTCACAAATTGACTCACCTGTTTCTCAAATACACATAGCTCAATGCTTCTGGTACCACTATTTGGCTGAGACACCTAAAGGTTCCACAAGGGGCACCTGCCCCTCAAGTCTTCAGAAATGACTTGGGCTTAAGCAGTTTGGGTGTTTTTAAGTTAATGACATTTTGTGCTATCATCAGATGTTTTAGATGCAGTAAGTCATTGCCCAACTTCGAATGGAATCTTCGTTTAAGCTACTCTGCCACAAGTCTGCTGCGACCATTTCATGTCCTTTACAAATGACTGTTTTATGCTCACGAAATCTGTATTGGGCTTTCAGGTTTAGGCAGTACGGGTTGTGGAACCGGTATGCAGAAATATATCCCCGTCAGGATCTCGTCTACACTATAGGAGTTAGCAACTATAGCCGAGACTGGTTTTTCGCTCATGTCACCAGGTATTCGTCCTTGCCCTTTTTTGTCCTCTGTCTCGTTCGGCATCTCCAATGTTAGTGTGACAATATGGCAATATTATCACTATTTTCCACGAAAACCATTCCCTATTTGCAACCATAATTATATAACATTGATCACGAGGCTGCGAAAAGGATGCCAAATTTAGATTTTGCTATACTATTTTTTGACTAGACACCTTTTTAACACACCATTGTAGGGAAATTTTGTGGAAGTATAGTTCTGGTTTGGATTTGAAACTACCATTGGAGATGCTTTAATACTAGTTTGTAACTCCTGGTTTAATTTTTGCATTTGTAGGCATGAGGGAGATGGCAAATCCACAGCCACCACATGGAAAATCTTGTTTGAGATTAAAGCTGTTAACAGGGCTGGAAATTATACTCTTCGTGTGGCACTGGCATCAGCTAATGAAGCTGAACTGCAAGTATGTAGCCTAATCAACTTATCTGGAAGATGTGGCTCTTAACCCATCTGGTTGTACCTCTTGCCTTGCCAGGCCAGGTCCAAGGGCAAAGCCTGAGAGGCCTGAGCTTGGGCCCCAAGTTTTGGCCCAAAAAGAGAGGCCCTCAGTAGGAGTATTTATATGTAATTTTTGTCGCAACATAAATTCTCCTTGGTTCAGTGGTAAGATAAGTACCAATCCACATGCTGTGGTTGGGTTCGGTTCCTGCCCCTAACACTTCTCATAAGTTTTTATTTTGTCAAAAAACGCCTTGTGGGAAATTTATTGTTGTTGGGTTTCAAACTTGTGTCAGAGAACACAAGGAAACACCCAAACCACTAAACCAAAGCATGTTCTCTTTGAAATGTGGTCTAAAATTTTTATATATAGAAATTATCTCTTATTATTTTATACAGTAACTGTGAAAAAATTTATGGCCCAACTTGATGATTTGGCTTAGGGCCCCAAATACCTTGGGCCAGCCCTGTGTCTTGCAAGGGGAAAATCTAGGGTTTGAATCTATTGAGAGATATCGAACCCCCTTTGGTTGCTAACACATTAATTTTCTGCTAACCTCCACTTGATGTATATAATACAGTATTAGAAAAAGAAAATTATTAGTACCATTCCTTTTAGGATTATTTCCACTTTGCACCTTAATTTACTGTCAATTTTTCATACCTTACACATCAAAGTTTACTGTCAATTTTTCATACCTTACACATCAAAGTTTATCAACTCGGTCCTTCCTCTATTTGATTTTTGTCAGTCTCAATAGCTGTCATCTTGTGCCTATTTTGACCTCTTCATTTCCACTTTGAGCCTTTTAAGCATCGGACTATCTCTCACCATCACTTTGTTTTAGCGCTATGTCACGTTTTCTTATCCAAAGTTCAATGGAAATGATGACTGGGACACAATGACAGCAATCAAATTGTTGAAGGATTGATTCTTGAAAACCTAGAGTTGGAAGGACAAAGGAAGAATTCTTTGATATTTTGAGGATACAAAGTGTAGTTGACTCTCCTTTGAGTCGTTTTATGTGCATCTGGATGCAGTTTGGGGCGAATTGATCACTATTGGATTCCAAATCTGCACATTTAGTACCTCTAGCAAAAAAAAGAACGCTGCACCATCTCTAACCTAAATTTGACAGTCATTAGTATCTTTCCTGGAAATTCCTAATGCCCGCAATCGATTGCTGATGCTAATAAAGTTTTACATGGCTCTTAAGGTCCGCATCAACGACGAAAGTGGACCTCCAATTTTCAGCACCGGCCTCATCGGCAAGGACAACGCAATCGCAAGACACGGAATTCACGGCCTGTATTGGTTGTATGGCATTGTCTTCCCGGGGTTTCAGCTTTACGAGGGAAGAAACACAATCTTTCTAACGCAGTCGAGAGGGTCAAGTCCCTTTGAAGGCCTCATGTACGATTACATCCGTTTAGAAACAACCTGGGTAGACAGACAGTATTGATTAAGAAAACAATACAAGACCCATTGAGTTTTTTCAAGAAAGAATCCAGAATGTCGAGCTTCTAGCACTGTATTCTCGATAGTTTTCTGGAATTTTGGGGGGTTAGTTCTATTTTTGTGGGTTTATAGAGGTGCCGGTATCGAGTATATGGTTAATTTCCAATAGAATTATGTTTGGTGCTATGTATGCCTTGATGTGTTAGGCTGAGGCTGATGTTTTTGTATGCCTTGTAAATATTTTTAGAGATATCTATGATTTTGTATTTTGTATTTTTTTTTAATCTAAGGGTGTAAAGGACCAGTCTTTAAACATTTCACATTCGAATTACTTTGTTACCTATCTACGCTTTTGTAATAGGAAATTAAACCAGCAGGGGTTGAGGGCAATGGTAATTAGTTGGAAACCAAGGGTCTCAAGAAGCCTTTGATCTGGGTTTCGACTTCCATTCGTGTGTTAATCCGTGCATTTACATGATCTTGCATGACAGAATCAGGCTGCCCACCAATGGGTTTGTAATCCAGTTGGTAACTCCTGGCTCTCCCTCGTAGGAGACTAAGGTTCGAGCCCCATTGTGGGCGGTTTGTGAGTTTAGGGCTATAGATAGTCTCTGAACCTATTCCCACTAATGTATACAATATTGAAAAAAAAAAATTCAGACTATAGATAGCCTCTGAACTTATTTCAGTTGATGTATACAATATTGGCAAAAAAAATAAAAAATTCAGACTGCCCTACTTTCTTTAGTTCTTTTAAAATTCTCCTATTTCTCCTCGTTGGAGTAATATCTTCGATGTCGATAAATTGTATTTTCCGAACCAATAGATAGCAAGGTTTTTTTCTTTTGTATATAACTGGACGTCTGAATCAACTTGTCTGCATCTCAACTAATTCCGGAACTCTGGAGTTAATAACCAGACAAACCCTCTCATGGCTCCAAATTCTTATGCCCACTTGGTCAAACCCTTTTGAGTTTTCAGCACGTTCAGTCCTGCGCACTAAAAGTAGGAAAATAAATAAATATTACACAACCGAAAGTAACCAGATTCTATATTTCTATAATACATACATATATGTAGTTCCTGTAGTGAGACTGGGTACAATATGGAGGAGATGATTTTGTAAAAGGGAGTTTGGGTTTTCAAGTACACTTTTGAGTCAAGAACAAAAAAAAAAAACACGGAGATTACACTTTTGAGTTTTCACCGGTTGGGCAAGTTTTTCTTACTTTTCCTTGAACGGTTGTGATGTTTTTACTTTAATCTAATGGCTGTTAACGCTTGGGGGCATCTTGTCCCAATACCACTTTGGGGCATCACAGCCGAGCACGACACTACAGGATTGCAGTGAGCAGCTCATCTGTCTATCTAAGTTTTCAACAATCTCGATTATAAACAAACTCCTCTCTGATCCAGATTGTTGAAAACACTTTCGTACGGCCTGCAATCTTGAAGCAGCCAGCCTCACTACTGGACCCCGAACACGCATCAATCAAATTGGGACAACTAATTAATTAAATGCATATGACAAATGTCTTCTTTTAATGTGTAAAAAATTCTAATTTTCTTTTTGTGAAGTTTTTTACTTTACGAGTTCGTCTAGATTATAATAATTGAAAAGGTAAAAAGAAGCGATCGTATCATAGTTGAAAAAAAAAAAAATTCCTCTGATGACAACAAAAAGTCCAAAACAACTTGGATAATCGATTAGGAAACTATTTCCAGACTTTTACTTTCTTATTCCTTATCCTAAAGTGAGAATTAAATTCAAAATAATTGACCCAAAGTTTTTATATGATAAAAAAAAGACACTGCAAAGAAAATATTCCAAAAGAAAATTTAAGCTAGCTTCATAGAAATTCAAATCAGTGGTCAGTTTACTTGAATTTTGTGGTGCAATTTTGGCCGTAAGATTATTATACTCCTACAATTTAATGGTAAGATCATTATAGGAAAATTGATGTAGAGGCAACCTAATGAGTTTGACTGAGTAGACATGAGAAGGCAACAAGTACTTGTCATATGTAAATTTGAATATTCGAATTCTGTGGAGGCCAAGCATTCGACATCTCTGGGCCGCCGGAGGGCTTGTTTGGTCGCGACTATAAGTTCTCAAAATTAATCGAAGCGTGTACAAATTGGTGCGGACATCTGCTTATAATATGAAAAACATATATGGGCGTGGAGGCAAGAAGTCATGGGAGCTAAAAGGTGGCGGCGCCCATTGGTCACACGGAAAATTTTGCTTTCGGAGAAAAAATCAGCGTTCCAGGAGCAACTTAATGGTGGTATTTCAGTCACTTCATGATTTAGGCCCGTTCAACTAAGGAAATACTCCCTCCGTCCCTTTTTAAGTGTCCTGTTTCGTAATTTCAACTTATTAAAAAGACATCATTATTATACCTTTCACATTAACTTTTTCTTTCATTTCCATACTTACCCATTATCATTACACTTTTCCTCACTTACTTTTTAAAATGGAATCTACTTTTAAGGACAAAATAGACAATTCACCAATTTTTACCCACTAACTTTACAAAATGGACACTTATTAAGGGACAGCCCAAAATGGAATACCGAACTATAAATAAGGGACGGCGAGAGTAAATGTTTGTTTAACGATTTAAAAGCGATGTATTGTGAGAGAATGACCTGTCTCGTAAAACGAAAAATAAGTACTTCAAAATAAAAAGTTTCTAGAACAAGGCTTTAGTTAAAAAAAAGAAAAAGAAAGGCCCTCCACAATTACATGTTTATGTAGATTCAACGACTAAGTGTGTAGGTCACTACGGGTTGATTAAGCGGTGAAGATGTGAAACTTAAGATCTAAGTCTCATCTCCCCTGGCCTGTTGTGGGACAAGCTATATATAGAAATTACTAAAGTGTCGACAAATTGGCTCTAAGTACTCTAGATTTTCAAAATTAAGAAAAATGTGTTGAATCACCACGTGACATACTGTCATACTCTAAGATTATTAGATAATTACTCCTTCCAAAGTGGTCAACGACTCGACAGACAAGAATCACAACATGTTACGTGCACGGGTCATCTCTTGTCTCGCTATCATCAAATAATAAAACCGAATTATCACGTCTTACCCCCTACATTTTTCGCTATGCCACTTTTTAAGAGTATCGCATAATCCAATATTATCCCTGAAGGTTCTTGGTTGAGTACTGGAACTGTAGTTGCAAGTGAGGGACTTGCCACCTCGAGTTCACAGGTTCGATTATCATATTCGTCAGAAAATAATTCTCAGATTTATTAACACTTTCTCAAATCTTAAGTTACAAATATTTAATATTAATTAATGTACACATGACTCGGATAAGTGTCAATATAGAGCAAATTACCTTGGGCTCTGGTTTCTCTTTAAGGACAAGGGTGTCTGTCTCATGACATCCTATAGTGTCACGTCAGTTACTATATGTGTGTCACGAGTGAGTAAAGCTACAGTTTCCGACGGCTAAAAATCGGAATCCTGATGCCCCGCCGGGCACATTCCGGCCACTGGACAGCCGATCTGAATCGTCCAAAAATTCTATTAAAAAAATCGAGTGGGCCCCGTGCGAGAATAAATGGCATTCAACGTGTGTAGGTGGCCGATACAAGCACTCCATTTTTGGCCGATCCAAACACAAAAATGGATTGTTTGGATCGGCCATCTACATCCATCGGATGCCATTTATTCTCGCGTAGGCCCATTCGGTTTTTTTTTTTATAGAATTTTTGGACGGCTCGAATTGGACGTCCGGTGGCCGGAGTGTGACCGGCGGGGGCGTCGGGATTCTGATTGGAATTTTGGGTCGATAAGGGTAGACTTTCCGGTCACAAGTAGTCTTCATGAATTCTCACTCCCAATTAAACAACCATGGAACCTAGGAGTGTGCACGGGTCGGACAGGTCAGGTTTGACCTAGACCCCCGACCCGACATGGTCGGGTAACAACATTTTAAGCCCAAAATCGAACCGAACAAGTGGTAAGAATCGTATGTGAGCCCGATTCTTTTGGTCGGGTCGAATCAGGTCCGACTAAAAACCGAATTAATCTTTATGAATTGGTCGGATTTAGTTAGGTTTGGTCGGGTCGAGTAAGAAATGCACGAATCCGAATCCTGAACCAAAATCTAATTTTTAACAGAAAATGAACCCGTACCAGTCTGAATCACATGTTTAACCCCTGCCAGAAACCCTTCGGGTCGGGCCTGCAGGTGGACAAGTTTTTTGCACTGGCCTAATGGAACCAATCACCTTGAGCCAAGAGTAGGCTTAATGGAGATTATTGGAAATTTCACTCCGTTCATTATCGAAAGGGTTAAAGTTGAATAGCAAGGTAATCCAGAATGATGAAGTACATAAAGTCTACCCCAGCATTCTGTTTCACCGCTCTTAGTCTTACAGTCCAAAGGATTTTAAAAGAACTTCTCCAGAGAAGAGTTTAAAATCTGAACCATTAATTATCAAAACGGACGATAAAATTAAGCCCTAAGGTAGAAAAAGCGGTAAAATAGAACTGTGGGATAGCGCAACCCCGGTAATTACACGAGAAAATTTGTTCGGTTGTCCTATATGACTTCACCTATTTTTTGTTTCCCATCTTCCATGTTTGGGGAATTGAGGTAAAGTGGAAAAGACGGTCAGTCAAAAGTCTCTTTCACATCGAAACTGAAAATGTGAAAGACTTTTTTTCCCACTCTATGTGAGATGACAACATAAACTATTTTGTGCATATTTTTTAAATTGCTTTGCACCAATTTAAAAGACTAATCGAGAACTATATTTTAGTAGTGCAAAGAGATTCAAATATATATATATATATATATATATATATATATATATATATATATATACACGCGGAAATATTTTTACTATTTTGATCAGAAATCACTCGTATTTTTGTAATTAAGGAAATGAATATTGAAGAACCTCTCTAACTTTCAAGAACAATAAATTGAAGAATTTGACCAAGTTAGTTTATCCATATTATGAAGTCTTATTTTAGTTGTGATTTTAGATATTGATCATAATTTGTTTTTTTTTTTTGAACAAAAGATCAATGATTATGTTTTTGGTTTGTTTAGATAAAAATAATCATAATATATATCAACTGGTTACTACGATATATGCAAATACTTACCACGATATATAAAAATAACAATAATGTTTATCAATTAGTTATGTTACATAAATGCGTACATACTCATAATTAATGTCATACTTACCATAGAATAAATAAGGCTGCGTATACCACAATACTTGATCATTAATACCACCATGATATTCAACTATTACTTAATGATGTGAATATACCATGATTTACGCTAGTACTTACCTTTTGAAAAGGATAAACCTACTACATACTCAAACTTTTTTTTTTTGGTCAACTTCTTAGGTACAACAAGTCTGAGATTTTGAAAAATGGTAAACTAATTAACAAGGTTTGGTCAAAGACATATCTCATGTTCTTCTTCTTTAACTTTATTGCAATTTATCCCCCACCCCCTCCTTGACTCTATAGTGCATTAGATAATTTCAACATATTTAGACTATTTATACCAACATCTTAGCTTCAAAACGTCTGGAGTGTTGCTTACCTAACATATATTATGCCATTAATTACTTATCTTCGTAGCCGCAACGGATGCAATGATTCTAAGTTTTGAACACAATGGTTTTTGTTTTTAGCAAAAAATCATCCAAGCTATCTCGTTGATACTATAGTTATCTATATATTCACATCATTGATTTTTAAATCATACTTAATTTTTTTGGAGCAGTTAATATGATTCAAAAAATTTTTTTGGAGCAGTTAATATGATTCAAAAATTAAGTACTCCAATTTTCAATCCTTTTGAACCTATACAAAAATCTTATTTTTGTGATCAATTTATCCTAAATGGTCGTAATTAATTTTTATCTCTAGGACTCTCATAATTAAGTATGTGCATTTTATTTAGGACCCTATAGAGCAGAAACTTTATTATGAGAGTTTTAAAGATAAAAACTAATTATGACCTTTTAGGATAAAGTGATCAGAACAATAAGATCTCGGTACGGAATCAAACGGATTGAAAATTGGATCACTTAATTTTTTTAGACTATTTATGTACTAAAAAATATGATTAAAATTTAAGTGCTCCCATTTTCAATCTGTTTAAACTCATGTGAAGATCTTATTTTTTTTTATCATTTTATCCTAAAAGGTCTTAATTTTTGTCTTCAAGATTCTCATAATCAAAAATAAAATCTCCGCACCGGTTCAAACAGATTAAAAATTAGAACACCTAATTTTTTCATCATATTTTTTAATATATAAACAGTCTAAAAAAAGTTAATTTTTTCGCCATAAACAGTCTAAAGGAACTTAATTTTTTCACCATAATTTTTGGGCCTTTTGCTGTAAGAGAGAGCACAGGGGCGTAATATGGAGAAGATGATGATTATGTAAAAAGGAGTTTGGGCTTTCAAGTACACTTTTGAGTCAAGATCAAAAAGAAAAAAAAAAACGAAGAGTACACTTTTGAGTTTTCACCGGTTGGGCAAGTTTTTTCTTACTTTTCCTTAAACTGTTGTGATGTTTTTACTTTAATCTAATGGCTGGTAACACTTGGGGGCATGATGCCCCAATACCACTTTGGGGCATCATAACCGGGCGCGGCACTACAGGATTACAGTGAGCAGCTCATTTGTCTATCTAAGTTTTCAACAATCTGGATTATAAACAAACTCTTCTCTGATCCAATTCTTTGAAAACACTTTCGTACGGCTTGGATTGCTCACTGCAATCTTGAAGCGGCCAACCTCACTACTAGGACCCAAAACACGCATCAATCAAATAGGGACAAATAATAATTAGATGTATATGACAAATTTCTTCTTTTAACGTGTAAAAAATTCTAATTTTTTATTCGCTTAATTTTCTAATGATTTTGTTCATTCTTTTGTGAAGTTTTTTACTTTACGGGTTCGTCTAGATTATAAATAATCGAAATGGCAAAAAGAAGCGATCATATCATAGTTGAAAAAAAAAAAAAAAAAGTCCTCTGATGACAACAAAAAGTCCAAAACAACTAGGATAATCGATTAGGAACCCTTTGAACCTAACCTAGCCAGAGAAAAGCCTACCAGCCAAGTTTTACTTTCTCAATCCTGTATCCTAAAGTGAGACTTAAATTCAAAATAATTGACCCAAAGTTTTTATATGATAAAAAAAGGCACTGCAAAGAAAATATTCCAAAAGAAAATTTAAGCTAGCATCTTAGAAATTCAAATCAGGGGTCAATTTACTTGAATTTTGTGGTGCAATTTTGGCCGTAAGATTATTATACTCCTACAATTTAATGGTAAGATCATTATAGGAAAATTGATGTGGAGGCAATCCAATGAGTTTGACTGAGTGGGCATGAGAAAGTAATAAGTATTTGTGATCATATGTGAATTCGAATTTCGTGAAGGCCAAGCATTCGACACCTCTGGGCCGCCGAAGGGTTTGTTCGGTCATGGCTATAAGTTCTCAAAATTAATCGAGGCGTGTACAAACTGGTGCGGACATCTGCTTATGATATGAAAACCATGGACCTGGAGGCAAGAAGTCACGGGAGCTAAAGGGTGGCGGCGCCCTTTGGTCACACGGGAAATTATGCTTTCGGAGTAAAAATCAGCGTTCTAGGAGCAACCTAATGGTAGTGTTTCAGTCACTCCACAATTTAGGCCCCGTTTTGCTAAGGAATAAGTATTTGTTTTATGATTTATAGGTGATGTAACGTGAGAGAATGAATTGTTTCGTAAAACAGAAAATAAGTACTTCAAAATAAAAATTTTAACAGAACGGGGCCTTAGTTTAAAAAGGAAAAAGTCCCTCCACGATTACATGTTTATGTAGATTCAACGACTAAGTGTGTATGTTCCACCATTTCACTACGGGTTGATTTAAAAATCTAAGATCTAAGGCTCACCTCCCCTGGCCAGCTGTGGGAGAGGTTATTGGAATTTTTTTAAAGTGCCGACAAATTGGCTCTAAATACTCTAGGTTTTCAAAATTAAAACAAATGTGTCGAGCCACCACGTGGCATACGCTAAGATCATTAAATAATCGGTTTGGCTAATAGGTGCCAGAAAGGCAATTCTTTATACACAATAAATATACTTATTACCTACATGAGTTGTGTTATGGGAACTCACAAAACATAACTTTTCATCACTAATAATTTTTATACTAGTAGTTACAAATGCTTCTTATACTTTTTTAATGACAATGTTACCCCTCAATATTTCCCTTGCAGAAATAGGTGAGATCCTACTAAGGAAATTGACTTCGTGAATATCCACGTACAAGGGTCGACTTCCACTTCCAAGGTTTTTTTTTATTGGCCGATGAACTAGTGAAATAATCTCACTATCTATAGTGGTATCATGTATGGGCAAATAAATAATTTTATGGAAAATCAAACTATGGGATAGTACTAACCCAAACAATTAAATAAACCCATGAGTCTCAACTTTCAACCTTTTAAAGAGAGAAACAAAAATTATAGTTGCAGAAAAATAACAAAAATGCTAAAGTAAAGTACCAAAACATAGTTCCCAAAAAATTAGTACCCAACTTTCAACGTCTCAACTGTGATTTTTCTAGTAAAAATATAGAACCCCCAAAAGTAGAGACGGAGGTAAGTATGGACATATGGGGACCACGGCCCCCACTTGGTTTCGAAATTTCATAATTATTTAAGTGTATTTTGTTTAAATAAAAAATAGTTGAACAAAAAAAAAATTCAACTATAAATATATATTGTTAGAACACATGTTTCGGATGGAGAATGAATTTCTCACAAATGTTTTGTTTATTTTTTTGGAGAAGAAAATTACTGCAATAATTAGTTTCAATTCAATCTATCTAATAAAACACAACGGTTTTTCACTAAAATATCTACACATACAAACATAGATGCGTCTACAGTCGTTCAATCAAATTTAGTGATAAGGTTATAACTGTTGAATCAAAGGAATTAAATGAAGGTTTCCTAATGTATTAACCTAAGGAATGAAGGTTTCCTAATGTATTAACCTCTCTCTCTCTCTCTCTCTCTCTCTTAAATTACTCCCATTAAGATATTGTATTCAAAATCACTCATTAAGGCATTATTCAAATGAAAACCAAAATCATATATATGGATGATGCTATGGTGTCCCCGGTCATTTTGGGGACACCGTAATTTTTGGCATAACTTCACCATTATGAGCATAATTAAACTCATTACAAGCATAACAGAACCCAAACAAGGCATAACCAAGGAATATCTAAAAAATCAATCAAGGCATAACCAAACCCAATCAAGGCATAACAATCAAGTTATGCCTTGTTATGGTTCTGTTATGCTTATAATGGTTTTGGTTATACTCATAATAGATTTTGGTTATGCTTGGTTTTGTTATGCCAAAAGTTACGGTGTCCCCAAAATGATCGGGGACATCGAAGTCATTCCCCATATATAACCTTTGTGCAAAACCGAAATCAAAACCACCGAGATCACCGAAATCAAAGCCAACATTCCTTTTCCTATTTCTAGGCTGTCAAACGTACATCATGGAAATCACCGAAAATAGAATTTTCTACACATCGTTCATATCATTTAATTTCACATTCCTCTTCTTTACTTTCTCCACCTCTCCCCTCCCCTCTCTCTCTCTCTCTCTCTCTCTCTCTCTCGCTCTCTCTCTCACTCTCACTCTCTCTCTCTCTCTCTTGGGGAAGTTCAATACCACCAAAATCTACTTCACTGAAACCACTAATGTGACTTCTTTCATCATTCTTTGTATATTTGCTACCTAAATTTCCTTTTCATTAAGATTATGATGTTTATCAATGAATATATTGTGTAATTGTTTATCGCATAGTTGAATCTGTTGGACATGGGTTTGTATATTGCACGTAAGTTTAATATTAATTTGCGTGTGGTGATTGTTTGAGCTGTATATTACAAGCGAGTTCAAAATTTGTTTCCTTGTGCTGATTGTTCGAGGCACGAGCATACGCTAGTCTATATTATAAAACAGAGCAATTTTCTTTAAAAATGTCTAGGCATACAAACAAAATAGCATCTATAGCCGTTCGATTGTATTTTCTGATAAGGTTATAGCCGTCAGATTGAATGAACTTTTTCTAATATATAAATCTACACTAATGTTAGAAAAGAAGTTACATGTTTTCCTGAAAGGGAAATATATATCCCTTCCTTTTTCAATTGATTTTGTTTTAATTTTGTTCCCTTTTATGTTTAATTTATTTAAAGAGGATTGATAACTCTTATGAAAATACTTTCTAATATAACCTTCTAACCTTATGACTGGTAAATTCTTTCAATTAATTGCTTTGAGGTTGTTTCCTTAAAATTCTTGATTATCTTTTTTAATTCAAATCAACTCAATAATTGATTTTCCTCTAAAGTTGATCTCCTTACATTCAATTCAATATTTGTTTTTAAGTTGTTTCCTTTTATATTGATTTCCCTACCGTCAAAAAGTAAACAACCCTTTTTCTTTTAATAATTAACATTCATGTTTCTTTGGAAAAAATAAAACACCTATGCTTTCCTTAATAATCTATGCTAAACTTAGTTTTTTCTTTTATAAGCATACAAACAATCCTTCTCATTCATCAGCCTCTTCGAGAAGAGGAGAAATTAGTTTTGCTTTGTACCTTTATTGGAGAAAGAAAGAGTTACATATTCTATGCTAAACGCGAATAGACAAGATCTATGATTAAGGTAACTTATTTTGTCACCATTTTACTTTACAGAATCCTTACTCATTTAGTTATTGTTTTTCGTGTTCTTAATTTTGCAATTTGAAGAAGTAGGTAAGCGTCCATGAGTGATGAAGACAATTCAATACAAACTTTTTGGATGATTCTTTTGCAAAATACGACCTCCTATGGGGAACACTCTTTTTAGCTACATTTGTGTATCAAAAATTTGACTCTGTTATGTTGTAGCTTTTATGTCATATTTAAATTTGGATCTTATGAATGCAACATGTTATTGAGTTTGAATTTGTTGGCTCGAATTTATGTGATTTGGTCATTGCTATCAAAAACAAAAACTTTTTTTGATAAAAAACTTTTTGTGTTCAAAACCTGTTGCGTCGTGCCTAAAGGCACGGACAATCGCTAGTCATATATAGGTGACTTTCGGATCTAAGGCATCATTAAATTCTATTGTGATACATGCTTGAGGTGTAACGAATTGAAAAACTTTTATTTTTTCACCTCTAAGTTATTTTTGGTTTGTTAAGATCACCTAGATATTGTATTTTGTAACGGATATTATTTGGTCATCCAAATATTTTATATTCTTGAACATCAAAATTTTAAAATTTTATTGTTCATGTTGTGGCCAGCTCTCTCACATAAAAAATCGTGATTCTGACCCTGCCCAAAAGAATCTTTATCTAGTAAAAAGGTATACGGCAATGAGTTGAAGAAAAGATTAATTCCTTTTGCTTGGTTGCACAAGTAGGATTTGTTTGGTTGGTGTATTTAGCAAGAGTTCTCATAGTCTTGCAGAAAAATGCCACCATTAGGGATGGCCGGAGGGGGTTTTTGGATTGGTTTGAGTTGGTTCCTTACCAACTTTAGGAATATTTTAGGATTTTTCTTCGTGGTTTGGGCTTACTCTGTTGGGCCTAAATTAGTTCCTCTGTGTGGTTTGGAAAAGAGGGTTTTGGGTGGTCAGGCCAGTGTACCCAAATTTCTATTACCTATGTACTTCGTGTTTGAGTTAATAATTTTTTTTTTCTGATAAAAAAATACGTTGCCACCATTTCTCATTTTCCTTTTCTCATCTTAAAGATAGATGAAAATGAAGAGTCATGGTCATTTTTAATTGAGGAATTCTAGGGACAAAGAAAATTGAAAAAGAAAATACCCTTAAAGTGTACATGAACGGCTCAGATTTACTGTGCAGTGCATCTAAGCCGTTCATGCACACTTTAAGGGTATTTTCTTTGCCTATTTTCTTTGCACCTAGCATTTCTCTTTTTAAATTGTCCCACTAAAATACCGTTGAACTTCTTTTGATGGAATTGATTTGTATTCTTAATGTCATTAATTGTGGATCTTGGAATGGGTATAACAGATATAATTAACGTACTTAAGCTTGTGCTCAGGGGCACCCTTTAGAATTTGCCTTAGATAATTACTCCTTCCGAAGGAGTCAAAGACTCGACGGACAAGAATCACAACATGTTACGTGCATGGGTCATCCTTAGATCTACCAACACTTTCTCTAATCGTAAGTCACAAATGTTCGAAATTAATTAATGTGCGCATAAGCTGACTTAAATACCGGTCATAAAATATATCTGGCAATTACCTTGGGCTTTAGTTTCTTTCTCTTAAGAACAAGCTAGCCTAGGTGTCTGTCACATGACATCCTATAGTGTCGCGACATGTACATTCACATGCAGTTATGTGTGTCACGAGTGGCTTCCATGAATTCTCACTCTCGTGGATCGAACAGCCATGGAACCAATCACCTTGAGCCAACTGTAGACTTAATTGAGATTATTGTAAATTTCACTCCGTTCATTTTCGATGGGGTTAAAGTTGAATAGCAAGGTAATCAAGAATGATGGAAGTACAAAAAGTCTACCCTGCTGCGCTGTTTCTTTGCTTCTTCCATCACTCTCAATTTTACCGTTTAAAAATATTTTGAATGATTCGAATTACCGAAACAGACAGTAAAAATGAATGTTGTGGTGGGGAAGCACAAGAAAATTTTGTTCACTTGTCTAATATGACCGCATTGTTTTTTGTTCCCATCTTCCATGTTTGGGGAATTGGTGTAAAGCGGAACCAAAAGGACGGTCAGTCAAAAGTCTCTTCACATAGTAACTGAAAATGTGAAAGACTTTTGGTTCCACTCGATATGAGATGACAACATAAACTATTTTGTGTATATTTTTAAAATTGCTTTGCACCAATTTAAAGGACTAATCAAGATTTACATATTGGTGCAAAGAAATTTCAAAAAAAATATACACGGAAATATTTGCACTATTTTGCTCAGAAAATTACTCGTATTTTTGTAGTTAAAATTCAAGACGAAAGGAGTAATTAACAAGGTCTCACCAGATAGATCATTAGTGAGAATATTTACTACAAATGTGTGAACAAATTTTCAATTATCTAGTACTTTTAGATTTCAGTATAACGGATCAATGTGTTTGATATAACTATGAGATTATGATAAATTAAAGTGCAACAAAGAGGTATTAGTATTTGTTGTAGAAAGTTAAAAAATTCAATTATTAGATAATTTAAAAATTGAAAATTTAGTTCAAAAATCCCTCCAAACACATCTTCATCAAAATCAGATTTTATGTTGTTTCCTCAGCTTGTAGGATTTTTTGTAATCACAAAATCATTTAATAGAATCTTTTTACAAAACACTAACACGTATTTTTTTTAGAGCTATATAAAATTCTACAAGTTTATCTTAAAATACTTTGCCACCGCGCTTTGAATAACTTTAATTACAATAATTTTTTGTGACAAGGCAAAATAGGATAATATTTTTTTGAAAAAAAGAGAGGATAATATTTGATATTGTGTCGATTTCTAAATTTGTTAAATGCATCTATAATGATGGTAATTCACTTAAATAATCTAGAAACTCTCTTTATCAAGTAAAAATTGAAAAAATGACATGATTATGTGTATCGATATGGTTGGACGAATTAGGTCAAAATTTGGCACAACCACCCAATGGGTTAAAATTTTGTTCAAAAATGAAATACCAAACCAAATAAGAAATAGTAGAGTAGATAAATGACGACTTGATGATGCTATGTCTTGACTTAATTTTTCACTTTCAACTAATTAAAAAAAAAACAGAGAAGCCTCAACAACTCCAAGTAGAAGGAACAACTCGTTACAGTTTCTTGCGCTTATAGCGGAAATTATCCTTTCCAATAAGTCAACCAAAATTACCTAATACAAGGAAAAAAAAAAAAAAAAACTAGGCCAGCAGTCAAGGTCTGGATTTAGAAATTTGCTCCATCTTAGGTTCGGATTGGGGGTTGCCATGCGCACTGTGCTGCACACATCCGAACCGTTGATTTCGGCAATCAACGGTCCAAATTGCCGATTGGTTGGACGGTTGAGATTACGCGCAACCCCGTGCAATCCGGACCGTTGATCGATAAGATCAACGGTTCGGATGTGCACAACACCGTTCGCACAGCACGCCCCCCGGTCCTTGTTTGCACTATCAACTACTTTTGGGTCAATTCATAGTTCATAAATAAATAGTTTTGCTTTTGAGAATCCTGCAAGTGAACGGTGAGATTGGTTCCCCAAAATTAGTCGAGATGTGTGTAAAATGGTCCGGACACCTAAGTTATTAGAGGGAAAAAATAAATAAAAAAAAGACCCTTCAAAGTTCAAATCCATAGAAGCACCTTTATAAAGTGCTACTAATGAACCATTTAGTTCTCATTAGCTTTTCGTATCTACGCAACTAAACAATCCCATTCCCCTGTTTCACGGTCAAAAGTTACCCGTAATAAACTCCAAAAATAGATTCAGTAACGCTTAGATTATGGGAAAACAACAAAAAAAAATCCCAAACCCACTTGCACCTGTGCTTTAATTCAGTAGAATATATCAGACTTAGGCACTAAACAGAATAGACCCAAGAAAATATACCCACAAAGCAGCTTCTTTTGTACAATACACAGAGTAAATACATACATACCTCGGCTTACGGAGGTGGGTTTTGGCGTTTTGCCCAAATTTCTCTCATTTTTCTTTCTTTTACTGTTGATTTTTATAAAACCCATTTGGATTTTTTCCCAACTGTGGGTTGATAATCACACTGTGCTCTGTTTTCTGATCGATATGTATGTATCTGTTTATATAATGATGAGATTTGCAGGTGTGTGGATTGGGTGAGCTAATAATGGGAAGGCAATGGGTTCTGATGTGTGGATGGGCTGCAGTTGTCGTGCATTTGTTCTTGGTTGGAGAGAGCTCTTTGAAGACCCCATTTAGGTTTCTTCCTCATCCCCTGCTTTCATGCATACAAGAATATATATGCTTCTATATACATATATCATATATGTAATATGTGTATATATATGTATACTGTGTCTTTGTGTGTATTGGCATGCATTTTTCGCGATTCGAATTCGGTTTTATGATGTTTGTGTGCCTGAAAAATGTTGAGAAAAGAAAAATAAATTCGTTGGGATTTTATTGCTCCAATAAATGGTTGCATGTACGCTTTTATAGTTATATTTATTACATAAAAAACAAGCGCGGTACGAAAGTACCAACGCTATGCATGGGAGCACGAAAAATTTGTTATACTTAACGGTAGACGGGGAAGTTTCTCCGTGTTATATTTAATGTGGTATTTAATTTGATATACTTGATGGTATTTATCCCTCATCAACTAATGACGTACCCTTTTTATGGGGCTTGTTAATATGTGTTCCGAGGGCGTATGATAGAATTACATGCATTAAATGTTATATTTCACTCCACTTTTTATGGGAAATATAAAGATTATGGCAAAGTAATAAAGTGTTTCCTGGGGCTGCCGCCTCACCCCACCCCACCTCCCACCCCTCCATAACTGGCCGTCCACTCCCTGCTATGACGGGTTGTTAGGCCGCTTAGTGAGATCCTCCTGCGAATAAGCCCCCGGAATCGGAGCGGCGGTTTGTCCGGTGACATGATTACGGCTGGGATTTTGTTTCCTCCTCAAGGAGCGTAATACAAAAAGAATAAGCTCAACCTATCACTACAGATTGCCTCACAATTTTTAAAAAACAAGAAAAAAAAAACACCCAAATTGCATATATAGTTCTACAACTACATATTTATATAAATGATATATTCCTTCCATCCCAAATTACTGGAGCTCTTTGCTATTTGTTGGAAACGGGTCATGCTAGGAAATTAGGAGAAACACGTATTAATAACTTAGAATTTGGGAAAGACTCCGTTACACACTTTCATTAAGTATTTTTTTTGCCTATTTTACGAATGTTTTTAGCTTTTTTAATTAAATTTTTATGACTTGTTTTTAGTGCACCGTACTTAGATTTAGTGCACCGTACTTAGATTTATTCTGTTAAGATTTTTATTTTTTAAATATTTATTTGTCGATATACAAGACAGATTCTCCCGCTAAAGTTCTTATTTTACTTATTCGAAGCTTTTACCTCGGTTTTCTTTTGACTCTTGCCTTCGTGTCTCTCTCTCTCTCTTCCTTTTCCTAGGTACGAAAAGTTAGTTCATTCACTTTACCATATTCTCATCTTTTTCTTTTGCATTTTGCGTGATCTCTACATATTCTTTTTTTTTTTTTTATCCGCTTTATCTCTACAGACTCACGAGACAAACAGTCCTGGTTTTATCTTTTCAAAAAGGAAGAAAGTTCATTCTTCATTCTTTACCATATCCATATCTTCTGCAGCCTCCCCGAGTTGCTTGAGCAACATTGCTGAAAATACGCAGATAGCGCGCTTGATATCGAATCCCATGAACTATGTCTAAAACTCGATCTCTCAATACAAAATAACGTTGATGTTCTTCCACTTCTTAAACAGACACTCTAAAAATAAATTTCAACTCGATAAAAGAAGGATGCATGTAAAATGTGTGTTTGGTCATAAAATTACCAACAAAGAGAGACCACAATATATGGACCTTTGAAATGTTAATCAACATGATTTTGAAACAATATATTATCTTAAAATTCATATTGACAAACTAGATTGAAACTCATGCATGTCAAGATAAAAGCTGTTGTGATTTCGTGTTTGATCAAAATCCTCGTTACGTAAAATAGGACCCATCACGATCCCACTTGATGATTCTAGTCGCTCATTTTAAAATTTTAAATATTTTTGTTATTATGAATGCCAAAATCAAGTTAATTGGACATTTGTCATAGCTTGATCAAATCATATTGTCACAACAACACAACATTCATTTCTCTTGAGACAATTTTGCTTTGCTTAGGAGGATATTGACGGCAGATCAATCTAATTTTTTTTTTTACCTCAGTGAATCCCATTTAAATCACATAAGAGTCACATGAGAGAAATCTATCGCATGAGAGGATCCACATCCATCTTATGCCTAATAAGTTTTACTAATTTTTTAGTTATTCGTTAATCATAATCTACACTATCCTAGTGACTTTCATATGCTTAACTTCATATCCTATTTAATTTGTTTGTTCTCTAGTTTCTAATAATTACGACGACTCTCTGTAGTTTCCAAAATTATACATTTCCCCTTGGTTTCTTCTTCTTTAACACACACACTCCACCCCCACGCGCACAAAGGTCTGAAAAACACAAGTTGATTGATTTTTATTTTTTTTTGAATGGAAAGTTGATTGATTTTAGCACTTCACTTTATTTAACATACCTTAATATCTAAATATTGTACTCCAATAGTATTTTTTAGCGTTCAAAATACAAGTTTTTTTTATCCTCAAAATACAAGTAAGTTGGACACTAGTAAAAAATAAATATTGAAGTGTGATTATCAAATTTTGGGGTGCCAACAACGTTTCCCAAAGCATAAATACTAGGCATTAACCAACCGTGGACGGTCCAGAGAGAGAGAGAGAGAGAGAGAGAGGCTTCTCGTACCGTTGGTGAACCCTAAATTCAGGGGCCGTTGCCGCCTCTGGTGGCGTTGCGCGCTTAAGCTGGCCTCCGTGTCAATTCAATCGAGAGCTGTTCAATATCCATCTCTCTTTATTATCATGGTTCCTCTCTCTCTCTCTCTCTCTCTCACACACACACACACACACACACACACAAGCATATACACACACATATTATAACGTACATAATACGCACACTCACGCTCACACTTTTTACTTTGCCTGTTTAAAATGAATTGTGTTGTCTACTAATTGTTGACTTTCAATCCATCAAAAAGCTTAAGTAGGGCTGCAAACAAACCTCAAGCAGCTCGTGGTGAGGCTCGTTTGTATAGGCTCAGCTCGTATAAATAGGCTCATTAAGTAAATTAGCTAGACTCGGCTCGTTAAGGGCCCGTTTAGCAAACGAGCTGAGCTCAAACACTACGAAGCTCGGCTCTGCTTTGTTCGTTTACGCCCTTTATTAGATTGTTAACTACCAACTCATCTAAAAGCTTAAGCTGTTAAAGAGAGGGGCAACTTTATTATTTATATTCTCAACATGCCCCCTCACCTGTAGCCAAACTCTCCTCTATAAGCGGGCTAAACACATGTAAATATTTTAACATTGGTAGGCGGTGAGGTTCGAATATAGGATCTATTGCCTGCTCTAATGCCGTATTAGGTTGTTAACCACCGACTCATTTACAACCTTGCTGTTAGAGAGAGGGGCAACTTTATTATTTATATTCTGAACACCCCTAGCTGTAGAGAAAGACCTAACCTTTCATGCGTAGCCAGACTCGAACGCATGATCTATTCTACTGCATGTTCTGATATTAGAGAAATCAGGGCGTAACTTCTTTTTTTGGGTTAAGTATCAGGGCGTAACTTTATTATTTACTATATCCTCAGCATCTACGTTATGCTATTTTTAGATGTTTTAATATAATGGGAGATGGCCACAGTTCCAAAATGGACTATTAGTTTATGGATGATAAGCAGGGAAAGACTGTATAATTAGGAAAAAGGATTTTCTGGACCATGAGCTAGGACAATGGAGTATGGATCATCTACAAGTCTTGCTTTCTATTCCTTATTTGGCACAAAATTGACGTAAAAGCACATAACTTTGCCTTTTAAGTCTTTTATAAAGCTTGATATGCAAGTTTCTCAATTCGAGTTGGGATTAGTTTGAGAGAGAGAGAGAGAGAGATGAACCTATCTTGCTTCTTGCGTATTCGAACAAAGAGATGTGATTGCGAGGATGAGTCCCACAATATGTATGGTGCATAGATATCCAAAGGTGCGGATAGCTAAGTGAGAGAGAAGATGGAGTGAGTGAAGTGGATCAGAAAGTGCTTAGACTAAAACGTAAAATTCATGGGGTTAGTAAACTTGAAGATAATCTAAATTACTGTGATTTCATAATTAATAAACAATGTTTGCATCCCTATATGGAACAGTATAATCCTAAATCTTGTTGAACTATAAATGAATTAAATAAGCAAACAGAATCACCACGAATCTGAAGTTCCGAGATGAAATCTTGAAGTAGATAGGACTCCATTATTGTTAATAGAAATCCTTGATTTAAACTAATCATTCCGCCTACTAATGAAAATGGGGTTCCATTCTTGTTACTTGTTTGCTTTGAGCTGAATTATCATATGCTATGATCTTGGATTTGTGGGTAGAACGTAGAAAGGAAAAGGAAAGGAGCAGAAAAGGTCAAGTTTTTATTTTTCTATTTGGTTGGATAATGAATCAGAAAATGAATAAGTAGGTAATACCCAGAAAATCCATTGTTTTGGTTACCCCCAAATATAAACATGTCCAAGTAATTTGATTTGCCTTTCGTTTTCACTTGAAAAATTCATTATCGAAGCATTTTTAAGTCATGGTTTATGCAATTTTACTCACGATACTGGCGGGTCGAAAGTCATCAATTCTTTCCATCTCTCAGACCTGAATGGAGACACAAACACACTCAAGCACTAAACTTGCTCTCCTGGTCTTCATGTGTCGTCTATCCGTTTTTATTTTTGGTTGGTTCAATTGCAGAAAATTTTCAGGAAGCATCAACGGCCAAGAAACAATGCTGTCGCCTCCAGTCAATTTGCATACACTGGATCAACATGTAAGACTGCAGTAATTTTGTCACTTAGCCAACACTTTGTGTAACATCTTCTCATAATACATGTCTATGATTTTCCAGGTTGTGATGGACAATGGCCTTGTCACTGTCACCTTGTCTTCCCCTCAGGGTATGGTCACTGCGATACAGTATAATGGAATTGACAATTTACTGGAACCCAATAGAGAAACAAACAGAGGGTACCACATTGACTTTTCTTTTATTTTCATTAAATCTTTTCGCGAATGATGAATAAGACATTATTTGTCAAGATTTTGAACTTGTTTCATTGAATTTTAATTGAATGTAGGTATTGGGATGTCGTTTGGGGCAATCCAGAACATCTTAATGGAACATATGACCTGTAAGTCCTCCTTTCTTACTCTAAAACATAATTCTGAGAAGAATTACACTGTGTTGTAATTGAAATTATTTCCTAACTAATCATTTCAATTGCTATTGGTAGGCTGGAAGGAACACGTTTTAGCGTTGTAATGGAAGATGAAAATCAACTAGAGCTCTCTTTTACAAGGACATGGGATTCCACCCTTGATGGTGATGTTGTTCCCCTTAACGTAGACAAAAGGTGCTGCTGAAGTCCCACAATCAACTTACTAAACATATCTCTAGTCACACTTCTTATCAAGTTACAGATGGTGATTCTGTGAATTCCGTTTGCAGGTTTATAATGCTCCGTGGCTCCCCAGGTTTCTACTCGTATGGAATATTAGAACACTTAGATGGATGGCCAGATGCAAATATCTACCAGGGAAGGATTGTATTCAAGCTTGAGGAGAGACTGTAAGATAAGATTCTTATAGTTTAGCTCATGTTCAAAAGCTAAGAAGCAATGACATTATTTTGGGTTCCTGGCAAGGTTTGAACTGAACAAATTAAATTTAATGTTGATCGATACATGACTAGGTTTCAATACATGGCGGTATCGGATGAAAGGCAAAGGATCATGCCAACAAATGAGGACCGCATGAATGGCCAAGTTCTTGACTACCCTGAAGCTGTTCTATTGACAAATACAAGCAATCCATTTCTTAAAGGGGAGGTATATTTTACAATTCACACACTAATATGATCTACTTCTCAATTTGTGGATGCATAGTTAAAAGCATTGGTAAGGCAGTCTTAACTTTTGTCCGGTCAGTTTTCTCGACAATTGAATAAGATTCTCTTGTGTGGTTTTAGAATATGAACTCAGGGATTTTGGGTTTAGCGTTCTAGGTTGAGTGGGATAGTTTCTTGGTGTGGGGTTGTGCAGGTGGATGACAAGTATCAATATGCATGTGATGACAAAGACAACCGGGTTCATGGGTGGATCTGCGCCGACCCACCTGTTGGATTCTGGATGATCACCCCAAGTGACGAGTTCCGAACAGGTGGGCCTGTCAAGCAAGACCTCACCTCACACGTCGGTCCAACCACCTTGTCTGTAAGTATCCCACAAAGCTAGTTCTCTATCCATAACACACCATGTAAGAGCTGGGATGGACACATCGTGTCTTTCATATTTGGCTTAATTTATGCTTTGTCTAGAGCTTAGGGAAAAGAAAGGGGAAGAAGAGAAGTGTTCAAAGGAAAAGAAAATAAGGAGAAAAGTGAGGTTCTTTTGTTTTGCTTTTAAGGAGAAATGGGGAAGAAATTGATAAAGAAACTAATGTGAGGACAAGAAGAAAAGAGGACAGAATAATCAATAAAGGAGGAAGGTAAATTTTTGTTAATTAGCCAAAAAAATGGGTGAACTTTTGTCTAATTTTCTTACATTCTTCCCTTTCCCTTCGTCTCCCCTCTCTTTCCCTGGGTTCCAAAAACAGTGTTACTCGCTGGCCCAACATAGTGGCTCATATATGCTCAACTCAATGCAACAACTATTAATCCTAATGACTTGTGTTTTGTAACGTTATTCAGTCCTACATTTGGTTTGTTTAGCTGCTGTATAAGTGATACTAGTTCTTGGGTTGGGTTGTTTATCTCCAGATGTTTTTCAGCACCCATTATGCTGGGGAAGGTCTAGCAATAAAATTGCGATCTGGCGAGCCATGGAAAAAGGTGTTTGGCCCTGTTTTTGTCTACTTAAACTCGGCTTCACCCGACGAGAATGTCCAAACACTTTGGGAAGATGCCAAAGAACAGGTATTAGATTGGGCATGAAAGTTTGTACACTTGACTCTAATTAACACATATAAAAATCATAACTCTCAGTTATATTCAGATGTTGAAAGAAACCCAAAGCTGGCCATATGATTTCCCTCTTTCAGTAGACTTCCCTCGTGCCAATCAACGAGGCACAGTTTCTGGTCGATTACTAGTCCGCGACAGGTACCTCCCTCTGCATCCTCTTTCATCATCATTTAATATATATATATAACTGTTTGGGGTTTGAAATACACATCTTAATTTAGGTACATTAATGAGGCCCTTATGACTGCGAACTCAGCTTTTGTGGGGTTGGCTTCCCCAGGAGATACTGGATCGTGGCAAAGAGAAAGCAAGGTTGATTTTAGATTTCACTTATCTGCGACATGGCTTGAACATCAGTTGATATGTCACACATCTGCCTATATTTATTGAATTTTTCGCCTCTTGACGTGTACATTTGGCTAATTTATTTGATGTAGTGAACAACTAGACAGCTAATAGACTATTAAAAAGACTAATGCTTAATTTGAGTCTCTCAGGGTTATCAATTTTGGACTCAAGCTGATGCTGAAGGGTTCTTTTTTATTAAAGGCGTCCGAGATGGAAATTACAACTTATATGCATGGGTACCAAGCATTATTGGGGATTACAAATATGAAGCTTTGATAAACATTATACCAGGTCCTAACTTTCTCGTTGTTTGTTAGATTTTTCTTTAAGGAAATGGAAATTGGGCAATGTTTGATTAAATGCATGTACATAAACAGGAAGACATATAAGACTAGGTGCTCTTGTTTATGACCCTCCAAGGGAAGGTCCTACCGTGTGGGAGATAGGGATCCCTGATCGGAGTGCTGCTGAATTCTATGTGCCGTACCCAAATCCAACTCTAATGAACCAGTTATATGTCAACCTCTCGGACAGGTGAGCCCTAATTCAAACAAAAGCTGCTTAGGTTGTATTTGAAAAGAAAGGAAAAGGGATTAGCAAAGCAATTGTCATCTCTTTTTACTGTTGCTTACCTTTATCGTCGCACAAATCCAAGATCCGAATCTAGGCTTAGATGGACCTTGGATTTGTAGAGGGTTTTTAAAAGGCAAAGAGAAATGGCAAGGGATTTCCCTACACAAACCAACTTGTAATTTGCTTCCCTTTCCTTTCCTTTATACATATCCTAGATCTAAATACAGTGTCAATGTTTGCGATCCTGTTATACACTACAATGGTCACCCTTGAACTGTATCTGAGCAGTAGGTATAGGCAATATGGATTGTGGGATCGGTACTCTGATGTCTATCCGGATGAGGATCTTGCCTACACTGTGGGCATTAGCAATTATGAGACGGATTGGTTCTTTGCCCAAGTTAACAGGTGTGTGTTTCAATGTTTTTATTTCAAGTTGTCGAGTTTGGCAGTTTTGCTGTTACTTGTTCTAACCTTGCTCTTCAGGAATGTAGGAAATAAGACTTACATACCAACCACATGGAGAATCATATTTGATCTGGATGATGTGAGCGAGACTGGAAATTATACACTCCGTTTAGCAATGGCATCAGCCCATGAAGCCGAGCTCCAAGTATGGAAGTTCTCTTTTTTGATTTTGCTTTTCCCCTATTCTTTTGTCATACCCCCATGTCCACCCTGCTTTCCAAATTTTGAAGCGTATTCATGATGGAACTCATTTCCAATCTGTCATACTAGGATTTGGCATACGCAACTACTTTTGGTCCACCTCGTGTTTAGTGAACCAAAATTAGCTTTTTACACAGGCAGTAACACAGTTGGTATGACAAACGGTTGTGTTGTCCAAACATGGTCCATTTTGCCTGGATTGGACTTTAAGACCAGACATCCTACATTTAATTTAAACTTTTGCAGTCATGTTAAAATAAGCATCAGATATGAAATCTCACGAAAAACATGGGATACAAAATTCCTTGGGGGATGGGGTATAGTGGATCTCATCACAATTAGTCAGACAGGATAAATTGTGCAATGAGATCACATATCCCTTCACTATTAGTCTGATCAAACAAACATGGTCCGCTGTTGTCGTCACAAATTCACATCGATCAATAACCATTGTTCTCTAATTTGTGTTTTGCTTGTGAATTTTTTTTATCTGATAAGGTTCGAGTCAACGAGGCAGATGTCACAACACCCCCTCACTTCACAACCGGGTTCATAGGGAAGGACAATGCTATTGCAAGGCATGGGATTCATGGCTTGTATTGGCTGTATGCAACGGAGATATCGGGATCTCAACTTGTTACTAGAAGCAATACAATCTATTTAACACAGTCAAGAGGCAATAGCCCTTTCAAAGGTATCATGTATGACTATATACGTTTAGAAGGGCCCCCTGAAACAAAGTAGGGCTGGATATGGATTCATTCTTTCAGTTTGTTTAAATTATGGAAGCAATGTTATCTCCTGATGCGGACCATACAAAGAGGTCCTGGGTATTGGTTAATTTCAAATAGTTGGAAGTTATGGCCTTCTGGATGGGATGGTTCTAAGGCCCAAATTTGGCACATATCCAACTTGGGATATTGGCTTAGACATTGGCTGGATTCTTAAGGAGTGTCTTTTGGGTTTTAGTCAAGTCAAAATATTTATTTAATTTCTAGTCAAAGTCTTTAGAGTTAATTAGTTGATCAAAGAGTCATTTGGTTTTTCCATGTCATTAATGTTAAGTGTAGTCGAAGCGTCAATTAGTTGATCTAAGAGTCATAAGTTTTTCCATGTCATTAATGTAGTTGAAGAGTCTATGTTCAATGTGTCTTTGGAAGTCTAAAGTTAGTTGAAGGTTATTATGTTAGGAAGTTCTAGAGTTAAGTTGAAATGGTTATAAATAAGATTGTAAGCCTTATGGCAAATCATGATTGAGTGAATGAAAAATTAAGTAGCTTTCAAGCTATTAGATTGTGTGATGCAATCTTTTCTTTGGTGTGATGCTAAAGAGCCCCTAGGTGTGATGCCTAGACCTATCCTTTTTTAATCCTTCATCTCATTCTTCTTACAAATTACTATTCACGTCCACTGTTTACAGCCCCTTATTTTTGTGTCTGATTATACTTTGCCTATTTCAATCTGTCCTACATCATCTCCATAGGTTAGGATAAGTGTTTGATATGTATGACTGTATAATAGAATTGTTGTCTTATTTACATGTGAAAGAGGAAGCTTTTACGTACACATTTGACTTTTCTATCTCCCTCAAGAACTGTACCGACTAGACCTTTTGATTACCTGGTATGATACGAGATTCAAAGCCTTGCTCTGGCTAGACCTTTTGATTAGGAAACATTTGTGTGAATTCAGTTTTCGCATAGAGATTTCATTCAAAATGATGTGGCAATGAATATTATGGGAACTTTGTGAGGAAAAGAATCGACCTAGTGGATGCTTGTGTTGTATCTCGGGTGGCAATGCGATTATGATCTTGACTCTTGAGAACATCTCCTTCCAGCCAAATTCTTAAAAATTCACACAAAACCCTTCTCTCTTAACAAATTATAGCTGCCAAATGTTCTCTTCCTTCTTCCCCTCCACCCAGGGTTTTCACCACCCTTGTGCGGCAGCACAAAGGGACTCTTGTTGGATGTTTTCCTCATGCCATCTCGGTCTAAAATAACAGAGTTTCTTTATGTTTTTTCTTCATTTTCCCTCTCTTGGCTTCTCCTTCATCAATGTTTAGCTGTGATATTCCATAATGCGTACAAGACGACGTGGTGATCAAATGACGACCCATACTATTTTCAACAGTAATGGTATATGCGTTTGTTTATACACGTACATAAAAATATAACCCCAAATGGCATCAAACCCACTCCAAATACCAAACCCAAATAAAACACTGTCTATAGTCCAACAAAAACTTATGAATATTATGCCCAACTGGTAACCAAACCAGTTTGTGAGAAGTAGACTATTCTCATTTACACTACAGTATCATATTAGTTTCAACCAATTGGGTATTGGAAATGCAGCCTTTGATAATTCCACCAATTCGGTATCGTAAACAATTTGCAAACACCATTTTCTTCAACAATAACAGTAGATAGTCTGAATGCCAACAAAAGGTTGGTTTTGATCTGTAGAGTCATTGCCAAATTTCGTGGAACTTCACATGCCCCATTTAGTCTCCTATTTGCCTCACTTTCTTTGGTCAATACTAACTTCCTTCCCTTGGAGTTGAAATTAAATTTCCATTGTATTTTTTTGTCGGCAAAAATAAATATTTATTCAAAAGAACTTAACAAAGGGTACATCAAGTCGGGGGAGAGGAAGGGAATCTAATCAAAGGTTGGATGAAAAAAAAACACCTAAAAGGACAAAGCCTAATACATCCAGTGGGTCGAGCCCGAAACACCTAAGGGCAAAGTCCTAGCATCCAAATGGGCCAAGCCCAAAAAAACACCTAAAGGGACAAAGCCCAATACACCCAGTGGGCTGAGCCCAGAACACCTAATGGGCCAAGCCTTAACACCCAAGTGGGCCAAGCCCAAAACACCTAACATTTTGTTTGCCTAATGTTGTATTGGTGGTGTGGTATTCATGTCAAAATGGTAACATAGTCTTCGGTTTTTCGGCAGTTTCACAATTTCTTTCTACCTGAAGTCATCATTCGAAAGCTGTATTTGCACCAAAATGCATGAGTTTTGCTTGTAATTTGTTCAACATTAGGGTGCACTCCACATGTTTGCTATTGGAAATTTGCAAACCTATACGACTGATTTTTTTTTTAATGTTACACGTATAACGAGGTGTACAAAGATGGATACGCCACGTAACGGCCGCTATTTAAAGCTTCTCTCTCAAAACTATGTTCTGATTATTTTGAAATGATGTTGTTCTGTTTTTTGCCTTGCAGAGATCCAGGGAGCATCAATAGCCGAGAACTGAAATTATATCAAATCGGTACTACAATTGGCACGTAAACTAATTAATTTGTTTTTAGTATGCATTGTGCAATGTGTCGAAACACGACAATCGAATAAAGGTGCAAAGAATGTGCAAAGAACATGCCTAAAAACTAGATTGTTGAAGTCTGTGTTGCATGGATCCCCCTAAATGAATAGAATTTGTATCAAAACACGACAATGGGATAAAGGTGTGAGATGAGACCATTCAGCTCACACACACTAGCAAATGTATTTTGTAATTTTAGCATTTTAGGGTTATCAATTTTGGACTCAAGTTGATGCTGAGGGTTCTTAGCAATTATCAGTCAAATTGGTTCTTTGTGTGTGTTTCGATGTTTTTATGTTAAGCTGTCGAGCTTGCCAGTTTTGCTGGTATTGGTTCTAAATTGCTCTTCGGCAATGGAGGAAATAAGACTTACGTACATACCAACCACATGAAGAATCATATCTTTTAATAATTTTTTTTTGGTACATAATCATATCTATATAATAACAGAGCTCATTATTTGAATCTTACATAGATTCATCCACAAATCTTAACCATTTAAATCTATATCCCATAAATCTCCATCCTCCATTTTACAAAATGGTATTTTTGTAAATACATAACATTTTTAGAGCAAAAAATAGAGCACTTATCCCAATCACACAATTCCCTCTACGTCTTTCCTCTACATCTCTGGTATTCAAAATTTGAATCTCTCTCTCTCTCTCTCTCTAGATCTCAAACTTTCTTCTCTCCTTTCCATTCATCTGTCACCATTAATTCTTCTTGTTCATATTTCAGACAGTGAGACCATTTTTTGTTTGTTCGTTCATATCTAAGGCGGCGGGGCCGCTTTTTTACTTTGTTGTTGTTTGTCTTTGTTTCTAGCCCATTTGTAATTCTGGATAGTTACAAACTCGCTATTACGTCACTTGTGCCTTTAGGCACAGGCAATTCCTATGAATATGGTTGGGTTTTTTTTTATTTTTTTGTTTGCGTAGTTGGGTTCGTTGGATAAGGATTGATATATTGCACATGAGTCCAATGTTTATTTGCATGTGCGATCGTTTGAGCAGGCACGGGCATAAACCTAATTTAAGAAAAATTCTTCCCCTATAAATCAGTTTTGTCGGCGGGAGTGGTCAATAATTTTGTAATTCATTTTAATTGTGTTCAAAATGCGTTGCGCCGTGTCTCCAAGCACAGGCAAACCCTAGTCTTTTAATATGCAAAGCCAAGGTATATATCATTTACTGAAATTAAGCATGTGCAAAGAATGTGCAAAACACGTGCCTAAAAACTAGTAGATTGTTTTGGATGCCAAAATACAACTTTTATTGGAACTCTTTGAATTGCACGCTAGTGTCTCTCTCATGGGTTGGAGTTACCAAAAAAAATTGGGAAAATGACGGCCCAGGACGTGTTTTGATAATTAATATCCGTCAAGAACATGCTGAAAATATTTGTTAATGCTGAAAATGTCCTTGGAGGGTATTAATTATCAAACACGTCCTTGGCCGTCATTTTTCCAAAAAAATTAATACCTAAGATTTGAAGGGTGCCAAGCCGTCGCGGGCCTGGCTAGCTTCTCCCATGACTAGAAAGAATAATTTACTTGGTAATACAATGCTAGATAGAAGATGCGTGAATACCTAATTTTACAGGTTATGGGCAAATCATTCTATAGTATATACTATGGAAACAGAACTCATGACGTAAAAACTAGTTGTATACGAGAACCAAGTTTCTCAAGCTTCGCTTAGTCATAAAACCGTTTTGTGATCTGCTCGATTGGTTAACAAATCCAGTGCGAGCACATTTTTTTAAGGTTATTAATATATGGAAATCGAAGTTAAACCACTCACTAGTCACTATTTAGTTCAATTCAACTCGTTTATAATCCTAATAAAATAGGCGTACAATGAAGAACACCAATTTTTATTTTCCTTTCCTTCCTTATCGATTGGGTATCGTAAACAATTTGCAAACATTTTGTTGAACAATGACAATTCAAAGCAGAGATAGTCTGAGTGCCAACAAAAGAGTGATTTTGATCGATCTGTAGAGTCATTGCCAACATTTGTGGAGCTTCGCAGGCCACATTTAGAGTACTGTTTGCCTCATTCTATTTGGTCAATAACTTCCTTCCCTTGGAGTGGAAAATTAACTTTTCCATATTTGCCTAATTTTGTTTGGTCCTGCACTTATAAGGTCTTTTAAGTCTTGTTTAAAATGTTGTATTCACGGTATTCATGTGTCAAAATGGTAACCTACTGACCATTTGTTTAGTCAAATTAAGTACAATCCACATCAATTTTCATCGGTGGCGGACGTCGGAAGGGGTTCCATTCTAAACATTCTCTGTGATTGCAGGTAAACTTAGAAAAGTTCCATAAAATTGGCCCCTGCAAGCTCTTTGAATGAATTTTTTTTTTCTGTAAAATAGATATATGTGTGAAAATATGCTATAATCCTAAGTCATCAACAATTTTTTAAATGATGGCTATGTACATATACGCAGACTTAGATCTACTATGTAGTAGTAATACATAAACATGAAATATACTTTTCGTCATCAATGTAGAAATACACTATTGGTTCGGACACCCACTATGTACAAGTCACGTGTCCGCCACTGATTTGAGTCTTCGGTTTTCTGGCACCACTGTAGAGTTTCAGAATTTTTTCTGTCTAAAGTTCGTCGTTCAAAAGTAGTATTTGCACCAAAATGCATGAGACTTGATTGTAATTTGTTCAACATTAGGGCACACTCCACATGTTTGCTGTTGATGAAACCTTTGACTGCTAAACTTGGACCCTACAATCCAAAGGATAAAGGGCGACAACATCTTACTTTAATTGAGATTAACTAGCCAAACATGTTCTGCAAAAAAAAAAAATAAAGCAAGATTCTGAATGAAATCTTGTTTTTAACCAGCTAGTTTGGTTCACAATTAAACTATTATTTTCAACTTTTCTCAACTTCTTTTATGAAGAAGGATGCACAAAAAAAAATTGTGAGTTAATTACATGACAAGTGAACCGAGCCTAATAAAAATTATTGGGCGGGTACCGCCACGTGACGTCTCAACACCATTCATTCTTGTAGGATCCACTAAAGTATATGAGCCTCGGGGGAATGTTTGGTATCGAGAGGTATTGAGACTAGGGTCAGCTATTTTGGACACGAAATACAAATATGACACAACACGATAATACAAAAGTTATACTTGTCGGGTTAGGGTTGAGATAATTTTGACACGCATACGAGGTGACACGACATGACACAACGCCGGGTGGAAATTTTCAAAAGGACACCGGAGGCGAAGTTAGCGGGTTAGGGTTGGCTATTTTTGACACGGAACATGAAAATGATATAACACGATAACACAAAAAGGTAAATAGGTAGGGTTATGATTGAGAGAATTTTGACACAAGTACGAGATAACACGATACGACACGACACAATACTCACCTTTAATTGAGACAATACGTGGCAGTGTCCAAAATTACTGGATAAGTACTCCGAGCCTACGGGCTCAAACTGCAATCCAAATCACTCTCAATGGTAAGAATAATTTGGCTTCAAAACAAGAGTCAAAGTTCGGCCCAACAACCCCAAACTGTTTGACATTAACCCCTCTATCTACCTTACTTTTCAATTCGACCCAAGAAATCACAACCCAGAAAGCCGGAACTTTACTTCATTTACGAAGTTTCCAAAAGCCAACAAAACAACTATTTCCACGAAGTCAAAGCCTTACCTCACGCAGGACTAGAGAACATGAAAAAAAAAACAAAAAACAAAAATCAAGCAGGAAAAAGGGAAATCAAATTGTGGAATATAATGGGAAAGAAAGAAAAATCTAGAAGTAGAATTTTCTTTTCCTTAGAAATCTGTGTTTTTAATTTCCACGTTTTTAAGATTACTGTTAAGGCAAAGAATTACCTGCCGTGTAGAACCATTTTGTGACCGAAGAATTGTTCAACTGGAAGGTCAAAAGAAAATTCTTTGATATTCTTTATAATTGAGGTTTTTTGGCAATAAATGACTAATCCTTGAGAACTAATCTCACCGTTCATTGACTGGGGCTCCAACTAAAGCCGGAGCATATTTCGTTATGAACTAGTCACATAAGATCTGATAGCACTTGAGAACTTTTAAACTTGAGATCTTATGAGTTAATCCCAAACTATTTAGGTCCTGTGAGGGTTACAATAAAATTATCTAGGAGTCTACTTCAATTTTTGTTTTTGATAACCAGCCAACTTGCACACACTTCAACTAATCTAGCATTCCCATATTGAGAATCTACATAATAAGGAAGAAGGGTTTTTGAATCTTATCTCTTTATAAATCCTAACCATTGATTTGCTCCATAAATCCTACGGCTCTAAGGAAGAAGGGTTTTTGAATCTTATCTCTTTATAAATCTACATAATAAGGAATCTACATAATAAGGAAGAAGGGTTTTTGAATCTTATCTCTTTATAAATCCTAACCATTGATTTGCTCTATTGATTTGCTCCATGAATCTCCATAATAAGGAAGAATGGTTTTTGAATCTTATCTCTTTATAAATCCTAACCATTGATTTGCTCCATAAATCTACATAATAAGGAAGAAGGGTTTTTGAATCTTATCTCTTTATAAATCCTAACCATTGATTTGCTCCATAAATCCTACGGCTCTCCCTCTCTCTCAAATAGTAGTAATTTCACAATTGCCACTTCAAAATTCATCTCTCTCTCTCTCTCTCTCAATTGTTTAACTTTGGGTTAAGGTTTGATTTTGCAATTTTATTTTGATTTCAGATTTATTTATATTGTAATCCTTTGTGATTTCCTCCCTCCGAAAAAAATAATAATAATAATAAATAAAGACCAATCTTCCACATTCTCTGTGCTATTTTTAAATTTTGAACATTACAAAGATAGAAATCAGATCAAATGTTTTCAAGTTTCTACCTTGGCTTCTATCCTATGGGTACATTTTCAATTAACGATTATTTGTAACGTCCTCTCATGTGGGGTGGAACATATACATACACAGAATTCACCCCATATGAGATGGAGTTAAAAACAACCGTTGTATCCAAAGTAATTGAAAAAAATGGGTTTTTTTATCCAAAAATAACCGGTATTTAATACTTTATTTAAATTGTTTTTAGAAAGTGTTGCGTCATCCCTTCAGATACAGGCACACATTGCGCCGTGCCCCGTATGCACTAGTTAAAAATAAGATAACTAAAATAGCATGGTGTTGTCACAATCAACAATACGTCAATAAAAGCAAACTCCTTGGTCAGTTGGTCTCTTCGGTTTTCCAACGCTTTGGTCTATGGTTACGAGGTAGGTAACTACCACTGCGTCAGCGATGGGCCCAGGTTTTCAAACTTTTGAGTTGGGATACAAATGGTATTTGGCCAACGTGGGTAAAATAGGAATATACCTAATTAATGAATAATCACAAACCAAGCCAGACTTTGGTGCTTCCGCATCTACTTGTACTATTTACTAATTTGACATGAAGAGATCGATCAGCTGGTTTATCTCCACTATATATATACATGTACATACATGTAAAAGTAAAGCCAGCAGACCGAAATTGTTTACAGCTTTCAAATCATAGAATTAGTAGGAAAAGGATATATTTCATTCAAAGCCCATTTTCTGTATAAAAAAAAAAGGGTAAATTTTCTTGGCTATTAATCCTCTTGAAAAAAGATTGACTGGTGCTAGCTTTTTTGTAGACTACAGAGATGCTTTTGTTCCATCCCTTTTGTGTTTTTCCTGTTTTGTTTCTTCACCTTCTTGATCTGCAACAGGACTTATTATATATATATTATCCTTTCCTTAATTATGATGGCACAGATATATAAATATGGTAAGTTTTATTAGATGTTGTTTTTTCAGGTGTTGAATTGATCATCATACAGTTATGGAGAAGGCAGGGTGGAAGAGACAGTGGGGTTTGTTTGTGCTCTTAATTGTTCAATTATTCTTCATTGTTGAAGCTTCTGGGGCGACTCCAGTAAGGTACCTCTCTCTCTCTCTCTCTCTCTCTCTCTCTCTCTCTCTCTCTCTCTCTCTCTCTCTCTCTCTCTCTCTCTCTCTCTCTCTCTCTCTCTCTCTCTCTCTCTCTCTCTCTGCAGCATAGGAATATTTTGGCATAATGGTATCAGAAGTATTGAACAATGCCTAAATTGGCCATAGCAGCCTAGTGTAGCCATAGCAGTCGTGAACAGGTTCGTGTACAGAAATGAATCGATATGTAGCCGAACCTGTACGATTCCATTTTTTAAGCCTTTTTTTTTATAACCAGATGACTAAGCCAGCTTTTGCATGCATTTTTTTTTAAGCGTTATAGGTGTAGTGGATGTAACACTAAGGAGCGGCTGCCATTTAAAACTTCTCTCTCAAAATTATGTACTGATTTAAAGCCGTTAATCTTATTATTAAGAAATGTTTTGTCGTTCTGTTTTTGCCAACTTGCAGAGGTCCAGGGAGCATCAATAGCCGAGAACTGAAGTCATCACTTCCTCCACTGCGTTTGCATAGATTGGGTCATGACTATGTAAAGCTCCATAAACTATCATCTTTTATCTTTTCAGAATTCCAGTTATAGAGTGATGTGCTTACGGGCACGTTCCGTTAAGGAAAATATATACTTATTTGAAGCAATGTATCAAATTTGGTATACCTCTGATTTGACTCCTTTTCGGTTACTGGATTGAGTCTTGAATTTTTTGGTTGGAAATTCTCACATAATCTAGTGATTTTGAAAATGCATGAACCGGACAAACAAGGACGGATGGAAGGGGGTGCCAAGCACCCGGATCCCTACACAACTCCAAAATATCTCTCTAATTGCACTAGTTTACCAGGGTAATTTATGATAGTTCTATAAAATTGGCCCCTTAAAATAAAGTATATTTGTGTGGAAAAAAAAACTTCACGTAATTTGAAGTAATCAATAATTTCTTGTTTTTATTTTTTTGAAAGACCGTAAAAAGCTTGTTTACGTAAAGTAAAATATAAGGATAACTTAAGTATGCACACACAAACTTAAGTATGCAATATATGAATATGGAATATAAATTGGCCTTGTTCGTTTCTCTTATCAACTTTGTTTTTGTTTTGTTTTTTTAATTATTATCCTATTTTTGTATCCAATCATTAACCTATTTCTTCAATTATTACTTTTATTTCTCTTTCTATCTCTCTCTGCTCATTACCTCTCTCTCCAATCATTACCCTATTTCTCTTTCCACCCGCTATGAAAACTAAAATACCCAAAACTAACAACCGAACAAGACTGTTTTATATGTCTGCAGATATAAAAGTAATTCGAGCCCTGAAATGTACGACTTTTACATTAGACTAATTTTATGGAGGATCTACGAGGTTTGAAATTTAGACAAACGTATGAAAAGGTTTTACATTAGACAAACGTATTAAAAGGTTTAGAATTTAAGTTTTATTGAATTTTCCGTTTGACCGAAAAAAAGAAAAGGTTTAGAATTTAAAATGTTTCTGGATGGTATCCATTTGCTAAAATTGTAAATGTTTTGGTGTTTATCATTCAACTTCATGCTGGATGATTAACGCTTCCCCCTTCCCCCGGTTGAGTTTGAGCAATTGTATTCCTCAGCCTCCCCTCTCGATGTTTCCCTTCGAACTTTATAAAACTTTGTTTTGCCGAGAAAAAAAATTACTTGCATTAGACTATTCAATCCAAATAAAATATAAGTACTCTTGCATTAGACTAATTGTGTGGAGGATTTACAAGGAATTCTATTGATGCATATGTCGTTATTATCGGACGCTCGGTTATCATGATTAGAACAATTGAAGTCGCGCACACATATAGGCAAATTAACATTACACGCATTTTTAAACATTAATGATCTTGCAACACTCTTAGTACCAACTTTTTCTTAATTCGACTAATCAATAAGATTAAATATTTATTGATGGAAGGTGCTTCATTAATTAATTTTGACCAGGTGGTAATGGATAATGGCATTGTTATGGTCACTTTGTCAACCCCCAAGGGCCTGGTTACCAGAATACAGTACGAAGGAATTGACAATATTCTTGAGTATAATAAAGAAACCAACAGAGGGTACTCTCTCTCTCTCTCTCTCTCTCTCTGAATTTTCCATCTATGGACTTAGATAATTCCGTTCCGGAACAAAAAATAAGTCCTTATTTTTTAAGAAGACAATTTCAAACTCAAAAATTATGGGTTTATTGAAATCTAAAACTATGCAATATGGATTTTGTTTGGAAGATCTCGATGAGATTTTTTATACGATGCAAAAAAAATTAAAAAATAATTTTTTATTTATTTTATTTTTGAGTTTAAAAATATGAAATAAGCTGCTTATTTTTTAAGAAGGTTTCTGGAACGGGGTGCACGTTAAGGTTCTTGTGGTTTTAACATTGAAATCGAAGTACCCTTTAATCATATTGAATCTAAGTTTTTTTTTTTACTAGTGTAATTTTATGCTTTGCACATTTTATGATCTTGTTACACAACTTGTAGGTACTGGGATATTATTTGGAGCACGAGAGAACGCGTATTGGACGGGTAAGTTTTCTTCCTCTTTTTCTATTTACAAATGAATTACTCATTTGACATTATGTTTCTATTTCCACAACGGCCTATATATGACGATCAGAGGACGAGTAATGGCGACCCCTTTTTGAATACATATCAAATCGGTACTACGATTGGCACACAAACAAGTTACTTGTTAGTATGCATTGGGCAATATGTATAGCTTTTAATCAAGCATGTGCAAAGAACGTGCCTAAAAACTAGATTGTTGAAGTCTATGTCGCATGGATTCTCCTAAATGAATGAAGGGTAATTTGCACTTACACCCCTTGTACTATTATTGATTTAAAGATACATCCTTTGTATTTTAAATTTAAGCACTTACATCCCTGTACAGCTGTACTTTGAAGTGCAAGAAGGAGAATTTGCACTTACACCCCCTATATTTTTACATGTATGGGGTGTAAGTGTTAAATTTGAAGTACAAGGAGTGTATCTTAAAATCGGTGATAATACATGGGGTGTAAGTGCAAATTACCCATGAATGAAATACCGTATCGAAACACAACAATTGGATAAGGTGTGAGATGAGACCCATGTCGGACACATTTAGCTAACACGAAGCAAATGTACTATTTTGTAATGAGGAGTGCTAGGTACCCCGAAAGAATACCTAGAAATTACCCCGAATGTGAAAATCAATAGTCCAGATTCACTTAAAATCAATCTGAACTCTCGATTTTCACATTCGGGGTAATTTCTGGGTACTTTTTCAGGGTACATAGCATTTTCCTTTTGTAATTTGCTTGGCATTCGGCACAGAAACCGTTTTGATCTCACTTATCAACCAAGCCAAAACCCATTTGGGACTTCTATCAAACACTTCGTCTACTTAAAAATGAGTACTATCTGCAGTCTACAAGGGACAAGTTACGAGGTTATTGCGGAAAATGAAGATCAAATAGAGATTTCATTCCCAAGCAAATGGGATCCTTCGCACAGAGATATCGGTCGCCCCCTAAATGTAGACAAAAGGTACAGTACTACTTCAGAAACTCTTATATTTAACATCCTATACACAATTAAATTACAAAATAAATTGCATTAATATCCATCGTTGCCGGTATCACATTCGTGTTAATACGCAGGTTTGTAATGTTGCGAGGCTCGTCCGGTTTTTACACATACTCGATATTTGAGAGGTTAGAGGGATTTCCTGCGATGACTATCGACCAAGGGAGAGTTGCTTTCAAGCTTCAGCACAAGCTGTAAGTTATATATATTCCATTTTCGATCTCTTGATAACCCAATAAAAATATTTTTTTTATTGCAAGAAAAAATAATTTTATTCCTGATATGTAATTTATACATGCTCAAATACATCAAGTTTTTTTTTTAATTTTTGGTAAGCAAAATACATCAAGTTAGCGGATTCCAAACACTCGTGTATTCTTCATAATCCTGACTAAGGACTAAATATTTGTAAGACAAATCCGGCCTCTGCTGATCAAGCATATATACCTTGAAACACTTTCCTAATTATTAAATTTTTTTCCCCCATATTTTCTTTTCCGGCTACTTATATTTTTCACCCACGAATTTGTGATTCGAATATAGATCCACCGTCGAAATATTTCTACCTTTTTTTTTTCGAACTGCCAAGATATTGTATCTGTATTAATGCATATATAATGTTGTAATTAATATATATGGTGTGTGTGCTGTGTAGGTTTAATTACATGGCAATATCGGATACAAGGCAAAGGGTCATGCCAACGCCTTACGACCGTAGCAATGGTCAAACACTTGACTACCATGAAGCTGTCGTGTTGACCAATCCATCCAATCCAGACCTTAAAGGAGAGGTGGGTTAGGTTCCCCAATTTCTTCAAACTCTAATCTACACTATCATACCCATATATAGCGATTACGCGTACAGATTTTTTGAGCACAGATGCATTGCGAGGTCCGTTTTCGGGTTCCACTCACAAATGTATTGACTCATTTATTAATTTTAAAATATTGTTTCGACCGGCCTTGAGAATATTCAACTCAATCAGATAACTCTAACTGTTTCATCTCTATTTTTTTTTTAAAATTTTTCATTCATTTAGAATTAGATCCTCCATTTTGAATGAAAACTTAAAAGATTTTTATTTTATTTCCTGAAAACTTAAAAGATTGAATCAAACATTTAGAGTTATCCGAATGAGATGATTTTTGGAGGGACATTTGAAAAGTCCATATTTAATAGTAACCAACAATTCCATAATTATCCATATTTCCATTGATCATCCAGTACAAGTAAAAATAACCCACTTCCACATTACTTACCAAGGAGAAAAAACCACTTCCACATTAACCTACTCCCATCACTAGCTAGATTTTCACCACACCACTGATCTCTCTTCAATTTATTTTTAAACAGAGTGATCAGATACTTAGATTAGCTGGACATAACACCACCTCCTCAATCAACTGCAGGAAACCACCTACAAAAAAAAGAAAAGAAAAGTCATGTGAAAAAACACATACAAAAATAGTAGAAAACAATATGCTATTGGAAAAAGGGGACAAAAATTAGGAAGTAAAAAATAATAATTAACAAAGTGGAAAGGATGAAGGATCACTCACCTAACGGGGAAAAGTACTAGGAATTTTGATTTTTACCCGCCCAGGGGCTGCGTGAGCACAGCCCTTGTTGGCGGCTTTGAGGGAGCATAAACCATTGTTTTTCCTAAGGATGTCCATGCAGACGTAGATTTCATACATAAGGTAATGGCACGTGAGTGGCACACGTGCTTAGGAAATAGATAGATAGACTGATTGATTGATTAAAGAACATTACCCTAATTCTCCTCTGAAAATGACAACGTCAATACTATTTTTATTAACGTCAAAATTTTAATGTATAAGAGCCCATAAGTTGCATGTAGTAGAAGTCTTTTATACATTGTTGACAAAAAAAGAAGTCTATTATACACTAGAATTTTAACATTACCGAAAATAGTTTTGACATTATCAACACCTTTTTAAGTTCTAAAATCGCAGATATACAAATTGAAGGGCATTTTCATGACATTCATTAAAAGAAGCAAAAAAAAAAAAGAAAGGAAGAAGGTTGATTGCATACATCATACCCTTGAATATGTGTAGGTTCTCATGAAAGAGTATTGGTTTTTCTTTTTTTCTTTTTTTCCAGCGAAAGTCAACATAGTTAGTTTTAGTTAGTGAGGTTTGAATTCCTGTCAATAATAAAAATCTGTTTCCTGATGTTTTCTTTTTAGGTGGACGATAAGTACCAGTATTCGAAAGATAACAAGGACAACCGGGTACACGGGTGGATATCCTTGGACAAGGGGGTCGGGTTTTGGGTCATCACACCAAGCGATGAGTTCCGGGTAGGTGGGCCTCTCAAGCAAGAGCTCACTTCCCACGTGGGCCCAACTAGCTTATCAGTAAGTATTCTCTGTTGGACTTTGATTGTAAGATGTGGGCTCAAGTGGATCATTTGCAATAGTTTGGCCCAAAATGAATTGTCCAATTCTACAACTTCGAAAGAAGGGACAAAATACGAAAGAAAGTACTCGATCCCTCTGTTCCTAAACGAGAGTCCACTTTCACTGTTACAGAGCTCTAAAAAAAATGTCTATATTTTTCAATGTACAATAATTTATATATGAAATATGAATCTTATTTGATAGATATCAATTAGTTTTATAAGACAAAAATTTTAAAGTTATTTAAAACATTATAAATTATGAGATATAGACGATTTTGTAAGCGGCACATATGGCGAAAAAATGACTCTCATTTAGGAACAGAGGGAGTATTAATTTAAAATAATTTGAACAATTACGTGGAGTTTTTGGTACGTCATATTTTAATTTGTTTGATGCTTTTTTCAGGCTTGTAAAAATATCTTGAGCGGATCCTAACTATGTTTTTTTTTTTTCCTTCCCTTTTTAAGTAAGTAGAAATAAAAATTTGTTCCGTGCATTGCACGGATTTTCGGTAACATCATATTGTGGGAAAAAAAACACAATTTGGTAGTGAAAATTTTCAAATGGCTAGCTAAGACAAACGTATGTGCTTCATGAATTTACATTAGTTTCACGTACGCAAATTCATTCCTTCCATAGCAAGTGCATCGCACAGGTTTTTGCTCGTATATATGTTCTTCCGAGAAAACACAATTCGGTGTAGAAAATTCTCAAAATTAATTCCATATGCAGGTGTTTTTCAGTAACCATTATGCCGGCCGGACTATGTCACTTGCATTCCAAGATGGAGAACCATGGAAGAAGGTTTTTGGTCCTGTTTTTATCTATCTTAACTCCGATACAGCTAATAAGGATCCATCTTCACTCTGGGAAGACGCAAAAAAACAGGTGAATTTTTTTTTCTTTTTTGGGAGGGCCATTTTCTCTTCTGAATAAGTACAATAACATGTTATATTTGAATCTAATTAACTCTCTGAAATTCGATCAGAGTGTGAGAGAAACCGAAAGCTGGCCGTACGATTTCCCTCTCTCGGAAGACTTTCCCAAAGCGAAACAACGGGGTACAGTTAGTGGTCGATTACTAGTCCATGACAGGTAACTCTCGGATACCCGATTCTATTTCTCTATGTGCTTTTGTCCTGAAAGGAAAATAGTTTCATGATCTTTTGGGGCGGTCCCGTGGCATTCTAATTCCAATCTTTCACCACACAATTATTTAGGGCTAACCACTACATTTATGAGTTGCATACGATTAGTGCCAATGTCACGTTTTGTATTTCCTCAAGGGTATGTTTGGAACTTGGAGAAAGAAACGGAAAGGAAGAGAAAAATTTTAAAAATTTCTTTCTATTGCTTGGTCTCTAGAGACAGAGAAGGGAAAATTACAAAAACAAGTTTAATTTTCTCTCCAATTTCTTCTTTATTTTCCCTCTAGTTTTTCATCGGTCTCCATAATTTTTTTCTTTTGTCCAGACTTGTGTTTTAAAGTTATGTTCCTAGCATTGCTAAGTCTCATAGCACAGAGAGCCGAGACCGATGATCAAGGCCCACTATATCCAATCAAATGTCGTTGAAATAACAATTTGATTTTCTCCTTTCAGGTACATCAACAGAAATCTTATTAGTGCAAGTTCTGCGTATGTTGGGTTGGCTAAACCTGGAGAAGTCAGATCATGGCAAACAGAAAACAAGGTAATCTTTAGCTCTCATTTTGGGGTCTTAAAATTTCTGAGCATGATTTTCACTAAATTTTCTCTATTTATTTCTCTCTCTACTCATTATTCTCAAATCGGTTTCTCTTCCATCCTTGCAAATGAACTTACGAATTCGTAGTGCTCACAAAGAGTCTCAATTTGACAATCTTAGATCATTTGTCTAACTAACCTTGATGTGATGATCATTCATGTGACAAATTAGCTTAGTCGGTTATAGATAGATCTCATCGAATCTCATTCTTTTTAGAAGACGAATGAATGATAAAATTTTAACGGGAATAAATTATATCCACTGCTGATGTAAAACTCTACTTTTCTACGTACCACCATCTATTATGGGCCCCACTGAGCATTTATAGGTCTAATCTGAACCGTTCATATCATAACCGAAGTATAGTATTGTCATGCAAACACACGGTAGGACTAAAAATTATGAATGGTAAGAAAGTAACAAAGGTGATACAATGAGACCCTTACTGTTATCCGGTCAAAAAAAAAAAAAAAATTTTCTGTGGGATGATCTACGTAGTTGTAGATTTTACAAAATGGATAGCTTGAATATTACTTAATTAACCATATTTGATGATTTGTTTTACATTTCTTTTAAAGGGTTACCAGTTTTGGACCCGAGCCGATGCTGAAGGCCACTTTGTGATCAAGGGGATCCGACCCGGCAACTATAGCTTGTATGCATGGGTCCCTGGCATTATTGGGGATTACAGAAATGATTATTTCATTAATATCGCCCCAGGTAAATACAGTTATTAATATTTATACGCTAAGGGATTTTTGGGCTTTTAATTTGGGCTTTTTCGTTTTATTCTTATTTTAAAAAAATTGCATTTATTTGTTTTGCAGAAAACTTTTTACCCTTATGAATTCGTCTCGGCGAGAGAAATCGAAAAAATAAAAAACTATGACTTTTACCCAAATATTTTTGAAAATATCGAAGATAAAGCCCAAAACCGCCTTCTAGGGCTTTATCTTGGATATTACTAAAAAATATTAGGGTAAGATCGAGTAAAAAAAAATTTACTTTTCCGATTCATTTCATCGAGACTAATTGATATGGGTAAAAAATTTGTCTCGAAATGAACAAACACAAATTTTTTTGAATAAGGACAGAATGAAAAAGCCCAAAAATCCCTCAGTGGAACTTGGCTTATATTAATTGAGAATTGGAAAAAGAAAAAGAAAAAGAAATGAAATTTGATCATCTACTTTTGTCAATTGAAAATGCAGGTGGGGAAATCAGGGTGCGTGATCTTGTGTATTATCCTCCAAGGGTGGGTCCCACCTTATGGGAAATCGGCGTACCGGACCGGACCGCGGCCGAATTCTTCGTGCCCGATCCCGATTCAAAACGAGTCAACAATTTATACACCGACCATGCTGACAAGTACAAGGCCTATTCTTTTCTTTTTTTCAATTCGTTTCGAAATGTCGATCCGAATGACGTGACAGTGCCATTTTTTTAATGTGTTACTTCACGGGTCTTTTATCTCCGACTCAATATCTGTCGCGTCATTCGGCATTGCATCACTCTTATTTGAATCGCATCGTATGATGTCGTGTTCACCTAGACTATAACTCTTTGACCGACAGGTTCAGGCAATACGGATTGTGGGACCGCTACTCAGACCTCTACCCGAACCACGATCTCATCTTCACCGTCGGCACCAACAGTTACCAGAAAAATTGGTTCTTCGCTCACGTTACTAGGTTTGTAATTTCGTTTCGCATTTTCGCTTAATTGTTTTTGCTCTTGCCTTTCAATTTTTGGTACCAAGTATTTTCTAGTTCAAACACAATTTCGCATTGCAGGAAACAAAACAACACCTATGTACCAACAACATGGAGAATTTCATTTCAATTGGAACATGTGAGGAGTGGAGCTTATACACTTCAACTAGCCTTGGCATCGGCCAGTATGTGTGAATTGCAAGTATGCAACCTATTCATTCTAGGGTTAGGCGCATTTTGAGTAACTATCCCGGACAGTTCAACGTTTTCTCACGATGCAAAAGTATCTTCTTCAGAAGATACTTTCGCGAGACTTGCACTCGTGGGACAACTCCAGCAACTGTCCGGGACAATTACCAGAGAGGGTCCGCTTCCTCTTCATTAAATTCTTTGTTGTCGTTGATGATTAAAATAGGCCACTCTCGAATCTTTGCTAATGGATTTTCTTTTTGTGAATCGTTTTTTCGGTAAAGGTTCGGGTCAACAACCCGCGGGCGGCCTACCCTCACTTCACGACGAGGCTTATAGGAAGGGACAACGCGATCGCAAGACACGGGATTCACGGGTTGTATTCACTGTATAGCGTGGATATATCGAGTTTTCAACTTGTCAAGGGAAGCAATTCGATCTACTTGACACAGTCAAGAGGGGGAAGCCCTTTCAGTGGACTCATGTATGATTACCTCCGGTTAGAAGGGCCTCCGTACGCAAGTTGATGTGTTGATTGCAGATTCACATTCACATTCATAAAAAGATAGAATTTGTGATTTAAATTGTTGAGCTATAGCTTTTATGTTATTACATTTATTATTTCACCAAATTGTAAAGTTTTTTTACAATTTATATAAATTGGTGTAATTAGCGTACTCTTGCCAAATCGTTTGAATTTCGAAAAAGTGGTTTATTGGTATTTGAATCCTGATCGGTATCCAATGAACTTGAATTTTTTTCGTGCTTGAAGAATTGGACGAGTTTTACAAGATGAACAGTTCCGATCTTGTGACCTCTGGATGGGCCCACAAAAATATCAAATAAAAAACCAGACGGGACTGGATAGTTACAAACTGGAAATGCACCGAGTCCATTGGGCTCGGCCCTTTAGATCAAAGAAGTTCATGGACTGAGATAAAGTTATTCGTAAAGTTATCACTGCCTTTACGAATCCGGGCCGTGTTATCTCACATGGCAGTACAGTATCAGATTTACAGACAATCCAAGGATATGTCTATTCCTGGTACTACACTCGTAAGCATTCCATTATTTATGACTAGTTGCCCCCTCACAAAATATCGGTATTATTACTGTTTATGGTATCCCCGAATTCGATTAGCTCGCCCGTATTTTGTTGAGTTGCCCGATAACTAAGGCTAAAATCTATGTGAAAATGACATCCAAAAAAATAAAATACAAAGCGAAAACGATTGATGCAAGAAACAACAATATTGGGAGCAAGGATGGAATCAGGGGGTTTAATAGTGGCGGGTGCCACAGCAAGAATTTTAGAAAATGCAATTATTATATATAAAACAACTAGTGTTTACCCGAGTCTACAGCACTACCCACTCCGATTGGAATTGAAATTACTCTTTGAATCTTGATAGTGGCTCAAAAAAAGTTTATTTCAATTTTTAGATAGCTATAAAAATTTTAGGTAGCTACAAATTGCAGGAAATTAACCTTTTTTTTTTAACGGCAAAGATTTTTTTATTGATATGATATGAAAAAATGATTACCCCAGGACAGTCATCTGCAACTCAGCATAGAATTGATAAGATAAAAATATTTGCTGCGTTCAAAAAGGGAGAAAAAAATTTGCAGAAGCCCGATAGTTAGAGTCTTCACTATAAACCACAAAGTTTCTGCAGCGTCAAAAAAAACCATAAATATAAAACAACAAAGTTTCTACAAAATAGAAGAGTGTATTTTAATAAACACATGGTGGGCAATAGAAAATACCTCTCCTGATTTGATTTCTCCCGAGGGGTATGACTGTCGAGGAGGAGTGGACGGCGGTTCCAGTGCTCTGCAGTCCACCAGGGGGAAAAGACAGTCAATTGAAAAAAAGGAGAGTAAAATTCTTGTAGAAAGGAAGCAAGGTGAATTACTTTCCTCCATTCTTTCTTTTCTTCACCGTGGGGGAAGACACACAGAAAGAGAGGGTAGATGGCATTTATGATGGGCAAATGTAGATACTTTCATAAAATGTGAAAAAAATGCATCTCAACCCTTGGATTAAACAAATCTGAACCATTACAATAACTTATCCCCACACCCTTTTGTTTTATAATAGAGATAATTTATCTCCAACTTATATAGATCCGCCCATGTTAGATTTTTCTGTTTTATTTTTTGCTATATACTAGTTCTTAATAATTTTTTACTTTTTCGATTCTTCTCTTCGAAACGAATCAAAAATCTACAAAAGTTATGCGCAAAACTAACAAATGCAAAAAAAAAAATTGAATAAGGACAAAACAAAAAAATGCCCCAAAAATTTTAGCGGAACTTAGCCTTGTTATATATATACAACTATTAATAGCTAGATTAACAAACCACATACAATTAAAAAAGTATAGACCATTAACTATGGTGAGTCCACAATTACCTAAAAAATAAACCAAATTGAACTTCTTTCTCTGGGAGAACCAAATTGAATCACTGGGAATACTTAGAGGGAGAAATTATTAAGGGTTGTTGGACCAACATCACGTGGTTCTTCAAGGTTCTTCTTCACCTTACATCTGTGTGAGTTCATCGAAAAATGAGTGACCCTCGTTCAATATATAGTGGAAAAGAGTTCTAAGAATAACATGTAACTGTATTCCAGAAACATTGAATAACTACTGAGGAGACTTAGAGTCTTAGAGCATCTCTAATTAGGAAAGGATAAATTTCAGGGGAGTGATTTTGCTACTTCTTTTTTTGTTAATGACACTCCCCTTCTTGTTTTATTAGATGATTTGTTTTGTGAGAAAAATGGAGTGACATTAACAAAGAAAGGAGTGGCGAAATCAATTTCCAAATTTTATTAGCAGTTATTGCTTATATTTAGGCATTGTCGCATAGTCTTCTAACATCTTTCACATTTCATCGAGATTCTCAGATTGATAATTAAGCGTGTAAAGTCCAAATCAATATACATATAGATTTTATGGGGCCATCTCGGGTCCTACAAAAATTATTCAAATCATCCATTATTTTTAAAATATTTTTTTATAGAGCCCTGTAAAAAATCAACTCAATCCAATATCGGTGAGGATTTTTTCTGAATTTGTGGGGGCGAAACTGAACAGTTAAATAGTTTCGCTCCCACAAATTCAGAAAAAATCCTTACTGATATCGGATTGAACTGATTTTTTACAGGGCTCCATAAAAAAATATTTAAAAAATAATAAATGATTTAAATTATCTTTGAGAAATCCAAGGTGAGTCCTAAAAAATTTATATGTATATTTCATATGTACTCATAGTTTTATCCTAACATAATTATGAAAAGTGTGGCAGCAATAGTATGTACGACGTGGTTGTATCCTAGTTGTACTGAATAGTTACTACGAGAAGGTAAGTTCAAATTTAATAGAGCAGTGCTACGTCCACTGAATCCAAAAGCCGGTCACCGCACAAGTGTGGAGCTCACTTCAGGCCCTGCACGTATAATCTGAGCCGTTCAATAATTTTTTTTAAAAAAACCGAGTGGGACATGTGGGAAATCACCCCGTCCGATATATTTAGGTGCTCGATTCAATCTTTCACTTTTGAACGGATCGGATCATCTGATTTTTGAAAGTTTGGATCAAGCACTTACACGTATTGGACGGGGTTGATTTCTCACGAGTCCCACTCGGTTTTTTTTTTAAAATTATTGAACGGCTCGAATTATCCGTGCGATGTCCGAAATGAGCCCCACACACGTGTGGTGGCCGGTTACCGCTTTTGAATTCGGTGGCTGTAGTGTTTTCAAATTTATTAATAATGGAGATAAACCCAGAGAAAAAAGAGAATGACAAAAAAGGAGATTACCCAAACAATATACAATCCCCAATACCACATGGACACTCCTTATACTCCAAATATAAAATTGGAATAGAAAAACAATCGTCTGATACGCGTAACTCTGTACGGACGATTTTAAAATCCAAACCTCGCGGATCACGACCGTTCGGATCACCATCCAAAGAAAACAGACGCAGCACACTTGGCACAATGCCCATGCTCCTGAGCACCGACGTGCACAGGATCAGGACCCATTTCCCCACGGATGTTTATTTCAGTGCTCTTGGAGCACCACTGCGACGGCATCTATCGCTACACATTCATGCGGGGATCAGAATTAAGTACTATCTTGAACCCTACGTTCACGTGTAGTTCTGCAAATGTAGTAAGGTCGACTCGGCTCGTCTTGTTAACACTCAGAGAATTCGAGTTTTCGGCTCTTTTAGTGTGAGCCAAGTGGAGCTTAGCTCGTTCAACAAAAGCTCGACTCATTAATAAAGATTCAGCTCGATTAAAGAGGATTGTTTAGTAAATAACTAAACTCAGCTCGTTGAGGGCTCGGCTTGTTCAGACTCGAGCTCAAATTTTTGACCAATCTAGTAAACGAGCCGAGCTCGACAAAACTCGACTCATTTACAGAAGCTCGGCTCGTTTACAGCCTCATTCACTTGTAATGGTAGAGACCCTTAGAGCACCATCTGCCTGTGCTCGAGGAGCAAGTAAAAATTTTCCCTCTCTCTAGACCTCATCAATGAGGTCATAATTTGGGTCCTACTAAAATACAAAATTATCCACTCGGGATTATATATGTTGCCCTGCAATAATGGTTGTTGAGACAAGACATCACCTCTCTCTCTCTCTCTCTCTCTCTCTCTCGATTAAAAAAAAAATACTAGATGGGGAAAGCGCCGGAATCAGAGCACCCAGTGAAGGCATTGGGATGGGCAGCCACTGACCCCTCCGGAGTCCTCTCTCCGTTCAGGTTTTCCAGAAGGTAAAACTCAAGTCTGTGTTTCTCTCACTGTCATAAAAAAAAAAAAAGAAGAAGAAGAAAGAAACTGATTTGTTTGACTCCTTTTGGACTTCTTTTCTTGTGTTGCCTTGACATACTGTAGATTTGAAAATTAAAATATTTGACCAAAAGTCGAGAAAATAGAGATTTTAAGAGAGAAAAAAACTTAGAAACAAAAGTATGGGTGATAGTTTAATACTGCTAACTTTTGCCGAGGGAAAAAAAATATTACGGGTATAAGATGGTAGCCGAAAACTTTCTCCGTGTGTGTTGAATGATGGAGCCAATATTCTTGTTTTCCATCTTTAATTCTGATCTAAAACAAACAATTTTCTAAATCAAAGCATCCGGTTTTTTTTTTTTTTTTTAATTTTGCAATGAACCAAATCAGTTTTGATATAAGTTTTTGAGATAAAAAAAGTTTTACAAGTTTACCTAATTTTTCGTCTTTAGTCAATTTTTTAATATTTTAATATTTTTTTTTAGTTTTTGAATAGAGGTATTTGCATCCACAAAAAGTAAAAAAAAAAATCAGTAAAAAAATTGAAAAAAATTGCCAAAAACGATAAAGCAAGAATGAAGAAACAGTCAAAAAAATTGGAAAAATTATTTTTGAAAGAAGAACCAAACAAATCAATTGATTTTTACTTTTCTAACTCTGTCTAGACTCTAGACTGGGTAGAAAAAAAATAATGCTGACTAAAATTTGTTACCACGTTAAATTTGTTAGATCAACCTTAAATTTTCTAGACTGAGTAAAATGTTATTAGATCAACCTTAAATTTTTTTAGATTAAACGTACAGTAAAAATAAATTCTTTAACTATTGTTATTCTTTTATGAACCCTCTTTACAATTCATATTTTTATGCTTTTGCAATTACTTTTATCGAGACGGGTGATCAATGCAGTAATTAATTGAATGGGGTGATTTTGGGTTTCAGGGCCACCGGCGATGAGGATGTGAGGTTCAAGATTTTGTATTGCGGGATCTGCCATTCTGATCTCCACTTTGCAAAGAATGAATGGGGCATGACTAGATATCCCCTCCTTCCTGGGTATCATTTCCTTTACATATATACATAATAGTATTGAAAATATAAATAATAAAGGCGCCCCTCTCCCTAATAACTTAATCTTTTAGATAAGTTGATGGTTAATAATCTAATATGGTATCAGAACAGGCAATAAATTTTGTGTTTGAATCTCACCGCCTACATAATGATTAAAATTTACACGTGTAATTAGTCCACTTATGGAGAAGAGCATGATTACACATGATCAGGAGGCGTGTTGAGAGTATAGCAAATAATAAAGTTGCCCCTTTTCTGACAGCTTAAACTTTTAGATGAGTATAGTGAATATTTTGATTTAATTTTATTAGGGTTTTTTTTTTTTTTTCATGTTCATACTCATAGTCATGGGCTGTAGATTTTCCATAACTCTAGGAACACAATTTCTAGATGCAATTCCGAAGTAACTAGCTAGGCCGGTCAATGGATTGAATCTGAATCTGATACGAAAAACCCGATCCGAACTTTACTTTAAAAAAAAACCTTTTTTTTTTTTTTGTAATTCCCCCATTTTGCTAAAATGCTGGAAGTAAAAAAAAAAAAAAAAAATTCGGATCAGATATCTGATTTTACGGATTGGGATTGGGATTATTACTACTGAATTTGAGCAATTTCGGATTCACATTCAATCCAGTCAATTGACAGGTCTACTCCGAACACAATTGTGTTTGAAGTCGTCCGATGGGTATGTGTAGCCCCACAATTGCTCGTTGATTTATGAGTGAAGTTACTTGAATGTACATTATTTTTTTCGCGGCCAATGAAAAATTGATCTAAAAGGGTAAATACGCTAGAGCCCGTTTGATTGCTTCTTGGCATACATATTAGCTTGTGGGGCTTTCAATGACCAAAATAACTCGGGATACATGCGTGAACATGATTGATCTATATAGGCATGAGATCACGGGAGTGGTGACCGAGGTTGGAAGCAAGGTACAAAAGTACAAAGTCGGAGACAGAGTCGGGGTGGGATGCTTGGTCGGAGCCTGTCACACGTGCGACAACTGCGAGAACAACGTCGAAAACTACTGTCCCCAACAGATACAGACCTACAATTCGCAAAACACCGACGGAACCATGACATACGGGGGTTATTCCGACCACATGGTCGCTAACGAGCGTTACATCGTTCAGATCCCTGACAATCTGCCTCTTGATGCCGCTGCTCCCCTCCTCTGTGCTGGCATCACAACTTACAGCCCGCTGAGGTATTTTGGGCTTGATAAGCCGGGCATGAGAGTGGGTGTGGTCGGCCTAGGTGGGTTGGGCCATGTGGCTGTCAAACTTGCCAAGGCCTTGGGGACAATCGTGACCGTGATCAGTACCTCCCCTCGTAAGAAGCAGGAGGCTATTGAAGTACTTGGCGCCGATTCGTTTTTGGTCAGCACCAATCAGGAGGAAATGCAGGTATTCTTTTTGTTCTCCCCCGTACAAGCGATATTACCTATTCGAACATTCTTAAGTTTGTGATAATGTACGTATTGATGCGTTGAGTTGTTATTTGTTAATATATATATAGGCTGCTATGGGCACTTTGGATGGAATCATCGACACAGTCTCTGCAGCTCATGCTCTGGTACCATTGCTCTTTCTTTTGAAGAACAATGGGAAGATCGTAATGGTTGGTGCACCGGTGAAGCCACTCGAGTTACCGGTCTTCCCTTTGATTATCGGTAAGAATTTCATTTCATCCATTTTGCTGTCAATATATAGCTTTTAAGCTTTGAGAGATAGGTCTAGTTTTTTCAAGTACTAGCACTAGGAAGGTTTGTATTGACTTTGTCCTTCCGAAGCTCTCTCTCAATGCATTTCTTTTCTTATTATACCGATTTCGTATTTTGATCATTGTGATCTATGAAATTTTCTTTACCGATCAAAATTAAAAGAATGGCTTTTATGCTCAACTTTTTTTTTGGGGCCAAATATGGTGGCAATCACCCACTCAGAAGCTAATATTACCCTCTCATTTCTACTATTGGAATGAAATATAGACGACAGAACCTAATATTGGACTTAATTGCAGGGAGGAGGATGGTGGCCGGAAGTTGCATTGGTGGTCTGAAGGAGACGCAAGAGATGATTGATTTTGCAGGGAAACACAACATAACTCCACAAATCGAGGTCGTTCCGATGGACTACATGAACACGGCTATGGAGCGTCTCGCCAAAGGAGATGTCAAGTACCGATTCGTCCTTGACGTTGCCAACACGCTGAAAGCTTCTTAAGACTTGTTATAGCCTTTAGTTTCCAAAATTTGATTTTGCTAGTCGGTTTGATTTGGTCATGTTTAAGCGACAATTGAGTGGTTTGATGCCCTATAAGTTTTTTTGTTTTTTTTTTTCCGTGTCTTTTCGATTTCGTGTCATAATAATTATCCCTGTGTAGTTTGCTCGTTTGTCTCGATTAAATAAAACTGGTTTTTCACTTGAAATGTTTTTTTGACTTTTAGTCCATTTTTTTTTAATAACTGATGATGCCTAGTTTAGTTTACGCGCATCTTGTAAAACCAACGAAAAATCTCATGTGGAGTGATCCTAAAAGAAGCTTTATTTTTTTATCTTAACTGCACTTTAGATATACTCACTACTAAAAAAATAGATAAAGACTTTGGTCATCTGGTATGACCTTTTACTTTTAATCTCGCATTCAAAACCGTAGTCTATCAAGGTGTAACTAAAAGTTTATAAAGACCTTGCTCATCTTATCTCAGTTTTTCTGAAATGAGATATATTCTTTCATATACAATTTCAGTTTTTTTAAAAACGAGATTTATTCTTTAAGTTACAATATTACTTTTTAGATTACTAAAATTTAAAAATCTTTCCATCTCAGGGTTTTCGTATAACTGAGATTAAAATTATAGTCCATAACATTTTATTATGCCTTAACAAAAAGTGAGATCTTTTTAGTTTTGGATCGTGATCTTTATACCATTTTGTAGTAGTGACTTATTTGATACTGACGCTATTTTTTCTTCTCTCGTTATTAGTTTGTTGTAATTCTTACTCAAGTTAATAAAATTCTTATTTCTTACTCCCTCCGTCCCATAATATTTGTCCGGTCCGCAAAACGGAGATTATAAAATAATATATTTCTTTCAAGAAAAAATTTAAATTTTTTTCATAAGTTAAAAGAACTCGTCAAGATCTAGTAAATTGTTGAATTTTTTTCCAACTTTTCTTACAAAAATTGTATTATTTTTACGTCTCCGTTTTGCGGACCGGACAAATATTATGGGACGGAGGGAGTATCTAAAAATAGGATAATGGGTCTCGATTTCAAGTCCAATCAAGTCCTGTCGCTCTTCCCTTCTCCAGCCAGATGTAATAATTTGATAATTTATGAAGAAACAGAAACATATATCGATAGCCCAACAAATACATATTAATATTATAAACAAAAGAAAAAAAATAATAATAACATTTGAAATTTACATACTATTGTGATTTTGTTGGATATACCCACTAAACCTCAATTTAAAACGTGGGCTCTCCCACTACCATTAGATTCAAATTTAGAACTCCATATTATTAAATTCCTACATTTATCGTATGTGTTCCCAAATGGATTGGAAAATCCGGTAGTGTAAGACCCTACAAGGCACCATGTATGGCGCATACGGGTCATTGATTTTGACAATAAATGGTCGAGATATGATCAGATAAGAATCATTTATTATCGGTCATAATTGATTTTTAATGTGGATCGTTGATTGATGAGATCGACGGCTGTGTGTCGCCGTATATGAACACTACACAGAAGTGCACTACAGCACCCCAGATCCTTCCCAAATAGAGTAACACTTTAATACTGGGGAGAGGCGCGTCGTTGCCCTTATGATATGATTTTCTATGCATGCATCACTGGTCGTCCATACTATATACAATTATTTATTCAACTCTTTAATTTGGATATTAGTATACTAATGTCTTGCCTGTTCAATGAATGCGAACGAAAAAAAAAAAAGTTAGGCCTGGTTTCATTTAACTTTTAGGCAAAAAAGTTGGTCTTGTCCTTATTTGAATTTTTTCATATATGTTATTTTTGGGCTTTTTTTTTGTGGATTATTGATTCGGAAAAATTAAATTTTTTTACTTTTATCCAAATATTTTGGGAAATAACCGCTTTTTAGCCAAAAAAAATTAAATTTTTTTTTTTTACTTTAAAGTGGTTATTTCTCAAAATATTTGAGCAAAAGTAAAAAAGAAAAATTACTTATACATTAGTGAGTCGGCATGTATGGCTCTTGAAATGTACTTTATTTTCTCGTCAAAAAATTAAGAAAATTCGACAATAATAAATACAAAAGATAGAAAGAAAGAAAGAAAGAAGAAAGTTTCACACAAAATAATGCAAGTAGAATGCATTGCAGTTGGCCTCCCTTACATACTCTCATGCACATGGACATAGTTTGATTTCCATAAGCTTCATCCGCTCCCCTAATTCCCCTAGGATAGTTTAAATTAGGATTAACGAATGAAAAAAAAAAGTTTCATACAAAATAAAGTATATATTTGCTATGTTATTTCTAATCAAACCTACGTTATAGAAAATACAAAGATCACCAAATACAAAAATTTGAAAATAAACTAGACGACTAAAGAAAATTGCAAAAACAAATAGCAGCAAAAAAGAGTTCCCTAGTATAAAAGTTATATAAGCAAATCAATTCGTATACATTTTCTAAGATGGCAAAATTCCTACTAAAAATAATTTTTTGATTTTTTGAAAATAATTACAAAGATTAAAAGGATCACGGGTACATCATTAATAGGTGAGGAACGTTCTCTCATTAAGAAACGTAAATGAGATCCACTCTACCACTTTGATTAAAAAAATAGTTTGGGCTTGTTCATTTTGGGCATTTAAAACTCATGCGCAACATTCCCAATAGAATGAACGCAGTTGCAGAATGAACCCAATTTCTCTGCAGTCAACTGCGGAGAAGTGCGTGTAGTTCTATCTGAACCGTTCATTTTAATAATTAATGGTTTAGATTTGTTGAATTTATTACCGGTCAAAATCGTTTATTACCCGTCATAAATTGAAAACAAATCTGGACCCTTAAACACTTCATCTAATGGCTGTGATCACTTGAACCGCACCTCTGTAGTCCAATACAGACAAGCCAAATTTTGACGGCTGTGATTGGTGACACAACCATTTGGCGGTGGATCATCTGCTCAAGGCAGCCCAAGAGATTTGGATGCCCAAGGCTAAATTGTGGAGTGGTGCCCTCCGGATTTTTAGAATTGAACAACAATGATAAAAGTATTTCTTCACATTACTACTTTAGACTTTATAATACATGTTAATTGCTATGTCATCAATGGGTAAAGTGGTTGGCTTGAATTATACTCCCTCCGTCCCAATTTACTTGTCCTAGTTCTATTCTAACTGGATAAAAAAATTAGTTATATCTTTAAATTGATAATGAATTTTATATCTAATATAGATCTTATTTGATAGATCTCGATTTGTTCTATAATACAATATTTTCAAAATCACCTAAAACATTATAAATTACAAGATATCAATTGAAAAATGGTACGAACTCCCAAAAGTGACAATTAAATTGGAACGGAGGGAGTACTTTGGTTGATTTTGAAACATATTAGTTACAATAACATTATTTTTAGAAAAAAAAAACATTTTAAAAGAAAAGGCTATCCAGAAGATTCGAATTCAAGCACTCCACATGGACTAAAATCAACTTATCACTGAGCTATCAAAGACATTTGTGTACTGAAATCAACTAGGGCCTGGGCCGTCCCTGATCTGCTATTTGGTGGTGGGTTTTACGCCCGACGCCAAACTCCTCGATTATTTGCGATTTTGTTTGTCTAGCGATAAGTTTTTTTTTTTTTTTTAATTCTTGCTGTTCAGTTTATAGTGGTATAGATACATGGGGAAGGGAGGTAAGAGAGGAGGAGGGGGGCGGCCGGTGGCGGTGCTCCATCGTCCGGGTCAACAGAGGAACAAGAGTTTGAGATGAGAGAACGTTTGGTTTTGGCCCCTTTTGGGGAAGAAAGAGAGGAGGGGGATCAGATGTGGTGGGTGCTGCACTGCATGTGGGTTTGTTTGTGAAGGGGGTACACTATTGTATTGTATGATGTGGCAATTGATCATTTGTGGTTGTAAAATTCTTTTTCACGGGACGTACGTGGAAATGTTAATCTCACCGTACAAATGTGTGGTGAAGAAAGAGTCTGCGACATCACGTGACAGTACTGCAGGGGCATGGAATAACTTTTCCTTTTTCATCTTTTTTTTTTATTTATTGGATCCGACCTTTTTCATCTTTTCCTTTTTCACGGGGCAATGCGGGTTGGTTTGTTTGTGTCGGTTGTCAATTTCATAGAGCAGGAGTATATATTTTATTTCGTTTTTTTTTTTTTTGTGTTTTTTCTATAAAATAGAGGTGATCAAGGAATAAAAAAATAAAAAATCAAGAGCAATTTAATTTATCCAACCGACAACTGGGAAAAATAGTATAGGTCATTTTGTCTTTTATTTCGTTTGTGTGTGTGTGTTTTTCTATAAAATAGAGGTGATCATGGAATAAAAAAATAAAAATTCAAGAGCAATTTAATTTATCGAACCAACAACTGGGTAAAATAGTATATATCATTTTTTTTTGGGGCCACTGAGCTCCACTTTAATGATCAAATTCGTGCACTATGACGTTGAAACTAATTTTTGTAAAACATAACTCAATTGAATATAGTAGTAATCACTCTATCCGTTTGTTTAGAGTCCAGTATTTCATTTGGGTTGTCTCTTAATAAGTGTTTATTTATAAAGTTAATGAGCAAAAGTTGGTATACAGACATTTTTCCATTTTGTCACTAAAGTAGATTTCATTTTGAAAAGTTTGTGAAAAAAGTGTAATGATGATATCTCAAACCAATTTTTTTGAATATAGACGAAAATAAGCTAATAAATCAATTTTTTTGTCTTTATTAAAAAAAATTAAATTTTGTTCGTAATTTTTTACTTTTTAAATTTCTCTTGTCATGACAAAGCAATAATCCTCAAAAAATGGACGAAAAACTAATAAATGCAAAAAAAATTTAAATAAGGACAAAAAGAGAAGAAGCCAAATGACTTATTTAGGCGAAGGAGCCCTAAAATAGAGGTGAATGTGATAATTGAAATCAATTGTTTGGTTGTCCATGGATGTGATAAAAGTTGTATCCCTCTTTGTATATATTTTCCCTCGCGAATGACCCATTGTTAGAGCAACCACATTAGCCTCACTAAAGTCAAATTATGGCTAAAATATCACTTATTTTTACTTTAACTAGTCACATTTTTCATATATATTTTATCAGGCTCTCTATTGTAAAAGTCTATTTTTATCAATTTTTCATGTATATTTTATCCGGCTCTCTATTGTACGTAATTCTATTTATCAAAAAAAAATGGTGGATCATTTGGAAGGTTTCTCAACGGAAAAAGCCTCAGCCCAATAAATGCACTTCAACCAGACATAGTGAAAAGAAACGAAGCCTAAGCTTACCTTGTAGAAGAAAGAATAAAATAATCTCTAGCTTAGGTATAGTGACTCTTTATTGATAAAGAGGAACTGTAACAAATTTAAAAAATAAAAAGTAGTTAAAGCGAGGTTGGTGTTTGGACGTTTTCATGATTTTTCTCGCCAGCGAAAAAGGTAATATACAAAGACATTGATGCAAATGCTCTTACTCTCATCGTTGCTCCAGAATCACAGAATAATTACTCCCATCGTTGCTCCCTCCCTAGTAATTATTCATTGGCGGTGGCCTAACATTCTTATTCATCACTGTCCCAAGCCCACTAATCCCATAGTTACCGGCAGAAATTGGGCCACCCAGTTGCCAGTCATTGATAAAAGTGATTGAGGGTCCGTTTCATAACGTGAATAAGAATTTATTTTTTGTTCAATAATAAGGCTTGTTCTAAAAAATAAGAAGAAGGTACTTATTTTTTTATAATTTATATAGGTACCAATGGGCGCTGGGAAGAGAAATCGTATCGACGGTTGGGCCGGGCCGTCTCCGGCCACCGGACGACAGATTCGAACCGTCCAAAAATTCTCTAAAAAAACTCCGAGGGGGCCAACGAGGGAATCAACGGCATCCGAGATGTGTAGGGTGCTTGATCCGAGCACCCCTTTTTCGTGTTAGGTGTGTAGGTTGCTTGATCCGAGCACCCATTTTTTGTGTATACACCAAAAAGGGGTGCTCAGATCAAGTATCTTACACACCTCGGATGTCATTGATTTCTGTAAAAGCTCCCTTGGTTTTTTTTTTTATAAAATTTTTTGACGGTTTAGATTTGCCGTCCAGTGGCCGGAGACGGCCCGGCAAGGCCGTCGGTACGATTTTCCTCCTCAGCGCCCATTACTCATAGCACAACTCCTTATTTTTGAAGAAGACAATTTCAAACTCAAAAATCATGTGCTTACGAGAATAATTTTCTTATCAATATGGATTTTGTTTAATAGATCTCATTGAGATCTTTAATACGGTGCAAAAAAAATTAAATTTTTTCATTTATATTATTTTTGAGTTTGAAAATGTGGAATAAGCTTTTTATTTGGGTTTTGTGGAATGATCATTCTTATTTTTTATTGAAAAGTTTCAAAATAAATACTTATTTTTTAAGAAGATTTCCAGAACGGGACCTAATTATTCAGCGCTGAAGAGTACTTTCTTCACCACACTGTGTAAAAATTGTACTACATTACTAGTGATTAATAATCTCATACTAATATGTGATGAAAAAGGACTCTGGTACCGCCGGAGCAAGTATTTAATAGTAATTAATTTTTCTTATTGATGGATACGATGCGTTAGTTGACATAGGCGGCTGCAACAGTTGTAGAAATGAATATTTAGCACTGGCGGCAATATTCTACGAGTAGAAAATTTGCAATGCAACAACTCCATGACTCATCGCCTACGTCACCATTTGGTCTTTTTGCATCTAACACCTCATTGCCTACGTCACCATTTAATATTTTACGCAGATTTTATAAGCCGGGGTTGAAAATGCAACCAAAAGAGGGAACGAGAGCACAGAGCAAAGATGAGCGAATACCATTTTAAAAGATTATACATGAGTGAAGTTCTCTACTCGTGCTTTCAGTGAGCCATTGTCTGGAGGATTTGACGCAACAAAATTCACAAAAAAGAATATTTTGTGTATTATTCCAAACGAGATAGGTACTCGAAGCTACGATTAGTTGTTCAATCCACAAGAAGAGAGATAAACTCAGAATTTTAGTAATGAAAAGTTAAGTACAAAGTTAGATTACAACCCCTTTTATAATGCCTACAATTTGAAGCCCTAAAAATAATGCGGATAAATAAAGAATTGAATACAAAATTGAAAACGAAAAAGAAAAACAAGAGTTTTCCGACTGGAATCAACTTCTAAGGGATTATATGCTAAGAGTAATTAACAATATAACATTTTTTAAAACGGCAACAATATTAAATAGAAGGCCTAAATGAAAGAATTAAGTCAATCCACCAAGTATGAACCATTTCGAGCTCGTCCGAAATTTGTCAATTATGACAATTTGCAATTAAAATCTATTTAGGCTGAACCAGTCTACCCACACAGACAAAAGGGTACAAATTGTGCACAGATTTTTTTGTAGAGTCCACCACGGGTCCTACACAAATGATCCGAGCCGTTCATTAAATGTAAAACAATTTTTCAAGGGCCTCTATGAAAAATTAGCTCAATCTGATACATATAAGTTTTCAACCTTATTATTTAACTTTTCATTGAAATTTTGAGAAAATGAAAAGTTAAATAATTGAATCGAGCACCTACAAGTATCGTATTAAGCTGATTTTTCTTAAAAACCCTTGAAAAAGTGTTTTACATTCAATGAACAGGTCGGATTATTTGTGTAGAAACCGTGGTGGCCCCGCAAAAAATTTTGTGCACAATTTGTGCATGTAATATCTATGCAGACAAATTTCCTGATTTAGGTGCTAATCCCCCCCCCCCCGGACACACCCCCCTCCCGGCCCCACGTCCCTTTTCCCATTCTACCCCCCTCTCTCTCTCTCTCTCTCTCTCTCTCTCCCTTTTCTTTCTTTCTTTCGGTTCTTTTTTTTTTTCCTTTTCTTTTCAGTTTCAGTTTCGTTTTTTTTTTTCATTTTATTTTCAGTTTCGTTTTTTTTTTCATTTTATTTTCAGTTTCATTTTTTTTTTCATTTTTTTTTCAGTTTCTTTTTTTTTTCATTTTATTTCCTTCTCTTTCTTTCCAGTTTGAATTTTTTTTCTCTTTAATAATAGGTTCAAGTCTAATTCTAGGCTTTGTAAAGTAATTGAGAGAAAAAAAAAGTGTTTCAATTGATTATGTTTATCCCACTGTTTTGTTTTTATTTTTTTGTCCTTTACAGATTAAAAAATATAGTTACTAAAATAAGTGTTTCAATTTTCAATCCGTTTGAACCGGTGCAAAGTTGTTATTTTTCTGATCATTCATCTTAAATGACCCTAATAAATTTTTGGCTCCAAGGTCTTTTAATGGACACCCTAAGAAAGTTTTGAAACTAAATAATGAGTTTTAGGGTATTTGTTAAAAGGCCTTAAACCAAAAAATTCATTATGGCCATTTAAAATAAAATAATAAAAAAAACGATCTTTGCTCTGATTTAACTGAATTGAAAATTAAAGCACTTAATTCTTGAATTATATTTTTAAATATACAAATGGTGTATTTATAGAAATTAAATAAATAAGGTATAAGTAATTAAATAAAAAAATAAATTAAAAAGTAGAGGGGACCCGGGGGCTCAACTGCCCTCATTGGCATAGTAGCCCCTACGAAACCCCTAAAACGTTTCCGTTTTAGTTATAAAAAAATAGAAACCAGCCATTTGCAATCCTATGGAGTAGAGACGTAATTTGAAACAACATACTACTGAATCAGTTAAGAGGATTTATACTAAATAATGGTTAACAAATTTATTAAATTGTACTATAGTTAAAAAAAAGTAATCCTAAATATAACATTTGTATTTTGGATTAGTATGTTGTTTGCAAAATACATTTCGAAATTAGTTTCCGAACACTAATTGTAATCTTAATTGAAAATAGAATTTGAGTTAACCAAAAAAAAAAAAGAAGGGAGGTAAATGGGAAAAGAAACAAATAAAGAAAATAATTGAAAAATAAAAAAAAAGATTCAAAGTGGAAGGAAATAAAAGGAAATAAAGAGAAAAAAAAACGAAAAAAAAAATCCAGCCGAAAAAAAACAAAAAGAAAATAAAGAGGGAAAAAGAAAAAGAAAAGTAAAGTAAATGGGTGGAGGGGGAAAACAGGAGAAGAAGGGAGGAAAAAAAAATGTAAATGGGAGGAGGGAAGAGCAGGAGGAGAACGGGAGGGAGGGGAGGGGGTAATATGGGAAATGAGGTGTGGGGCCGGGGGGGGGAAAGCAGCCCTCTTTTTTGCGCTTACAAGTGGAGTATTAAACAAAGCAAGTTAAAATAAAACCCTAGCCGCAAAGAGTTTCCCTACCCCCAGTGTGTGTTTTTTTTCTCGGTTCGGGTGAAACTCTCAAATCCAGATCTATTTTGCGTTGGATCTCGGTGTCGGTATTAACTGGTGTTTGCAGCAATGATGCGGGATGTTGCGGCGATGGTGACGATCGGCGATGGTGCCGTCATTCTTTTTCCTCGGCTGTCTCTTGACCACTGGATTGTCGTCTTCATTCTCTCCAGAGGCGGCGTGGTCGGCGAGGTCCTTTGGCATTCCATCATGTCGATTGCTGGGGTATGATTTTTTTTGGGTTTGTCTTGGTTTGTTTTTCGCTGTGTTTCTCTCCTTTGGGAGTCTTCCTCACCCACCTTTGGGAGGTGTCGTTTTTTGGTGGTTGTGTGTGTGAGTTGGGTTATATGAGGAGAATAAATTCTTTACAATGCCGGTGTAAACATTTAGTTTCTCTAAATTAATTACATTGCGCCACATTGTAAAACAGTGGTCCCAATCAATAAAACGTGGCACAATATAATTAATTTGGAGGGAACAAATGCTTACATCGGCGGTATAAAGAATTTAATCTCTTACGTGAGATGTAGTAGTTGGTGTGTGGTCTTGCACTGATGCTCTTCTTATCGGCGTGTACGTGGTTTGGAGGTGTGGGTCTTTGGATTACCCACCAGTTCAGTGATTTTCTCCCCCAGTAAGAATATGTCTTATATTCTCTTTATTATCAATGAAAAAAAAAAACAAAAACAAAGCAAGTTACAAACCTATCAAAAAGAACAAAAAAATAAAAAATAAAAAAAAGTCAACTGCCAGAGCCCATGTCATTTCCGAACAACTACCCCATATAACATCCGTCCCATGATATATCCTAACGGTCTATAAATATATATATATATACACACACACACCAACGCCATCCCACGGATTACAGTACATCTCTCTCCCCTCTGTGTAGCAAACAAATTCATAACACACACACAGTACACACTCTCTCTCAAACCATGGCGAAAGCACCGGAAGATGAGCACCCAGTGAAGGCATTCGGATGGGCGGCCAGAGACACTTCTGGAGTCCTCTCTCCTTTCAACTTCTCTAGAAGGTTTTGTCACTGGGGATTCTCCAATTAAGTTCTTGTGCTGAAAAGAATTGCATTAAGAAATGAGTTTGCTTTGGTACTTGTCTTAATTTTTAACATTGAGAGTGACTGGGGTGACATTTTCAGGGTCACGGGAGATGAGGATGTGAGGTTCAAGATCTTTTACTGTGGGATTTGCCACTCTGATCTTCACAGTGCGAAAAATGAATGGGGAAATTCCTCGTACCCCCTTCTCCCTGGGTATGTTTTCAGTGATATACAATTACCAATGTGTTTCGTTTGATTTGGTAGATGGACTATATAACATGTTCGTGACTTTTATTTGATTAGCCGTTTGTGTAAGACTAAATTTCGATTTATTCATTGTGATGTCTCACATTTGGTAGATGGCACATATGTAATTAGTGGTTTAATTGAATTTCATATCTTCTTTAGACCCATACTTTTACGTGGTTGGTCAATAGATGAAGTGATTTTCAAAGTCTTCTACTTTTGATGGGAAGCAAGAATTACAGGTTAATTAGGAAATTGGTCATCTCTCTATCTATAAAAGACAGAGGTGTTGTCAATGAATACCTCTCTCTCTCTCTGTCTCTCTCTCTCTAAAGGTATTGTAAATTTAGTACTCTTTTTGTCCCTATCTAAATGTCCAGTATTTATTTTGGACTATCTCAAAATAAGTGTCCACTTTGAAAAGTGAATGGGTAAATTGGAGGACAATTTTGAAAATTAGAGGTAAAAAGTTGATGTGAAAAGTATAAAATCAAGGATAATTTTGGAAAGTGGAGATAGAAGTTGATGTGGAAATCGTAAAGTGGATAGAAAAGTTGATGGGAAAATTATAAAGTAAAGGTGAAAATTGACTCTTAAAATTGCGTGTTTTTTCAAACTAGAACATTTAAAAAGAGACGGAGGATGTAGTCTTTTAATTTTTGCAGCCTATCGATGTATATATAAATAGAATCGAATGATCCCTTAACCAACTACAAAGACAAACGCATGAACATGATTGATACATTCAGGCATGAGCTTGTGGGAGTGGTGACAGAAGTTGGCAGCAAGGTACAGAAGTACAAAGTTGGAGACACAGTCGGGGTGGGTTGCGTGGTCGGAGCCTGTCACACATGTGAAAACTGCGAGAACGACCTCGAAAACTACTGTCCCAAAATGATACTCACATACAACAGCGTGAATTACGACGGAACCTTGACATACGGAGGTTATTCCGATCACATGGTCGCTAATGAGCGCTACATCGTTCGGATCCCTGACAATCTGCCTCTTGATGTTGCGGCTCCTCTCCTATGTGCTGGGATCACGACTTACAGCCCGTTGAGATATTTCGGGCTTGATAAGTCTGGTATGAAGGTTGGTGTGGTTGGCCTAGGTGGGTTGGGCCATTTGGCTGTTAAATTTGCCAAGGCTTTCGGCGCTGTAGTGACCGTTATCAGTACCTCCCCGAGCAAGAAGCAGGAAGCTGTTGAAGTACTCGGTGCTGATTCGTTCTTGGTCAGTAGTAATTCAAACGAAATGCAGGTATTTTTTTTTTCTTTTTTTCACACGTATAATTTATATGTATTATAGAGATTAATTCCTAAGATTGTAGATGTGTTGTACTGATGTGTTGAGTTATTATATATAGGCTGCTATGGGCACTTTGGATGGAATAATTGACACAGTATCTGCAAATCATGCGCTGGTACCATTGTTGTCTCTATTGAAGTCTCATGGAAAAATCATTATGGTTGGGGCTCCAGACAAGCCGCTCGAGTTACCCGTCCTTCCTTTGATTATGGGTAAGGTTTAATTTTGTCTTCTTTAAAAAACAAATAAATATAGTATTGCAAATCTCCGGTTTTTAATAGCATAGCCCGCTCTTCCGTCTTCAAATTTATCTGCATTACGGTTGTATTGTGTGTGCATCTGTGTCTATCGTTTCTGCTATTTAAATTGTATGTAATATTGGAGTTGCGTATCACAGGGAGGAAGATGGTAGCTGGAAGTTGCATTGGTGGTATGAAGGAGACGCAAGAGATGATCGATTTTGCTGGAAAGCACAACATAACCCCAGAAATTGAGGTCGTTCCGATGGACTACGTGAACACAGCTATGGAGCGTCTAGCCAAAGCTGATGTTAAATACCGGTTTGTCCTCGATGTTGCCAACATGCTGAATGCTGCTTAGACGTTTGGTCTTAGTCCTGGGTTATGCTTCCAAAATATGAGTTTGGTGGTGGTGTGACATGGTCATGTTAAAGGGAGAATTTGATGGTTTCTAGTATGTTTTTGTGCTGCTTGGTTTCGGTTGCCCGTGTTGAAACACTCTCTCTGTTCTGAATAAGTCAACTGTCAACTATTCAGTAGTTCGATAGCATATTAATTTTTCTGTACTTGAGAAGAGCTTGATGTCTTCAATTTACTCGACTCTATGGTTTTCTATTCTAGCCAAAATGATGTGGTCCAGTGATCGTGCTTACTTTAGAAACTTGATTGCCTATAGGGACTGATCTATTTGCGTTATTCCTTAGATGCCTAAACTCTTCAATGGAAAATCCTGGTTTGAGGGTTCGATTTACACTTTTTGGTAAGCATTAAATCATTTTATGGTGGGATCCACATCATTTCAACCAATAGAAATGAGGGTTATCCCCACCCTCTTAAATGGAGGGTGAACAAAACTCAACTTGTTCGATTGCTATGAAAGCAAAAGCAGGTTTTGAGGAATTCCATGATGCCAACCTAAAGGATATGCATGGATCAACCCATCGGTGGAGACTTTTCTTTGCTTGAAGTCTCTGAGTTGTTGAGAGCACTTCGAGTACTCTGTGTGAAGTACCTTCGCGTGAGGCTACGAGAATTTGTTCCGGAGTAGCTTCGTATATACGAGGTTTTGAGAACTTCTTCTTGAGTGCTTTAGGAGAAGTTTGGAGAACTTCTTGCGGAGTTGCTTCGGTCATAGATTCAGACGAATTTTTCACGCCACACCTTGGCATTCCCACTTGAGATATACCTTACTTGAAAACATTGTAAGTTGAGTCTCTTGTCGTTGTTGATTACACTTCACAAGCGTCTCAAGAGTCTTCGCCAATGCCACAAGTTATTCTTCAAGAGTAGATGGTTTGCACCATCATAACTAGCATGACTTTCATATTTATCTCTCAAATTATCCCTTTATTTAATTTACAAGAGATAATTATTAATTTGATAATTATTCTTCTTTCTTTTTTATTTTAAGAAAGATAATTATATATAGAGAGTTATTTAATTTATTTCACCAAGCGGCTTTATTTGATTGGCCGGACTTGATAAATTAAATAACTACATCATATTCACTTCTTAGCATAGTCGGGCGAATGTTGAACCGATAGCTCCTCGTGGAGTATATATAGCTCACATCCAAACACCTGATTTGGGGAATGGAGCCCATGAAACTCCGGCGGAAAGATAAGGCCGGCCAAACTGTATGATTGAACCGTTCATGTAGCTTCAAAAATGATTGGACCGTTCATGTAGCTTTGACTTTTGATCTATGGACACTTGGCAATATTTGATTGGCCAATTATTGTGCCATATTTGATAGGTCCTGCAATAAGTGCCAATTTGTGATAGGTTGAAATTTTACATGCTTACAGTCACTTTTTAGCTTGATAGTTGCTACTATATAAAAAAGTTTAAAAAAAAAATAGCAATATTACAACACTGGTTTGGTGTCATTTTTTAACTCAAAACCTTACCATTAGATTAAACGTATCTCATTTTACGATGCATTTATAGCATGGCTTGGATAATATAGCGAGATCGACACGAAAGTTGATGTCAATTAATTCTTGATGCGAAATTTTAGCTTTGGCATAGAATTTGAGGAGGGTGGATTTGCTCAAAGGGAATTCAGAAGGGATATATAAGAACAAACCTGGGAAATGCTGGACGCAAAAGGGTGCTCGTGTCCACAACTCCAAATATTCTCACATACTATACTCCTCTTTCGGTTAATTTAGAAAAATCCTATGGAATTGATCCCTACAAGTTCATAGAATCAAAAAAATTCTTAAAATTCCTTTCTTTGTGTGAAAAGAAAATTCTAAACGTTTCAACTTATCAATCAATTTATTTGTCCTGTGCATACCATTAAAGCTATGTACATATGCATAATTTTGTCTCTTTCCAGCTCGGGCCTCACAGTAGCTAGATATACATTTGAAATAAATTTTCTATTATCAATATGAAATTAAGACTGTGTTTGTTATGGGTTTCTAGATTCAACAATTCTCTTTGCGCTTATCAATATGAAATTAGGATTGTGTTTGTTTTGTGTATTTAGATTCAACTATTCTCTTTACGCATCATTCCCAATAATTTTATCTATAATTATTACTGTTATTTCTTTCTCTATCTCACTTTATCCATTATTTAAAAAAAAAAACCTCATTCAAAATTCAAACCAAGCTCAGCCGTGGTTCCGGCCCTGCTAATAACAAATCCTTTCTCCGCCGCCGGAGCAGAGGATGTGTTTGACCAGGTAGCAATCAACTTTGATTTCCACAAAAGACTTCTAAGGACAGAAGTCACAGAACGGGGATGTAAGCTATCACATCAACTTTCAAAAGGAAAGAAAACAGAAAAATTTATTTATGGACTTTTTCGTGTATTCGTATTTATGTAGTTAGATCATGTGCGTTTAAAGTATATTAAACGGTTCAGATAGTAAAATAATTATTCGCATGAAGAGTTAAACTATTTTAGCTAATAACCTTTCTAAAATCCGAACCATCGAATGCCAACGACCGTAATTGTTCAGCTCTGTGAACAAGTTGCCTATGTGAAGAAGTTTATCTCGAAAGACAAATCGTGTGTAATTTTCTTTATCGACATCTTCTCCACACCTCATCGCTTGCGTCATCCCCACCCCAAATTACCCCCGTCCCATATGGCTATAAATACCAACGAAATCAAACACTCTCTCTGTGTAAACGAACAAATTTCACAACTCTCTCTACATTACTTTACTCTCTGTCTAAAAAAAAAGATGGGGAAAGCGCCGGAAGAAGAGCACCCAGTGAAGGCATTCGGATGGGCGGCCAGAGACACTTCTGGAGTCCTCTCTCCTTTCAACTTCTCCAGAAGGTTAGAATTTCGTTGATGGTGTTCTCCAGCTTTTGAGCTAAAAATGAATTGAACTGAGAAATGAGTTTTGGTGGTTTTTTTTTTTTTTTTTTTCTTGTGGTGATTGTTTTGGGTTTTGCGCTAAAATAAATGGAATGAAGAAATCAGGCCATGGGCTTTGTTCTAGTAAAAATTATAAGTCTGAAACATATTTCGATGTTTTTTATTTTTCGTAAGTTATTGTTTGGTTTTTCGTGGTAATTTTAGGATTAATATTTCGTCTCGACAAGAAGAATAGGAAAAGTATAAAAATATGGATTAATATGAAAAAAAAAATTCAAATAAAACGAAACTTTAGACAAATAAGATAAATGTTTGATATTTTTTCATCTTTGGTGACTTTTTTTTTTTGTTTTGGTCATAATTTTATACTTTTTAAACTCTTCTCGTCGAGATGGATGATTAATCCAAAAAATATAACGTGAATCTAATAAAATTCAGAAAAGATAAACAAACACACACAAAACAAAGAAGAAAAATAAGTTTACAAGAATGGAGCCTAAGTTTTGGTTTTTGGAAAACCCAAAAAACATGTTTGTAGAGATTTTTTGGCTTTTGAGCCAACAATGAATTGAACTGAGAAATGGGTCAAAAATGATTGTTGTGATTGTTTTGGTTTTTGAGCTAATAATGAATTGAATTGAGAAACGAGTTTGGCTCCGCGTTTGCTGTCGTGTATACTCTGGTTCATGCAGGCGAGGTTATTTGTTGGAGATTTCAGTTTTAAATTTCGGGAGCTTGTTCAGTGCCGGCCCCGACATTTGGATTGCCCAAGCCCGACCTTCCGCTTGGTTGCCCGCTCGAAAATTCTAATCGCAAGGAAGATTTGTAGGGAACCACGCAAGAAAAAATGCATTTGGGCTCATTTTGGGTCTCACAAAAATTTAGAAAAATATCCAAAATTTTTTGAATATTATTTTATGGGGCCCTGAAAAAAATCGGCTCAAAGGAATATCGATTGGTAAGTATTACTTTTGGGTTCGTTGAGGCGAAACTGCTCAATTCGCCCATATGAATTCAAAAGTAACACTTACTGATGTCCGTTGGAACTGATTTTTTACAGAGCCCCATAAAATAATATTAAAAAATTTATGGATATTTTTCTAAATTTTTGTGGGACCTGGAATGGGCAAAAACGAGTTTTTCCTTATGTGATTGTCTGCAAATCTTTATTGCGAATAATAGGGCTCGTTGCCCACTAGTGTTAAGTATAAAAAAAAAAGACATACAAGCAACAAAAAAAAGAGGACAAAAATAAGATTATATTGCTCATTTAGCTTGAATTACATCATCTGTCCCTTCTCGTTTTGTTTTGGCTATAGCGTTCCTTTTCTTTTTTACTTCTTGTCTGATAGTCCTTCTAATTTTCTTTCTTAATAATTTGCTCTCCTAATTTTTTTTATCTATTATTTACCCCAGTTATGTAAAAACCTCTCTTTTACCCTTCTAATTTTCTTAAGTATCATAATTTTTTAAAGTAGGTGGAAACCATACATATTTATTTTTTGTTAAAAATTTGTACAAAATTTTTGGATGATGCCCCTAAATATATTTTTTGTTGGATTTCTATTTTTTTTTTTTGTTGCCCCTTGCCGGGGGTTGCCCAAGCCGGCCGGCTTGCGGGGCTTACCCCCTGGCTGGCCCTGAGCTTGTTCCCCTGATCTTGATATCCTAATCTCTGTAATTTGGTCTTTGGATGGCATGACTTTGAATCTAAAAAAAAGAAGAAGAAGCAGAAACGAGTTGTTGGTTTTTCTTTTTAGAGAGTGATTGTGGTGATGTTTTCAGGGTCACGGAAGACAAAGATGTGAGGCTCAAGATTTTGTATTGTGGGATTTGCCATTCTGATCTTCACAGTGTGAAAAATGAATGGAAGAATTCCACTTATCCCATTCTCCCTGGGTACGTTTTCGATGATATGCTCCATGATTATGATTATGTAGTTGGATTTGGTAGATATATGTTTGCCAATTTTGCTTGATTAGGGGTGTGTGTTTCTTATTAATTTTTATGCTTAAAGTTAAATTTAAGATTTATGGGTAAATTAGTTTATTGTTAGTGCATTGCTGTAGAATAGATTTACAGGATTTTATTCAATGTCTCGTATGGAAAAGTGTATGAAATGAACCTAGAAATGATGTGGTGGGAAAAGTGGTGGCTTCAGGAATTCCAAAATTTACGTTAATTCTAAGCTCTATTAACTAATCATACATAAACAGACTTTAATGTATTAGTGGGAATAGCGTGATCAAAATATATAAAAATTCTACAATTGTTCTCGAAGAATTTTCATATTTTGAGCCAAGCAAGAATAAACTGGCACTTAAATCCACTAGTAATCTTTCGGGAAAAATTGTGGCGATTTGGTTCGCGAGGATCTTTTTGGACATCTGCTCTTCGTGCTTTGGAGATTCAGAGTCGATTGGCATACAAAGAGAAGCCAGGGCCACATCCAAAGTGAATCTTGAGTCCTTGACTTGTATAGTTTTTCAGGTACGTAGCATTGCTAGTCAGAGTAGTAAGTGGATGTGTTACGCTGTTTGGTATGAGATTTGAGCAAGCGCTCGATGATTTCTGCGTGAAGTTATGGGACAGGACAGTAGCAGTTAATTTGGTGCATTTGGATTAGAAGTTGATACCGCAAGTCCTATTGACTGAAGGAATTGAACACGTGCTAATCAAGAAGTAGAAGAATTGGAGAATTTACTTCTGAGAGAGCTGATTTTTTTGGCTGCATTAGCTTTTGTAAGAACCTATAGTTTTCTTAGCCTACCTCTGTATACACCATAGGCAGCAAAATGCCGGTGCTGGCACCATTCAAATTTATTTGTGATGAGTTAATTACTCCCAGGAAGAGGAAATGATTTTAACACTAGGCATGAATACCACTCTCAGCTATGGCAAATCGGCATGATGTGGCGATTTTGTTCTTTGAGACTACGAGGTAAGGGTACTCCCTCATTCGTTGCTGAAGTCAAATAGGTAAAGAATCTAATCGAGTTATTATCGCCATAAACTGGCTTACCCTGTATAATGTAGTTGGAGTAAGAATATAAACAAATGAAGTACGATACTAAGCCATACATATCAATCACGCGAGACATGTAGCAGTGATGTTCTGATCAAAAAAAAATTTAATTATAGCAGTGATGATCTGATTTGAAATGGGATACCATCACGTCTTCTTGACCGAGAAAACTGAATACATACTGAACCAAGAAGACATAAGAACAAGCTTTGCTTCATGCTAATATAATTGACTAATTCCTATGAAGTGCTAGGTGCTTGGGCCTGTTCTTATTGTTTGTTAGCATTACCACTATCTTGTGGAGGTTTCATTTCTGCAATACCTTTCTTCAACTTCTTTTTTGCTTCCGGTAAAGAGATGCTGCAAATATATAAACTACTCCTTATTAATTTGAAATATCTTCAAATGTCCATATTACTGCCATTGATTTCTTTTCCTTCTTGTTTGATTACTACTACTAGAAACATTACTTAAGTCAACCCCTTAATCAACTACAATAGATAAATGTGTGACCATGATTGATGCATGCAGGCATGAGGTTGTGGGAGTGGTGACCGAGGTTGGCAGCAAGGTACAAAAGTACAAAGTTGGAGACAGAGTCGGGGTGGGTTGCATGGTCGGAGCCTGTCACACTTGTGAAAACTGTGAGAACAATCTTGAAAACTATTGTCCCAAGAATATACTCACATACAATTCTGTGAATTATGATGGAACCAAGACATACGGAGGTTACTCTGATCACATGGTCGCTAATGAGCGCTATGTCTTTCGGATTCCTGACAATCTGCCTCTTGATGCTGCTGCTCCTCTCCTCTGTGCTGGGATCACAACTTACAGCCCATTGAAATATTTTGGGCTCGATAAGCCAGGTATGAAAGTGGGTGTGGTGGGCCTAGGTGGGTTGGGCCATGTGGCTGTTAAATTTGCCAAGGCTTTCGGGGCTATAGTGACCGTTATCAGTACCTCCCCTCACAAGAAGAAGGAAGCTGTTGAGCAACTTGGTGCCGATTCATTTTTGGTCAGTAGTAATCCAGACGAAATGCAGGTATTGATTCTTCCGCTTATCAATGAGATTCTTAAGTTTGTAGTTATAACCTATAGTGTTGACGTGTTCTATTATTATAGGCTGCTATGGGCACTTTGGATGGAATTATTGACACTGTATCTGCAGCTCATGCGCTGGTACCATTGTTGTTTCTATTGAAGTCTCACGGCAAGATCATCATGGTTGGTGTTCCAGAAAAGCCACTCGAGTTACCAGTCTTTCCTTTGATTATGGGTAAGCATTTCGTTTTCACTATAAATGTAGTAATACATTTGAGCTTACCTGTCGAGGGACTTCATTTCCTTAATGTAGGTTGAGAAATTAGCTAGTTACCACGTACCGTACCGAGGAGGTGGTTCAAGTGGTTGGAGCAGCTAACATGAGGTTGCTCCTCTCCCACCAGTCTTTAGTTCAATACCTGGGGCTAGATGGTTGGAATAGAGGGATCCAATTTAACTTGCACTTCAGTGGGGGCCCTCAACATGGTGACGGGTCAATATTTCCTCCTCGGCCAGGGCAACTAAGGCTTAAGTCCGAACATGGTGGTTCGGGTGGGTTCCCCATGTGATCGAGCGGTCGCTACGTTAGTTCAATCCAGCCCACCCTTTTCATTAGCAAAAAAAATGGTGAAAGAGATCAGCTGTGATTCTATGAACCACCTTCCTACTCATGCTTTTGTTTTATTTCCTTCCTACCAATTATTCATCCATCTTCTGATTTCGAGGTTTCAATTTTTTTGTCCTTTTTGAAAATGCCAAGTACAAAGTTTTTTATTTTTCAAAATCCTTTATTAATAACTTGGAAAAACCTGATACACATGGTAGTGTATAAACTACGAAGGGAAATGTAGATAAAGGGAGCGAACAAGATTATGTGACAGAGGGAGTAAGTGAAACTCTCTTAGAAACAAAGTAGAAAAAGCATTGCAAAAGTCGCAATGTTCAAATGGCGTAGCCCACTCTGTGTTCAAGCTTATCTGCATTATTGTGTGTCTCTCATATCTGATATCTGCTATTTCAATCCTATGCCATATTGGACCTGGGTATTACAGGGAGGAAGATAATAGCTGGAAGTGGCATTGGTGGTATGAAGGAGACGCAAGAGATGATCGATTTTGCGGGAAAACACAGCATAACACCAGAAATTGAGGTCATTCCAATGGACTATGTGAACACTGCTATGGAGCGTCTCGCAAAAGGTGATGTTAAATACCGGTTCGTCCTTGACATTGGAAACACACTGAAAGCTGCCTAGTCTTTAGTCCTAGGTTATGCTTCCAAAATATTAGTTTGGAGGTGGTGTGGCATGGTCATGTAAAAGGGAGAATCTGACGGTCTGAGGTCTTTAGTTTTTTGTTTTTTTGACTTCTGTTGTCAATGTCAAAAAAACATTTTCTTCAATCTGAAATGATCGGGTGTTATATGGGTTTAATTATTGTTATTGTTATTATTGTTGTCGAGAATCATTCAACTAGTTGGTGTTCAAACAGTTGCACCTTTTAATAGAGCTTGATGTGTTTGAATTTGCTCTATCCTATCATTTCATCAGATCGAGAGATTTGGTGAATAAAGAAGCAAACTGTCTTGAATTCATCAACACAAATGATCAACCTGCTGACATCCTCACAGAGGTAGTAACTACAGAAAAGTTTGATAAATTCAAGAAGCAACTGAAAATTACAAGTTAAGAGGGGCTGGTGGAAGTTAGTTTGTAATTTTCCAAGAGTCTCAACTCTTAAGTGATGGAAAAATCTGGAATTCTATCCTCTTGAAGGGTAGTCAAAAAGAGATAAGTCCAAGGTGATGCAGAAATGCTAACCACACAGAGAGTATGTGCACAGATTGTGCACATACGGCTCGATGGGGCCTACTATGGGGTTCCTACAAATGATCCAAGCCTTCCATTATATTTAAGATAATTTTCTAAGTCATCACATGAAAAATCAACTCAATCGAATATCTCTAAATACTTAATCTAATCTTTCAAATTTTCGCTTATACTTTAGGATTTTGAAATCTGAAGAAACATTTAGGCAATTGGATCAAACACTTGTAGGTATCCGATTGAGTTGATTTTTAGTGTGATGTCTTATAAAATCATATTAAAGCTAATAGAAGGTTTGGATTGTTTGTGGGGACCCTATCGTGGACCCCACAGAGCCGTATGTGCACGATCTGTGCACATTCAATCTGTGTGATTAGCATTTCTGAAGGTGATGTTTAAGAAAAGTCTGTGTGAAAGAAATTTCTAGGGATATCTTATAGCAAGTATAAATAGAGGTGTCTTTGGTGCATCGAGTAGACAAGAAATCATTCCAAAGATCCCAAAAATCAGGTTGTATATGCAGGAGCAGCAGCACTGCAAATTTACAGAAATCATTGTAATCCCAAAGCTTGATATTGAACAAAATCTTTGCAATTCGAGATTTTTGCTTAGAATCAAAAGTCTATGCTCATCTTTTTTTTTTTTAATTCTTTCATATCTTTTGCTCACTTTCATCCACTCACACTTCCGCTGTCTCCAAAAATTAGTTTGTATATGCTAAGGGCACATTAATTTGTCACACTTCAATCACATTCCTCTCACATATATGTGGGTTCTTAGCATTTATTATAAAATTTTCACACATGCATCTGAGAGAGAGATATGGTTGGGGTGTGACACATTAATGTGTCCCCAACATTTTCCGGAGAGAGCATGCCAATTTTGACATGGATGAACACACAAGCCAAATTTCAAAAACTGATGGTAATGATTTTGAAAATGTGCCGTTTGAATTTATCCTTTTTTCCTTTCAAAGTTTGAGCTTTTTTTTTTTTTTTTTTAACATAAGGGTTGACATTAAGGGTTGGAAAGGAATAGCTTGACGTCAAATAAATAGAATTTGGCATAAGAGTTGAGGAGGCAGCTTTGATGTTAAACTGAAGATGCCAAAAATATCACGTAAGCCTTCAAAAAAAATTTAGCATCTCTGATATGAAGTCAAGGGTTAAAGATGCTTGTAGCAAAAAAATAAAAACCTCACCCCTGTAGTGTGAACCTTGGATGGGTCGCCGGAGAAGGGGAATGACGGCAGTGGTGGGTTCTGCATATGAGAGAGGGAGAGACGAATTTTTAACTTTTTTTTTTCAAAAAAATTATGCATTTCGGTCATGAATTATTTTCTTTTTTTGACTCCTCAAGACAAATCAATAAGTTACAAAAATTTAATTCAAAATTAAAAATATGAAAAAAAATTGAATTAAAACAAAAAAGAAAAGTCATTTTAACTTATTAAGCCAAACTCAGCCTAAAATGAGATTTTTAATTTGATGGAAAGAATATATATATATATATATATATATATATACACAGAGCGGTTCCGGAGACACTTAAAAAAATCCTTAAAAAACCCCCCCCCAAGTTTCCGATCGAATTTTGATGATCCGAGCTGCTCAATGTAATCAGAATGTGATTTTAAGGGTGCTCGCGAGAAATTAGCAAAAAATGACCAGGAAGGGCTTCATCTGAACAGTTTTTTATTGAACTTTATTGAACGGTTCAATAAAAAACTACTCAAATCAAGCCCTTCTAGATTAGTTTTTTTGCCAGTTTCTCGCGGACACCCTTAAAATTACGTTCTGAACACATTCATCGGCTCAGATTATCAAAATTTGATCGGAAAATATGAGATTAAGAATTAGGGGATTTTTTTAAGTGTTTCCGAAACCGTCCCGATATATATATATATTATCAAAGGTGGCAAATGATTCCAGAATGGTCTCTACTCATGCTTCCTGTGAGCCAGCACCCAGGGAATCGGCAACCCATCTCCCCATACCTCATTGATTACGTCAGTTCCAAAATCTCTGTCTCTCTCTCTGTCACTCTCTCTGCACACTCTTTACTCTTTTTCCACCCTCTCCATCAAATAAAACCAGGAGAGTAGCACTCTCTCTCTCTCTACTTTTATTTTGGTAACTTATTACACTCTCTCTACTTTACTCTTCTTTTCCTCTCTCTCTCTCTCTCTCTCTCTAGAAAAAGAAACAAAAGATGGGGAAAGCGCCGGAAGAAGAGCACCCGGTGAAGGCGTTCGGATGGGCGGCCAGAGACAGCTCTGGAGTCCTCTCTCCTTTCAATTTCTCCAGAAGGTTTGAATTTCTTTGTCTGGGATTCTCCCTGTCTTGGGATTTGAGCTAGCTAAAACTGCGTTCAACTGAGAAAAAAATGAGTTTGGGGTCGTTTTGTTGTGTTTTTTCTTTGGGAGCTGAAATTGAGAAATGAGTTTTGGGTTTTTCTTTCGATTCTTGCTAACCTCCGCTTAGTACGGATTTTAATACATATTTCACTGGTATTAATAGACTCTCACAAACTTTTCCATCCTAGATCATTTAACAGTTTTTTTTTTAGTTCGATTCACTTTTAATTATTTAAATCTCGTAATATATAACATTTGATTTTGATAACATTATCTAATAAAACTCATTGAACACTATCAAACGAGATCCATATTGTATATAAATTTAATTACCGATTTAGAAATATATTTCATTTTTTATTCGGTTACAATAGTACGACGGAGAAGGGGACAAAGTGAGTATATTAATAAATGCACTTTTTACCTGTTTTCGACTTCAAGCTAAGTTTGGCAATTTCCTTTTCCTTTTCGGGTTTTTCCTTACTGGGTTTTCGTACTTCTGTTTCAGGGTGACAGGAGATGATGATGTGAGGTTCAAGATTTTGTATTGTGGGATTTGCCATTCTGATCTTCACAGTGTGAAGAATGAATGGGGAAATTCCACTTACCCCCTTCTCCCTGGGTAAGGTTTCAATTATGTAAATCTCTTCTCGCACCTTCCCGGACACACGCACCTCCCGACCCCACCTCCCCTCTTCCGAAAATACCTCACGCATCCCAGAAACAAAGTTTTGAATACCGTTTCGGACAGAATACCGATTTTTTTATTGGTACAGTACGTATCGGTACCGGTCAGATACCGGATACCGTTTCGGATTCCCGCAACTATAATTATATATAATTATAACTCAAATTTTTTTTCGATACCATGCAATTTCTTCTATAATAAATCAATAAATTTCAACTAATTGACTTTTCCTCTTTCTAACAAACCCATTTCTTCTCTTCCTTTTTTTTAAATCGAAAAATTACTGCACTTGGACCACTTCAATTCCCAAACCATGTGCTAAAACCACTGGTTTTGTACACACAAAAAAATCCACAGCTTTTTTTACTTTCCCCAATCCAACTAAACACTCACTCTCTCTTCTCTCTCTCCTCAAACAAACGGAAAACCAGATAAAGACCCGCTTGAGTCTTCCTCTCTCTTTTCTCTCTCTCATACTTACAGTCTTACACGGTTACACCACTCCATTTTCCTTAACCAGTGGGAAGATCTAATTTCATCACCCTTCTCTTTTATTCTAACTAGAGGCCGGGGCACACGCGATATGTGTGCAAGTCGGATTTTCCTAACATTTTGTAAAAATGCTTCCCATTTTATTGTTTGATTAAATTTTCACAAATATTGTGAAAATCCGATTTGCACACGCATCGCGTGTGGATATCTATGCATATACAGAAGAAACAAAAAGAACCCAAAAAAATGTAAACATGAAATCGATGGTTTCTTACCCTTCTTCCTTTCATGGGCTCTCCTAGAATGAACGGGGCCATCGAACGAATACCCACTTATTCCATTGTAACTCTTTCTCGCTGATTCCTTCACCATATTCTTGCCTCAGTGGTAAAACAATGAGAGAAAGTGGGAGTAAACTGACGTGGGGTGGGTAGTTATTGGCTTTGGTAGTTATTGGCTTTGGTTTTGTCTATTATGCCCTTATAATTAAGTCTCCAATGAATTCAATTGGGTGTACAATTTTGGAAATGAAAAAACATGACAAAAAAGAGAGACACCAAAGTGGTGCTCTCCCTTTATATATTAGAATAGATAGATTTCTCCCAATGGGTTGTATTATGTATTGTTGAGAGGGATTCCAATGGGAAGATCTATGTAAGTAATCACTTCCAGCCACGGTCGGATAAGCTGGAGAAGACCACGAGGAGCCACTTTTTTTTCCGATTTCCCCTTTTCTCTTTTTTGTCCTTCTATTTCTCCATTTTTTCCACTGCCTGGTGTGAAATGGCCCTGTTTTGCAAAATTCCGGCCGGAATCTCCGGTACCTCCATCTCGTCCAAGATCGTCCGGAATTGCCGGTACTCGCCATTAATACCTGAGATTAGAGCCGGAACGGTATTTGAGGTATAAGTTACCGGTTTTACGCAAATCCGGTACGTACTGGCCAATACGGTATGGGATTAACAACATTGCCCAGAAATATCGAACCCATTTTCTCTCTTTTTTTATTTACATAATAATGTTTATAGTTTGTATCTTTTTTCTTTTTTATTTATTTAATATTATTTTAGTATTCCAATTTTCAATCAGGTTGAATCGGTGGAATTTTTTTATCATTTTATCTTCAATAGTTATAATGAACTTTTGGCGCTAAGAAAATTGTAGAATCAAATATCTCTTAAGACTAATCAACAAGAGTCTTAGAAACAAAATTTAATTATGGCCATTTAGGATAAAATAATCAAAAAATTAAAATCTTTCTACCGGTTCAAACGGATTGAAATTTGGAACACTTAATTTTTTAACCTCTTTAGCCAGTTTATTAAAAAATATGGTTAAAAAATTAATGCCTTGTTCTCTTCTCTTCTCAAAAAGAATTTTTCAAAAAATTCCTCCTAGATTCCTCCTAGATTCCCCCTACTTTCACTATTTCTCTCTCTATCTCTCTCCACTTATTATCCCTACTATTTTTCAAAAAACTTTTCAAAACACAATCCAAACACAGCAAAGTGATTCAAATTTCAATCCGTTTGAACCGGTGGAAAGATTTTAGTTTTCTGATCATTTTATCCTAAATAGTCATAATTAAATTTTGACTCTAGGGCTCTCGTTGATTAGTCGTAAGAGATATTTGATTCTACAACTTTCTTAGAGCTAATCAAAGAGGGTCCTAGAGTTAAAATTTAATTATGACCATTTAGGATAAAATGATCAAAAAACTAAAATCTTTCCACCGGTTCAAAGGGATTGAAATTTGGAAAAGTAATTAAATTAAAAAAAACTAAAACAGTAATTAAAGTCTTAGTAAAAAAAAAATAGTGAAAGTAAAAAAAAAAGTATTTAAAGTCTTTTAAAAGTAAAACTTAAAAAGAAACTAAAAAAAACCTAAAATGGGGGGGGGGGGGGGGGGGGGTTGGGGGGGGAAGAAGGTGGTGGGGCCAGGAGGAGGGGGGGGGGTTGTCAGGGGGGTGCGAAAAGAGCCTCTCAATTATATTCTCCATGACTGTTTGATTAGTTGTTTTTGCATTTTGATTATATCCTATGATTATGAGTCTGTAGTTGGATTTGGTAGATATGTCTGTCAATTTTACTTGATTAGTGGTTTTTGCTTTTAATTCTTGTTTATGTTTTATACTTTGTCGGACCGCTTTTTCGACATTTTTTCTAAAACCAATTGGTGTTAGGATGGCTTCAATTAAGTCTTTTATGACATTTGACATCGTACCCGCAAGTCTGTTTTTAGAGTGGTTGCAGGGAGTGACATTGTGTAACAAAATCTAGGGGGCACTCCACGATGACACTCCTTCGACTCGAACCCATGAGTTCCTAGCCTTTTTTTTTTTTTTATCATTATGCCTTATAGTTAAGTATGTTGAATTTTAAGTCCATGTTGATGTAGATTCTTACAATTTTATTCGATGCTCGTAAGGAGAAGTCTATGAACCTAGAAAGTGGTGTGGTGGCAATCTTAATCGGTTTAGAACACTGCCAGTGATTTGAAGTTTTGAACGAACAGAGATTACGACGAACACGCACACATATTTCTGTCTCGAATAAATGGGGAAATTCCACTTATCCTCTTCTCCGTGGGTATGCTACGTTTCATTACTACTCCATGATTGAGATTATATGATGTGATTTGGTAGATACATGTTTTCTAAATCAGCGGTCGTTGCCTCGTATGTAGTAGTCTATGAACCGAGAAAATGTTGTGGTGGGAATCTATACTTGACTTCGAACACTGCTAGTGACTTGTAAATCAGATATTACAACCCTAAAGGTTTCTCTCATATATTTATCCTCTCAGTCTTGCGCACAAACTTCTCCCCTGTCTTTCGCTCGTTTCACTCACTCACTGGATTTCCACGAATTACGCAATACACTATCAACAAATGTTTGTTTCTGCTCAGTTACTTACTCCTGGAAAGTGGAATTGATTCTAACGCTACTTGGGCAAGATATTGCTCGCATATGGAAATCGGCATGATGTGTTGATGGTTCTTTTAGACTGGGAGATAAGGGTACCCTATCATTTAATGATAGAAGTAATCGGTAAAAAAGAAATCAAATCGAGTTGTTATTGCTGGAAATTTCCTTGCCCTCTATTATACAGTTGGAAGTAAGAGTTGTGAGACTAGAAACAGGTATGATGGTAACTTGGTGCGTCTGAATTGAGATGTGATACCACCACTTCTATTTGGCCGAAGAAAAGGGAATACATACTGATCCAAGAAGTCAGAAAACAAGGGTTTTTTTTTTATTTATGCCAGGATGCTAGGTGCTTAAGCCTGTTTTATTATTTATCAGCATATCATTATCTGGTGGAGCTTTCATGACTGCAATATCCTTCTTTCAAGTTTTTTTTTTTTTTGCGTACTGAGATATCGCAAATGTAATAAACTTAATCTGATATCTCTCGCAATGCATGTACACAATACCGCCATTGATTTTTTGTTCCTTCTCCTTTAGTTACCCTTGGGAACATAATTTGAATCAAACCTCTTAACTAGCTACGATAGATAAATGTGTGAAACCCGATACATGCAGGCATGAGCTTGTGGGAGTGGTGACAGAAGTTGGCAGCAAGGTACAAAAGTACAAAGTTGGAGACAGAGTCGGGGTGGGTTGCATGGTTGGAGCCTGTCACACATGTGAAAACTGCGAGAACAACCTCGAAAACTACTGTCCCAAAATGATACTAACTTACAATGCCGTGGATTATGATGGAACCAAGACATACGGAGGTTATTCTGATCACATGGTCGCTAATGAGCGCTATATCGTTCGGATTCCTGACAATCTGCCTCTTGAAGCTGCTGCTCCCCTCCTCTGTGCTGGGATCACGACTTACAGCCCACTGAGATATTTTGGGCTTGATAAGCCTGGTATGAAAGTGGGTGTGGTGGGCCTAGGTGGGTTGGGCCATGTGGCTGTTAAATTTGCCAAGGCTTTCGGGGCTGTAGTGACCGTTATCAGTACCTCCCCGAGCAAGAAGCAGGAAGCTATTGAAGTACTTGGTGCCGATTCATTCTTGGTCAGCAGTAATCCAGACGAAATGCAGGTATCTTTTTTTTCCACCTACGATTGATATTCACTATAGAGATTTTTAAGTTTGTTGTTATAACGAATTGATGTGTTGAGTTATTATAGGCTGCTATGGGCACTTTGGATGGAATCATTGACACGGTATCTGCAGTTCATGCGTTGGTACCATTGTTGTTTCTATTGAAGTCTCATGGAAAGATCATCATGCTTGGTGCTCCAGATAAGCCCCTCGAGTTACCAGTCTTTCCTTTGATTGTTGGTAAGCATTTCCGTTCTGGGTTTTTTGCTATAAGTGTATTCATAGATTTAGGCTTGCCTATTGTGGGACTTCATTTCCTTCACTTAGGTTGAGAGAGTAGCTGTGAACCACTTTTGCTACTTGGGCTTGTGTTTTACTCCCTCCGTCCCTTGTTCGCCCATCATTCCATTTTGGATGTCCTTTTCGAATTTCGGAGTAGGTTAATAACTATGACTGGGGACACAAAAGGGCAATGCAGGGGAAGGAAATTAATGCCTTCCAATTGCAGTTTGTATGCAATTTTTACTTTGATCCCTTAGTTAGTTGAGGTGTCATATAATGACCGAGATTATGAGACACAATGATTTAACTCTCTTAGATACGACGTAGAAAAATATTTGCAAATTTGCAAGGTTTAAACAGCATAGGTTGCTCTGGGTTCGTGTGTGTCCCCCTCGTTTCTGCTACTTAAATCGTATGTAATATTTCAATTGGGTTTTACAGGGAGGAAGACAATTGCTGGAAGTGGCATTGGTGGTATGAAGGAGACGCAAGAGATGATCGATTTTGCAGGAAAGCATAACATAGTTCCCCAAATTGAGGTCATTCCAATGGACTACGTGAACACAGCTATGGAACGTCTCGCGAAAGCTGATGTTAAATACCGATTTGTCCTAGACGTTGGAAACACACTTAAAGCTCCTTAGTCTAAGTCCTTGGTTATGCTGCCAAAATTACATTTCGTTGTTGGCGTGACATGGTCTTTTTGTGTTGTTTTGGCTTCTGTTGTTGGTGTTGAAACATTTATATCCTTGTTGGTGAACTATTTCGGATGAATGAACTAGTCGGGGATTCGACGGTTGTGCATTGTACATATTTTCCTGTGGATTTGAAGTGTTTTTTACCCTAAATGATGTGGTCTGGCCATGCTTAGTTTTGAACTATACTGACTGGATTGCTGGTAAGGGCTGTGCTGTGGTGTTCTCCTTAATTTATTGTTTTGCTTCTATTTTACCTGAATCTATGTTTTTATTAATAAGAAGAATATATTTGTACTCTCTCTCTCTCTCTCTCTACGTATTTTTTATTTTAACAAAAGCACGGTAATTGCGTTGTGCATTTTAGTAATTATTCTGTCATGTGTAAGGTAGTCGAAAATTAAAATGAAAATATTGAAAATTTACAGTCACGAGGACAATAAATTGTGCGAATATAAAATGAGAAATGTGAAAGATTCACAATTGAAAAGCATACATTCCTCTACGGGTGAATTTCATCTCTCTCCTCGTTAATTAATCCAAAAATAATAACAGCAAAAATGTCTGAAGTTAGAACATTGACGCCTCTGTGAAAAACTTGTACATAAGTTTTTAGTATTTTGCAAAACTTTTGACATAAGTTTTTGCTTCTTTAACAGTGAAATTCAAGTAGAAATTCTAGTATTATGTTAAGGGTAAAATTGGAGAAAACCATATATTATACTTGAAATTTTGTACTATTAGGCTCCACCAACACCTAATATATGCTATTCGATCAAATATTTTGTGAAACAATGATATCACGTGTCATAGCTGGATTTTTTTTTTAAAAAAATTTATGGGTAAAAGTAATATTTTATTAATAGAAAAAAGGAAATTCCAACTAAAGGTTGAAAATTACATCCAAACGAGAAACAAAGCCCAAACATCTGAAGACCTAAGATGCAAAGAATATACAACATCTGGCATGTTGTCAACAATTCATCCATGTTTCGTAGCGTATGTTTGAGGGAGCCCGAGCTCGACCTGACCACCCAATCACCATCGAATATGAACGAATTAACTACTCCGCGTCAGCATGTCACAAAATGTCACCATTTCACAGTATCTTGGGCCTTGTTACTGTGTGTTTTTAGTTAGTCGTAGGATTTAGTTTGACATTCGTGCAAATGAATGGTTTGACTTTGGAAAAAGAAATACTCCTACATACTTGTACTTTGGGCAAATTTCACTGACCTCCCCTGAGGTTTCTGACACGAACAGAAACCTCCCCTGAGGTTTCTGAAATGACACTGCCCTCCCCTCCTTTACCCGACAATATCAAGGGACCCCCCTGCCGTTACCTTTCCGTTAGAAAATGGATGGAAAAGGTGATGTTGTACTATATTTTTTATAATACCTATACTACTCTCATCAGACTCTTTACCCCTCTCATTTATAAAATATAAAATACAAACATCTCTACACTTTGTGCTCATTTCACTTTGAGATTTTGTCCTTATTTAAAAGGATTCATATTTGTTAATTTTCTTTCAAACTCTTGTGAATTATTGATTCGTCTTGATAAGAGGAATTGAAAAAAGTAAAAAATTAAGACTTTTACCAAATATTTTGAGAAATTCAATATTTTGGGTAAAAGTAATAAATTTATATTCTTTTGATTCCTCTTGTTGAGACAAACCAATAATCCACAAAAATTTAACGCAAAATTAGCAAATACGAAAAAAATTCAAATATGAACAAAAACCAAAAAGCCTAAAAAAACCCCACAAACAAGCCGGCACGAAAAAAAAAATTTGGGTTTGTTTGTGGGATTTTTAGGTTTTTTAGTTTTTGTTCATATTCAATTTTTTCATGCAGGCTTGTTTGTGGGATTTTTAGGCTTTTTGATTTTCGTTCATATTTGAATTTTTTTCGTATTTGCTAGTTTTGCGTTAAATTTTTGTGGATTATTGGTTTGTCTCAACGAGAGGAATCAAAAGAGTATAAATTTATTACTTTTACCCAAAATATTGAATTTCTCAAAATATTTGGTAAAAGTCTTAATTTTTTACTTTTTTCAATTCTTCTTATCAAGACGAACCAATAATTCACAAGAGTTTGACAGAAAATTAACAAATATGAATCTTTTTAAATAAGGACAAAATCTCAAAGTGAAATGAGCACAAAGTGTAGAGATGTTTGTATTTTATATTTTATAAATGAGAGGGGTAAAGAGTTTGGTGAGAGTAGTATAGGTATTGTATAAAATATAGTACAACATCACATTTTCCATCCATTTTCTAACGAAAAGGTAACGGCAGGGGGGTCCCTTGATATTGTCGGGTAAAGGGGGGGAGGGCAGTGTCATTTCAGAAACCTCAGGGGAGGTCAGTGAAATTTGCCCTTGTACTTTTGAGCTAGTGGAAAAGATCCTAATAAGAAATTCCAAATTAAGTAAGCATGATTAGTTTTGTACTTTTATGACAACAAGAAGCGTAGAGTTCTCTGCCTTGCCTTTGATTATTTTTGTTTTGTTTTTGGATTAGTGTTGTGCAGTGAGGTGTACAGCACTGTATTGTGTACCTCCTAGTCGTCGAATCATACATCCAACGGCTCGGATCTCATCTCGGCAACTAACGACCGAGAGTCATTCATTGCCCGCGAGATGAGATTCGAGCCGTCGGATGCACCATCCAACGGTTCGAAGGTGCACAATACGATGCTGCGCACACCACTGTACAGCAACATCTCCCAATTCTTTTTTCATAATCCAATCATGAGTAATGTGGTTGGTAAGTATGCGACGATTGGTAATTTCAAATATTATATTTCCAATATATATGCCATCTACTGTTGAGCCGACACTGACACTGAGTAACGAATATTTTTTCGAAAAAAACTAGGTGGGTTTCAAGTTGCATAACTGGTTATCTATCCAATCAAAAATATATGGGTAAATTTCACTGACCTCCCCTGAGATTTTTGACACATGCAGGGACCTCCCCTGAGGTTTTTGAAATGCCACTAACCTCCCCTATTTTTGCTGACAATATTAATATTCCCCCTCAGCCACTTTTCCGTTAAACAACTTAACAGAAGCTGTTGATTTATGACATCAGTATCCTATACCACTAAAATGTCTATTTTAATTTTTACCTCCTCTCACCTTTCAACTTTACGCTCCACAATTCACCTTCTTTCTGTTTTTTTTTTTTGATTCAACGGTAAGGGGTGTCCAAGAGTTAACGTGCAAATCAACTAATTCCTTCATTGGTTGGTCAAAAGTAGACCATCTATGTCGGGACTATAAGAAATTAACTAATTCCTTCATTGTCGAATGACAAAGGCAGTCTTTTTGGCCATTGCTGGAGTTTAGCCCGCATTTGTACATTCGAAGGACGGGTGCTTGGATGTTGATCCTCTCTACCTACAAACGTGGGTTTTTTTCGAGATATTTGGGTGTTGACCCCACCTATTGACAAATGAGAATTTGGGCTGTAAAAATGTATTTTAGCTGAGTTTCTTTTCCATTTTGGGTGTTTTTGTTTGTTTGTATTCAACCTTTGGTTGGATTTCCTTCCCCCTGTTAAGTTTTTTGGAATAAATTGTTACTTTTACCGATAAAAAAAGAAGGTCAAACCTTAGTCAATTACGTAGGAAGCAAACTCATCAACCAATCGGAATACCCTTGAGAGGCTAATTCACACTCAACTGTAACAAAAAAAAAAATTCACTCTCTCAATAAATGTGAGCCAATAGGGTTTGCTGAGTTTGGAGGGTGTGTGCACGCGTGAGAGAGAGACTGAGAATAAAATGATGGCTATGCTATTGACCGAGTTCGTGAAAAAGTTAACTTCTTGTATTTGGGATTTGTACAGTTATTTATGCTTTTTATTAGATGGGTATTTTGTTCTTTTAAATGCCTAAGTTAACGCCAAGGTTATTCTAGTTGGTTTATGAGTTTGCTCCTTACACAATTGACCAAGATTCGACTTTTGGGGTCATGCCGCAAAAATTAATTTTTTATAGTTCCGGCATAGATAGTTTACTTTTGACCTGACCAATGAAGGAGTTAGTTGATTTGCGCGTAACCTAGCTTGGACGCCCTTTACTGTTGAATCCAAAAAAAAAGAGGCGAATTGTGGAGCGTAAAGTTGGAAGGTGTGAGGAGGTAAAATAGACATTTTAGTGGTATAGGATACTGATGATGTCATGAATCAACAGCTTCTGTTAAGTTGTTTAACGGAAAAGTGGCTGAGGGGGAATATTAATATTGTCAGCAAAAGTAGGGGAGGTTAGTGGCATTTCAAAAACCTCAGGGGAGGTCCCTGCTTGTGTCAGAAACCTCAGGGAAGGTCAGTGAAATTTACCCAAAATATGTTTCTCCCTCGAAATTATTTTTCTATATTTATCTCCTACAATCCCTTTTGATACCTCCTCCGTCCCAAAAAATAAAATTTGTCTAATCCGCAAGACGATAACTTAATTAAAACAATGTGGAGTATCTTTGCAAATAAAATTGAATTTTTTTTCTCACAAGTTACTAGATATTAATGAGTTTTTCACTTACGGAAAGAAGTTTGAATTAATTTTGACAAAAAAGATTTATTTTTTTATTTTTAGGTTATCCTTTTGTGCACCGAACAATTTTTTCGGGATGGAGGGACTATTTTGTGGACTTTTCTAGGATTAAAACCATTTCATGGCCTCTACACTTTGACCCCTTGTACTTTGAGCTAAAATCACTTGACCCTTAAACTTCGAAAACCCATATTCGCACAACCCCCAACCCAACCATCAAGTTAAAGAGCAAACGTGGATGACGTTAAAACTTATGGCTAAAAGACCAAATCACCCATTCAAGCACCTTGAATTTAACACCACTGCCACTCAACATTTTTCCTCTCTTCCTTTCAATTCTACGGAGTATCTTTATTCTCTCCTAATTTCACTATGGTTACCTGATTTGCTTGTTCTTTGGTTACTCAGTCTCGTGAGTTTCATAGTATATTTTTTTTTTAAATTGTCAAAATTTTTTTGGGTGGAAATTAGGGCTTCGTTATTTTATTTGAATTGAACCTCCTCTTTCTTAGGTTTTTTCTTTTGATCTTTGACTTACACTATTGCTAAATTCAGTTTGGTCCACTTTCACAGTATGATTGTAATATCCCAAATTTGGGGGTTTGAAAACGTTCAATCCCATATTAGTTGGGAGCTAAAACCTCATGTAGTATATTAACACCCACTTAGGGCTACATGGTACCTTCTTAGGTATATCTTTTCAAGCCAAGTGTTTGGATCGAAAGGGAATCCATGGTCAGTCAGGTCGGGACGTTATAAATGGTATCAGAACCCCGCCCTGGTCCAAGTGGTGGATACTGGGTAGGATGCATGCGCTCTGCCACCACAGACACTAGGGGAGGTTGTTTGGACTATACAACGAGGACGTTGCAGCCCTAAGGAGGAGGAAGATTGTAATACCCCGGATTTAGGGGTTTGAGAGTGTTGAGTCCCACATTGGTTAGGAGCTAAAACCTCATGTGGTATATTAACACCCACCTAAAACTACATGGTACCTTCTTTTTTTTTTTATCCGAAAACTACATGGTACCTTCTTAGGTATACTTTCCAAATATTTGGATCAAAAGATGGTCTATGGTCAGCCCGGTCAGATCGTTATAATGATTTAAGAGTATGAGACTCATGTCTAGAAACAGAAGAAAATTATCCTTTTGTTGCTTTATTTCGGAGATTCTTCTCTCTGCTTTTCGAATGTAATTGTTGGATGGGCGTTCTTGAAGGGAAGTATTTCCCTGATAAAAAAAAATAGCATATAGAAAAGGATTATGAAGAAATCTAAGAGCATTAAACTAAATGGTCATCAGTAGCATATAGACTAAAAGGAGACTAATTAGCGTTTGTGTCCGTTCGATACACAGAATTCAGTTCCGTGTATCGAATGGGTAAAAACACTACTTAATAAAAAAAACAGTTTAATATTTTCTCCGGTCCCGTGTTCGGTGCATGCTAGTATTGGTCTTATTCTATACACTGAAGAACGTGTGATAAAAAATAAACTAGAGTACCACGTAATGGTACCCACCGGCATAGAATGATTCTTTCTCTCTCCCTCCCCCCTCTCTCTCTCTTTTCCCCAAATTTCTCTCCCTCTCTTTTGTTTTATAAACAAAAAAAATTGAAAAATCCAGGAAATTAAGAATGAAGATTTGAAGGCTTATGAGCTTCAAATAAATTTCTATAGTAGATAGATTTCTAAACATCTAAAGAATAAATCTACACAAAAAAATAAATAAATATTGTTATGAATCACTAACTAAAAAATTAATTAAATTGGTCTAAACTTTATGGAATTCATATTATTTTTTTGTTTTATAAACTGAACAATTTAAACTTAAACTTATGTCATTAGGGTGTAATTCACCAACTAAAATAAAATTTATTTGTTAAATAAGTACTTATTTTTTTGAATTAAAGGTAATATATTGTGAGAGAATGACCAATCTCGTAAAGCAGAAAATAAGAAACCTTAGCGTGGAACGGTGCCTATTTGATTCTATATATATACTCCCTCTGCAAAACGGAGTGTTAAAAATAATACAATTTTTGCAATAAAAAATCAAAAGTTTTTCAACAACTTACTAGATATCAATAAGTATTTTTAATTTGTGAAAAAAATTTAAATTTTTTCTGGAAAAAATTATATTATTTTTAACATTCCGTTTTGCGGACCGGAGAAAGAATTTGAAACGGAGGGAGTATAAATTACACAACGGTCTCTACTTTTTTTTTTTTTTTGAATCAGTCAATTTTATTACGCTCGAAGGCGAAGATTACATTGCTAAACACAAGAGTGCACCAAACTACCGAATTCGGAACCCTAGGACACTCTGCAAAAGCAAATCAGCACTAGGTGCCGATATGAGAATCCGGTCCGGGACAAGATAGAAAGATCTCAAAAGAGATCTCAGTACAAACCATTACATAATAAGGACAAATGTAATCGAAAACAACATACAGAAAACAAGCGTAAAGAAAAAAACTGCTCCCATGAATAGTCCACAACGACTGCCGGCCAGACTCCGACAAGCTCAAACGACCACTGCAGCTGAGACCCCCTTCACCCTCGATCTGCCATTGACGGCCCAGAATAAGGAGCAACTCGGGCGAGACAACCAAATCGGAGCCAAAACGAGAACCCCCAACGCAGGCACCACTGTTGCCGCCGCTGGAAACCCCCATAACACCACCGTATCAGCCGTCGACCACAGCAGCCCTCAGATCCGACCAATCACCGAAACCTAGCCCATCCAAAACACGCACCAGAACAAGAACTAAAACAAAGAAATTATTTACCCACCACCACAACCTCACCAAATCCGGGGGAGACCCGAATCGGTATAAGACCAGACTGGAAGAACCAGCCGGTAGAAGAGACGGAAGACCGCCGGAAACAAAACCTAACTCCACAAACCTCACCTTATTTAACCTTACCACCGACCACCAGCTACCAAATTTGAGCTTCCATCGCGAGGACGGAACGAAAAGACCCACTGCACCATGGCCAGAGTCCATGCCGGACTTGACAATTGGAAAAGCTGAAACCGGAGTAGTGGAAACGATGGAAAAGAGTAGAAGGAGGGGGAGATTAGGGGGAAAAAAAAAGGGAGGAAGGAGGGAGAGGAGGGGGGCGGCAGCCCCTCCCCCAAACGATAACCCTTCCGGTAGAAAAGTTTAGAGAGAGAGTTGTTAGAGAGACTGAGAGAGAGACTCTACAGGAGTGGAAAGTTCAAAACAACGGTCTCTACTCATGCTTCCTGTGGGCTTGCTAGTTGTTTCGACACCTCATGGATTACGTTAGCCCCACTCCCACATTCTTTTTTACTACTGTACTTAACTTTGATTAATCAAAGCAAGCTCCTGCAAGACTACAGGCCGTTTCCAAACGCTCTCTATATATAGCAATGCCATCCCAGTGACTCCAATGACTCTCTCTCTCTCCCTCTGTGTAGCAAACAAATTCATCTCTCTCTCTCTCTCTCTCTCTCTCTCTCTCAATGGCGAAAGCACCGGAAGAAGAGCACCCTGTGAAGGCGTTCGGATGGGCGGCCAGGGACACTTCTGGAGTCCTGTCTCCGTTCAAGTTCTCTAGAAGGTTAGAGTTTGTCTGTGGACAGATTCTTCTTTTTTTTTTACACCAGCTAACAATGAATTGATCGAAATCAAGTAATTTGTTTGGGTTCTGTTCTGTTTTGTTTTGTTTCTTCTTTGAAATTGAGAGTGATTGTGGCGACGTTTTCAGGGTCACAAAAGATGAAGATGTGAGTTTCAAGATTTTGTACTGTGGGATTTGCCACACTGATCTTCACATCGTGAAGAATGACTGGGGAAATTCCACTTATCCAATCCTCCCTGGGTACGTTTTCATTGAAAAATATACTCCATGATTATGAGCGTATATATAGTTTGACCAAAAATGGTTAGACGGTTACTGTACACACTTACGATATACACTTTTGTATTATGAACCACAAAAAATGTATATCTTACAACAAAATCTCGCAATTGAACACCAAAAAAATTTGTTTCTTTGATCAGAAAAATTCATAACCAACACCACAAAATTTCTTAACTTTTGCAGAGTCTTTTTTTGACCTGAGAAGGCTTTTTTTAACTGTGAGAATTCATATGGATTTATATATTTTGCCACAAAAATCTAATAACACCAGCCACAAAATTCATAAAATTAATGGTTAAAAAAGTTGAATTGGTGGATTAATCTTATGAATTTTGTGGTTTCATTATATGAATTTTTCGAGGCCTATTGGCCAAAGCTTCTTCTTCTTGTTTTTTTTTGCTAAGCGCCTATTGACTAAAGCTATAGAACATGTATTAAGCAAGATCAAGATAATTTACTTTCTGCTAGAGCTGATTTTGTCAATAACAACAACGCATAAAAGCATGAACATGATTGATATATGCAGGCATGAGGTTGTGGGAGTGGTGACAGAAGTTGGCAGCAAGGTACAGAAGTACAAAGTCGGAGACAGAGTCGGGGTGGGTGGCATGGTTGGAGCCTGTCACACATGCGAAAGCTGCGAGAACAACCTCGAAAACTACTGTCCCAAAGTGATACTAACTTACAATGCCGTGGATTATGACGGAACCAAGACATACGGAGGTTATTCTGATCACATGGTCGCTAACGAGCGCTATATCGTTCGGATTCCTGACAATCTGCCTCTTGATGTTGCTGCTCCCCTCCTCTGTGCTGGGATCACGACTTACAGCCCACTGAGATATTTCGGGCTTGATAAGCCTGGTACGAAAGTGGGTGTGGTGGGGCTAGGTGGGTTGGGCCATGTGGCTGTTAAATTTGCCAAGGCTTTCGGAGCTATAGTGACTGTTATAAGTACCTCCCCCAGCAAGAAGCAGGAAGCTATTGAAGCACTTGGTGCCGATTCATTCTTGGTCAGCGGTAATCAAGACGAAATGCAGGTATATCCTACTTTCCACCTGCGAGTGATATTAAACATTAGAGATTCGTAAGTTTGTAGCGAAATTAAACATATTGACAAGTGGAGTTATTATATAGAGGCTGCAATGGGTACTTTGGATGGAATCATTGACACAGTATCTGCAGTTCATGCGCTGGTACCATTGTTGTTTCTGTTGAAGTCTCATGGAAAGATCATCATGGTTGGTGTTCCAGAAAAGCCACTCGATTTACCGGTCTTCCCTTTGATCATGGGTAAGAGCTTTTCCAATTCACCATAACTGTAATCATACATTGAAGCTTACTCGTCGAGGGTCTTTTTCCTTCATTTAGGTTGCAAATTCGCAAGGTCTAAATAGCATAGCCGACTCTGTCTGCATTTTTGTTGTATATGAGTGCGTGTCTCTCGTTTCTTCTATTTAACTAGTATGTCCTATCGGACTTGGGTATTACAGGGAGGAAGATGGTAGCTGGAAGTGGCGGTGGTGGAATGAAGGAAACGCAAGAGATGATCGATTTTGCTGGCAAACACAACATTACTCCAAAAATTGAGGTCATTCCAATGGACTATGTGAACACAGCTATGGAGCGTCTTGCCAAAGCTGATGTTAAATACCGGTTTGTCCTTGACATTGGAAACACGCTGAAAGCTGCTTAGTCGATCGACCTAGGTTATTCTTCCGAGATATGAATTACGTTGGTGGTGTGATATGGCCACGTGAAAGGGGAATTGGATGGTGTGTAATGTCTTGTTAAGTTTGTGTGTTGTTTGACTTCTGTTGTTAGTATCGAAACATTCTCTATTTTTTTTTTTTTTAATAACGCAATTAGTTGATGATCCGTTAGTTGTACATTTCGCTTGGGCAGAGCTTGATATGTTTTTGTATCTTGATTGTGTTTACATGTACTCTATTCTATGATTTCCTATTTTGGCCAAAATAAAGTATTCTAGTCATACTTTAGTTTAAACGGGGCGGTTCCGGGGACACCCAAAAAAACACCTCATAATTTTCGATCAAATTTTGATGATTCAAGCCGCTCAATGTGATCAGAACGTGATTTTAAGAGTACTCGCTAAAAATCAGCAAAAAAAAATGACCGAGAAGGGCTTGATCTGAACAGTTTCGAACAGTTTTTTATTGAACGGTTCAAATAAAAACTGCTCAAATTAAGCCTTGCCCGGTCATTTTTTTGCTAATTTCTCGCGGGCACACTTAAAATCACATTCTGCACACATTGAACGGTTCGGATCATAAAAATTTGATCGGAAACTATGAGATTGAGATTTGTGATATTTTTTTAGGTGTTTTTTTGGGTGTCTCTTGAACCATCCCGTAGTTTAAAACTACATTGCTTGATTGCCTCTAGTGGCTCTGGTTGTATTGTGCTTTTTAGATTCTTGAACTTTTTTGTGGTACTATATTTTGATCAATACTAGCGCCAGGTACGTGTAGTCAATATCGATGGAAATATTGTACTCCCTCTGTCTCGTGAAAATAATTCACTATGAAAGGCGCATAATTTTAGGATCAAACCATAAAGTGTTTATGTGTATAAATTTTATATTTTTGGGGAGAGAGAGAGAGAGAGAGAGAGATCTTTTAGAAGATGTCTACGCCATCTACAACTTTGATATGTCATTACTACCGTTCAAGCTCAACCTGCCTATGGTATTCCCACCTCAAGATTGGAAGAGTGCCCGCCGTGATGAGTGATCCCCTAGAAATTTGTCCGAACTATCAGGGGTTATTTAAGTGGGCCAACAAGTGAAATATATGATCGTTAAGTGGCCCAACAGGTGAAATATATGATCGTTACTGCCTGTTAAGTACCGGAGGGTCAAATTTGGCATTTCAGAAAAATAGGTGTCGTCATGAGATTCCGTTTGTTGACTAGGCGGTCAACTGAAGATATGGTGTAAGTGGAATATCCATCCTCCTAAATAATAAGAACCGGATTGGGGGATGCCAATTTTCAATTGGGACAATTTTGTCCTTTAATTTCGGGCATTTTACAGATTGCCCAGGCCAGATGGGTATAGTTGTAATTTTACTTCTGCCCGCGTGGCACGTTCTCCACCGCTTTCTCCACCTACCACTTTATTACTCCCCTTAATTTTGACATTTTACACAGAGAAACAATTACAAGAGCGGCGTTTGAGAGAGAGAGAGAGAGAGAGAGAGAGAGAGAGAGAGGACGATGGAGGAGGCCACGACGGCGATGACGATGACGATAACGACGGCAAAAAGGACAACAATGAAGAAGGCAAATGAGAGGTGATTTTGTTATACTAAGTTTCCGCAAATTTCGACGAATTGTGTGTTCAATTTGCATAGATCTATTAATTATGGTTTGTATTTTCCTTGTTTTCTCTAAACTTGGGCACCGGCGGGGTCAAGGGGGCTCTACCCGCAGTGGGTGTGGACCAGTTCGACCAAAAGTTCCCGAAAGAGGCCAAGGCTCTGGCCAGTTACTTCAAATTCTTCTGTTCAGCACCAACGTGGGCGCCGCCGTGGGGGTCTGGGTTAAAGCCAACAAAGGGTGGTGGTGGGGGTTTCTCATTTGCACTGTTGTTACTGGTATTGGGTATGCTGTGCTCGCTGTTGGAAGGCCTTTCTATCGGATCCACGCGCCCGGGGAGAGCCCCGTCATCAGGATCGCACAGGTCTCTATATCTCATAGTGAGTGAGCAATATTTTACTAAAATGTTAGTATTTAGTGATTGATTGTGTAATTTGTATGACTTTGACAGCTGATTGTAGTGTCTTTAAAAAATCAAAGGATGAATCTGCCAGAGAGCCTCGATGAACTCTACGAGATCAAGGAAAAGGAATCAATTTCTCAGGAGGAAATACTTTCACACACCAAACAATTCAGGTGATATAATCCAGGCTTAATTTGACGGAGAAATTAATAGTCATCAGCACAGTGAATTGAAGGTGCTCAATGAAAAAGAAATAACGAGGCAAGAAGAATGAAGTCATTGGGGAGGGAGTGTGACCGTAGGCGTTCTGAAATTTCCCTATTCAAGTCCAAGGTTTGTTTACCATAGCTAAACCTACTTGGCTTCCTGTTGGTTTTCGTGTCAATTTCATTATTTGTCACATCTGTGTGGTGCGTATGTGGGTGTGGTTCATCTCTTTTGAATATTGGTTTTGCAGGTTAGACTCCGCTTGGGACTTTCGTGTGCATAAGTTCAATCTAGAGTGATTTATTTTGCCATTCTGCTGGTGTGTGGAGGTGACCATTTCGCCCAATTATTTAGCTCTCTGCATTCCTGTATGGTGATACAAATGAAGAATCTTTTGTCTGCTTTGTTTTTGTGAAATATTTTGGGTGCATTTTTGGGTTCGTGTCAAATCAATTCGATTTTCTATATTGTGTTATTTAGGGGTTTCTTCAGTCCTGTTAATGGCGACCTCTGTAGAGCATGTTTTGGTGATGGTTTGCTACATTTTTTAATTTTTTAAATTCCTGCCTATGTAAAAAGAAGTTTTGGGTTGCCATTTTTAAATTTGGGACATGTTTGCCCTTCAATTGGGGAGCTACTGGTTTTGATGACGAGGGTGGTTCCGTCTATTTGGCTCATGCGGAAAACGTCGACCAAATCAAGCCACCTCTCCCCCTCTCCTTTTCTTACTCTGGTTTAGAGGAAAACAGAGGGGGAGAGAGAGAGAGAGATAGAGCGCCCCGTCGGAACTTGAAATCCTGATGCGATCCCAGCGCGACAACCCGACCCAAGCCCAGCTCAAGTCCATTGTATTTTTCCGGTATTTGGACCTCATGTCCATACACCTCAGGCCCTAGCCCTTCGACTGCCAGCTGAGGGACACATTCAAGGTGTTGGACAAGGGTGTTTATTTAACAGGTTTTTACATTCCATTTAAGTTTGTGGCTAGGTCTCCCGACTTGGTTGTTCCAATTAGTAGTTTATCATACACTTTGTTGCATTGATTAAGTTCATTTGTTTGTCAGACATTTGCTGTCTATTCTAGGAATCACATCTTCATGCACCAGATTGCCATTTTTTGATGAATTCAGAAAATTTGGGCTCCATGCTTTAAGGCTTTGCATCAAGGCGATGTTGACGAAAAAGTCACTGGGACCTTCATGCCTTACTGGTCGGAAATTGCATTTTTATTGGTATAATTATATTAAAGACTGGTGTATGGTTTCTCCAATGGCTATCAATGGGAAATTTTCTTTGTTTGTATATTGAGCTCTCAAGTATTAGGAATAAAGATTATAAGTTGTGCTTCAGATTTTCCTCTCATAACAGCATGCATGCTAGCTGTTTTTTTATTTTACTGCAATCCAAGAAATTCTTTGACTGGAGAAATTGTTGCCTCATACTACATATGCCCATCTTTATTGCTATGTTGGAATCAAGGAAAGAAAATAAACGTCAAAGTTGGATATGAAACTAGGAGTCTGGGTCATGCAAGAAGTGATTCGAATTTTGTTTCAACATTATAAACCCCCTTAGACTTCTCCCTACTAGAGTGACCTGAATGATTTCGATTTGGAGTTGTGAATCACGTAGGTTTAGGCCAATATTTTGTCATATGATTCTCTTTTTTCCCTGGAGGACATGAAAAACTGAAATTATAAGCCTATAGGTTGTTGGCTGAAGACTGTTGGATAAACAAAAAGGACTTAGATTACAATGTCTGTGAAAGCTGAGAGATTTCAAATGCAGGGTTGACCTCATCGGCAAAATACACGAGGTCGTAGAAGTCACAAGACACTTCCCAAATCTGTACTTGGAACAGCCCAATCAAATGAGAGTTGAACTACCCATGCTGTGGAGTGAGATTTCAAGTGAAACCACAGATGCTTTGGTATCAAACCTATGTATTTTTTTTTGGATAGCCATAAGATCTATGTATTGCAGTAGTTTCTTGAGAACTAGCAGTTTGACAGTATTTGGTAGTCCAGGTTGTGTCAATTATATTAGAGTCGCCATTAACTTTCGTCATTTGTTGAAATTTTTTCTTTTTTGGGTTGTGGAAGGCTGCCATTTTATTAGTAATTGGTTTCGACTGTTGCTGGTGAATACAAAAAGGCATATATTGGAAATCCTAAAATTCTATGTATTGGGTTGGTTTCAGTGTAAGATCATTTTTTTTTTTTGTATGTATTGATTATTCCCTGGCTTGTATAGTTGTAATGGATAAAGCAAAGTACAAGAGTGTCATCCATGCATGTTCACTAAAAAAGGATCTTGAACTTTTCTGTCATGGAGATCGAACCATCATTGGTGATAGAGGCATTAATCTGAGTGGTAGGCAGAAGCAGCGTGTGCAGCTTGCCAGGGCACTTTATCAAGATACAGACATTTATTTACTTGATAGTCCCTTTAGTGCTGTTGAAGTGTTGATGCATGCGCTGGGTCTGAACTATTCAAGGTTAGGATTTTACTTCTTGTGTCATCCACTTAGCAGTTGAATGAATGGAGTTTGGCTAAACATTTTACATGGAACTGCAGGAATTCATAATGACAGCTCTAGCCACGAAGACTTTGATTTTCAGAACCCACTTATGACAGCTCTAGCCACGAAGACTTTGATTTTCAGAACCCACCAAGTTGAATTTTTGCCTGCTGCTGATATGATACTGGTATGGATTCATCTTTTGGTCTATTCTGCATATGGTATGATGTAGAAGATTTACGGTGATATGAACTTCTTATGACGTGTAAACTCTTATCATAGCAAGGTTGCCTTTTTCTATACAAAAAAGTTACTACATACAAGTTATTTTGAAGGGAATTTTCTGCGTTGGTAATTTAAGTTATTGATTTGAAGGTCCATATCTGAATTCCTTTTATTGGTCTTTGCCCTATCCTGGGTTTGGTAAATTTTTATTCAGGGACATTTATGTTAGTTTAGTTTTCTGCCTTATTACTTGTTGGAAGGGACATGTCAGTTGCAAATTGTTGTATCTATTATTAACTCGGATTTCACATGCACACAAAGGAGAAAAAATATCTACGTAGCTTCTAGAAATGCTTAGTGAGGCATTATTGGTCTATGAAATCATAGCAAACCAAAATGTAAGAGGAATTTAGCGCCCAAAATGTCAAGGAAAGGCTGGAAAGGTAGCATCCAAAATGCAGGGCAATGGTTATTGCCTTATGGGACCATTTAAATTATGAACCACTTTAGTCTTAAGCCCAATGCAGCCGCTTGCAGCACTGAATCATGAAACTCTCAAATTTCTGTCCTTTAACCTTCCTACTATATCCCAAAATCACAGGGTTAAATTCAACTTTCAAGTCAGTGATCCAACAGCATCAATCGAGGCGACAATCTTCCCAGAAATTGCCGAGCAATTCTATGGCATCACTGGAGCCAACAGAGACACAACCGAACCTGATGTAAGAACATTATTCCTGTTTACACCGAGCATAGCTTAAACATACTCCCTTTCCCACATAAAAAAAAAAATGCTGCTTTATCATTATGTGATTCAGGCCCCACTCTCCCCCGAACTACTTGACCACCTTGCTGAACCCAAGAAATGCAGCATTACCCTCAAAGCTTACATGAACGCCTACGCTGGAATTTCCCAATGCAAATTCAATGTCTATTCATTGTCTGCCCTGCCAATACCAGCACTCGATGACCAGCAGAATTTCCAACAACCATTGGCTTTGCCTCCTGTGACACCCATCAAAAAACGAAAAAACCAACGCTACATCAGCATCCAGCCAAACAAGTGAAGAAATTCCAATCAAAAAGCCCAAGTTGAACTGAGGCCATAGAGACTCCAATGAACAAAATTTCACTATGAAAAGTTCCCTTTCCAGCTGCTTTTGCACTGCTGTCTATGGCTACTCCAAGCTGTACTAATGTTATGCTCCATGTCTAAATCAGCTAATGCTGTTGATGCTTTCATCAATCTATGTAATGTATCTGTGTATTCATCATCTAATGCTTTTCCATGTGTAATATGTAGATCGACTAATGCTTTTGACACTTTGATAAATCTATGTAATGTATCTATGTGTGTGCATCAAGTAATGTTTTTGTTACTTTCAGCAATCCATGTAATATATCCACCCACCTATTTCCATGCCCTACCTGTTTCCATCCACTTCTATTGCTTCCAACTGTAAATTACAAGCAACACACATCTAACCTAAATCAAAACTTGTTCCCTTCAACGAGTATGCATTCGTGCTTTGCACGAAGGAGAACCTAGTGATTATAAACCGAAGGAATTGGGTTGTCATTTCCCAAAGATGGAGGGAGAATCGGTCTTAAGTAGCAAACCTCAGGAGCTGTGGGTGAAATTTACCCTAAGTAAAATTTTGGGATGCGGGGGAGCTGCTGTCCCTTTAAGTGGCAGTAGCCTGCTATCCTGGCCTAGCAGGGCTCTATTCAGTCTCACTTCAATGATCGAAAATGTTCACTTCGTAACGCTTGTCGAGTAGAACAAGTGTATCATAAATTAGCTCGATCGGATATCATTAAATGCTTTATCGGAACATTATCAAATCCACTGGAACCCATTATTGGCAAATTATGTGTTAGAATCGTCACACACAGGCACATGATTTATGAGTATAAAACAGTAAAGAAATCAACACAGAGATATATGTGGTTCTCCAATACCGGGTACATCCATGAGAGTGAGAACGGCTATTGTTCTTATTATCATAGTACGAAATAGGGTTCACAACATAGAGCCTTTATACCTACTTTATTCTAACCCTAACCTGATACGCTCCACTCGTTGCACTTCGGCTCCACTCTGGCATCTGGCCTTCTTTCTAGAATTCCTTAATATCTGTTCATACTTAACATATGAGCCACAGTACTAACACCGATTATCGGAGTGAAACTGGAGCGAGCCCCGATTGGCCAGGACAACAGGCTGCTACCCCTTAAAAGGGACAGCAACTGCCCCGCCTCTAATATTTTGTGGCATAAAGAGAACATTTTAGGACCTAGCGCATATCTAAGAAAGTAGGCCCTTTGTAGATTTTACAACCAAAATGATGGAAAGATAAGACATTTAAAAAAAAAAGAAATTATTATTATTCAATAAGGTAAATTGCTAAAATTGTACGTGTAATTACAAAATTTAAAACAATCACTTAGAGATCAATCTTCTGGCATTTTAGTTGCAAAAGTGCTAATTATGCCAGTATAATTAATTTTTCACTTATTTAACATTCTCATTTTGAGCAAATATCATTTTATAAACTTTATATTTATTGAACACTACACAACTTGCTTGGGACCCTTGTTGCAACAAAAGTTTAAAGCCCCAAGGTGAACGTCTTATTTGTCTTTGCCCAAGACTGGTACCAATCCCAATTGATCAAAAAATTATTATTTTCTCTTGGAGCACTCCAAGGATGTTCTCCACCAAATAAGTGTGGCTCCACCACCAAGTATGTGGCTCCCACACAATTGTATGGTGGAGAAGGCTCTTGAAGCATCATGTGGCGGTATTCCTGAAGTACTGAATAATTGCTATCTATACACATCAATTTTTTTTCATGAATATTTACCTATTTTTCCGAGTCTTCTTCTCTTTTTTTTTTTGGTTTGTGAGAGAATTATGGGATACATTAAAAGATTTGAATCATGAGTATATTTCTTGACAAAATCTTTAAAAAATGAATTCAAAGAAAATACAAATAGAATCTGACTAGGCCTGCATACTGTCCGGATCGGATAAGTTTTTTAAGAATTCAATGACCAAAGTGCAATACACAATTTCAAGAAATTGAGATATATGTTCGAACTAAAAGTCCGATAGACCTAACCAAACGAATCAGTGAATCATGGTTAGGTTCAGTTTTTGTCCAGGGTTTCCAATTTAAGCAAAACATGCATCGGGATGAATTGATAGGTCATAGACTCATAGGATTAGGAGTATATCATTTTTTTTTTTTCATTTTGGGTATAATTACATTTAACCCCTTAGATTTTAAAATACACAAACACCAAGAAGTTTATGACACAACAATAGGTAAAAGTAGGAGTATTTACTATCGGAAATGATTTTGTCACTCTTTTTTTTATTAACGTTACTCCCACTACAAGAATTTTGGAATCTCCCAACGGTTTTTTAGTAACGGTTAAAAAAACCGTTGGTATAGATAGTGTTTAACAACGGTTTTTCAAACGTTACTAGAAACAGGACTATAGCAACGGTTTTCATGCCACCGTTACTAGATTACAAGATTATAGCAACGGTTTTTCATAACTGTTACTAAAAACCCGACTATAGCGACGGTTTTCCATAACCGTTACTAAAACCAAGACTATAGCAACGGTTTTACATAACCGTTACTAAAAATCGGACTATAGCAACGGTTTTCCATAACCATTACTAAAAACCGGACTATAAAGACGAAAAAATTGGTTTATTGACTTATTTTTTGTCTTTATTCAAAAAAAATTAAGTTTTGATTGAAACTTTTTACTTTTTAGATTTCTCTCGTCATGACGAAGCAATAAACCCAAAAAAATTGACGAGAAACTAACAAATGCAAAAAAAATTTGAATAAGGACAAAAAATAATTCAAATAAGCGTAGCTATCTTTACTATGTAAAAAATAGACGGTTCCAATCGAAAAGAAAAAGTAAGTGTTTGTATAGTATAAACCGAATTTAAAAACTTAGATTAAGAATAAATCGATAAAACTATAATGACATAAGTTAGCCCAACCGGTTTGCATAGTATAAATATTAAAAGGCCCTCAATATTACACAAGTGCTGGGCTAGCCCAGTTGGTGCGTACTCGCGCGCGCATACGCGAGGTCCTGGGTTCGATTCTCAGGAAAAGCAAAATTATTGTGTTGCCATGCGGGCACCACGCAGGTGACAGGTGGGTGGCCACGTGGCTGCCATGTCATATTTTACTCCAGATTTGAAAAAAAAAAAACCTGCCTTTAGCAACGGTTAAAAATTACCCTAGATTTAAAAAAAAAAAATTGCCTATCTGTACCAACGCTTGTCAAAACCGTTGCTATATGTCTACACCAACGGATATCTCGCAACGGTTGGTGAACCGTTGGTATTGCTTTTAGCAACGTTTTTTGTGTTTTTTAGTAACGCTTTTGACCGTTGTTAGATTCCAATTTTTTTGTAGTGTCCCGTGTATTTTTGCACCAAAAATACACTTGCAGGGGAGTAGCATTAACAAAAAAAGGAATGGTAAAATCAGCAGCCTTTACTATACTACTATTTATGTGAAAATACCTACTTTACGGCTCGGTTAACTCATGATTCCATACCAAAAGTTCGTGGACCAAATCATGTACTACAGTTTTCAAATATTTTCATTCATGTTCAGATTATAAATCAACGGATCAAAACAAAAATGTTCGATTTGGATAGGTAGTTTTGATTTTCGTTGCCACCCCAAATCTGACTAAGGCCATCCACAGTGGTATAATCAAAAGTCAGTTGTTGTTAAAATTAACAATATTTGTACAAAAATGACTCACAATGGTATAATCAAACTTAGCAACATCCTTAGAAATAATCAAATTTTGGGCTTTGGATAATCAAAACTAGCAACCTTTTTAAATAATCAAAATTTGTGAACCATACACTACATAAGTTAATTGGTTCCAAAATTTATATACACGCGTATTTCAACTAGTATTTTCTTCTTTTCTTCTTCACTTGCTCTATATCTTCTTCACTTCAACCACAAATTGTTTCTCTTTCTTTTCCTCAAAAAATGAAACTCATATTTCTCGGTCATCTACAATTTAACTCATCGTTGCCGGATTAAGGTATTTCACTCTTTTTTCCCGTTTTTATTTTAGGCTGCATTCTTATGAATTTAACTTAAATTTAACTTAAATATGAAAATTGTCATTATTTGAATTTTTTCCCATTTGTTAGTTTTGCACCAAATTTTTATGGGTTATTGATTCGTCTCGACTAAAGGAATCAGAAAAGTATTTTTTTTTACTTTTACCCAAGTATTTTGAGAACTAATCACTTTTTAGCAAAAAAAAAAAAGAGACTTTTTTGACTAAAAAATGGTTATTCCTTTTTTGTTCCTCCCCCTATGGTTGAGCAAATGAAGAATCTTGCAAAAAAAAGAAAGAAAGAAGAAGAACGTTGCATTCTTTTCCAAATTCAAGAACACGTCTAATTTTTTTTGAAAGATTAAGAGAGTGGTGGATTTATGATATAGGGTATAGAAATAGGAAGAAAAAAAAAATTTTGGTATAATTTTGACAGATAACACTAGAAAAAACACCATATGTTCGATATATTTTTGCCAAAAAAAAAAACGTAATGGAGGGAAGTGAATGGCAGAAAACAGATGGAGAGAGAGAGATTGTGTAAAATTGTAGTGACTCCTTATTTTGGTTATAGACTAGAAGTGACAATTGCAAACCTCAACATTGTTAAGTTTAGCAACCTCTTAAATGAATAATCAGAAACTGACGTGTCAACTTTTGGTTATCTATTTTTTATTATACCACTGTGGATGACCTAATTAACCTCCTAAAAGAGTCAAAGCACTTAGTGATATTTAACCCAAAAAAAAAGTGCTTATAGTCCAATAGTATTTCCTAATCATTCCTTACCGGAGGTCAAGATTTGAGTCCTGTCAGGGTCTCCTATGATTCAGGACTATAAATAGTTTTTGAACCCCTTGTGCACTACGGAGTAACTTTTACAAACCTGCTTATGAATACCGCTTGGCAAAATACCTCCCGAAAGGAACTGTATAGATGATTCCAGAATAGTTCCCACTGGTTATTTGCGTGAGCCGGCGCCCAGGATATCGAGACCCATCTAGCCACACCTCATCAATTACGTCGCCCCTAGCCCACCACATTGATTCCGTGCCATAATATCGGAACGCTCTCGGCTCTATAAATACGTACCATCGCAATCCCATGTGTCCGGTACCTCTCGTTCTCTCCCCCTCCGTCTACAAAGAGAAACAAATCTCTCTCTCTCTCTCTCTCTCTCCCTCTCTCTCTAAGAAAAGGATGGGGAAGGCGCCGGAAGAAGAACACCCAGTGAAGGCATTCGGATGGGCGGCCAGAGACACTTCTGGAGTCCTCTCTCTATTCAAGTTCTCTAGAAGGTTAGCATTTCTCATAGGGGTATCTACAATTTTTAACTTTGTGTCCGGTTCAGCTTTCACGTCTATCGATTAATTATGAGACCAATCCTATAGTCGGTTACAATTAAAGGAGAGGAAAACTCTGTATGGACTGCCTCTAAATAAATTGATAGCACTAAGTAGTGCCGGTCCCGACATTTAGATTGTCTAAGCCCAATCTTTCGCTTGGTTGCCCACTAGTGTTTAGTATAAAAAAAAAAAAAGACATACAAGCAAAAAAAAATAAAAAATAAAAAGAACAAAAACAAGATTATATTGTCTATTTAGCTTGAATTACATCATCCAGGTATAGTGCTTTATGATTAACATGATTCTATTCAAAGAAAATAACTTCTTCTTACATTTTTTTGAAGCAAATTCTTCAATTATTATATCATCATACTTTAACTTATCCAAGTACTTATTTTTAATTGATATCATAGCTAATCCATTTAATCTCTCATGTGACATGATAGTCTGAAGATAAATTTTTATCAACTTCAACTTCGAAAAATTTCTCTCAGTCGAAGCAACTATGATTGGAATAGTCAACAAAATCCGATTAGCAACCCAAATCATTTAGAAACCGCCATCTTTCCAATAAGACCTTATAAAATCAAAGATGTCGATCAATTTTATTACTTCTCTCGGCAATATTGTTTTTAAATGTCTAAATTCTTGGAATAACTCCTTCCCGTAAATATCAACATGTTGATTGTATTCCAAGAAACTTTATAGTTTAGTACAATGCTCCATCAATTGCTATTCAGCAACACTCTTGAATTTCACGTTAAACAAAAATCCAACAATTGCTTCATAAAGTTCCAATTGCTCAAACCGATCCTTAACTGATGCAAGAGCTTGATCTATGATGTAGGGGAAATAAGAAAATTTTAAACGATCTTCCGGTGATAGACTTTTATTGGCATCATCTTCTACATCATCATCAAATTGCTTCTTTCTTTGAATAACTTTTTTTTTTTTTTGCAAATACCGATTCAAAACAAAGTAGTGTGCATGTATGAAATGAATCAGATTTCATACTTATTTTTTCTTATGAATTTATTATGCTCCACTTTAGTCCACTACCATCAACTATACTAATTTATTATGCTCCACTAACCGAATAAAAAAAATAAGAAGTTCACTTACCGAGAAAGAGAAACAAAAAGTCTGGTCTTGAAAGACTAGAGAGTAGAGAGAGAACCTTAGGCTTGAATTTGCTCGTGATCAAAAAAAAAAAAGCTTCGCACAATCCGACATTGGTGTTCAGCATTGTTCTTTACTTCTTCACAGAATCAGAGTAGGGGTTTACACCAGGTAAATTTGGGGGCAAGTCAAAGTAAGGGTTTCGCATAATCCCGTCTCTCTTCGTTTTGGCTATAGCGTTCCTTTTCTTTTTTTCTTCTTGTCTGATAGCCAGCCTAATTTTCTCTCTTACTAATTTGCCCTCTCTTTTTTTTTTTATCTATTATTTACCCTAGGTATCGAAAACCTCTCTTTGCGCACCCTTTTAATTTTCTTAAGTATCATCATTTTTTAAAGTGGGTGGAAACCATAAATATTTACTTTTTATAAAAAAATTTGTACACAATTTTTTGGATGATGCCCCTCAATATATTTTTTGTTGGATTTCTAATTTTTTTTGTATACATACAATTTTTTTTTTTGTTGCCCCTTGCCGGGGGTTGCCCGAGCCCGCCGGCTTGCGGGGCTTACCCCTGGCCGGCCTTGGCACTAAGAGATTTTGAACATGTGACATTAAGAGGGAGCAAACTTTCAAGTCTAAGCCACCACTAGGACAACGGTTCGCGTTGGCACAACCGTTGTCCTAGTGGAATGAGGATGTGGGATTTGGTTTTTCCTTTTTCTGAAAAACCCAAAACAAATTATTTTTGGCTATTGTTTTGGGATTTGAGATAAAAATGAATTGAACTGAAAAAGAAAATGTGTTTTGGGTTTTGTGGAAAACCCAAAAAAAAATGAGCCAAAACCCCAAATGGTTGTAGCGATTGTTCGGGGTTGTGAGGCAGAATTGGAAAATGTACTTAAAAAATGTTTTGTTTGGAAATTGATTTATTTTGGTGATGTTTTCAGGGTAACAGGAGATGAGGATGTGAGGTTCAAGATTTTGTATTGTGGGATTTGTCACTCTGATCTTCACTATGTGAAGAATGAATGGGGAAATTCCACTTACCCCTTGTCCCTGGGTACGTTTCAATTACATTCTCCATGATTATGATTAGTTGTGTCATGGGTGTGCTTTTTGATTCTACTCCTTGATTTTTTCAAGTATATTGTTGGATTTGGTACATATACGTTTTTGAAATTCTACTTCATTAGTGGTTTGAGCTTTCGATTCTTGTTTCTGGCCTTCCGGCTTGTGGGTATAAATTAGTTGAATGTTACGTGCTTATTTCCTATAGATTCTTACAGTGTTATTGTCAACCCAGAAAATGTTGTGGTGGGAATTGTACTCAATTTAGAATACTGATGTGTTGTCTGGAAGTGATTTTGAACGCACAGAGATCACAACAGCACTCACCCATTTATTGATGAGAGTTTATAAATACAACTGCGAATTTACTGCATATAGCCTTTTGCTAACTTAAACCACAAATCTTATAAAAATTTGCTATCATACAACCTCAAAATAGCTGTGAACTTCCAAAATTATCCTTTCCTGCTCCAACCAAGTATTTCAGCCAAAATTTTGAAACGTTCGCTCTCTGTTTTCTGAAACCCACTTCTGAAAACTGGTTCTAAAAACCCTAGAGTTTAAAATTTTGGCAGAATACCGAGTTTTAGAATATGATATTGCTTTCAATTTTCAAACTCTAGAGTTTGAAATTGTGGCGTAATTTCAAGTTTTAAAATATGACAATGTCGGGATAGAACCAGGCTAAAAATAGAGTGTTGAGTTACCTCTTGCTGTGATTTCGGCTCTAAAACTACAACATCCATGGCTCCCTCTTCCTTGTCAACTTCCATTTCCATTGCACAACCTTCCAATCCCCAATCAAAATGCACATTGCTCTTATATGTTGGGTCAAGAGAGGAAACAATCGAGGTTTCCATTGAGAGTTACGAGGTGGGAGGTGAGAGTTTGGAGGCAGATGTCGACTGGGTTTATGGTGGGAGGTGGGAGCTCAACAATGGTGGTGGCCTGGAACGGCTAGAAGAACCAAAAGCAAGAAAATATCCCCCGGAAGAAGATGGAAAAAAATGGAGGAAAATGTGGGTTATGGGGTATATGTGTTTTGGATGTAGTTATATGTTTGTGGTTGTATGTAATAAAAGTAGGGGTATTTTTGTCCATTTTTATAAGGGCATTTTTGTCCGAATATTATTTACTTAAAAACAAGTTACATGCAGTAAATTTGCAGTTGTATTTATAAACTCCTATAAAGCACGGATATTCCGAAACTAGTCACGTACGAGTATCGGATACGCGAGAGATATGGATATGCGCCCGATACGCCCCGATACGTATCGGATACGGCAAATAAGTATCCTGCATTTAAATTAAATAATTTTTATTTCTGATACGCGAGGGATACGTGGGGATACGGCAGGATACGTTTATGATACAGCGGGGGTTAAAATTAAATTTTTTAAAGAATCAAGTACAAATTAAAAGGGAAAAATTATAATAATAGCATCACTAAAAATATAAAACTTAGGAAATTATGCACATCAATAGATCATTCCATGAACCAGTCGATATTTTCCTACCCTAGATCGCTTGAATCTTTGATCGCAAGGTTCTCTCTCTGTTTTACTGGTGTGGGTTTCTATTGTTTACATTCTATAATAAATTATATCTAATACATACACTGGTACATAGATATATGTGTATATATATGAAGTATATTATATGCATACCGATTAGTCTATTGCCTACTAATCTGTAGTTTTTTTTTCTTTTTTACAAAATTCTAATCTTTTGGATGATAAGTTCCTACTCTTTTGAGATTGACATGTACTTCATGCTTGGTATTAGCAATTCAACTACTCTTTTATTTCTTATGACTTCACTTTTATGCCTAGGAGACTAATAATTATAAAAATGTATAATTTATATAGCCATATCCCTGAAGTATCCGTATCCTATTTTTTTAGGTTTTGACGTATCGCCGTATCCGTATCGTGTCGTATCTGTATTCCCTATCCGTATCCGTGCTTCATAGATAAACTCCCTTATTGATTTCAAATTGAGAAATTACAAAGATTACAAACTCTCGCTCGCTCCCGTATATTTATCCTTTTAGTCTCACACACAATGTTCTTGTCCTCCCTTTCAATTCTGTGTTTAACTCATTCACTGGATTCCACGAATCACACACAATCGAAATGCGATATAGTCACGTCTTCTTGACCGAAGAAAGTTGAATTCACACCGAACCAAGAAGACAAAAGAACGGGTTTCACTTCATGCCTCGATAATTGACTGATTCCGATGAAGTGCATGGTTGCTTGAGCATGTTTTCTTGTTTAGTGGCAGACCATTATCTTGTGGAGCTTTCATGACTGCAATACCTTTCTTTCAACTTCTTATTTGTTTTTTGTGTAGAGATTTTGCAAATATATTAAATTCTGCTTCACTATATCTCCAAATGTCCATATTGCTATTATTGATATATGTTCCTTCTTATTTAATTACTACCCGAAACATAAATCGGAGTGAACCCCTTAACCAACTACAATGGATAAACGTGTGATCATGATTGATACACGCAGGCATGAGGTTGTCGGAGTGGTGACCGAGGTTGGCAGCAAGGTAAAGAAGTACAGAGTTGGAGACAGAGTGGGGGTGGGTTGCATGGTTGGAGCCTGTCACACATGTGAAAACTGTGAGAACAACCTCGAAAACTACTGTCCCAAAATGATACCCACATACAATTCCGTGAATTATGATGGAACCAAGACATACGGAGGTTATTCTGATCACATAATCGCTAATGAGCGCTATATCGTTCGGATTCCTGACAATCTGCTTCTTAATGCTGCTGCTCCCCTCCTCTGTGCTGGGATCACGACTTACAGCCCACTGAGATATTATGGGCTTGATAAGCCTGGTGCGAAAGTGGGTGTGGTGGGGCTAGGTGGGTTGGGCCATGTGGCTGTTAAATTTGCCAAGGCTTTTGGGGCTATAGTGACCGTTATAAGTACCTCCCCGAGCAAGAAGCAGGAAGCTATTGAAGTACTTGGTGCCGATTCGTTCATAGTCAGCACTAATCCACACGAAATGCAGGTATCTTTCTTCCTACCCAGGAGTGATATTGACAACAGAGATTCTTAAGTATGTACGGAGTAACAAAATATTGATGTGTTGAGTTATTATAGGTTGCTATGGGTACTTTGGATGGCATCATTGACACGGTATCTGCAGTTCATGCGTTGGTACCATTGTTGTTTCTATTGAAGTCTCATGGAAAGATCATCATGCTTGGTGCTCCAGATAAGCCACTCGAGTTACCGGTCCTTCCTTTGATTTTTGGTAAGCATCTCTGTTTATAAATATATGTTTTGGCTTATATATCAAGGCAATTCATTTCCTTCATTAAGGTTGAGAGAGTAGCTGTGAACCACCTTCCTGCTTAAGCTTGTGTTTTATTCCCTTCGTCCCAAATTGTTCGTCCATCTTTCTATTTTTTTTGATGTTCCTATATTTTTAGTCCTTTTCGAATACTTAACAAATATCCTTAACATAGTAGTTATGACTAGAGACATATCGTCGTATTGGGGGGAGCCGAGTCCCTACAGCGAGGGGTCGGCACTGCAAATTGCAGCCACCCAAAAACGTTGTCGTTTGCTCATCAGTCTTTACACAGTTACCTCGTTGGCCCCCCTTGTATCTTAGATATTTTTTTGTCTTAAAAAGGAACACATGCATTTATTGGATCTGATAAAGAAAACATATGAAAGAGGAATGCTTCACAGTGGCGGATCCAGAAATCTCATACAGATGAGTCACATTTCAAGCATGTTTTGAGTAAAAATATTTAAACGAAGTAATGAATAACTTTAAGAAAAAATTAATGGATTATTTGTATTTTTGTATATATATTTTATTATATCTTATATTTAGTTGTGTAATAGGTGCATAGGTATTTGTGGCTTTGTGGTACTATTACTACATAAATCCTTGTTGGGCAGGATTCAACTCTCATAATTGAAAGTTTTGAAGAATTTTTTGTGTTTAAAGTATTTAAGCACATTTTAACCAAAAAAATAAACCCTCGGACAGCACTAGAAGGATTTGAACTTGCACCACTTACCTCAAGGCACAAGCACTTGCCACTAGTACAGGAGTACCACATTTGCTATACTTCAGGTGGGTCTCGTGACCCACCTGTTCCTTTACTAGATCCACCCCTGATGCTACATGCACTTATTTTTTACACAATTTCGAACACAGCTGTATCCAAAATCCTTGAATGCACATGGGGCCATATCCATTCAACAGTTTCAGAGATAGTTGTGTTCTGAGTTGTATAAAAAATTCGTGTTGCTAGACGTTTTGTTCATGAAAACAAACATTAATAATCAAAAGCCTACGCCCACCGCTCAATATTCACCGCTCTCCCCATCATTACCGAGACAGACAGTGAGATGTTGAGCAATGAATATTGAGCAATGCATTAATAACTTCTCTCTGTGCATATATACATTTGTCCTATTTAGAGGTGTGGATCCAAAAAATTATAAAAACGGAAACACATTAATTATAATGGTAAAAAAATACTCATAAGAAAATATGATAATAAATTTCACTCATAATTGTCTCGTTGATAAAATAGTATTTTTTTCTTTTTTATGCGAACTTACAAAATAATTATAGTGTCTCTAACTAATTATATCATATGTAGTTAACTACGTAATAAGAAAAAAACCAGCCGAACCGATTTCATCCCTAATAGGACATCTATGTATAAATTTTTTGGAACATCAGAATTTAGCAAATATATTTGCCATTATATATTTTCAGAGGTGAACTTTTCAGAATAAAAAAAAACAATGAATAAAGAGGTCAACACATGAGTCACCAGGCTAAATAAATAGGATGAGTTAAAAGCATTGGAATTCAAAAAACCACTTCCTTTTGCATTGCAAGTTGACAAGGGTGTAACTGTATAAGGGCTGATGAGCAAACGGCAACGTTTTTGGGTGGCTGCAATTTGCAGTGCCCACCCCTCGCTGCAGGGACTCGGCTCCCCGTATTGGGCAACAGGGGGAAAGGGAATTAATGCCTTTCAACTTGAGTTTGAATGCAATTCTCAGTTCTTCATTTAGAAAGTTGAAGTGTCATATAATAAACCAAGATTGTGAGACGGAGTGAGTAACTCTTGGCAAGGTTGAAATTCACATGCATTGAGTGTGTCCGCCTTGTTGCTGCTATTTATATGTTACATTTGAATTGGATTTTACAGGGACGAAGGCCATCGTTGGAAGTATGATTGGTGGTATGAAGGAGACGCAAGAGATGATCGATTTTGCAGGAAAGCACAACATAACTCCACTAATTGAGGTCATTCCGATGGACTATGTGAACACAGCTATGGAACGTCTCGTCAAAGCTGATGTTAAATACCGATTTGTTCTTGACGTTGGACGCACACTTAAAGCTGCTTAGTCTTAGACTCCTAGTCCTAGGTTATGCCTCCTAAGTATGATTTTGGTGTGACATGGTCACATATAAGTGCTAAATTTATGGTCTGATCTCTTTCAGTTTTTGTGTTGTTTTGGCGTCGGTTGTTGGTTTCGAAACATTTATATCCTAGTTAGTGAACTACATAGAATAAATGAACTAGTCGGGGATCCGATGGTTATACAGGTTGCTCGGGAAGAGCTTGAAATGTATTTTGTCAATTGATGTGAGTGAATTACCTCCATTCTCTGTTTTCCTATGGTTTTTAAGTTACTTTTCCCCCTAAATAATGTGGTCTAGCCATGCCTAGTTTTGATTATCTGGCGTGGTGCTTACACGCTTTTGTGAGAAGGAAAACTGCTCCTTGATCACAAAATATATTTTCGTGCTTGTGGTGTTCTGTTTTTATTTGTTTTTCGGCTTCCTTTTATTGTTTTGTTTCTTTAAAGGTGAAATTCTCGTAGGATTTCAACTATTTAAGGGTAAAATTGGGGGCTACCATTACACATAGAATTTGTTCTGATGGGCTGCACTTAGATACCAGAAAGTATTCTGTGAAATCGTGATACCACGTGTCATAGTGTCAACAATTCATTCTTGTTAGGTTGCGTGTGTTTGAGGCGGGCCTGAAATCGACATGGTCACCCCAATCACCATTGTTAGTTCCTTGAACACACAATAATAAATGAAGAAATTGGTGACACCATGTCAACATGCTTTGAGGTGAGCGCAAAACCGACTTGGCCACCCAATCACCAATGCTAGTTGTTCGAACACACACAATAACACATAAAGAAATTAGTGGTGAGCGCAAAACCGACTTGGCCACCCAATCACCAATGCTAGTCGCTCGAACACACACAATAACGCATAAAGAAATTAGTGCATCAACATGCCGTACAGTGTCACCGTTTGACAGAATCTTTTCTCCTTGGATAGAATGGAAACTTGGGTCAAATATTGTCTCCAATGGCTTGGATTTTGCCAAAATAAATAACATATCACGAAATCATATTTTAGTCCCCGGATACCGGAAAAAGATATATTATTTCTCTGCAATGGAAAAGATCCTATAAGAAATGCCAAAAGTGATCAAGCAATGCTAAATTGCTAACAACAAGAAGAATATAGAGTTCTATTGCCTGCCTTTGATTATTTTTTCATATCTATTTAATTAATGTGATTGGTAAGTAGATAACTGTTGATTTCGAATATTTTATTTCATTGATTTTTTTTCTCTCACAAGTGTTTTCTGTACTGAAGGCAATCCTAATGTTTAAAAAGAATAACAATGATTCTTAATAATGCCTAAAGATGTAAGAGTACTGGTGATTATCCGTGCCTACAAGCCGATTAAAAAAAAAGGAGCGACACAACACTCTTTTATTACAATTTAAAAAAAAATTATCCTTCCCTTCAAGTGATCACAACTTAACAAACCCAAATGAAAAATTTTATAATTTATTTTATAAAATTCTCTTCAAATAGGATAAACAAAACTAATTTCTTCTGAAAATAGTTTTACAACAAATAATACCACACCCATTGAAAAAGTAGGAGCATATACCCGTATGATATTTCTAATTAACTTATGCACAGTCATTCGTTATCAGCTATCAGATCAACCAATACTTATATCACACATGTATACAATATAGTTTAACTAGCAACTAATCCACACACACACAAATCGTTTAAAACTCCACTTCCCGTAAGTTAACAAATGTTGTTTTTTCTTTAAAATTGAAAGTGATTCTTGCAATTGAATGCTACAACTGGAGTTAATTTTTCCCTTTTCAAATCAAGGTAATGCTACAGACCTACAACTGAGACAAATTATCAAGCACTACTAATTCGAATCATGCATCCAAGAAATAGGTGAAACAACTTGTTATTGAAAAAAACTAAATTTATTCTTTTCTCACTAAAGTTTCTATAATGTTTTTCTATTGTTACCTCAGTTGATGGAAGAAAAGAATTGAATAGGATTCTCTGATGAATGAGTGGACATGTACAATGTACAATACCACAATGAGAGTTTAAGATTGGCGATAGGGTGAAGAAAACGTTTTGATAATAAAATGCATATTGTTAAATAAAGAAATAATATATATGTCCCCAAAAAAATGCAACATTGCCTAAGAAGTAAGGAAAGAGGGAGGGAGAGAATAAATTTATTAATGGAGTTGATTGGACGGCTATGGACGGCTATAACCTATTGAAATTTTGATCCGGCGGCAGAAGAGGTGCTCTTATTTGTATGTGTAGACAAAAACCAAAACCGCTTTATTTTACAATATAGATACCTACTTTACGGTTCGGTTAACCAAAAGTTCGGGGACCAAATCATGTACTACAGTTATCAAATATTTTAATTTGTGTTTGGATCATTAATCAACGAATCAGAACGAAAACGTCCAGTTTGGACAATTAGACTGGCAGTTATTTCAATTTTCGTTGCCATCCCAAATCTGACTACTTAAATATAACCTCTAGAAGTGCCGAAGGGCTTGCAGCCCAATAAACTTTCTGGTCCTTTCTTATGAGAGGTCAGGGTTCGAGCCCTATCAAAAGGGTTTGTGATTCAAGGTTATAAACAACTTTTGGGAATATTCCGAAGTACCAAAAAAAAATAAACAGCCTTTGGGCCTCCTGCCTTTGTAGACTAACTTAGGCCATGTTAGCAATGTGCGGAAAAAATGTATGCGCTGTTAGCAATTCGTTCACAGAAATCAACAAGTTTTGGCATTTTATCTTCTCATTCATAGTAATTCTACTCACAAACCCTTGTACAACTTATTTACTATCGGAAATACCTAACAACTTGATTGCTAGTATAAATCTTTTCTCACAATTTATTCACTACCAGAGACTAATCCCGTTGGTGTATACCGCTTGGCAAAAAACGAAAGTCTAAAGCAACCAACCCGCATGCGGCAAAAACCAAAAAGTCTAAAGCATTAAACTAGATAGTCTATTGTGGCTTCAAAAACGGACTTTATGCTAATAGAAAATGGTCATCAGTAGCATAGACTAATTTCTGAACGACTAGAGAATAAATCTTTAAAAAAAAGAAAATTAAAATATTGTTATGAAAATACAAAAAGAATCACCGAAATGGAGGACAAATCACTAACTAAAAAATTAAATTAAATTAGTCTAAACTCTCTGGAATTCATATTTGTTGTTTTATAAACTGAACAATTTAAACTTACACTTATGCTCTTATTTGATTCTATAAAACAAAACGTGATTTGTTCACTTGTCAATCGGAAATGGGGGACCTGTTGGTCTTGAAATTCCTATTTTCCTACCGATTCAATAATCAAGAAATAATAGGAACGAAGAATAAACGATGAATATCAGATATGCGTGGAAAACCCCAAACGGGTAAAAACCACGGGAATGAATCAAACACTATCGAAAAACATTGTACGGTTACAATCGAACTTACTACACAATTGAGAATCCTCACAATTGACTCAAGAACGATAGTCAAATCCTCGTTCACAGTACCCCGTGCTTGATTGCTGCCACCTCGAATCCTCAAGCCTTCCAAATAACCTTTCGGAAATCCACCGAAGAACGAACCTATGTTAGTTGAAAGAAAATCGAAAACATCTCTTGGAGGTTGACTGGGGTTTCGGAAACTGATGAGAGCTCCAAGAAATCAAAGGTAGAAATATCCTTTCATCCTTTGAACCAAGACTTACGTCTGTTTTTGGGCCCGGCTAAATACAACTGCGAATTTGTTATATGTAGCCAATTCATAAGAGGAAATTTGGATTCCTCTTATGAATTGACTACATGTAGCAAATTCGCAGTTGTATTTAACAGCACCCTTGTTTTTTTTGTATTGCTGCTACTTTGTATTCTTGATGCCCTAGCTGAAAAGGAAAAACCCCTTTTTATAATAATAGCCTTCTGTTCGATTAGGGAATCGATCCGTCACTCCATCTGCTTTTATTTCATTTGGCTGCCACACTTGATTAGTGGGTCCCGATGGATGCGAGTTTCATAGGCCGATCAATCCGCTCAAAAAGAACATTCACACTCACTCTCAATTACAAATTATGATTCCTTCCACTCTAATCCTATACAGACTCACTATGCTTAGAAAATATTAAAAAAGATACAACTCGATAAAGAAATGAATACATTTGAAAATCCGTTTTGTCAATGGAATTGCCAACCAAAAAATAGCATCGCTCTTTGGAGCTAACAATCTCCCCATTTGGCACTTCCATGACAAAATTCACTACAAATACAATAACATATTCCTCAGTCGTTAATCCGCTGCAACCACAACTCAAACCACAAAAAAAATAAGGATTAGAGAAACTAGAGAAAGACGAATTCTACTTCCCCTTTTTGTCTTGGAATGACAAACGATAACGCCCTGCACATGGTCAGTGTGTGCCAATACCCAGCAAGCAGAACAATAGTTAATATGGTAAATAAAAGGAGAAAGAGATATTCATAAACCATAACAACCAAGAAGCATAAATCATAAATCATAAATCAATGGAGGAAGCTATGGTACACAGGGTATACCGTATGTCTAAATTATGACAATTTGTGATTTTTATTATGCCGATTTTTGGTTTTTGAATGCATATTTATGATTCTAGTTACGACTTGTACATTAAAATTTACCTGTTGAACAGGTCATTAGTAGGTTACCCATAATTAAAAAATATTGTTATTATGTAATCATAATTATTCGTACCGAAATCCATAATACTTATACCCTAACCAAATATATGCGTACAATATCAAAAATTAAATAATGTTACCCACAAATGTTATAACAATACCATAAATTGGCATTATCTTACCACAATGAATCGTACCAAATTTTTTTGACTCGTATGATATTCCGTAACAAAATCAAAATATGTCATATCAGAATCAACAATTGTTATACTCAAGCCAAAAATATTTGTAAAATGCCACAAATTTTATAAAATATCCACAATTATTATGACAACACCTAAAATTGTCATTTTCTTAACACAAGGTGTCGTATCAAAAGAAAACATATTTAAATTCCACAAATTATATAACAAACCATAATTATTATGACAATACCATAAATTGACGTTTTTCTTACCACAATGTGTCGTACCAAATGAAATTAATTAAAATATTCCATAATAACACATGTCTAAAATACCACAAATTTAGTAATATAATCAAATTTGTTATGACAATACCATAAATTGACGATTTCATAGCCATAATGTGTCGTATAAAAAAATTCAATCAGAATATTCAATTAACGAGTTATAATCAACAAAATATCATACCACAAATTCAGTAATATAACCAAAGTTGTTATGACAACATCATAAATTGGCGTTTTCATACCCACAACGTGTCGTATAAAAAAAATTCAATTGAAATGCTCAGTTAACGATAGTTATTATTAACAAAATACCATACCGCAAATTCAATAATATAACCAAATTTGTTATGACAACAACATAAATTGACGTTTTCATACCCACAACGTGTCGTATAAAAAAATTCAATCAGAATGTTCAATTAACGATAGTTATAATCAACAAAATATCATACTACAAATTTAGTAATATAACCAAATTTGTTATGACAACGCCATAAATTGGCGTTTTCATACCCACAACGTGTCGTATAAAAAAAATTCAATCGGAATGTTCAGTAAACGATAATTATAATTGGCAAAATACAATACCACTAATTATTTTCAATTTCCGCCACATTATTTTTTAAAATTTTAAAATTTCCACCATATTATCTTAATTTTCGATTCCCTCCATACTATTTTTTCAAATTTTTATTTGTCCCTACACAATACCTCAATAATTCAAACTAAAAATGAAGTTCTCGCACAAAATTTTCATCCAAGAAATCCACAAAAAAGTAAGTACTATACCCAAAATTTTTAATACTACTACAATTTCCTCTCAAAATATTGTCTAAATCAAATTATTTCTCCACAAAATTTAATTCCAAAAAATCAAAATTCCTTCGTGGAAAAATGAGAGGTCACTAAAAAAATAATTATCATACTGTCTCAAATGCATACACTTTCGACACTAAAATGGAATACAAAAAAAAAAGTGTGAATATCAAAAAATAGATTGTGAAAATTACTTCCCTTTTTGTAATTGGTGAAATTAATTACATTAATACCCAATCTTATTAATATTCAGGGCGATGCACTTAACAATTGGCACTATATATTTGACACATGGATCGGTGTCAAACCTTCACCCTATGCATAACAATCAAAATTTAATGGTAGTCCTTGGAACTATGTCGTGGAAGTAAAATCTAAATAATTTTGTAAGTTTATTGTCATTGTACTTTCTTTCAAAAAAAATTATTATAGTCGACATTGATTTACACCAATGACATAGGCTATAATATGATCTACAAGTGTAGGCCCAGCACTAGGACGGAGGCATTTGAGATCTCTGTCTTCTCAAATTTTTAGCCTGAAAATAAAGTCCCTACATACAAGAAAATATTATATAACTAATAGCCTTTAGAATTACAAATTCTAAATTGTGTACCATAGTGATAAAGTGTTGGAGTTTGGACATTTATCTAAAAGATCTGGGGTTCATGTCTTACACCCTTCGTTCCTATTTTTTTTTAAAAGAATGTTGTTATTTTTTGGGATAAATTACATAATTAGTCCTTAAATTTTCATACTTCAACAAATCTCGTCGTTCAATTTCAATACAACATTAAAATATAATAATGCACCATCTAAGCCCCACGTAAGGTTTTTTTTAATTTTATTTTTTTATTTTATCAAAATCGCCTATCTTTTACATCATATTAATTCGGTCATTCGTACCAAGAATGAAGTTGATGGCTTATAGCTAGACACTTAATTGGATGGAAAATATCATTCTATTATTCAATTTGTGTGCCGATGATGGAGCTTTCTAAACCTGATTGAGACAAAAATTTACGTAGGTGACTTAATCAACAAACATAAAAAATTCAACGGATTTGATCGTTATTATTGTGTCAGAGTTGCATGGCTACATTACATTCAACTACAACAGAGGACTAGATTTCATACCAAATACTATAAATTGACTGTACAGTCTAAATGTCGTTAGTGATTGTATTTTTAAAATGATCAATCAGGACTGTTAGGGTGTTAAGTTATACAATATTTAATTTGTGATATTTTAGACATGTATCTTGCTTGGATATATAATTATTGATTGTACTATGATATATTTTGGTCGTGTTTCTAGTATTTTTTGATCGATTTCTTTTGGTACGACACATTGTGGTAAGAAAGTGTCAATTTTTTGTGTTGTGATCATAACAATTGTGGTTATGTTATATAATTTGTAGTATTTTACACATGAGGGAGAGGGAGAGAAAGTCAAGGAGGAGTGAACAACCTGTTACCTGCTAAGCCATTTTTTTATTTTATAAATTGATTTAATAAATTGGTGGTCCGGATTATTTACATTGAAATCCAAGAGTTTAAAATCATGATGCGTACGGTACACTTCCTAATAGGGGGTGTGTACCATAGGACTACCCTAAATCAATAGCCATGAAGCATAACAGCTAATTTGCCCAACCCATAAGCCAAGAAGTCTCACTGCCGATATCCAATAACCATAAAAAATAGCCAACAAAACAAAGTCATAAGAGAGCCAATAAAGCATCCTTTTAGCAAGTGAAAAAAATAGATAATGCTCCCCCCCAAAAAAACTTTGTATTCTAGAAAGCCAAAATGAACTTAATAAAATTTTAGAGCGACGGAGGCGACACCCCCGATTTTCACTGTCATTTATAACTATCAACACACTCATCAAGATGAAAACATGAACAAACGGTGTAACGTCTCATCATAGAGATATCTAGAGGACGAATGTAACACAAAACATGGCCGAATGTCAAAGGGTGTGTGTGAATCACGGAAATCATATCAAGCTCAATTCAACAAAGAGGTAGGTCCTCATGTACACTTGGAGTTTCAAGATGACTCCCCCTCAAGAAGTCAAACCGAGCTAGGTCCTCAGTGTGGTTCAATAAGAAAGTACAAACTCCCCCTCAGAAGCACATTATTTTTCTTTTTCTTTTCTTTTTCTCTTTGTATAATCAGACAAATGAAATTCTTTCTTACCCCACTGCCGTTTGACGCGAATGCTCAAAGGGAGATTACCTCACCCCAATTGCCCGGTTACTAAGCAAGTGGCCCAACAAGCATACGTTCACAAGGTCTATCCACCTTTTTACGCGAACGCTTAGAGGGAGAATACCTCACTCCAATTGCCCGGTTACTCAATGAACGCCCGGATAGGTAGAGAATAAACTAATACCAAATAGGTGCTTTCAGGAGTGAAAAGCAAATAAAACGATAACATCACAAAGGGAATGGTAGCCATAGGTCAATCTCAAAGGGGAACGAACACGAGAACATGGCAAGGTACATGAAAAGGAGCAATCTATCATTTACGTGAGATGGTGGAAAACACACGGCTATGTAGCATGCAATACTCACCATCTAAATGCCTGTAAGAGTGAGAAATCACACCATATGCTCATGCTCCATCTATAATGTCCATATTCATGGTAAATAAATGAAAGCAATGCGAAGGATAATGCAACCCCATAAAAAATATATATATATCTTTTTGAGATTTTCCATATATGAATGTTTTTGAATTTTCGTTAATAGAATGCATGCAAAAAAAAATATTATAATTACTCAAAGAACAATAGGAAAAAAAAATAGATCGAACCACTAAATAGATGGAATGAATGGATTGGATTCAATTAAGGAAACAGATTTATCACCAGACATATAGCGAGAGCAGCCAAGGTTAAAATGCCACATATGGCAGTTCTGAGCCTTAAAAGAAGTAGGACAAACCATGCAGCACAAATCACTCCTTCTAACCCAAATCGGTCTAGTTTTGAATTGAACTGTTTTTCACCTTATCATAATTTGTATAATTCTGTTGATTGAAATTATTGCATGTAACATAAGGATATCCATTCAACTTAAAACAGTTAGGCCTAGTGTGACCTCTAACTTGACAGTAATGACATGTAGGAATAAATTTAGCATTCTAAATGATGTTAGGCGTTATACCATTGTTGCGAGCAATATTCACAACATGTGGTTTAATAGATACCTCTTTCGGCTTTGCTTCATACACTTTACCTTCAAAGTTTTTTTATGTGAACATAAGGTCCAACAAACGACATTGTAGAAAAATCATGTTATGGTTAATGAATCAATAGTAGGGAGTTATGATTTTTCGTTACCTTATAAACCCCAAAACAGTTCTAGGTCACGAGTGTGATTGGGCATCACACTATGAAGGCCTACGCTTGTTATGCTGCTATATGATAGAATGTTTTGACTCCGTCATTGAGGTAGTGACCTTAAGCAAATAAGTAGATATAATGTGATTGTCACATGTATTGAACAGGATCTAGATAATGAACACCCTATGTACATGATAACCGTAATTTTAGAAGGGTAGTTCTACTACGGTTTATTTGTTGTCCTTAGACCTGAGAGGCTAGTATAATATTAATTGCTTATTCGTGTAACTTTGACGTTGTCAATCGGTGATGCTGATATAAAAGGCTATACACGGACATGTTGGGTTATATGGTTTCAATTATATTATATTAGTGCTCAACATGGAATCCATTATTCTCTATTTAAGAGAAAGTATATTCGAGCAATTTTTCACAATAACATTGGACCAAAATAAAACCGGCCGGCAACATTTTCTTTTAAAATGTTTATTTATTATTATAGAAGTATAATATACTAAAAGTTTTTTTTTTTAAACTTTTGGGGTCCAATTAGAAAGTGAAAATTAAGAATTTCAGATACATGAATGAAATTATTCTACGGTTGTGATTCATGTGGAATATAGTATGATAGAAGGATATAAATAATTTCGTAGGAAAGGGCCTCACTGATTAATTCTCTATAGTTAGAATGTAATTACAATATTTTGATGGACATGATTGTAATATATGGATGTGATAATATCCATATAACGGATTGATCAGGAAGAGGGAAAAATGGTTCCCTAATAAAGTGGTCCATGATAAGTCATGGGTCTTTCCCACAACTAACTGAATGAGAACCTTAAGGGATCCCACCTCTGTTCTCTCCAAAACTGACGTTGCCTATAAATATGTGGCTAGGGTATTCATAGTTGGCCATCAGAACTATTTGAATATTTGAGAGACAGTTATGGAGAGAGCAAACCCAAGGAGGCAATACACTTTAGTGGATTGCTTAGTGAGAGTTATTCATCCGTGGTGTTATTCACGGAGTTTTTCATTCTATCCGTGAAGTTGTTCACGAAGTATTCATCCGTGGGTTTATTCACGAAGTTTCTATCCGTATCATCTGTGGAGTATTTGATAACAGGTGGGCATTTGTTGATTTAAACAGAGTCTATAATCAAGTGGAGATCTAGAGGTATTTATTTATTCCATATAGATTCCAACAATGGTATCATATCTCAGTTGGTTTCCCCGGGAACACCACAGCATAATGGGGTGGCAGAAAGAAGAAATAGAATACCAATATTGGAATCTATATGGGATAGATAAATACCTCTAGATCTCCACTTGATTACAGACTTTGTTTAAATCAACGAATACCCGTCTGTTATCAAATACTCCACAGATACAAATAGAAACTCCGTGAATAAACCCACGGATGAATACTCTGCGAACAACTTCACGGATAGAATGAAAAACTCCGTAAATAACACCACGGATGAATAACTCTCACTAAGCAATCCACTAAAGCGCATTGCCTCCTTGGGTATTTCACTTTGCTCTCTCCATTATAACTGTCTCTCAAATATTCAAATAGTTCTGATGGCCAACTATGAATACCCTAGCCACATATTTATAGGCAACACCAGTTTTGGATAGAACAGTGGTGGGATCCCTTAGGGTTCTCATTCAGTTAGTTGTGGAAAAGACCTATGACTTATCATGAACCACTTTCTTAGGGAACCATTTTTTCCTCTTCCTGATCAATCTGTTATATAAATATTATCACATTCACATATTACAATCATGTCCATCAACCTATTGTAATTACATTCTAACTATAGAGAATTATCAGTGAGGCCTTTTCCTACAAAATTATTTATATCCTTCCATCATGCTATATTCCACATGAATCACAACAGTAGAGTAATTTCATTCATGTATCTGAAATTCTTAATTTTCACTTTCTAATTGGACCCCAAAATTTTAAAAAAAAAACTTTTAGTATATTATACTTCTATAATAATAAATAAACATTTTAAAAGAAAATGTCACCGGCCGGTTTTATTTTGGTCCAATGTTATTGTGAAAAATTGCTCGAATATACTTTCTCTTAAATAGAGAATAATGGATTCCATGTTGATCACTAATATAATATAATTGAAACCATATAACCCAACATGTCCGTATATAGCCTTTTACATTAGCATCACCGATTGACAATATCAAAGTTACACGAATAAGCAATTAATATTATACTAGCCTCTCAGGTCTAAGGACAATAAATAAGCCACAGTAGAACTACCCTTCTAAAACTATGGTTATCATGTACATAGGGTGTTCATTATCTAGATCATATTTAATACATGTGACAATTACATTATATCCACTTATTTGCTTAAGGTCACTACCTCAATGACGAAGTCAAAACATTCTATCATATAGCAACATAATAAGCGTAGGCCTTCATAGTGTGATGCCGAATCACACTCGTGACCTAGAACTATTTTGGGGTTTACAAGGTACCAAAAAATCATAACTCCCTGCTATTGATTCATTAACCATAACATGATTTTTTTACAATGTCGCCCGTTGGACTTTATGTTCACATCTCATGTAGTAGTGAATAATAAAAGTTGTTACCCAATAAACACATATCTATGAATGAAAACGAAAGTGCCAAACAATTAACTTAACCAAAAGAAAAACAAGTTCAACAATTGGTTTTCAAGGCATAAGATTAACAGTTTAGATGATGAAGCTCCATGAAATCCAAGGCCTGACTTGTCACTTGTTGGTCTTTGTGCACAAGGATATCATCCAAGGTCTTTGAACCTGCATTAAAACGCACAAACACTTTGTTAGCATTAGCAAGTTCAGTATTTAAGTTTTTAATTTTACCTTCATGAACCATGTTCAACTCAGTCAAAGCCTCGTTTTTCTCTTTGAGGTCAAATGCTTCTTTCCTAAGCTTATCCATTTGTTCAGTAATCAAGAAAGGAAGTCCTTGTTGTTTGTTCAATTGACTTTTCACTTTCAACAACTCCACATTAACATCCTGATACTTTCTTGCCAGTTTGAGATTAACCTTGTTGATCCTAACACTTTCATGGTATAGTCTATCATATGACTCTCTCAAGTCATTATAATCATCAAACTCACCTCCATCCTCATTTTTACTATCAGCAGAAGACTCTTGATCCAACTTATTTTTGGATACATCAATTAAGTTAGAATTTTCTTCTCCTCCTTCCTAAGATCTTTCAGAATCACTATCGTTATCCCATGTAATATTGGCCTTAAAGTTCGTCTTCTTTTTCAATTTTTTGATACATTCACGAGCTAGATGACCATACCCACGGCATTCAAAGCACTTAGGCCCTGTGACGGTTCTTTATCTGCATTTTTTCCTTTACCACTAGAAAAATCTTCTTTACCAGTACTATTATTATTTCTTATCTTAGAATTATTTTTTATAGCTTTCGTTTTAAAAAACTTTTTAAAACTTTGAAAAACTTTTTAAAACTTTGAAAAAATAAGTCCATGGCTTCTGTAGCGTACTCACATCACTATTACAATCTGAGTTTGTCTCATTAATTTGAGAACTTTTAAAAGCAATCACTTAGTCGAAGGTTTTATTTTCGATTTATGAGATTTAGATTGCAACATCTCTGCCTTGTATGTTTGAAGGAGACCAACAATCTTTTCAACAGATTTTTCTAAAAGTTTTCATTTTCCTTGAAGCATAGTAACTTATGTTTTAAAACTATCAGGCAAAGATCTCAAAAAAAATTTAACGACACTAAAAGAAGGGATAGGCTCACCCAGGTTCGCAACTGTTGACAATGGAGATCAGCTTGAGTAAAATTGATTGAACGTCTCATCCTCATCCATTCTAATCATTTCAAACTCCGTAGTAAGACTTTGTAGTTTAGACTGTTTGACCACATATGTTCCTTCATGGCATGTGACTAAAATATCCTATGCTTCCTTCGCAATCTCACAATTTGCTATTTTTCTGTGCTCAATCACATTCACGGCACTGAATAGAATATCTAAGGCTCGGTTATTGGCTTGCAGCTCAGCCTTCTCCTTTTTCGATAATTCAGAAGTAAGTTTCGGAACTGTTTCCTCATCTACGATCTTTGTGGGGAGCTTATACCCTCTCAAACATGAGTTCCATATTTCCTTGTCTGCAGACCTCATTATTGCTTTAATCTGAGACTTCCAATAGTCGAAGTTCTCACAATCCAGCTAGTATCGGTATATGATTCGAAGGATGATTCCTATTCATATCTATGTTCATCGTGAACAAGGATCCGCTCAGGAAAGATTTCTCCAGAGTTATGAGCGACCTGCTCTGATACTAATTGAAATTCTTCTTTTCCTACCAATCCAATAATCAAGAAATAATAGGAATGAAAAATAAACGATGAACACCAGATATACGTGGAAAACCTTAAATGGGTAAAAACCACGGAAAGGAATCAAGCACTATAGAAAAACATTGTGCGGTTACAATCTATCTTACTACACAATTGAGAATCTTCACAATTGACTCAAGAACGATAGTCGAATTCTCGTTCACCGTACCCTGTGCTTGATTGCTGCCGCCTCGAATCCTCAAGCCTTCCAAATAACCTTTCGGAAATCCACTGAAGAACGAACCTATGTTTGTTGAAAGAAAATCTATAACATCTCTTGGAGGTTGACTGTGGTTTCATAAACTGATGAGAATTCCAAGAAATCAAAGGTAGAAATATCCTTTCATCCTTTGAACCAAGACTTACGTTTGCTTTTTTTGTATTGTTGCTGCTCTGTATTCTCGATGCCCTAGCTGAAAAGGAAAAACCCCTTTTTATAATAATAGCCTTCCGATTGATCAGGGAATCAATCCATCACTTCATCTGCTTTTATTTCATTCGGCTGCCACACTTGATCATTGGGTCCCGATGGATGCGAGTTTGATAGGCCGATCAATCCGCTCAAAAAGAACACTCACACTCACTCTCAATTACAAATTATGATTCCTGTCACCCTAATCCTATACAAACTCACTATGCTTAGAAAATATTAAAAAAGATACAACTCGATAAAGAAATGAATACATTTGAAAAGCCGTTTTGTCAATGAAACTGCCAACCAAAAAATAGCATCGCACTTTGGAGCTAACAGGTCTCATTCGAGCCCTCCATGCTCAGCAATAGACAGCTCAGATTTCATTTATGTCAATTGATACATAAGTTAGTTGTTTCTCTGCATAAATTTTTTTCCACAATTTTTCACGAAATGAAAGTATCAAATTGTAATAAGTGCCAAAAAAATTTTAAAAAAAAATCAAACAACAATGAGTTTGGAGAAAAAAAAAATTTTTTTTTAAAGATGAGAAAAAAAAATTACAAATTACACAACGGTCTCTACTCACGCTTCCTGTGACTCTGTGAGCCAGCACCCAGAGAATCGGGAACCCCTACTCCCGATACCTCATGGATTACGTCAGCTCCACCCCCACATTCGTTTTAGTACTTTAGACTTTGATTAATCAAAGCAAGCTACAAGAGCACAGGGCATTTCCAAACGCTCTAATATACAGCAATGCCATCCCAGTGACTCGAATATCTCTCTCTCCCTCTGTGTAGCGAACAAATTCATCTCTCTCTCTCTCTCTCTCTCTCTCTCTCTCTCTCTCTAACAATGGCGAAAGCACCGGAAGAAGAGCACCCCGTGAAGGCGTTCGGATGGGCGGCCAGGGACACTTCTGGAGTCCTGTCTCCGTTCAAGTTCTCTAGAAGGTTAGAGTTTGTCTATGGGCGGATTCTTTCAATTTTTTTTTTTACCAGCTAGCAATGAATTGATCGAAATCAAGTAATGAGTTTTGGGTTCTGTTCTGTTTTGTTTTGTTTTGTTTCTTCTTGGAAATTGAGAGTGATTGTGGCGACATTTTCAGGGTTACAAATGATGAAGATGTGAGTTTCAAGATTTTGTACTGTGGGATTTGCCACACCGATCTTCACTTTGTGAAGAATGACTGGGGAAATTCCACTTATCCCCTTCTCCCTGGGTACGTTTTCAATGATACTCCCTCCGTCCCAAATTGAATGTCAATTTTTGATAACCGTGCCAATTTCAATTCCTTATATCTTTCAATATGGATCTCAAAAAATATACAATATGGATCTTGTTTGATAGTTTTCGATTAGTTCTATTATACAAAATTTTCAAACTCATGAAAAACATTATAGATTGAAAGATATAAGCGATGAAAAATGATACGAGTTTCAAAAATTGTCATCTTTTTTGGGACGGAGGGAGTATATATATATATATATAAACACACACTCTGTGATTATGAGTGTATGGTTTGATCAAACACGGTTACGGTACACACCTACGATATACACTTTCGTATTTTGAACCACAAAAATGTATATCCTACAACAAAATCTCGCAATTGAACACCAAAAAAATTTGTATCTTTGACCAGAAAAATTCATAACCAACACCACAAAATTTTCTAACTTTTGCACTGTCTTTTTTTAACCTGCGAAGACTTTTTTACTGAAAAAATTCATATGAATTTATATATTTTGCCACAAAAATCTAATAACACCAAAATTCATAAAAGTAATGGTTCAAAAAGCTGAAATGGTGGACTAATTTTATGAATTTTGTGGTTTCATTATATGAATTTTTCAAGGCCTATTGGCTAAAGCTTCTTCTTCTGTTTTTTTTTTTTTTGCTAAGCGCCTATTGACTAAAGCTATAGAACATGTATCAAGCAAGAACAAGATAATTTACTTTCTGCTAAAGCTGATTTTGTCAATAACAACGCCGCATAAAAGCATGAACATGATTGATACATGCAGGCATGAGGTTGTGGGAGTGGTGACAGAGGTTGGCAGCAAGGTACAGAAGTACAAAGTTGGAGACAGAGTCGGGGTGGGTGGCATGGTTGGAGCCTGTCACACATGCGAAAGCTGCGAGAACAACCTCGAAAACTACTGTCCCAAAATGATCCTAACTTACAATGCCGTGGATTATGACGGAACCAAGACATACGGAGGTTATTCAGATCACATGGTCGCTAATGAGCGCTACATCGTTCGGATTCCTGACAATCTGCCACTTGATGCTGCTGCTCCTCTCCTCTGTGCTGGGATCACGACTTACAGCGCACTGACATATTTCGGGCTTGATAAGCCTGGTACGAAAGTGGGTGTGGTGGGGCTAGGTGGGTTGGGCCATGTGGCTGTTAAATTTGCCAAGGCTTTCGGGGCTATGGTGACCGTTATAAGTACCTCCCCCAGCAAGAAGCAGGAAGCTATCGAAGCACTCGGTGCCGATTCATTCTTGGTCAGCGGTAATCAAGACGAAATGCAGGTATCCTTCTTTCCACCTAATGAGTGATATTAAACATTAGAGATTCGTAAGTTTGTAGCGAAATTAAACATATTGACTTGTTGAGTTATTATATATAGGCTGCAATGGGTACTTTGGATGGAATCATTGACACAGTATCTGCAGTTCATGCGCTGGTACCATTGTTGTTTCTGTTGAAGTCTCATGGAAAGATCATCATGGTTGGAGCTCCAGAAAAGCCACTCGATTTACCGGTCTTTCCTTTGCTCATGGGTACGTAAGAGCTTTTCCAATTCACTATAACTGTAATCATACATTGAAGCTTACTCGTCGAGGGGCTTTTTCCTTCATTTAGGTTGCAAATTCGCAAGGTCTAAATAGCATAGCCAACTCTGTCTGCATTTTTGTTGTATATGAGTGTGTACGTGTCTCTCGTTTCTTCTATTTAACTAGTATGTCCTACCCGACTTGGGTATTGCAGGGAGGAAGATGGTAGCTGGAAGTTGCAGTGGTGGAATTAAGGAAACGCAAGAGATGATCGATTTCGCTGGCAAACACAATATTACTCCGAAAATTGAGGTCATTCCAATGGACTATGTGAACACAGCTATGGAGCGTCTCGCCAAAGCTGACGTTAAATACCGATTCGTCCTTGACATTGGAAACACGCTGAAAGCTGCTTAGTCGATCGACCTAGGTTATTCTTCCGAGATGTGAATTACGTTGGTGGTGTGATATGGCCACGTGAAAGGGCGAATTGGATGGTGTGTAATGTCTTGTTATGTTTGTGTGTTGTTTGACTTCTGTTGTTAGTATCGAAACATTCTCTATTTTTTTTTTTTTTAATAACGCAATTAGTTGATGATCCGTTAGTTGTACATTTCGCTTGGGCAGAGCTTGATATGTTTTTGTATCTTGATTGTGTTTACATGTACTTTATTCTATGATTTCCTATTTTGGCCAAAATAAAGTATTCTAGTCATGCTTTAGTTTAAAACTACATTGCTTGATTGCCTCTAGTGGCTCTGTTTGTATTGTGTTTTTTAGATTCTTGAACTTTTTTGTGATACTATATTTTGATCAATACTAGCGCCGGGTACGTGTAGTCAATATCGATGGAAATATTGTATTCCTTCTGTCTCGTGAAAATAATTCACTATGAAAGGCGCATAATTTTAGGATCAAACCAAAAAGTGTTTATGCATATAAATTTTATATTTTTGGAGAGAGAGAGAGAGAGATATTTCTTTTACAAGATGGAGGGTCAAATTTGGCATTTCAGAAAAATCGTTGTGGTCATGGGATTCCGTATGTTGACAAGACGGTCAACTGAAGATGAGGGTGTAAAGTGGAATATGATTATAAACCGGAGGGATTGGGTTGTCATTTCCCAAAGACGGTGGGTGAATCAGTCTAAGTAGCAAACCTTAGGAGGTGTGGGTGAAATTTACCCTAAGCAAGCATTTATGGCATAACAATTAACCTCCAAAATCTACCCATTTTACAAAATAATGCACGATATATATATTTACCTGCAAATTAGGACCCTGACATTTTAGGACCCAGCGCGAATTTAAGAAAGACTAATCAAAATCAAAATATTGTTAAAAGTTAGCAATATTTGCTCAAAAAAATGCTTATAATGGAATAATCAAAACTAACAACATTTTGTCAATAATCAAATTTAATAGACCACACATCCTTCCAATCAAGTACACTCATATAATTTTACACACAAAAATTCCTTCTTCTTTTTCTTTTTTTTTAATTCTTTTTACACAAAACTGTTTTTCTATTTTATTTTTTTGAAAGCTTTTTTTTTTTCAAAAAATGATATCGAAAATTTGTTTTGGAAAATTTATTTTTTATTTCTAATAAACAATTTTTATTAGTTTTAAAGTTATTTAAAAATGTTTTCTATATTGATAGTTTTTAACTTTTTGTAATTTAGAAAAGGTGATGTGGCAACTTTTTATTATCCAATTTTGATTAGTCCAGTATAGATTTTACAAACAAAATGATGGAAAGATAAGACAATTTAAAAAAAGAAAAGAAATTATTAGTATTCAATAAGTTAAATTGCTAAAACCATACGTGTATTTAAAAAAATTTAAAACAATCACTTATTAGAGATCAATCTTCTTGCATTTTAGCTCCAAAAGTGCTAATTATGCCAATATATTTAATTTTTAACTTAGTTAATATATTCATTTTGAACAAATATGATTTTATTAACTTATATTTATTGAACACTGCACAACTTTTTTGGGGACCCTCGTTGTAGCAAAAGTTTAGAGCCCCAATGTGAACGTCTTTCTTCTTTTTTTTTGGGTACTTTGGAATATTGAACATCTTATTTGTCTTTGCTCAAGACCAGTACCAATCCCAATTGATCGGAATATTATTATTTTCTCTCGGAGCACTCCAGGGACTTTCTCCACCATATTTGTGTGGCTCCACCACAACGTATGTGACTCCCACACTAATGTATGGTGAAGGAAGCTCTTGGTGCATCACGTGGCGGTATTTCTGGAGCACTGAATAATCACTGTCTATACACATCAATTTTTTTCCATGAATATTTATCTATTTTTTTTAGTCGTCTTCTTTTTTCATGAGAGTATTACGGGATACTTTAACAGGTTTGAATCATGAGTATATTTCTTGAAAAAATCTTTAAAAAGTGAATTCAAAGAAAATACAAAAAGAATCTAACTAGGCCTGCACACTAACTGGATAGGATAGGTTTCTTAAGAATTCAATGACCAAAGCACGATACACGATTTCTAGAAATTGAGATCCAAGTTTGAACCAAAAGTCTTATAGACCTAACCGAACGAATTCGCGAATCACAATTAGGTTCTGGTTTTTGTCCAGGGTTTCCAATTTAAGCAAAACATGCATTTCATCTACCCGAATGAATTGATAGGTCATAGGATTAAGACTTTAGGAGTATATCATTTTTTTTTTTGGTGGCACTAATGCCACGAGCGTTTTTCATTGTATCACGACAATTTTGAGTCTTTGACAATAATATCCTTAAAGCTCTGGCATTTCTTTCTCCTCACTCAATTCATTGACCTTTCTTCTTTCCACTTTTTGTCATGATTATTGCTTCCCCACCAAGAGGCGACTACCCACCGCCCCATCTTCTCTTTCTCGCTGAACCGTTTGCTAATCAGAAAGGAGAATCCAAACCATGCCATCTCTTTCTTTTGCTTGATTCGCAGTCATTAATTCCCAATTTCCCATATCTAGACCAAACCTTTGTGCAAAAATAACAAATTCGTGTTGCCCTTCTTGTCATCGCGAACGCGATCTTGAATTAGGCACAATGCCGTTGCTCGAACCCATCACCGATCACTCAAACTCCTCTATTGAAATTTCTATTTTTGTCTACTGCAAACAAATACTAAGAGAGAGAGAGAGAGAGAGAGAGAGAATGTAAAATTGGTCAAATGGGTTTAGTTGATGTTGGTTCTACTTCCTGTTGGCATGGAGATGCTTTATCATTTCTTAAAAATGTTGTATGAACAAAAGCTTGTTCCTGCAATCTACTATATTGAAGAGATTTGCACCGATTTAGACAAGGAGAGATGGGCTGAGAAAAAAAGTCTTCAATTCAGCGATGCGGATGATTTCTCGATGGAGCTGAAAGTGGAGTGAGAGATTGGAATTGAATGAGGAAAGAGAAATGCCAAAGCTTAAGGTTATTATTGTCAAAGACCCAAAATTGTTGTGGCACAATCAAAAACATTCGTGGCATTAGCGCCACCCTTTTTTTTTTTCCCATTTTGGGTATAATTACATTTAACCCCTTAGATTTTAAAATACACAAACACCAACTAGTTTATGACATAACAATAGGTAAAAGTGTTTACTATACTACTATTTGGCCATGTTTGATAAATGTGTTGGATTAAATAGGATTGGTAAGAAGATGAGATTAGTAATACTGAGTGTAATCGTAAGTGGATGTTTGATTGTGTAAGGATTAATCGTGGAATTGTGATTCCAATCCCAATCCCTTGTTCGATTGGAATACCATGGGATAGAATTACAAATTGCATTTCCAAATATACCCATGGATGAAAACATGGTCTATTGAATTGCATGGAAAAAGAAAAAAAAAAAAACAAACAAACAGTGCATTTTCCAATCATTTTCAGACAATTTGCATTTTTTTTCATCCAATCAATTTTCAAATACTTATTTGGACAACTATCCCTATGTCATTGTGGATTTATTTGGAATAAAGCAAGCATATATTTTTTATTAAAATGAAAAAACAAAACAGATAGCATCTTATTATACTCTCAAATAAATATAATTATTTATTTGAGTTACATTACGTAGGCGACAAAAGTCCATAAGTCGCAATTTATTCTTTCAAACTTTTTTCTTCTCGACCTACTCACGCCCAAAGCAAAAGCGCCAGTCCTCGAAATATGAAAATTGCATGTGCCTCATGTTCCTTACTCATGGAACAACCTAAATAAATGAGGAAAAAGAAGAGATATTTACGAGGATTAATTTTAAGTTTGCAGAAAATTAAAATACATTAATTACGACTTACTTGCATATATTCATTTCACACGTTAATATCATTTAGGCCGAATGACCAAACTACACATAGTTATTAATATATTCTAACTTCATGCACTTATTTTTCCTTCTCTTAAAAAACTGAATTTGATTTCAAAGACAGTAATAATGAACACTTTCCTTCTTTTTATTTTTTCCAAAAACCTATTCCTCTATAAATTTTAAATACGATACAAGCTTTTTCCTCTCTCTCTCTCTCTCTCAAAACAACCCATTTTCTAATAGAAAATAAAAAAAAATGAAAGAAGGAAAAAAGGTTTGTCTTGAATCGAATGAAACGAAAGGGCAAAAAAAAAAACACAAAAAACAGAGGTAGAAATTGGTTATTGTGCTTCTCCTATTGTTAAAAGGCGGTAACGAACGAACATATCTTGTTGCCATGGAAAAGATCTATCTACTGAATTAGCAGAAAAATTAGGACTTTTTTTAGGTTTTCAATTCCAAAAGTAGATTCCAAAACAACAAAGAACAGGAGAGAGAGAAAAAGAAGAAGAGAGAGAACAGCAACACAAAGAAACGAGGTCGAAAGTGTTGCCGTCAGCAGAAATGAGGTCGAACGTCGCCAGCCGTGGATGTGTCCTCTCCTTTGCAGCTATAAAGATACAAAATAGAAGTAGGTTTTTGGTTGGGTGGATAGGTGAGGTGTGTAATGGAGGTTATTATTGGTATTGAGTGAAAAAACCATGGATAAGGTGGTTATTTTGCAGGAGGAAGCTTGGGACAAGATTGGCAATACCTAGTACCCCATGGTATTACTAATCTGTCAAAAGTGTGGGATTACTAATCCAATCTTTTTCTCATTTCCATCATTTGTTTGACAACCAAACAAAGAGTTAAGAAGCACATGGGATTAGCAATCCTATCTGTAGACACCCCAATCTGGACTTCCAGATTAGTTTACTTATGGTATTTGATTTTCCGATGATGAAACGGATCAAGAACACCCCAAGAATGATATGTGTTTGAGTTTTGAGTGTTTGACACCCTTTTGAACCTAACCAAGCCTAAGCCACTTCAAAAGAGCCAAAAACCCTACTAGCGCACGCTGATTTAAAGCCTGCACACTTAGATCAACTTGATAGGTGTTGGTCAATGGTCAAAGTTTGACCGTGGACCAACATGTGAGTAGGTGGTACACACGCGCCAGGGCGTAACCATCTGGCTCCGGGGTGCACCATCGTGCGCCGGACTGACTCCCTCGCACGACGGTCAAACTGCCAGGTGGTGGTCAACAATCAAAATTTAACCGTTGACCATCGCGCGCCAGGGCGCACCATCGCGCGATAGATTGACTCCATCGCGCGACGGTCCGACCTACCACCAACTTTTCTTGAGGAGGAAACTTGGCCACCAATGCAGCCTCAACCAGCCTCGTAGACTGGCAGAGCTCCTCTCCTAACACCAACCAGATTCACCTCTCCCTCCCTATTTATATCCCCATGGTCATTCTTCTAAAGGGTTACCAAAAATAAAGTAAAAAGGCCACACAAGACTTAATACTCTTGATATTCTCTCATTCAATCTACTTCCATACATTCATTTTGCCACCACTACCTACTTGTCCAAGTCATTTTCAAACACTCAAGCAAAGGTATAACATACATATTGCTCACTGTTCTAATCCTTGAGGGGGGCTGGCCAGGCTAAGGCTAGTAATCAATATTAGTCCTTGTCCTAACGCTGACAAGGTTTCAAAAACCGTCGAGGCAAGAACCAACTCGCAATGGAGCCACTCACGCGTGCGATTGTCCCAATCAGCGCGCGATGGTCCTTGTGGGGATTGGTGTCTTATTGTTTTTTTGTTTATTTACATATTTACATATAGATCATTGTTAAGTATGTTAACAACCAGTTTATTATATTCCTTTGTTAGAATTGTTAGTCTAAGTTCAATATGTGTTTCTGCTGTTTTGGAGTACCACTGGGGTCATTCTGGACATGTACCAGAACCCAGAAGTGTGTAAACCAAACATTGGTTAAAAGGCTCAGACCATCGCAGGCCAGGGCGCAACCATCGCGTGCCGGAGCGCCACCATCGTGCGCCAAAGCGTCTCTGACTAGTGAGTGGCCTTGCACGGGTAGCTTGGCTTTAGGTCATTATTTTGTCCACACACTATTTATAGGGTGTTTTGTCAATTTGTAGGGCTCTTTCAGCTTTTGAACTGCTTAGAACTGCCTATCTACTGCTATATAGACTGTTTGGTTTGTCCTGGGTGTGCACTGGTCCTTCCAGAGCCCAGAAGGTTTGAGAATAAGAGTTATGGATTTGAGCTCATTGGCGCGCTCGTGTCTTGGAGTTGCACGTGCAGGAGTGAATAGCATGCAGTGACTTGTTCAGTGCATTCTGATTTCTTCCAACGCACGTCACTCCAAAACAGGAGCTTTCCAGTTTGTTTAAACTCCCACAGCAGTCTATTCTCATCCTATACTAATTGCTCATCCATGTTATCATTCACATCCTGTAAACTGTTACAGTTTTAATCCCCATTAAACTGTTCACCGCCCTAATTGGCTAAAGAATTGATTAATCAAACAGAAATGCAAACGTTTTCGCAAATGCCTAAGTAGAGACCGATCTTCGGATTGGGTGAGAGGGGTGCCTTAAAACCCTTCCCCTCTTGTAACCTAGCTCCCGAACCCAGATATGGTTATGACGGATTGATTCCTTAACTTTTTCAAATCAAATAGCGCGGCAGGTGCTTCGAAATACGGTTCTTTGGGTGTCGAACCTTCAAAATCCAAGTGGCAACTCTGAATTAAGCACTCGTCTGCCAAAAAAACGCGTTCATCAATCCGCATTTTTTCCGGGCATGCTGCCCACACTATCCCAATGCCTAATACAGTAATCAAACATGACCTTTATGTTAAAATACCTTATTTACAGTTCGATTAAACTTAAGATTCTATACCAAAAGTTCGTGGACCAAATCATGTACTACAGTTTTCAAATATTTTAATTTATGTTCGGATGATTAATCAACGGATCAAAACAAAAACGTTCGGTTTGAACGGTTAATTATTTCGATTTTCGTTGCCGCCCCAAATGTGAATAATTAAACTCCTGAAAGAGTCAAAGCGCTTGTAGATATTCAACCCCCCAAAAAAAAAATGTTTCTAGTCCAATGGTATTTCTTGATTCCTTCTTTACTGGATGTCAAGGTTTGAGCCCTGTGAGGTTCCCTATGATTCAGGATTATGGACAGTTTTTGAGTCTCTTGTAAACTAAGAGCCCGTTCCAGAAAATAAATAAGAACTTATTTTTTGTCCAATAATAAGGGTTGTTCCAAAAAAATAAGAAGGTGGTATTTATTTTTTTAGAATTTACATAGGTACCAATGGGCGCCGGAGAGGGAAATAGTAGCGACGGCCTCGCCGAGCCGTCCAAAAATTCTTTAAAAAAAAACTGAGAGGACCAACGCGGGAATCAACGGCATCCGAGATGTGTAGGATGCTTGATCCGAGCATCCCTTTTCCGTGTAGGGTGCTTGATCATATATACACTGAAAAGGGGTGCTTGGATCAAGCACCCTACACAACTCGGATGCCGTTGATTCCCACTTTAGCCCCCTCTTCTTCTTTTTTAGAATTTTTGGACGGCTCGGATCAGCCGTCCGGTGGCCGGAGACAGCCCAGCGCGGCCGCCGGTACGATTTTCCTCCGCGGGCGCCTATTATCATAGCAACAGTCTTATTTTCTGTATAAGACAACTTCAAGCTCAAAAATCATGTATTTACACAAATAATTTTCCTACCATTATGAATCTTGTTTAATAGATCTCATTCAGATTTTAATACGGTGCAAAAAAATTAATTTTTTTTTTCATTTACATTATTTTTGAGTTTGAAAATGTGAAAGGAATTTTTTATTTGGGTTTTGTGGAATGACCCTTCTTATTTTTTGAATGAAAAGTGGTAAGAAAATTTCCAGAACGGAGCCTAAAGAGTTCTTTTTTTATAAGTTTTTTTTTTCAATTTTTAAACTCAAATATAATAAAAAGAAAAAATAATTTTTTAATTTTTTTTGCATCATATAAAAGATCTTAATGAAATTTATCAAATAAGATCTATATTGATAGAAAATTATTTACGTAAACACATAATTTTTTAACTTAAAATTACCTTTGTTTTCTAAAAGTTCTTTTTTCTAGAAACCGAAACACCCACCTACTTTAACTGCTGCTAATGAATACCCGTTGACGGATACCTCGTGATTCGTGAAAGAGACCTGAATAGATGATTCCAGAATGGTTCCCCACTGGTTCTTTGCGTGAGCCAGCGCCCAGGATATCGAGACCCATCTCTAGCCACACCTCATCGATTACGTCGCCCCTACCCCACCTCATTGATTCTGTGCCATAATATCCTAACGCTCTCTTCTGCTCTATAAATACCATCCCAATCCCGTGCGTCCAATATCTCTCGTTCTGTCCCCCTCAGTGACAGTCTACAAAGAGAAACAAATCTCTCTCTCTCTCTCTCTCTCTCTCTCTCTCTCTCTGCTTTACCTTACTCCTAAGAAAAAGATGGGGAAGGCGCCGGAAGAAGAACACCCAGTGAAGGCATTCGGATGGGCGGCCAGAGACGCTTCTGGAATCCTCTCTCCATTCAAGTTCTCTAGAAGGTTAGCATTTCTCATTGGGCTTTCTACAATTTTTAACTTTGTGTCCGGATCAACTTTCAAGACCATTGATTAATTATGGGACCAATCTTACAGTCAGTCCCAAGTCGGTTCCAATTAAAGTAGAGAAAAACCCTGAATGGACTGACCTAAAGAAATTGATAGCATTAAGAGATTTTGAACATGTGATATTATTAAAGGGAGCAATCTCTTAAATCTAAGCCACCACTAGGAAAACGGCGGTTGGCGTTGGCACAACCGTTGTCCTAGTGGAACGAGGATGTGGGAATTGGTTTTTCCTTTTTTCTGAAAAATCCAAAATAAATTATTTTTGGCTATTGTTTTGGGGTTTGAGATAAAAATGAATTGAACTGAACTGAGAAAGAAAATGCATTTTGGGTTTTGTGGAAAACCCTAAAACCAAATGAGCCAAAGCCCCAAATGGTTGTAGCGATTGTTCGGGGTTGTGAGACAGAATTGGGAAATGTATTTAAAAAATGTTTTGTTTGGAAATTGAGTGATTTTGGTGATGTTTTCAGGGTAACAGGAGATGAGGATGTGAGGTTCAAGATTTTGTATTGTGGGATTTGCCACTCTGATCTTCACAGTTTGAAGAATGAATGGGGAAATTCCACTTACCCCCTTCTCCCCGGGTACGTTTCAATTACATTCTCCATGATTATGACTAGTTGTGTAACGGGTGTGCTTTTTTATTCTACTCCTTGATTTTTTCAAGTATATAGTTGGATTTGGTCGATATATGTTTTTGAAATTCTACTTGATTAGTGGTTTGAGCTTTCGATTCCTGTTTCGGGCCTTTCAGCTTGTAGGTAAACTTGAGATTTATGGATAAATTAGTTGAATGTTACGTGCTTATTTCCTATAGATTCTTTCAATGTTATTGTCACCCAGAAAATGTTGTGGTGGGAATTGTACTTGATTTAGAATACTGGTGTGGTGTCTGAAAGTGATTTTGAACGCACAGAGATCACAGCAACACTCACCCATTTATTGATTTCAAATTCAGAAATTACAAAGATTACAAACTCTCGCTCGCTCCCATATATTTATCCCTTTACTCTCACACACATGTTCTTGCCCTCTCTTTCAATTCTGTGTTTCACTCATTCACTGGATTCCACGAATTACATGATACACAATCGAAATGCGATATAGTCACGTCTTCTTGACCGAAGAAAGTTGAATTCGCACTGAACCAAGAAGACAAAAGAACAGGTTTCACTTCATGCCTCGATAATTGACTGATTCCTATGAAGTACATGGTTGCTTGAGCATGTTTTCTTGTTTATTGGCAGACCATTATCTTGTGGAGTTTTCATGACTGCAATACCTTTCTTTCAACTTCGTATTTGTTTTTGGTGTAGAGATTTTGCAAATATATTAAATTCTGCTTCGCTCTATCTCCAAATGTCCATATTGCTATTATTGATTTCTGTTCCTTCTTATTTAATTACTGCCCGAAACATAAATTGGAGTGTAGCCCTTAACCAACTACAATGGATAAACGTGTGATCATGATTGATACACGCAGGCATGAGGTTGTCGGAGTGGTGACCGAGGTTGGCAGCAAGGTACAGAAGTACAAAGTTGGAGACAGAGTGGGGGTGGGTTGCATGGTTGGTGCCTGTCACACATGTGAAAACTGTGAGAACAACCTCGAAAACTACTGTCCCAAAATGATACTCACATACAATTCCGTGAATTATGATGGAACCAAGACATACGGAGGTTATTCTGATCACATGATAGCTAACGAGCGCTATATCGTTCGGATTCCTGACAATCTGCCTCTGGATGCTGCTGCTCCCCTCCTCTGTGCTGGGATCACGACTTACAGCCCACTTAGATATTATGGGCTTGATAAGCCTGGTACGAAAGTGGGTGTGGTGGGCCTAGGTGGGTTAGGCCATGTGGCTGTTAAATTTGCCAAGGCTTTTGGGGCTATAGTGACCGTTATAAGTACCTCCCCGAGCAAGAAGCGGGAAGCTATTGAAGTACTTGGTGCCGATTCGTTCATAGTCAGCACTAATCCAGGCGAAATGCAGGTATCTTTCTTCCCACCCAGGAGTGATATTGACTATAGAGATTCTTAAGTATGTGCGGAGTAGTTACAAAATATTGATGTGTTGAGTTATTATAGGCTGCTATGGGTACTTTGGATGGCATCATTGACACGGTATCTGCAGTTCATGCATTGGTACCATTGTTGTTTCTATTGAAGTCTCATGGAAAGATCATCATGGTTGGTGCTCCAAATAAGCCACTTGAGTTACCAGTCTTTCCTTTGATTATTGGTAAGCATCTCCGTTTATACATATATGTTTTGGCTTATATATCGAGGCAATTCATTTGCTTCATTAAGGTTGAGAGAGTAGCTGTGAACCACCTTCCTGCTTAGGCTTGTGTTTTATTCCCTTCGTCCCAAATTGTTCGTCAATCTTTCTATTTTTTTTATGTTCCTATATTTTTAGTCCTTTTCGAATACTTAAGAAATATCCTTAACATAGTAGTTATGACTGGAGACATATCGTCTTATCATCTTATTGGGCAACATGGGGAAAGGGAATTAATGCCTTTCAACTTGAGTTTGAATGCAATTCTCAGTTCTTCATTTAGAAAGTTGAAGTGTCATATAATAAACCAAGATTGTGAGACGGAGTTAGTAACTCTTTGCAAGGTTGAAATTTACATGCATTGAGTGTGTCCGCCTTGTTGCTGCTATTTATATGTTACATTTGAATTGGATTTTACAGGGAGGAAGGCCATCGCTGGAAGTTGCATTGGTGGTATGAAGGAGACGCAAGAGATGATCGATTTTGCAGGAAAGCACAACATAACTCCACTAATTGAGGTCATTCCGATGGACTATGTGAACACAGCTATGGAACGTCTCATCAAAGCTGATGTTAAATACCGATTTGTCCTTGACGTTGGACGCACACTTAAAGCTGCTCAGTCTTAGACTCCTAGTCCTAGGTTATGCCTCCAAAGTATGATTTTGTTGTTGGTGTGACCCGGTCACGTGAGTGTTAAATTTATGGTCTGATCTCTTCCAGTTTTTGTGTTGTTTTGGCATCGGTTGTTGGTTTCAAAACATTTATAACCTTGTTAGTGAACTATATTGAATAAATGAACTAGTCGGGGATCCGATGGTTATACAGGTTGCTCGGGAAAAGCTTGAAATGTTTTTTGTCAATTGATGTGAGTGTATTACCTCTATTCTCTGTTTTCCTTTGGTCTTTAATTTACTTTTTTGCCTAAATAGTGTTGTCCAGCCATGCCTAGTTTTGATTATTTGGTGTTGCTGCTCCTCCCCTCGCAAAAAGTGTGGCGCTTACACGCTTTTGTGAGGCGGAAAACTGCTCCTCTCCTTGTAGAAGTGTGGCGCTCATACACTTTTGTGAGGAGGAGGAAAACTGTTCCTCGATCACAAAATATATTTTCGTGCTAGTGGTGTTCTGCTTTTATTTGTTTTTCAGCTTGGTTTCTTTAAAGGTGAAATTCTCGTAGGATTTCAACTATTTAAGGGTAAAATTGGGGGCTACCATTATACATAGAATTTGTACTGTTGGGCTGCACTCAGATACGAGAAAGTATTTTGTGAAACAGGATACCACGTGTCATAGTGTCAACAATTCATTCTTGTTAGATTGCGCATGTTTGAGGCGGGCTCAAAATCGACATGGCCACCCAATCACCATTGTCAATTTCTCAAACACACATAATAATAAATGAAGAAATTAGTGACATCATGTCAACATGTCTTGAGGCGAGTGCAAAACCGACTTGACCACTCAATCACTAATGCAAGTTGCTCGAACACACACAATAACGCATGAAGAAATTAATGCGTCAACATGCCGTATAGTGTCAGCGTTTGACAGAATCTTTTCCCCTTGGATAGAATAGAAACTTTGGTCAAAGAACATATCACGAAATCATATTTTAGTCCCCGGATACCTGAAAAAGAAATATTACTGTATTTCTCTGCAAGTGGAAAAGATCCTACTAAGAAATGCCAAAAGTGATCAAGCAATGCTAAATTGCTGACAACAAAGCATGGAATTCTATTCCCTGCCTTGGATTATTTTTCCATATCTATTTAATTAATCAATAATGCTATGCGTACACCGATTGTGTACACTGCCTACGTGGCGTACGGCTGAGACCTATTGGTTCCACAGTCCTGTTATGAGCAGGGACAATCCGCAGGGACAACGCATTTGGCCCCATTTTGGATCCCGAAAAAATTTAGGACAGTTTCGCTCATACTTTTCCAAAAGTAATACTTACCGATATCCGCTGTAGCTGATTTTTTACAGGGCTCCATAAAATAATATTCAAAAATTCATAGATTTTTTCTAGATTTTTTCGGGATCCAAAATGGGGCCAAACTCATTGTCCCTTCGGATTATCCCTGCTGTTAGAATTTTTGATTGGTTCCACCGCTCTACTCTCTCTAACCCCCTCTCTCTTCTCTTTAAAAATTAGCGCACACATCGTCCAAAATATTTCAAAAATTTTGAATTCTTTATCAAAACTCCTCTCTCTGTCTCTATTTTGAAACACATCCCTCTCTAGTACTCTCTGAACCAGAAAACTCTCTATCTCTCTCTTTGACTGTATTCAAAAATTAGACACCAACGGCAATGGCAAGGTTTCCGTCTCCCGTTCGTCTTCAAAGCCCTCAGTTTTGATGTCGGCACGTCCTCCGCGGATTTAACTAACGCCATGATGGAGATTGATAAAGATGGTAATGGTGCCATAGACCTCCACCCAAGACGCCGGCAAGAATAGCAATGATTGAAGTTGTTTAAAGGGAATAAATTTTTTTTGGAAAAAAAATCGAAATGGTTCATGTAATTTAGTGTTTGTGTTAACTTGGTCCCTACAATTGGAATTGGCGCGATTTATACTCTGTAGTTTTCATTTTGTTCCAACTTGGTCCAATTACTAATTGTCGTAGCCTCTGTTAACCCCAGACACATATGAGTCCATTTTCTAGCGAATTACTGAACCCTTTCTTCTCTAACCTTGCAGACCTAAAGTCTTTTCCTAAAAACCAAAACGGAGTCACTCTTTTCTAAAAACCGGGTTCTCTGGCCCGTGTTCTTTTTTCTAAAATATTTGAACTATTCTTCCAATATTCAAGAGGTGATCAAACACACTTAAATTCTATGCCCGGTGGAAACTCTAAGTTATTTTTCTAAACCCTTTTGTGGCTCGAACTACGGCCGGACTTGACTCTCCTTTATCCGAAGATATGTAGGCAGCTTGATGAAAGCTCGGTCTCTTTTTAAGATAAAACTCACTTCAATTTCTAAAATTCATGCATTTTTCAAAAATATCCAAACCCCTTTTATAGAATACAAAACTCCTCATTTTTCCTTTTTTTTCAAGAACCACGTTGCAATCCATAGGAACCCGATCACTTATCTAGGCCCTAATTCCTCTCGCTCCTTCCCCCGACGGAGAATGAGACACGTTTCGGTCGAATGTAAAACCCCGGGCGCCACAAATGGAGAATGAAAGCTGTGAAAAAAAAATAGAGAATGGAACGAGGCTCTATATTTTGGTTCAAAGGTATATTAGAGCAAGCGGAGAATAGCAGATTATGGTTTTAACCCTAGAAAAGGGGCTCATTCGTGTATGGGGTTAACGAAGTTTAACGACAGTTAGTAATTGGACCAAATTGGAACAAAATTCATTGTAGCTGATGTTCGGGACTTCCTTAGCTCAAGGAGAAAGATGAAACAGTCTCTGGATAATCAATCTTTGTGCAGGAATTGGGGCTTATCTAGTAGGATTTTCTTACCTGTTTAGTTTTTTTTTTTGGTTCTTGTTTGTTAGTTTTGATGGCTAGTTTGGAGTTGTTTTCTACTGGTTGTTGTAAGGGACTATATCTCTAGACTTTATTGTTTGAGCTTAATAAGATCTGCACTTATCAAAAAAAAAAAGTTGAAACAAAATTAAAACTACATAGTGTAAATCGAGCCAATTCAAACTGTAGAGACCAAGTTGACACGAACACTAAATAAACAAGGCCCATTTTGGTTTTTTTCCCTCTTTTTTTTTTTTTGATCGGCATGTTTAAAGGGAATAATTGAAGTTGACGGTTGATTAGGGGTTGAAATAATTGGATTAGGATGTTTATTATGTATATTTTGACCTTAATATTGCCAGAGGATAACTACCGGTGTGTTGCTCTGCTTTGAACTTCAAAACATAAAAAAGGGTTGGGTTGGATCTAGTTTTGAGAGGGTCGGATTGCGGTAAGCGGACTCTTCTCAACCATTGATGGTACACAGAAGAAACCCAAGAAACCTCTGTAGAAACTTTCAAAGCTATTTGTTGATTTCAGTTTTTGTTGATAAATAGGTGATGTGATTTAATCCATATGTATCAATTGTTAATAGCTAATTATTATTTGGTTCATCATAAACTTCTCCAATCACGGGTTTGCCGCCAGTTTGTTCTTAATGTGTTGGCTATTTACATCATCCTTGTGTCTGTATCTCAATTCTTGCCAATGCAAAGGAATAGAGTTTTTGGCTTGAAATTAAATTTAATGATTTTCCACTGCTTCAATAAGCACACCAGTATCAGAAAAAATCTTTTAGCATTACATGATCCTAAAAGTCGTAATACATAGTATTAACCAAAAAATTGCTAATCAAAAGTCAGTTCACCGTGTCCTTCACAATATACAGATTACACTAAGATTACAGACAAAACCAAAATTACATTTGTTGATCAACCAATACTTATATCACACCCGTATACACTATAGTTCAACTAGCAACTAATCCAAAAAAATATATCGTTTTAACACTCCACTTCCCGTAAGTTAACAAATGTTGTTTTTTCTTTAAGATTGAAAGTGATTCTTGCAACTGAATGCTACAACTTGAGTTAATTTTTCCCTTTTCAAATCAAAGGAATGCTACAGGCCTACAACTGAGACAAATTATCAAACACTACTACTTCGAATCATGCATCCAAGAAATAGGTGAAACAACTTGTTACTGGAAAAAACTAAATTTATCCTTTTGTGACTAAAGTTTCTATAATGTTTTTCTATTGTTACCTCAGTTGACGGAAGGAATGAATTGAATAGAGTTCTCTGATGGATGAGTGGACATGTACAATGCACAATACCACAATGATAGATTTTAAGATTGACGATAGGGAGAAGAAAACTTTTTGATAATAAAATGCATATTGTTAAATAAAAAAGTAAGGAAAGAGGGATCAAGAGAGTAAATAAATTTATTAAAGGAGTTGATTGGACGGCTATAACCTATTAAAAAATTAATTTGACGGCTGAAGAGGTGCTCTTATTTGTATGTGTAGACAAAATTGCTCTATTTTATAATATAGATACCTACTTTACGGTTCGGTTAACCAAAAGTTTGAGGACAAAATCACGTACTACAGTTATCAACTACTCTCTCCGTTCCATATTGAGAGTCTCACTTTCTTTCTCGTGCCATATTTTAAATAAAAAAATCAACTATTTCCGTGTATAAATTTTTAAATTTTTTCGCATCAAATTGAAGTACTAATGGATATCTTTAATACGGTGCGAAAAAATTCGTAAAATTATACACGAAAGTAGTTGATTTTTTGATTTAAAAAATGACACGACTTTTCAATGTGGACTCTCAATGTGGAACGGAGAGAGTATTTTAATTTGTGTTTGGATCCTTGATGAGATTATTACCCCTAGGTACAGAAAATAAAAAGTATTTCCTATTAAAGTAAGATAGAATATTTAATTACCACTAGGTTCACTTTTTACAAAATACGTTTACTATTAATAGAAGTGCTATCCTAGGACACTCTAGAGTTTTAGGTGACCATAGGAATTTAAGATGCCCTAGGATTTTAGGGTTTAGGGTATCCTATGGTTTAAATTTAGGCGCTTTCATAGAGTTCTAGGGTTTGAGTTTAAGTACTTTTATATGTGTTTTATGGTGCACTTTTCTATCATAGAGTTTTAAAGATTTAAACATTTTTATAGAATACCTTAGGGTTTAGGCATTTTCATAGGATACCCTATGACTTAGGCACTTTTATGGGGTACTCTAGAATTTGGACACTTTCATAAAGTACTCTAGGGTTTAGGTACTTTTCAAGGTTTAAGATTTTAAGTATTTTCATAGAGTTTTGGTGTTTCATTTATTAAAGTTGACCTAGTAGAAAATACTTTTTATTTTCTGTACTAAGTGGTAAAAATCCCTTTTCATTGCTGCCCCAAATCTGACAACTTAAATAACCTCTAGAAGAGCCAAAGGGCTTGCAGCCGAATGAACTTCCTAGTCCTTTCTTATGAAAGGTCAGGATTTGAGCCCTATCAAAAGCGTTTATGATTTCTCACAATTTATTTACAATCGGAGACTAATCCCATTGGTGTATATCGTTTGGAAAAAAACAAAAAGTCTAAAGCAATCAACTGGCACGTGGGGCCCACTTCAGATTCTACACGGATGATCCAAACCATTTAATAATTTTTTTTAAAAACAAATAAATATATTAAAAATCAGTTCAATTCAATATATATAGATGTTCAATTCAATCTTTCATTTGTTTTACGAATCCAATATTCACCATTGGTTACGTCATCGATTACGAGTCCGCTACCTCACGTCATCGATTACGAGTCCAAAAATGAGGTAGCGGCTCCAGGTGTCCATCTAGCCACACCTCATCGATTACATCACCTCTACCCCACCACATTGATTCCGTGACATAACCTAACGTTCTCTATAAATACCTTCGCAATCCCAGGTGTCCAATATCCCTCGTTCCCCCCCCCCGGTCTACAAAGATAATCAAATCCAGAACTCTCTCTCTCTCTCTCTGCATTACTTTGCTCTCTCTCTCTAAGAAAAAGATGGGGAAGGCGCCGGAAAAAGAGCACCCAGTGAAGGCATTCGGATGGGCGGCCAGAGACACTTCTGGAGTCCTCTCTCCTTTTAACTTCTCCAGAAGGTTAGAATTTCTCAATGGGGTTTCTCCCAATTTTTTTTATAACTTATTAGATGTTCGGACCAGCATTTGCACAGCTCAATTAATTCTAGGGGTTTGAGTTAAAAACGAATAGAACAGAGAAAAAAAAAGAAAGTGTTTTGGGTTTTGTGTTTTTCATTTTGTGGAAAACCCAAAAACCAAATGAGCCAAAACCCAAAATGATTCTAGCGATGGTTCGGGGTTGTGAGCTTAAAAAAATGTATTGAATTGGGAAATTGTTGACGCGCTTTTTTCTCCAAGAAGCAGGAGATATAGAGCACCAACGCAAGTTGGCGTGTGAGGAGATATGAAATGTCTCCTGGCGAGTGCAGGAGACTAAATAGGCACCTCAGCCTCACCCCAGCCGAGATAAATTAATTAATATAACATTAATTAATTTTTTACCCGCATGTGATAATTTGGGTCGGCCCAAATATGGTCCAAACAGAAATGTATTAAAAAAAATGTTTTGTTTGGAAATTGAGTGATTTCGTTGATGTTTTCAGGGTAACAGGAGATGAGGATGTGAGGTTCAAGATTTTGTATTGTGGGATTTGCCACTCCGATCTTCACAGTTTGAAGAATGAATGGGGAAATTCCACTTATCCCCTTCTCCCTGGGTACGTTTTCAATTACATTCTCCATGATTATGATTACAAAGTTGCGTTTTGTCAATTTTACATGATTAGTTGTTTGTGTTTTTTTATTCTACTCCTTGTTTTCTTCAAGTATATAGTTGAAATTTTACTTGATTAGTGGTTTGTGCTTTTGATTCTTGTTTAGGCTTGTAGTTGTAGTTGAATGTTACGTGCTTATTTCCTATAGATTCTTACAATGTTATTGTCAACCCAGAAAATGTTGTAGTGGGAATCTTACGCGATTTTGAAACGCACAGAGATCACAACACTCACCCATTTATTGATTTTAAATTCAGAAATTACAAAGATTACATACCCACTCTCGCTCCCGTATATTATCCTTTTACTCTCACACAAAATGTTCTTACCCTCTCTTTCACTCTGTGTTTCACTCATTCACTGGATTCCACGAATTCCGTAATACACAATTGAAATACAATGTACTCACTTCTTCTTGACCAAAAGAAGTTGAATTCATACCGAACCAAGAGGACAGAAGAACAGGTTTCACTTCATGCCTCGATAATTGACTGATTCCTATGAAGTCCATGGTGCTTGAGCCTGTTTTATTGTTTGTTGGCAGACCATTATCTTCTGGAGCTTTCATGACTGCAATACCTTTCTTTCAGCTTCTTATTTGTTTTTGGTGTAGAGATTTTGCACACATATTAAATTCTACTTTGCTATATTTTCAAATGTCCAGATTGCTGTTATTGATTTATGTTTCTTCTTATTTAATTATACTGCTTGAAACATGAATTTGGAGTGAAGCCCTTAACCAACAACAATGGATAAACATGTGAACATGATTGATACATGCAGGCATGAGGTTGTGGGAGTGGTGACCGAGGTTGGCAGCAAGATACAGAAGTACAAAGTTGGAGACAGAGTGGGCGTGGGTTGCATGGTTGGAGCCTGTCACACATGTGAAAACTGTGAGAACGACCTCGAAAACTACTGTCCCAAAATGATACTCACATACAAATCCGTGAATTATGATGGAACCAAGACATACGGAGGTTATTCTGATCACATGGTCGCTAACGAGCGCTATATCGTTCGGATTCCTGACAATCTGCCTCTTGATGCTGCTGCTCCCCTCCTCTGTGCTGGGATCACGACTTACAGCCCACTGAGATATTTTGGGCTTGATAAGCCTGGTACGAAAGTGGGTGTGGTGGGGCTAGGTGGGTTAGGCCATATGGCTGTTAAATTTGCCAAGGCTTTCGGGGCTATAGTGACCGTTATAAGTACCTCCGCGCGCAAGAAGTGGGAAGCTATTGAAGTATTTGGTGCCGATTCATTCTTAGTCAGCACTAATCCAGACGAAATGCAGGTATCTTTCTTCCCACCCTGGAGTGATATTGACTGTAGAGATTCTTAAGTGTGTAGTTACAAAGTATTGATGTGTTGAGTTATTATAGGCTGCTATTGGTACGTTGGATGGCATCATTGACACAGTATCTGCAGTTCATGCGCTGGTACCATTGTTGTCTCTATTGAAGTCTCATGGAAAGATCATCATGGTTGGTGCTCCAGATAAGCCACTCGAGTTACCAGTCTTTCCTTTAATTATTGGTAAGCATCTCCGTTTATACATATACTTATATGTTTGTGGCTTATATATCGAGGGACTTCATTTGCTTCATTAAGGTTTGAGAGAGTAGCTGTGAAACTACTTAGGCTTGTGTTTTATTCCCTTCGTCCCAAGTTTGTCCATCTTTCTATTTTATTGACGTTCCAATATTTTTAGTCCTTTTCGAATATTTGAAAAATATTCTTAACATAGTAGTTATGACTGGAGACATATGGTAGTATTGGGTAACGTAGGGAAAGGGAAGGGAATTACTGCCCTTTTAACTTGAGTTCAATTGCAATTCTCAGTTCTTCATTTAGAAAGTTGAAGTGAGTCATATAATAACCAAGATTGTGAGACCGAGTGTGTAACTCTTTGCAAGGTTTAAATTTACATGCATTGTGTGTGTCCTTGTTGCTGCTAAATATATGTAACATTCGAATTGGGTTTTACAGGGAGGAAGACCATCGCTGGAAGTTGCATTGGTGGTATGAAGGAGACGCAAGAGATGATCGATTTTGCAGGAAAGCACAACATAACTCCACTAATTGAGGTCATTCCGATGGACTATGTGAACACAGCTATGGAACGTCTCGTCAAAGCTGATGTTAAATACCGATTTGTCCTTGACGTTGGAAACACACTTAAAGCTGCATAGTCTTAGTCCCTAGGTTATGCCTTCAAAGTATGATTTTGGTGTTGGTGTGACATGGTCATACATAATTGAAATTTTTGGTCTGATCTCTTTCAAGTTTTTGTGTTGTTTTGGTGTCTGGTGTTGGTGTCGAAACATTTATATCCTTGTTATTGAACTACTCCTATATTGAATAAATGAACTATTCGGGGATCCGATGGAACCTTCAGGTTGCTCGGGAAGAGCTTGAAATGTTTTTGTCAATTGATGTGAGTGAATTACCTCTATTCTCTGTTTTCCTATGGTTTTTAAGTTGACTTTTTTTCCTAAATAATGTGGTCTGGCTATGCCTAGTTTGAGAGCTGCTACACACACGATTTTTTTGTGGGGTCCACCACGGGTTCCACACAAATCATCCGAGCCGTTCATTAAATGTAAAACAGTTTTTCAAAGGTCCCCGTAAAAATAGGCTCAATCTAATACCTATAGGTGCTTCATCCAACCATCTAACTTTTCATTTAGATTTCCGGTTAATAAAAAGTTATGTGGTTGGATCGAGCACTTATAGGTATCGGATTGAGCTTATTTTTTATGGGGTCCCTTGAAAAAGTGTTTTACATTTAATGAACGGCTCGGATGATTTGTGTGGGACCTGTGATGAGCCCCACAATAAAATCTGTGCATAATCTGTGCACAAAGTGTATGTGTGTGTAGACTTTCTGGCCTAGTTTTGATTATTTGGGGCTGCTGCTGCTCCTCTCGCAAAAGTGCGGCGCTTCCACACTTTTGTGAGAGAGTGCGGGCTTCCACACTTTTGTGAGAGGGAGCCTACAGGGGCTGTAGGGCAGCCGATTCGGTCTTTTATTTCGGCAGGGACGGTTTGAATTTAGTCCAAACTCCTATTGATTTTTGTGAGAGGGAGCCTACAGGGGCTGTAACAAAGACTATTCGTTATTTATAATGAGCAATAATAGAAGTGTATTACACAAAGGCTAAGAATTACATTACCAGATTGAGTAGGAATAGGATTGTGATTTCTGATGACACATCGGACCAAGAGTTACATTACCAGATTGAGTGGGAATCAGAAATCTCATTTACTTTATGGGAATCATCGTAAATTCCCGTCTCAATCAATACAAAAAGGAAATGTTGACTTTGATAAATTTTCAAAGTAATTAATTCTTGGATAATATTACTAAATTAATTTAAACACTGGAATGAAATTCTACTCAATAAACTTCCAGCTATCAAAGAGACTAAAAGCTATGTAAAGTAAAAGAAGAAAAGGGCGCCGATTGCATGTTTGTGAATATGCGGACTACCTACACCTGGACAAAAAGATTCTATGAAGTTTTACTGTTCCCTGGGATTGGCTTTGGGTCTTTCCTGTGCAGCTTAGTTGGAGGGCTCTCCCTTCGGGAATATTAAGATAGCGGAGGTACAAATCTCCCGAGTTAGGCTTAGAGGAAGAACCAGCGCCCCCCTTCGTCAGGTGGTCCTTGTGTGGGGGGTGCGCCACCAGAAATCAGGCTTGAAGCTCTCGAACGAGCCAACAGCTGATGGCTATTAGTCACGACTACAACCAAAAAGCTCCAAAAAATATATATATATTAAATATTTCACATGGAGGAGGCATTTGCGCATTCCCTGGTCAACATTTTGTGCACCTTTCTTTTGTCGAAGAATTTAATTCGTTGTAATCATATTCCTATTTCTATTGAAGATTTTAGTCATCCAAACATTATCTAAGTGTAAAATTGGGGGCTACCATTACACACAAAATTTGTACGACTGGGGAGAAAGTATTTTGTGAAAATGTGATACCACGACAGTTCATTTATGTTAGTTCGCGTGTGTTTGAAACGGATCCGAAATCGACCTGGCCATCCAATAACCAATGCCAGTTCCTCAAACATACATGATAACAAATGAAGAAATTATTTGATATTGCTTCCTCTCTCTCTCTCTATGTTTCATCATTTTTGCCATCTGTTGTCAATTCCAGAATTGTTCTAATGTTGCTATAGGTGATTGGGATTTCTTTTCCTATGAATATAGCTGTGCGTGCCATGCATGGTTTTTCATATCCAATAAATTAATGTGGTTGGTAAGTATGTGATGATTGTTGATTTCGAATATTTTATTTCATTGATTTTTGTCTCCCGACAAGTGTTTCCTGTACGGCGATAAGATTAATAATGATTCTTAATAATAATGCCCAAAGACGTAAGAGTATATTCAAGAGGTGTCCCGTACACCTCTGTCACAATTTTTGTCCCTCAATCTAATGGAAAATTATTCATATTATTAATTTTTCTTATCATTTGCAACATGGATTTTCTTAAATAAATTTCAATTAATTCTCTGACATAAAATTTTTCGAATTGCATAGATATTAAATAAGTTAGTATAATCAATTAAAAGATAGAACAAAATGGGACCAATAGAGTAACAAATTTATATAATGTAATGATGTGATTTTTTATCTTTTGCAAAACTCAAAATTTGACGAGACACCCCACACTATTATTTTGTGCTGCATTAACAATGCTCCTCCACACACTTTTGTGAGAGGGAGAAGCATTGCACCTGAAACATGGAATAATCTCCAATATCGTGGGCACTATATGAAGGCTGCGTTCTTGTAAATTTATTTGTCCAAGACTTTTTTCGGTATTCTTTATTTTCACGACATTTGTTTTAGTTTTTTTTTGTAATTTTTAGGATTCATCATTCGTCTCCACGAGAGTAATTGAAAAAAATATAAAAATGTGAACCAATGTTGAAAAAAATTTATATAAGACGACAATTTAGACTAAAAAGACAGTTTCTTGATACTTCTTTCGTCTTTGGTGACATTTTTCTTTTGCTTTTGATAATAATTTTTTACTTTTTAGACTCCTCTTATTGTGACAGATGATTAACCCAAAAATATATCGGGTAAATCTAATACTTCCTATGTCCCACTTTGTTGTTCCTGTTTTGTTTTTGGCACCTCACAAAAAATTGTGTATATCCCATAATCTATAATATTTTTATAATTTCAAAAACTTTGTTTAAAAGAATTAATTGAAATCTATCAAACAAAATCCGTATTGAACATATAAAATATTATAAATTAAGATATATATATATAATTTTGAGAGCTCCAAAAAAATAAACAGACATAACAAAGTAGGACGGAAGAAGTAATAATTTAGAAAAGAAAAACAAAACACATAAAACAAAGAAAAAAAATAAAAAGTTTACAAGAATGAGGCTCGACAGAAAACCCGAGAGGCCTATCACAACATTCGTGTTGTGCATAGTTTGAACCGTTCATTCAGCCATCCAACTATTCGAATCTCATCTCAATGCAAAATGAGATTCGGATGGCCGAATGAACGGCCTAGATTGTGCACAACATGCTTGCCGGCACTTGTGCGCAGCAAGGCCCTCATTTCGGCTGAAGCGTGCTTGCATAACACGTGTCAGTTACTTTTAAAAAACACGTGACAGTTAATCGCCGGTTTAATATGCCACAGTTGAGAGTATTTCTAAAAGACCCTTCACACCTCATCGATGACGTCATCATTTCCCTATATATTAACTAGTTCCTTCATCCTCTGAACAGCCAACACGAACCCCACTCTCTCTCTCTCTCAACGGCCAACACAACCCCCTCGCCCCCTCTCCCTCTCTCTCTCTCTCTCTCTCTCTCTCTCGTGGTACCTGAAATACAGTCATCGGGTTGAAGTGGAAAATGGGGGTAGATGGGACGGTATTACCAGAAGAAGAGCACCCAGTGAAGGCCTTCGGATGGGCTGCTAGAGACCCTTCCGGCATCCTCTCCCCCTTCAATTTCTCCAGGAGGTTAAAAAAGACGTCCATTCCCTTCTCTATTTTCTGGGTTGATTTCAATTTTGGCCACTTCTTTTTTTGTTTAGGTATATTAATTTAGGACACTCTTATTGTCTACAAATCCTCTGTCTTTTGGAACACTTTTTTTTTATAACTCTGGTGTACGCGTACCTGTCTTTTCAAACATTTTGCTATGAATAATGGATTCAACAAATAGATACTGAATTGTTTAACGCAGAATTTTACTCAACAGGGGTGGTTTAGGTCACCCTTGGGCTATTTTAACCCAAGGGGTTGGCTTGGTCTGAGACTTGCCTTCCCTTTAGTTGTACGGAAAGGATGGAAAAATTAACTCTTTTGCAGCTTTCCTTGTGTTCAGTTACCAAGATAGACGTGGGATTCACAACTTTAACTTTTTCACTGAAAAATACTTTCCTGCAACGGAACTAGATTTACTGGAAACTAAATTTACTTTTCCTTTAATTCACTTCACTTTTCTTGAGAAAGCATTTCTCATACAAGATTTTCGACAACTGAACGGAGCCTTTGTGGTTTGCTCTCTCCTAAACTTGAGAACAAACCACTAAGTTTAAATCGCTATAAATTTGTGTGTACCGGTTCAAATTTGACTTTACTGATCAGCCTTTAATTAGGTCCCGTTAGTGATGGTTGGGATTGGTCAGGGATTACAGGTCAGTTCGAGTTGTGCACACATTGGTTCTATCCACACCCACATACGAAGAAGACTTTTGGGGCTATTTTAACAATCTATCGAGACTGTGTTTGAAAATATTAATTTCGTTTTTCTTAAAATTGTATAGGGTCATTACTCAATTGACCTAACTTGCCCTTAGCTTGCTCCACAATTGGATATATTGTACTTTTTTTGCTTTCTTTATTGTTATTGTCGATGACAACGATGGCGATGACGATGATATGGTGTGAGGTTTTTGGAACTTTATGGGTTTTTGCAGGGAAACAGGGGAAGAAGATGTGAAGGTAAAGGTTTTGTATTGTGGTATATGTCACTCTGACCTTCACAATATCAAGAATGAAAGAGGCACCGCCAAGTATCCCATGGTTCCCGGGTATGTTTCGTTTCCAACCGCTTTGTATCCATATATGTGTGCATCCACAAAGAAAGTATATACATATGACAGCAACCCAAAAGAAATGATATTGGATTTCAGTCAATCAAACCCTTAACCCTTTAATCTTGCCAAATTCACTACTTTCAGGTGGCGGTGTGCGTTCCAAGTCTGTATTTTCAACTGTTAAGTTGAAAAAAACCCAGAGGATATATGCACCTAATAGACACGGATTATCGCCACATTTATAAAATTTGCATATCCGCATCCATGGCTGCAGATGAATTTAATAAGCTTTTTCCCGTGATACATAGATTCCTAGGTCTTCTTATTCGGCGCATAGTAGGACTTCACAAAGTGGCATATGTAGCCATAGCTCCGCCCCTGTGCGTAGCCAGGAATATCGATCAGGGGCACTACAACATACAAACACAACGAAAAAATTCTGCAGCTAACAACAATACCTCCATAAGAACTTTTTTTCAATGAAAATACTAACAAAACTCTTAAGTATGCAGTCCTGTTATCGCTCGCAAATTATTCTCCCATTCAGTTGCGTTACAAATTTTTCACATTTTCAGATTGGAAAACACGATCTCAGTAGTCATTGTAGTAGGTATAACAAGAGAAGTTAAAGCCGAAATCAAGAGCAAGGAAACTTGAACTTGATGAAATAATGGTGAGTTTTTAAAAACTTGAACGTAACACCAAATTAAAAACTCAAAAAATGCAGTGGGGCTGCACATATGCTAGTTCCACCGCTGCTTTCACCACCACATAACTAGTACCTAAATGAATTCCATGACGGCCACTGCTCCTAATTCCTTTTGTATTAGGGATCTACCTTGCACATACCCTATTGGACTAGAGCACATAGACGTCAAGATCCTACACTTACTAAGACTGTACAAGTATAAACCAGAATACATGATTAAGCAGTCGAAACATAGCAACTATGTCAATACGAAACTGTTAAACTATAGGCACCCACCTTAATGAGATATTTGATGACCGTCATTCACCAGGTTTTATGAAACAACAAAAACTGTGAGCATTACTTTGAGCGTTCGAACATTTTTATTTCCTGGTGTGGACTAAATGAATTGGTTAATGCAGTCATGAGATGACTGGAGAGGTGATTGAGGTGGGAAGCAAGGTAAGAAACTTCAAAGTCGGGGACAAAGCTGCTGTTGGGGTCATGATCGGATCGTGTGGATTGCCTGACTCATGCCATTACTGTGCCAAGGATCTTGATAACTACTGCTCCAAACGTATGCTCACTTATAATTCCATGTTCTACGATGGAACTCAGAATTATGGAGGTTACTCTGATATAATAGTCGTTAACGAGCATTTCGTATATCAAATTCCCGCTAACTTGCCTCTTGATGCTACTGCTCCTTTGCTCTGTGCTGGGATCACTACATACAGTCCCTTGAGGTACTTTGAACTTGACAAGCCCGGTTTGAGCATTGGTGTTGTGGGTTTGGGTGGATTGGGTCATATGGCTGGGAAATTCGCCAAGGCTTTTGGGGCAAAGGTCACTGTCATTAGTAGATCTTTGAGTAAGAAGAAGGAAGCCATTGAACGTCTTGGTGCTGACTTGTTTATTGTTAGCAGTGATGCAGATCAGATGAAGGTGGGTGAGCGTGTTTATTAGTATTCTTAGCGGCAACTCCATGGATTGGACTGATTTCATGTTTTTATGTTTGTTAATGCAGGCTGCTGTGGGTACTTTTGATGGTATCATTGATACGGTCTCTGCACTTCACCCTGTCATGCCGTTGATTAATCTCTTAAAGCCTGATGGGAAACTTGTCTTGCTTGGATCAAAAACAATTGACTCACCGGTTGCGATTGGTGGTAAGCATTTCATACCATTTCACTAATACTATGAAGCTGTTGAGGCATCTCCACTTTACCCCAAACTCCCTTAAACAATCAATGCCAAATACACTCATCATACGGTAGCAAGGTGGTTTGGGTTCGAGGATGGGGACAAAGGATCTGGTGTTCTTTTGTCGTTTATGAGCTAGGCTTTGACATCTAGTTTCCTTCACATCGAATTTTTTAGGGATCAAGGCTTCGTTCCCTTGAAATGATTAGAAGAATTTTTGTTGGATTTTGGTTTGTGTCTATGCTACATGGACTCCTATTTAGTAAAAGTATCCCAATCTAGGGTGTGGGATTTGTGACCGACATGTTAGTTTTGACGTTCACCTAGCAAGCATGTTTAGTGGTTTGAATTTCAATGAGCTATTGATAGAACTCCAGTGTAGTGCATGAAAGTCCAGGTGACCTTCTGAACAGAATTTAGCCTATATAATGTGAGAAATATGGTAGAAAATACGGATATTTGGCTCCTTTGTCCTTGAGATGGAATACCTAGACGCGTACATGCACCCGACACCCATACCAAGTTTATGTAACTTCGGTTAGGGGGTGCTTATGAAAGCTTTGAAGAATCAGCTTTTATCAGAATTTAAATTTTGACAAAAACACCCCTTATAAAAACCCAGCACTGGCCATTTGGTCCTACTCTTCAACATTTGAAAGGTTCAAATGCTGCATTATTTTTTTATGAACAAGTATTGTCACTAACAAGGAGTGTGGAATGACAGAGAGGAAGGTTGTGGGTACTAGTGTCACTGGGAGTGTGAAGGAAACACAAGAAATGCTGGATTTTTGTGCTAAGCACGACATAATTTCGGATATTGAACTCATTCCAATGGACTATGTGAACACTGCAATGGTGCGGCTGGAAAAAGCTGATGTCCAGTATCGATTCGTCATTGATGTTGGCAACTCGTTGAAAACTGCCTAAGCGCAGCTTCCTTGATCTCGAACTCCCCGTTCTCTGAGTCCTTGCTGCTGTTTTACTATTTCGTAACTTGACGAGACACTATGAATGACATGTCTATGGAAATCTCATTCCCGTCGTCGCTGTCGAGCAAGTTCTTACCGGGGAGATGGCCGGAGCATTTGGTTTCTGAAGTGCGTGGCGTATAGGGAATGCCTACTTTTTCTGTATGCCTACATATCTATACCTTGTAAACCTTGATGGTTATGTATAATGAAAGTTATGTTGGTCTAGAAAGATTCTCTTCTAATGAAGTTATACGAATAACAGAGCATGTACATACACATTTCTATTTTTAACAAACAAAGCTTGAATGTGGATGACCAAGGATGCTACTCAGCAGCTCATTGCTGAGCGGGTGCAGAGCAACCGATCTGGCGGTTCATTTCAGCACAAATGACTTGGATTAAATCTGAGCGCATATAATTCTAATTGTGCATTACTCGGTTAAGATATGGGTCGTTAATTGCCGAGACAAGCGGCCAGATCAGCCGTTCTGCACCGCTCTATAAGAAGATGCTAGGCAGAGATAAACAAAGTTTGACAAAAGTCCATTACTATTATCTTCTTCATTGCACATATGGTCAAATACAAAAATTTTGAGTACAATTTCGGAATTCCTTGTTTTTCTGCATCAGTACCTTTACATTAAATTTAAAATGACTAGTACTCCCTCCGTTCCGGAAAATAGGCCATTATGAAAAGACTACAATTTTAGGATAAAGAATAAGATACCTCCATTCATAATTTTCCAAATTTTTTGATGAACATCAAATTAAAAATCTCAATTAATTCTTCAATTTAGGGTCATGAAATTTGTTAAATTATGCACAAAAGTACTTTAATTTTTGGTAAAAGTACATAAACATCCCCTCAACTATTATTTTTTTCCGTAAACACCCCATCACATTTAAAAGCGCTCATGGAAATCCCATCAACTACTGGAAACGAAAAAAAATCTTAACTACATTAACGGAATGAAGGAAATAACCAAGATACCCTTTGTCTCTCATGGAAGCCAGAGGCATCCTGCTCCAACTAAACACTACCCACTCCCTCTCTCTCTAGATTCATGAACCCAATGTTTGATCTTTACTCCATCGTCGTCGTCATCATCTTCTTCTTGTTCCTCTGGATCATTCTCGTCAAGCTTGACCAAAGCATGGATCGTCCATGGCATGGTGGTTGAAGTCAATTGGAGGAGCAAACGAAGAGCTCGCGGCCTCCAATGCCATGGATTGCTGCCATCTGTAGTTTGATCTGAGCTTTCTTTGAACAAATCTCGCATTTGATTGTAGGGATTTTTTCTGTAAAAGCGACGACGTAGGGTACGAAACAATCAAGATTCAAGTACACACATATATTTGAATTGCATTTGCACTTGTTAATTTCATGCTTTTGTTGGTTTTTTTTTGCAAGACAATCAGTGCTTGAAAATTTGTGATTAATTTTTTTTCGGTTCGTTTCGGGGCGGATACAAATTGGATAAACCAATTTTTCATGTCAAATTCGGTTACCCAATCGGTTCGGAGAATCCCCGAACCCCGTTTGGTTCGGTTATGGTTCATTCCTCTTCTCCCCGTTCGGGTATCGAGGCGGACATAGGTAGTGTTTCAGTTTCGGGTACAAAATCCCCATATCTGCCCCCGAATGCCATCCCTAGCACTGTTGGCTGCTTCCGGTTGGTTCCTGGCAGTTGTGTGGTGGTTTGGCATTGTGGTGGTGATAGTGGTGGAGGTGGTGAAATCAGTGGTTGAGGTGTTATTGGTGACTTACATATGTATAGGGATGGCAATCTCGGCCGCCCGCCCCACCCCAAATGGATTGGGGATTCGGGGATTTTTCGGGGGTCGGGTAGGGGATGGGAATAATTTTTTTTAAGAAATGGGGAACGGGTAGGGGATGGGTATGAGCCCCGCCCCGCCCCGCCCCGTTTGTGTGTGTGTGTGTGTGTGTGTGTGTGTGTGTGTGTGTGTGTATATATATATAAGTTATATACATAAATGAAAATTGTATAGGAGTACTATATATACATAAGTGAGGAAGAAAGAAAAAAACTAAATCTCACTGTCAATTAACACAGAAGTAATTGAATTCACTTACCACGGATAGAAGATAGTAGAAAAAAGATATCAAATCGATAGTTCTAGTTAGATAAATATTGTTCACGTCGGAAACTCATGAAATAGTGTCATGTTGAGAGACTAAGAAACGAAGCTTTAAAGAGCTTTGCGTGTGTTGTTTGTTTTTGGCGTCTTGCTGCAGGAGGGATACCGGATAAAGAATACCAGTTTTGCCTGTGATTCCAGTTGGATCCCCGATTCCCCACGGGAATCCCCGTTCCCCGTTTGGGGAGGGGATAGAGGGTAAAAATAATTCCCCGGTGGGGATCGGGGAGGGGATGGGGATGGATTTGGATTCGGGGATCTGAGACGGAGATAGTGGTATCCACCCCTTACCCACCCCATTGCCAACCCTACATATGTATATTGTTATGAAAGGGCATTTTTGTCCAAAAAAGCCTATGTGACTGACATGTGACCATCCAGCTAACGATTCTGAGACGGAAGAGTGTCACATAGGTAACGAGAGTAGTTAAGTGGATCTCTATGGACACTTTTAAATGTGAGGAGGTGTTTACGAGAAAAAATGATAGGTGAAGGGATGTTTATATACTTTCACCTTATTTTTTTTCTCAAAATATGACACGTCTCTGTGTAATAGACTACCTTTGTGAGATGGAGAGAGTAAAAGCTAAAATCATTTTTGCTTCACGAGTTGAGGACCATGTGGTTTAGTTCAGAGGAGGTAAATGTACTGATTTTTTTTTCCACGCTCCCATAAACGTGAACATTTAAATCAAAATCAATCACCCAAACAAGGTGGTTTTATGATTTATCTACAAAAAAATTACACAATTTTACTTACCACACAAATTGGCTTAATTTACAAACCATTTACAATTACCACACCTATCATAATATATGGCCACACCTATTGTAAGAGGGATTAAACCAATGGCGGCTGAGATTAAAAAAAAAGAAATCCAACGGTTGAAGAAAAATGTGGGCATGGATATCCCCTAACCGGACCGCGGCATCATAGCCGAATCCAAATGCATTGAGTGAAAAAAAAGGAAAGTTTACTTTTCTTTGGTAGTAGTATCATCTTTTCTTTTCAAAAAAGGAAAACTTGAAAGATTGTTATGAATTCTTGGATTGAAATTTTGAGGCCCAAATTTAAGGATGTCGAGAGTGGGCCTGGTTGGACTGAACCAAGTTGAACCATGCATGGGTTATAAACACACGTTAATGATTCTTTTCCAGACCATAAGTTTGGGCCGTTTTGGACTCTCAGCGCTGCGTTGTGCTTCTTGCTTCTCCTTCAATTCGGGTCTGTTTGATTAGAAAGAAAATTTTGAATAAAATTTAAATAAAAAAACAGTTATTTTTTTGTCGTTGGATTATTATGGAAGATTTATGATAGTGATAATTTGCAACGGTCTTACTATTATCAGTCCACTAGGCTTATGATAAACACACTAAAAGATAAGAAAAATACGTATTTTGTGTACTTTTTAAACCTTATAATATACATTTACACACCTACTATTGTCAGCCCATTGGGCTGATTTTAGAATTTTCCTATTTACAAATAGAAAGTCCATTGGTAGGACTCAAAACGAGTCGTTTTTTTTTTTCTATTGACAAAATAGGAAAGCGGGAGGTATGATACCTTGTCGCCTCTGCGAGGGAGTACATATTGCCTCACAACACTACAACACTACATGTAGGAGATCTCAACACACATACATCAAGATTGAAGTTACTGTCCCGGCCACCACACATGGGTGAGTAAATTTCACCTAATAAGGGACTATGGGAACTCAAATATGAGCCTGAACCAATTAAGTCTTGGGTTTCCCTCATTGAACCAACCCCTCATTTTACAGCCGTGAAGAAGATTTTGCTTTTAAAAAAAAAAAAATCCTATTTTTCATATCATTCTAATTTTGCTTTTCAATTTTAAGTATATGCATTGATGGGTTACTCTACACAGAAATAAATTAGCATCTTCTTTGCAAGTCAGTCCCGGGGAAAACAAAACAAAAAGGAAAATAAAAAATAAAATCAACTTAGACAAACTGGGGTAAAAAATTACTGGTTCTATTCTCTTGATCACATTTAGCGATCGTATTAATAACACCACGAGAGTTGTTATTATTCCTACTATGTTGGTGAAAAATGAAATCAGGTCAACACACAAATTTAAAACACAAATTCAGACATAATTGTCCGAAACTGTTCGATGTATGTGGATTCATATGCATCAAACGATTTCGAACATCGAACAGTTATGTTCGGAGTGATGATTTAAAGTTGTGTTTTTAAATCTTATCTCTTGCTATTATCTTTTTTTTTTAATGAACATCAACTTATTGAAGGAAATTAAAACAAGTGAGAAGGAAAAAGAAGAAAGAAGAAAGTGGCAAGTTGAGAATTGAGATTGGGGCGTCCCGTGAGATACGTAACGTAAGGTCTAATAGTTATTCAGTATCCCCGGAGCACGGTTACGTAGTGCTCCGAGACACTCCAGCCGCACCACACTCTTGCGGAGTTCACGATTAAGTATACCGACTCCACATAAAAGTATGGTGCTCGAATGATCCAGAGCCCCGTGTGGTTGCGCTCTAGAGAAATTCTTGGGTGCAAAACAAGTACCACGTGACGGTGTACGCCGGCGATCTCAACCGTCCGAATGTGTTTCTGACGACCTAGATTTATTTCCTCTCTCTTCCTTCGCCCGACCACTCTCTCTCTCCTTTTCCTATTTCTAAAATCCGAACCGTCCAAAACACATTTGGACGGTTGAAATCGCCGACAGGATACCACGTGTCTAATACCTGCCTGGCACCCAAAAACTTCTCTGTGCTCCGGGACTACCGAATATTTACCCGGTTTGATAAGTGGACAGCAAGTGACATTATTAGCGTCTCTCCGTTCGGTTTTTTTCTGGTTTGATTTCACGGGAATCCGGCTCCCCCCCTCTCACGAGCTCCACTCTCTCTCTCTCTCTCTCTCTCTCTCTCTCTCTCTCTCATTCAAGCTGTATGTATATATAAACAGACTGGATCATCATAATTTACGGCGCTGCACGTTTATTATACAGCGCAGATATATATATATATATGTATATCTAACGTACGTATGAAACAGCGTCCAGTTTGTTGCAACCAAGAAAGAATAACGTCGTCCGTCCTTGGGCGGTTGTGCCATGTCAGACAGGGCAGTGGCGTTTTACATGCATGTCCCCACCTGCCATCATCTGGCATCCTGTAAACTAACGCATGCAGAGAGGAGTACTCGATCCCATAACGGATCAAAACTGGACTGTTTGGATCATTGACGTGGGCCTAAAAAGAGTTGAGAACGGGCCGGCATTGAACCATCCGGCCAGTTCATTTATAGGACCGGGGAGGATCTAATCCCATGCAGACGTAAGCAAAATCGTGAAAGTTTTTTAAATAGAGGTATTGAGAGCACATAACATATACAGATATACTCCCTCTGTCGGTGTTTGTTAATCCACTTCCATTATTCCACCCACCTTAAAAATTGTACATATCTTTTAATACTCCTAGAAATTTCTAAAGATATGCAATATAAATCTTATTTAATATATCTCAATTAGTTATATTATACGAAATTTTCAAAATCATGAAACCCATTATAAATTGAAAGATGTAGACAATTTAAAACATGGCACGAATGCCGAAAATGGACCCACAAACACGGACAGAGGGAGTACGTGGCAATGTAAAGGTAGCGGGGCTCGAACCAAGAATATCAATCATGTTATGAATCATGTTGATCGCATACAAATAATTATGATTTTGAGACACATGTAGTATTTCGGAGACAAACAAAAAAACAAATCAAAGTTGGCACATTGGATCAGATGGATTGGAGTTATGTCTTGACCAATATTCAATAGATGTAATTTTCGATATAATTGATATTCGCTAGAAAAAAAAAAATAGTAGTTGTGATCGTCAAAGTAGCGAGAAAATGCCCACAAATGCTAAAACTGAACGGTGCTCCAATTTCTAATCTTTCAAGTATGGGGGATGATATATTTCATATTTCAAAAATCAAATACTCCATCTCATCTGTACCATATTGTTGGTCTTTTAGGAAAGATATGTGACTTTCGGATAAAAAAACCTAGTAATTCATGCATAATTTTATAAATTTCTTCACCCCAAAATTACATATCTTAATTGATTTTTTAAAACTATGAATGGAAGTAATTTATTTTTAGATTCGAAAATTACATGTCTTTTTGTAGATGACCAATACTATAGGACGGAGCTAGCTAGGAAGTTATATAAGACTCCGTTTCGCTAAGATTCTTATTTTTAAGTACTTATTTCTCATTTACAAGACATATCAAAACACATAATAGTACGAATACTCCTTTGTTTTTTGGGGGGAAGTGAGGTGTGGGGGGTAGAAATGGGGTTAAAAGGGACATATCAGAAGGAAGTGTTGAGAGGCAATTAAGCTGCTGGTGTCTCTTGTCTGCTGCAGAGCAGCTGCTGCTTCTGCTATGTTGCCCTCTTCATCACTGAAGCCTTCCCCAGCTCCCTAGAGTACTAAACAGTAGTACTACTGATGCTCCCCACTGCCATGTAAACATGTCTGTCAATGCCTGCCTCTCTGGGTTTATATTGTACTGCTACTTTAATTGGAGTGCAATTTTCCAACAGTTTTATACTGTATATGTATACTCTCCAATCACATATTCTGAACTTTACCACTCCATAATTATGACCCTATTTTGCATGTAACCATACATGCACTACATGTCATGATGCATCCTCTCTTTCGGTTCGACAATCATGGGTGTTGGGGCTAGTTTACGCGCATCTCGATTGATTCTTTCTCGGTCAGATCAAAGACAATTCATTCATGCTAGAATTAACCAAATTTATAATAAATTACTATTTTCTTGCGACTTGACCTGGAAAAATGATTCTTAGTCAATTAACTCATGCCGGGATTACAATAGGGATGTATCATCCACTCATAAGTTTTCATGCTTAAATCGATCACAAGTTCACAACCCATAAGTACTCCATATCTCAAGGAGATGTTTCAATTGTCAAAATGTCAAATACGTTTTAAAATCGAGCGTTCTACAAAAATATTTGGAAAATCTTTTAGAGTACATATTTAACATGGTAAGATTAATACAAACAAACCAAACATAACGATCAAATTTGAAGAGTCTGCCAAATTAATATGTTTTAATTCTGTGTAGGTCTCATATGATTGTAGTACCTGTAATTTTAATAACGTATATGACGTATGCAAACTAATTTAATTTATTTATCGCTTAACATAAATAAATAAAAAACAGGATTATTCATGATTTTGCGGTGTGATCCAAGGGCAAAAAAAGAAAATTGATTTTGGCATTCCACATTTAGCCATTGGCACTTCACTTTTTATCTTTTATCCTATATAAAATTACCAATTTATCCTTTATTTTGTTACTATTCATCCACTTTAAAGAATATTATTATAATTTTTAATAAAAAAAAGAAGACAAAAGCTAAAGTACCAATGGCTAAAAATAAAGAGAAAAAAAAAAGTCTAAATATTCCTCCTTTAGCGTTTAATTGCGAGTTAACACCACCACCTTTAAATCCCTTTCTAATTACTAACTTTTTTCTTTCTTTTTTGCCTTTAGGGTATGATGTTGTAAAAGTTGTAACCCACAAACCCATCATCAACTGTCAAGAAGTACTTCCATCCATTTATTGTTTGATTTAGTAGTACTCTATTATTTTCCTCCTTTTTGGAATTCAATTTTTCACTTTTTCAAAATTTTCTCTTTTGACTACATATATGGATCTTTCTATTCTGCCAAATCACTATCAGAGTGTCATCCACTTTTCTTGTCCTTTCTCTCTGCCTCTCTTATCTCTCCCTACACCCCCCTCATCTCTATTTAGGAAAATGATATACATTGTTCATTAGCAGCGGCGGCGGTTTTAAGATTTTAATTTAACGGTGACAAAAATATATTTTAAAAAAATTATATACAAAGCTCTATATTAAATAAATTTTTTTATTATGATTGAAAGTAATTTATTTTATTTTGTTGAGTTACACTATTATTTACATATTTAGAAATTTAAATGAAGCTTTTTTTTTACTTTAACTACTTATGAACAATTCAGTGCCGATAATATGAAAAACAATGAAAGAAAAATCTTATTATATGTAAAAAAAAATACAAAATTTTGATGTATTTTTTAAGTCTAGGCGGTCCACTTGAACCTCTTCATACAGTGGTGGAGCTGCCCCTGCTCATTAGTGTTTAATGATATGTAAAAAATATTTCTATATTTGAAACCTGTGGTATTGATATGTGTTAATGTTTATTGATATTCGTAAAATATGTATTATTCTTTGACTAACGGGCACTAGGTATGATCTTAATATTCGTGAAATGTGTATTACTCTCCGACTAAGAGTAAGTTTACCAATAGATTGGTATAATACATTGTGGACAGTTCATAATTTTATTTTAGCTATCAACTTTTTCTTTCACAATTATACCAATATTATCTATTTTACCTAACACCAATTAAAAAACATATTTTTTCACTCTTTTCCTATTATTTTTTTCCCCCAAGGAGGGAGGAGAGAGAAAAAGAAATAATAAAAATAGAAAGGAGTGTGAATAGTGCTTAGGTAAAACTGTAAAAGTGGCTAAACCCTATTCATAAATGTATTTTACCTACCATTTTCCCTAATCTAGTGCACGGCTATTTTTTGAGTTTCTCCTCTCCAAAATAGTAACTAAAAAGGTATTTTACCGATGCTAGTGTACATGCTCTAACAGGTATTGGGTATGACCCCTCTATATATACCACCTAGGCCTTTTTCTATCTGAAGTGTAAGACCTACCCTCTCTCATCCAACTTTATTTATTCTACCAGATCTACCCTTCAAACATAAGCCTATATTTCCTCCACATCCCCTTTCTTCCCGTCCTTAATTGATGAAGATCACAGGCACCCATCAACATCCCCTCCCCTCCCTCTCTCTCCTCCACCCCATGCATGATACCCATTGAAATCCACTAGTATCTTTGCCTCTTTCCTAAGGAAACTAAACAAGATCTCTCTCTCTCTCTCTCTCTCTCTCTCTCTCTCTCTCTCCAATATATATCTAGGGTTTCTTTGTGAGGTGCAAGTGCAACTAATTAACGAGACCAGCAGACTTGCTGTCGTGATGTCTGAGGACAATATTCCGGCGAAACCAGGGAGCCAAGGCTCCGGGAGCAAGAAAACGACGCCGCTGAGGCCGCCGGAGCAAGCCCTGAAGTGTCCAAGATGTGATTCCCCCAACACGAAATTCTGCTACTACAACAACTACAGCTTAACACAGCCAAGGCATTTCTGCAAGACTTGTAGAAGGTAATAATTAACATACATATCTGTATGTATAGATGTCTTCCAGCGTGCCGTCAATTACTGGGTTGGGTCAGTTTATGTGGAAGTTTTGTTTCAATTTTAATTGAGTCTTCAGGGAGAGATTGGTTCTCAGGATTAATAGCGGAGTCAAAACTTTGACCCGAGAGAGCCAGCTTAATAGATATATATTTTTTATCGGAACATACTTATGAATCCCGAGTTAAGATTAATCCGTATAGGTCTACTAGACGAATACTGAGAATCGAGATAACAAACAATATACAAAATATATATATGGCTATGTATAGTTGTATACGTAGATGTAGCATACTACATACAAAGATTGGATGATGACAATATTTTTGGGGTGATCAAATCTACTCTTGGGAACTCTTGGATTAATTTTTCGAAACTTCAAACAATTAAAATCCTTAAAAAGATTGAGGGTTCTATTTCCCAACTTTGAACTACTAGATATCAAGAAAAAAAAAAGTAAAAGAAAAGAAGAACAAGAACAATCTGTTGAAAATTTTGTACTCCAATAATTAAGGCTTTGTTTGGAAGGTGGGGAAAGAGGAGAAAGGTAATAAAAAATATATATATTAAATGTAGGAATATTCTTTTCTTTTTCTTTCTTTCCTCGACTTCAAAAGTGTTGATTTTAAATTATTGTCGGATAGGTACTGGACTAAAGGAGGAGCACTCCGCAACGTACCGATCGGAGGCGGCTGCCGGAAAAGCAAGAAGTCGAAACCATCATCTTCAAATTTTTCCGGCGACTCGAAGGACTCCGGCGGCGGTTTGAAGTTCTTCCATGGTCTCTCTCCTGCCATGGATTTTCAACTTGGTGGTGGTGGTGGTGGTGGTCTCTCTTTCCCCAGCAGTGGGTATTCCTACAACCAATTCCCTCTCGCTTCTTCCACTCCTTGTTTTGCTACCGACACTCTGGGAAATTCCAGTTCTACCCTCATGGGTCTCAATTTCCCTTTACTAAAACAAGTAGAGGGTGGTGGATTTGGCCAAGAAATCGGCGGTCAAAGCAGTACTATCGCATCGTCGATCGAGTCGTTGAGTTCGATCAACCAAGATTTGCACTGGAAATTACAGCAGCAGAGACTGGCAATGCTTTTCGGAGGCGAAAACAGTCAGAGAGAAAACAGTGGGATTTCACTTCAGAAGCCACAACCCATTATGTTTCAGAATCTGGAGATATCAAAACCTGATGCTTGTGATCAGGTAGGGGGTAGTACTGGTAATGGTTCGAGAAAAGAGGGTGCAATTGGTAATTTAGCAACAGAGTGGTACTTTGACAGTGGATCATATGCACCTCTTGTGAATCCTCCAAATACAAGCAATAATGGGAATGAGAGCACAAACAACTGGAGTGGATTGCAGAATTGGAATGAGTTGAATCAGTACAGTGGATTGCCATAGCTGAGAGAAAGATCAAGTGGAAGAAGAGCCAAGGAGTAGGGTGGAAAAAGAAGGAATGGAAGTAAATATAGGATAATCTCATATGATCAAGAAAGAGTAAGGCTAACCCTTTTTCTCTTTTCCTCATAGTAAATACGCACTCAAACTTGTCTGGATAACCGGTCATAAGAAAAGACTACGTACCCAAGATCCATCGGATAACTATCAATCTCTTGTATTGTTTTCACCTCTCATATTCTTTCTACCAAAGTTTACCTGTACCAATGGTCGAGTGCATTTTTTTTTTACTATTTCATTAAGTAAATATCTTGATCAAAAATGAGAAGATTTTTATACGATTCAATAGTTGAAAATGCACTAGAATGCTGGTACAGGTAAATATGGGTACGGAGGATTTTGAGTTCTCTCTAGGGGGCGTAGCTCGATATGGAAAAAAGGTTGGGAAAAAGGGAAGGGAGTTGGGTTTTTTTTTTTTTTTTTTTTCCGCTCTTTGTTTTTCTTATGTTGGGTTTTACATAATCAGAAAGATGCTGATCAACATCCTTTTAGCTATTGATGATGTTGAATTGTTTCTGCATTCCTTTTACTTTATTTCGCCAGAATTGTAATGCTAAGAATATTAATCACGTTAGAAATATTGAATCGTTTATTACTTAGAACTCGAAGCGAGCTCGTAAGTAATGCTCATATGTTCAGGTTATTGTTTTGGAAAATGATTTTGTCACTTTCTTTTTTGTTAACGTTATTTTTCTGCAAGTGTATTTTTACACTAAAAATACACTTGTACTTACAGAGGAGTGACGTTAACAAAAAAAATGGCAAAATCAGCAACCATTTCTTTTTATTGCCTAATGATATTTGAATACTGTATCATTCGGTGCATAGTGCTTGCTCTTGAGTTGTTACTCCATTTGTTCCAATTTAAATGTCCCATATGATTTTTCAAATTTGAAAATGCAAAAAACAAACCGTAAAAAAAGGTTTAAATTGGGACGGAGTAAGTATTTACTTATTTTATTTATTTACTTGTCTTACGTCTGGATTACAATAACTTTTGCCCAAAATACCGTTTCTAATTAATGCTTGATAACTTGATGTTCGAGTCAAATTACGATATCCTTTGCCACAAATTTATCGGGTTTTTTCCATCCTAGTACGGAGTAATATTCTTCCCTACACTTAATCTCTTCGGGATCTGGGATGGATAATTTTGTTTTTTTCAGTCAGAAGAATCATAACTCTCTCTCTCTCTTCTCCTTGTGTGTATCAGGGTATCTGAATCTCTCTCTTCTCAGTCACTGAACATTGTCTGGAAAAAATAGCAGAAGCTGGTTTACCTATGTCATAGCCTTGCAGAGTTAAACCTAGCCTGTCCCCCCCGCTCTCTCTCTCTCTCATTGCCTGGGGCGTTTCGTCATTATTCATTGCATGCAGTGTAGTCAGTGGTGTGATTCGGTGTGGTGTCTGGAAAAGTGGTGGCTTGAATGGTAGACTGTCAAACATTGTGGTAGTAGGAGTAATAAATTACACTGAATCCCCTTAAACTTTTTCTCATTTCCCTTTTTGATCCGAATGCACCTTTTTTGGAAGAGAAAATCGGTATGGACATCAATTGTGAACATAGATATCTTCATAATCTTTTTCTAAATTCAAATAATTCTAAACACATATATTTCCAGGTTCATTTTGTGCAACTATACATTGGTTTTTTTTTTGGTTATATAATCATTAAACTTACCCATGTGCATCTATCCCCAGTACTATTCCTCCAGACACAAAAAGGCTACGAAGGTACCACAATGAGCCACCCAGCGTAGAACATAAATACGACATAAAAACTTCCATCATGTGCCCAAAGAAGTCCATAATTTGTAAACAAATTTGAAACTCGTAGCTCAACTCCAACCCAGCTCCAAATATGCATGGTATTTAGTGTGGATCTGGAGAACCTGTAGGGCATCTATCTTGACAATCAATGGTTAAGATATGATTGCTAAGATAAACAGTTTGAATATACTATGCAGAGTGCACTACAGGGAAGCGGCCTCTCGAGGATTCCTGATTCCGTTTGGTGAGTTGTTACAATGATGCAGGTAGTGACTAGGCAGCAGAAAGGTAGAAAATGTCTTTGACAGTGAATTTGATTTTCAAAAGTGGGGATTGGAGTAAGCTGTAATTTACCTGTCAAACAATTGGATGAGAGAGAGAGAGAGATATAGATGGTAGTGGCATCTAGAGCATAGGGTTCGTATAGTGTCACAAACATGTTTCGGGTTAAACTTTCTTAGGTTATCGGGTAGTGAGCCCCTCGGTTGTACTCCGCTGCCATTGCGATTCTCTTTGTGCTTTTGTTTGCGACCAAGAAAAGCTACTCGTACGAGATGCTTTTCTCTATTTTTTTATTTTATTTTTAAAAAGACAATTTCAAATTTAAAAATAATAGATTTATTGAAATTTAAAAATATGCATTATAGATCTTGTTTGACGATGCAAAAAAATTTTGAAAAATTATTTTTCATTTACATTATTTTTGAATTTGAAAATATAAAATAAATAATTATTTTTTAAGAAGGTATTCTGGAACGGACTCTCATTTCGTCCCAAAATTTTTTGTCTTTTTTATATATTTGCGTCATTCTTTAAACTCTTACATCTCATAATCTATGATATTTTTTTTATAATTTTGAACACTTTGTATTATAAATTTAATCGACAACTATCAAACAAAATCCATACTGCATATTTTAGAGTATTATAAATCTAATCGACAACTATCAAACAAATCCATACTGCATATTTTTAAAGATTCATATTGAAAGATATAAGAGTTTAACGAACTACGTACACAAATATCAAAAAAGTTGAAAGATTTTGGGATGGAGGGAGTATATACTTGTAGTTTTTTGTTTGAACTGCTTTTCTACCCGAGTTGATTTATTCATCCATTTCCTAAAATGAATTAAATAGTAGTAAAAAGTTATTTGGCATATTTCAAACTACTGGAGAATGTGGAAAAACTCATCCAATTCTTCTTGTTGATATACTCCATATTTTATTCTCATGAGATGATACACACTAATTAATTGGATGTCGAGCCAACTTTGCGCCTTGACCTGAATGACATTTGGTTAATATTTTTGAAATCTGATATTAACTTTATACAAGGAAAAAAAATATTACACGGAAAATATAGATGGCATATCCAACACTTCAAATCCTTTGATTAATTGGGTGATGTAAAATAGTTTTGCTAATGATTAGGTTTTTCTTACTATACCAGTTTTGTTTCATTTACAACACGCCGATTTTGTAATATAGCAAGAACGAAATAGAAAGAATAGTTTTTTCTTATCAAAGCAAGAAAAAAATGTTCTTTGAAATTATAGTAGAATAATTGTATGATGAAAAATCTAACACCAAGAGAGTTAGCCTCTGCCTAGTAGGCGTTGGATAATATAGAGCAAATAATGTTAAACAAGTTCAGATATTAGTACATATCTTACGGATATTAATACCTCATCACAAATATTAATACATTTGTCTCGGATATTGCTACACATTTTACCTATTTTCTTCCGCTCTTAGGACTGGTCGATGTTAATTACTAGCATTAATTTGCTTTATTGAAAATAATGATATGACAACATTCTAAACCTATCATTTGCTTTGTTGCTAAGTTCTACTGTAATCTATATGGTTATACGATCGATGGTTATATTACCATCTTAGATTTTGCCTAATTGTGGGAGAGAGAAAAAACTCAAAGTATCTCTTTTAGGTTAATTAGCTTCTGTGGAGCAATGGATCTATGGATCCCAAATGCATGAATTTTTTTAACTCCTTGTAAAAGTTGTTTTACAAATTCAATATATCTCTTTTACCACGGAACTGATTCAGATCGAGCCATAAGTTCCAATCAATTGAGCTTAGCTATATGAATTCGTTGTCTTGAGTTCTGTCAAGAGCATTGCGTTCTAAATTGTCCAAGAAACTTTAACACTTTGTTTGGTTCACAATTCATCTCATTTCATTTTTCTTTCTACACGTTTTTCAATACCTTTTTTTTTTTATCTCTCTCTACTCATTACATCAAAAATAACTTTCAAAAATGCAAACCAAACAAAGTGTAAGTCTTTTCAAAGTACAGCCTCCAAAGTTAATTTTGATATCAATAATTCCACAACCACACCCATTTTACACGCACAAATACACACCCACACATACAAGTGTGTGGGCTCCACACACACTAGACACTCTAGTGTGTGTGGAGTCCAAGTGTCTAGTGTGTTTGGAGCCCACAAACTTGTATGTGTGGGTGTGTATTTGGATGTATAAAATGGGTGTGGTCCTAGAACTATTCTTTTGATATAGCTCGCTCTTTAGTGTTATCTTCTATCTTAACCAGGGCCGCTAATTAAAGGGTTTGTCCGATCGTCAATCAAAGAGTACGCACAAGTTGACTATATTTTTATACTTTTCTTCCTGTTTGATTACACACAAGCTAGCTATGTTTTTATACTTTTCTTCCCCCTCTCAAGACAATAAGAAAAGAAACAAAATTTCAACCCTAATGAAACACACAAAAAGTTTTGGATAAGCCAATGTTTTATCAACTTTTGAACCAAGCATAGACTCAAGAGGGCCAAAAAGGAAAAAGAAAAGAGTTTTACATTCCCTCCAACGGAGAGATAGATCCTAGCTTTGTTTGACTTCCATCTTTGAGAAACTTTTTTTTTTCTACACGTTTTTCAATAATTTTTTCTTTTTATCTCTCTCAATTCATTACATCAAAAATATTTTTCAAATATGGGAACCGAACAAATTAAAGCAATTTCATATATGGAAACCAAACAAAGGCAACAAGTTTTACATTTCTTCCAACGGAGAGAGAGAGAGAGAGAGAGAGAGAGAGAGAGAGATGGGTGGCTGAGGAACAGAGGAGAGAGAGAGAAAGTGATGGAGATGGGTGGCTGAGGAACAGGAGAGCATGAGAAGCCGCGTGATTAACGTGAAAGACTCACTGGAAGACAAACTTACTTTTTTCCGTTACTCCAACGCCCCCTTGTGTTTTCGTCAACTGTCAAATTACACCCCTGCAAGAATTTCATGAGTCATCTAGGAAAATACCATATTGTGCTGTGCCTCCTCAACTACATATCATGCACCTGTTTTGCCTGCCTCACACTTGGCGGTTATGCTCTCATTTCTTCGAAGGTCACGATTGTCCAAGCCAGCTTACACGCACCTGAACTGATCTTCTCCCTGGTCAAGGTAGCTAGGCCATCTACATTGGGACTGTGAAATTCACAAGAAATTACTTTCTTACTACCAGACTCCAACAATTGAACTCCGGAAAATAATTATGCGGAGATCATATATATATATATTCCATTTTTTTGCGATCGAATAAGTTGCTCTATGTATTTAGTGTGATCACATGAAGTAATTTCTTGTCTGAGAAAGACCATTCATGTAACATAATACCTCACCCCACAAGAGAGTTCCAAAAAGAGGATATAGATATTTATGGCCAAACATTAGATTTTATGAAACATTCTCTAAATATATTCCCTAAATATATTCCTAGTCACAGCCCCAAAAATAGTTAACAGATAATAAATATTCCCTAAATATATTCCTACAAGAAAAATCTATTATTTTAACATCACATTATTGATTTGAATGCAATTTTACGGTTATATGTATATTCTGTGCAACAAATCAATGCACTTTTTGACTATTTTTAGTGGACGACAATTACCGGGGGTGTATTGTAGCATTTTTCGTGAAAAACAAATTATCAAAAATTCTCTGGTGGGAAATGTTTTCACCCTAGGAAAGGTGGAGACCATGGAGCCATTGAAGTTGTACCGAGTAGGATTCTGTGAAAAAAAAAAGGTTGTGATATGTCTGTAATAGTTTCAAAATTATGATCGGCAAGTGATCAAACGACGCCACCTTGTTTTGCATGAAAACTATCAATAAATATGAAATAGTCTACAAATCAGTAAAATATTTTATAAGTCAGAAAAATGCAATTAAATTAGACTTTCATAAGTCTAAAGATAATAAGTTTAATAATGGTTACATTTATTTTTACATTTATTTTGGCTATATCGATGCAAGACATCAATGCTCTCTCAAATATATATATACATATATATGTGTATATATATTTGAACGAAAGCCTATTCCAAAAATATTCTCCTCCTATAATAACAGAGTGTGAAGGAAGGAATGGCCAATTAATTATCTCTCGTCTATGGTTATACTAGCGTTTGTGCCCGTTCAATGTACAGAATAAAAAAATCAAATATGATTCTTTTCAGTCGCGTGGATGGAGCGGACATAACGCTAGTGATAAACAATATAGTTTAATATTTTTTCGGTCCTGTGTTCGATACACGCTACCACTGAAAGGCATGTGTGGTGGAAAAGAATTTCTAGTACCACACAACGGTGCGCCTGCACATGTCTGGTGGTAGAATAATTTTTCCTCCATATTCAACCCCCAAGTCTCTCTCTCCCACGTTTCTCTCTCTTTCTCTCACTTTCCTGCGTTTCTCTCTCTCTCTTTCTTTATTTTTTTATAAATGAAAAAGTCAAAATTTTAGAAAATTAGAATTGGTAGTTTGAAGGCTTTTGAAGGCAAAACACATTCACTTATAGTATATAGATTGATTGATTGATAATTCCTAGTTTTGGCCAAATTTTTGGTAGTATGTGAAACGATATTGGATGTCCTCATCAATATTGTCTCTCAATCACCTTTTATAGCTAATGGTGTCATGTTATCTTTTTGGTTACAGTGACAAGTTTAACGATGAGAGAGAGAGAGAGAGAGAGAGAGAGAGGGAGGGAGGGAGGGAGGAGGGGAGAGAGAATGTTGTCCATGGTGTGAGGCGCTAGGAGGTGGACATAGATATAATTCAAACGCAAATCAAGACAAAGATTAACGTAAAATTACCACAAATAAAACATGAACATATCCATGAACATTTTCCGAAGGAAAACCCCAAACGGGTTTGTCTAATGGTCGAGACTCGGAATTTAGGAATTTGTTCGCTGAATCGCTCTTAAGATCTTATGTTCGAAATCTCTCAGATGTTATTAACTTTTTTGGCGTCAGTTCATACACAGTGGTGGATTCTCCCAAGATTAGTATCATACACAACGACAGAATCTCCCGAAATTAGTCAAAATAAAAATAAGATGGACCGAACACCTGAATTATCAGGTGTTAGGGGGGTCATCTTCGAGCAAGGTCGTTAGAGGAAGCAGCCAGAAAGGGTGACCGATCTTCTACGGGCTTTAGAAGCAGCCACACCCCCTCTCTCTCTCTCTCTCTCTCCCTCTCTCCCTCTCTCTCTCTCATCACAATGTTAGCCTCTAGTGCCTGTTTTTTGATCCCTCAATTCTCTCTCTGCAAAAACTGAATCAAAATTTTGTCTTGGTTCATGCGCCACTCTCGACGTGTCTAAATAACCGTCCACTCTGTGGAATTTTTCTCATTATTATTGTCTTTTCCAGTTTTCCATATTTTTCCTTTTGTTTTCTAAAACAAGAGTTTCGGGTCCGTTTGATTATAAAGAAAATTGTGCTGGAATGTGCAAATGAGAGAAAGTAAAGTAAAAGAAAAGAAAGTAAAAAGAAATTTTATTTTCTTACACGTGTTTGGTTAAAACCAAATTTTTTTGTAAGAATTTTGCAAGAAAAAATATGCATTTGCTAATTTACCCTTAAAATACGTAAGGGATAATGACAGAAAAGGAAACATTCCTGACATAATGGAAAGTCTCGTAAAATATGACCATTTTCACAAGAAAATAAAATTTTTCTTGTGTTTTTAGTAAGAAAAGTTGAAGCTGTGTTAGTACTCATGCTTTAATGGGTCATAAAAGAAAATTTAATTTCTTGTATTTTCATGTTAATTAAACACCCAAAAAAGTGTCATTATTTTTCTCTTTAGTGTATTTCTCTTTCAATTTCACTCTATTCAAACGGATCCCAGAAGGAAAAAATAAATGATGAATATTAAGTGTCCACCGTAGGGCTTGAACCCACGACCTGAAGGTTAAGAGCCTTGCGCTCTACCAAATGAGCTGGACGGGCTTTTCAATTTCAATACAGGAGGTTTACCAAATTGTTCAGAGGATACGTCATACGTTTGCGTAGGTGACTCATCTGAATAAGGGTAAGATTAATTACTTTAAAAACTACTACTAGTTAGATTAATAAATTCTTTTTAATTTTACCAAAAAACTATTGAAATTAATTACTCTTCTTGATGACAAGAATCAGAAAAGTATAGTTGGTCAAAATAATTGAAACAGTATGAAAGGATGGATCAAAGTTGAAAAAAGTTATCTGCGTGCCAACCTCGTTAGGATGTGTTTCTTCCGCTGTAGTGCTGTTTTCCTTTCTTTTGCTCAATTTAAGTTTTTAACCATTGTACAGGTTACATGTGATTAATAAAATTCTTTCTTTGTTGTTCAGACAAAAAAGCTGAAAAAAGTTTAGGTAAGACAAACAAAATGATTATCATTTCTGAACTTTTTTCGTCTTCTGCAACAAAATTTTTTCTTTTAGTCGGAATATGGTTTGTTTGGATTGTGTTTCGAAAAGAAATTTTTCAACTCAAAAAATATTAATTATCCCTACTACCAATCATTACTCACCTCTATCTTTAATTATTATTCTCATTTCTTTCTTTATCTCTCTCTAATCATTACATTTACTTTCAATCATTACTTTTATTTCTCTCTTCACTCATAACCCTAAAAAATTTCTCAAAAACTCATCCAAACACGGCATGTATTTTTAAAATTTCTCCCTACAGAAGGAATATTTAATCTAAATAAATTGACATAAAATTACAATAATTCAAAACAAACAACAACAAAAATACTTTACTTAATGCAAGATAAATACACATTTTCCGAACCCGAGGTGCGTGCTGTCCCTTAGGGGCAGCATGCGCGTTGGGCCGATCTGGCCGCTAAGAGGCAATCTGAATCGTCTATTGCCGAGTACGGACGGTCCAGTTTAGCCCAACACGCACGTTGTCGCCTCTCTAAGGAAACAACAAGCACCCCCGGTTCGTGTTAGCCTGCCCTTCTGATTGGCTATGGATCCATTATGAGTATATATGTAAATGAAATTGATCCCGCTATTTTAAAGAATCATGTTAATTATACACGTGTTTCATTAATGTAAAAATGATCGACTGGAGTCCAATAATTTGAAGTACTCATTTCAATAAATTGGTACGGTCGTCACCGACTTTGGACCATTTTAAACTGTGTGTCATGCATGTCGGCAACCACGTTTTATTTTTTTTTTCCTCCTCAAATTTTTACAGGATTTTTCTTTTTCTGTTTTATGTAATGATGGGGTGGTAGGTAGGACTTTGAGATTTGCCTTTGTCGAAGTTTGGAAAGAGAAAGTGGATAATAATGGAGGGAAATGAAAAGAATATCCTGAAATTAAAGTGAATTTTTAGAATAGTTCGCTTCCTGTCATGCGACCCTTTTCAGTTTCGCTAACTATAAAAATGAAAATAAAAATAAAAAATCAAGAGTTTAGCATATCAAAAAAATAGAGGGTCTTTTGGGTCTTTTTCATTGGTTTATCGTAAGAATTGAAAGAAAACAACCTAAAAGACTATGCGAAAAAAAAACCCGAAAGGAATTTGGCCAAAGAGACCCTAAGAAATTGACAAATTTGTGGGGCAGCTCGATTTATGTTTTCCAGGATCAGAGTAGCATAAGTGAAGGTGTTTTAGCACAAAATGAAAGGCTTTCTCCCCTGGGTCTGATAGACATTTTTGGGCCGAATATTGGGATCAGCCAAGCCCAATTTAGGTTATCATTTTTGGGCCGAATATTGGGATCAGCCAAGCCCAATTTTCTCTATCTTAAAGCCTAGGGGGGCCGAGCGATTGTATGCAACACCAACACACATGTAGAAAAGGGGGCACGCAAAATGGCCCAAGGATGACAATTAGGAAAAATGACGGTCCAGGATTAGAATTTTCATTTAATGACTGGTAAGGACGTGATTTTCTGTTAATGACTAGTAAGGATTAGTGAGTAGCTTTGTACTCGGTAAATTTTGGAAATGGGCTTATCCTTCTTGGTAATTTGAGCCCCCAAAGTGTCTTGAGCCGTCATTTCCCCTGACAATTACCTCCTACCTCCCCGTTTCGATCGGGTATTTCCAAACCGATAAGCAAATGGGACGGATACGGTATTTGCTTCCCCCGCCTCGTTTTAACCCGATCCGACTCCGATTATAGGTATTTATATTTTTGTATGTATATTTCTAAATAAATTTCGTTATTTTGATATAATAAGAGCAATATACCAATTAATAATACACTAGTTTATCTCTTTCTTTTCTTTATTTCTATTTTTTTTAACTCTCATCAATTATCAATATTTTGTTTCTTGTTAAAACACTCTAAAAAGAAAAAAAAAATAGTCAAATTATAACGGTGAACGGAGACCCGATTATTCCCTAGCCCCTCCCCGATTTCCCCCGCTCCGATATAGAATGGGGTGGGTTTGGGGGACTCTAAATCCGACTCCGACCTGCCCCATTGCCATTCCTAAAAATGGCCCTACAAAATCATCAATAAATCGTTAAGGATTTTTTCAGAATTCGTAGGGCCCTTACGAATGCTGCAAAAACCCTTACGGATATCGGATTGAAATAATTTTTTACAAGAATTCATAAATTTTTTTAAGAATAACTTATAGTTTGAATAATTTATTTGGAATCTGAAATAGGCCCCATAAAATCTTCAATAGTAATGCCCAATTACAAAAGTGCTACATCTACAATAATCCAAACACAACTTCCTACATGCACATGGGGCCTACATGCACTAGTATGCGTGGGCTTCACATATACATGAAAGATTGTATTTGATGTTATGTTTGAATTATTGTGTTCCTAACATTTTTGGCCCATTTATTGGGCAACAAAACACGGATCAAGGGGTACTGCCGAACACGAGGCACAAAACAAACGGTGTCGTCTTTACATCCCTTTTATTTATGGAGGATTCATGAATAAAATATTTATGGAGGTGTTTGATTTTAACTGTCCGTATCAGCAATTAATAGTTCGGATTCTAAAATTTTTCTTCTCACAAAAAGAGTTTAAGTTAAACTCTTTTTTTCAAAAAAATTCTTTTAAAATCCTCATCGTCCAAAACTCTTTAAACGCACGAGATTTACCTTTACAAACATTTTTTATACGACACACTTCCTAAAGAAATTTTTCTCTTTGATTTGATATCTGGGCACGCTCGTTTACAAGGTCATCAAAACCCCCTAATACAAAACACAAACAAAACCCCACTCTCCACAAACGGCGCGTGCAAGCACTCTCCGTTAAAACACCTAACCACCGCCGTAAAACTCAGCGTAGACAGAGAGTCACCTAGCAGTTCAAACCTCACGCGTGGCTTTTCTCGCGGACTTTAATACACACGCGCTTCTAAGGAGCGTGGGACATGGGTTTCCTGAATGCCTCGCATACAAGACTAGGGCGTCTCTGTTTATCAAATTGAGGGGCGTCCCGATCCATTCCTCCCCATCACCGCGAAACCTTCAAATTTTTCCCTCACTTTCTCTCTCCTCTCGTTCTCTAACTAGTACGGAGTATTTACACACACTTATACACCCAGATATGCGTACATCTGTATGAAACCGAAGTATCAATGGCGGAGAAGCAAATTGATTAGTCTATCTCGAAAAGGGTATGATTTATTCTTCACCTTATAGTAGTATGTGATGTGGGTATACTATGGTTTGTACCGATATAGTTGAATTCTGGATCCTTTTCCTGATTAGGGATTGGCTCATATTTGGTAATTGGGTTTTGCTTTGCAAGCAATGTTGATCTGCCTATTGATTGGTGATTTGTGGTTTAGTGTCAATTTGGTTTTTATCTGAAAAGCTTGGTTCTGGTTAGTAGCATTGCGTTTCGTTTCATTTTGGATGATGGGTTTATGGTGATTATGTTTATGATTCTGGGGTTAGTGAATTGGGGACAAAACTTAGGTTGTGCGAAATAGGATTTTTTTATTTTTCAATTTTTACTGCCCCTGCAACTTCTTATTTCAGACATCTGATTAGTTGAGACTTGAGAGTACTCTGGTTGGGTTACGTGGATCAGTTTTATTCTTTCAAAATAGGAACAGCAATCAAGAATTTGGAAATATTTTTTTTTGGTGTTTTCTTCAAAATGGGTTCATGTCCAGAAACACTCTATAATACTCCGTATATGTCAGCCGAACAAATGAGTGGAAGGTTTCGTTAGCAGATATAACAGTCGAGAGTGGATGGCTTCATCATTGCTTGGGGGGAAGAGCTAGTAGGAGCTACCCCATCCTGCTCCTCCTACTGAAGTACCAAAGGTGCACTTTTCTGTAAATGAACTGTTCAAAATGTGGTCTGAAAATTTGTTCTGAAGCGGCCACCCAACAAGTAATACATCTTTACATCCCTTTTGTGATGAAGTTGTCCATTGCTTTGATCAAGTGTATTTCTTCGCAAGTCAGGCTACCTATGAAGCACGGGTACTTCAGAAATGTCGCCGTACCCGTACGGCAAAAACGTACCGGGTACGGCAAAATTTGATCGGGTACTTTTGATAATTTTGGGTACGGCATGGGTACGGCAAGGGTACGGCATGGGTACGGCAATGGGTACGTTTTAGCCAAAAATGATTTTTTTTTCAAAATTTCAGGGATTTTTTTGTAAATAATTATAAAATATGGGCTTATTGTGTAATTTTTTTGTCTTTTATATACACATACACGTTTACTGAGTCACTGAGAGAGGCAACGGTCTAGGGCTCCAAACCGGAACAGAAGACGTAAGTTCTCTCTCTCTTTTATATACACATACACGTTTACACTGAGTCAATGTTTGTAAGTACTGTTGGTATGTAAGGAACAAGGAACTCGTCTAGCTTTGATCTAGGCACGTTGAACTTGATGTATGAACTTCGAACTTTTATCTATGTTACTTTTTGTTGGTAAAATGGGTTTATATTTCATTTAAAGCAATAAAAAAATAGAAAAAAATTAGATATCTATTCGCCGTACCCCCGCCGTACCCGTACCCTACTTTTTTGGGGTTTTGCCGTTTCCCGTACCCGTACCCGTACCGCGTACCGGTACCCGTGCTCCATAGCAGGCTACTAACCTGTATTTCTCATGAGTCCCTTGGACAGCGCAGATTGTTTTCTCTTGTTCTCGAATTTGATTTGTTAATGAGAAGTGAGAACTGTCTCAAAAACCTCTTTTTCTTGGATTGGTTGTAATATATGTTAAAAGGTGTTTTAAGCTCATTGGAGTCAAAGAATTCAAACCATTGAGTTTTAGAGGTGTCCTGAGTTTGAGACATATGCCCTCCTGTACTTGTCGTCTCTGTCTCCCTTGTCATTCTCCGTGCTTCTTAGCATTCATTCGGTCTGCCAAGGAGAGAAAAATTAAGACATCTTTATTAGAGAATTCTTGGCATCAAAAGTTCCACATCAAGGACACATGAAAGAATGGTATTAATAAATTTTGATTTTTGTAAGGGTGTTTCAAATGATTTACGGGCTCACGTTTATGTTGACTTTGAGGGTGCAATGCCGCCCTCCCCCCCCCTTCCCCCAAGAGAGACCCTGGGAGGATTGTGAGAGTCACCCCTAACCTGTATTGGAGGCGGCCATCAGTTGCCGTTCTGTTTGGTTGTGTTTCCTTTTGTATAAATTACTTGTAAACCTAGGTTAGAGGTGTGTGAATCGAACAAAGATCGGTGAGGTACTGGTGTGAACCAAAGAGTGTCCCAAGAGAGGGCTTTTCATGGCTTGTATTTCGTGTGATTAATACAAATCGGCGGTTTTCCTCTCATATTATTGTGTGTGTGACTCACGTGGGCACAACAGTTTATTATTTTTCATTTGGTAAGAGGAGGGGCACATATCACTCCTAGGCCTACTGCATACCTCGCTGATGTTCGTTGCATAATACAAGTCTAACTGTAAGAGGAGGGGCACATACGCTCCTGGGCCTGCTGCATACGTTGCTGATGTTCGTTGCATTAGGATTGTCCCTGCTGCATATCTCGATAGTGAAGAATTTAAAACTATGTCTCTGATTTATATAGTAATTATAGCAATGGAGCAACCGTAATAGTAGTTTTTTTCGTGGTGTTAACCATGTTATTAGTAGGTATCTATTAATTACTGGTCCGCAGTAGTTTGGACCTGAGACGTGATGCTTAAAATAACTTGTTCAAAGTGATGTTTCATAGATTCGTTATGTCATGGAAGAAAAGATCGTTTTGGTGCTACGCCTACTTAGTACTTAATATTCCCTGTACTGTGAGTCTTTTAAGTTGATATCTATTGATTTTATAAGAAAAGTCCTTATTCTGTGTCCTTTTCACATTCCAGGTTTTCACTGTCTAGCTATGACGATGGAAATTCAATGTCATTCAGAGTTTACTGGGCAAAAGATGATGCTTCCACCACCATCTCGAAATTTTCAGGATCGTGAGGACCTTATCACATATGTTCGAGATTTTGGGGCTAAACAAGGATATGTGGTGACTATTAAGAAGTCCAGGAGGGATCGAAGAGTCATACTTGGTTGTGACAGAGGAGGTGTTTATCGCAATAGACGCAAGATAGAAGAAATGAAACGCAAGAGGAAAACACCATCACGCCTCATTAATTGCCCTTTTGAAGCCATAGGTAAAAGGGACGATGATGTGTGGATACTTACTGTAAAAAATGGTGAGCACAACCACGAACCTCTGAATGACATGTCTGAACATCCTTATAGTCGCCGTTTTACTGAGGAAGAGGTCAGACAAATCAAACTAATGACTGAAGCTGGTATAAAACCACGTCAGGTGCTTAACGCTCTCAAGCAAAGTAATCCAGAGCTTCAGTCAACACCAAGGAACTTGTACAACCTCAAAGCTAAGATTCGGCAGGGAAATTTTGAAGGTTAAACCCTTACCCAAATTTTATTAGCTGAAAGAGATGATGGAGTCACCACAGTGAATCACTCTGTACTATTATAGCCTTTGGTTGGATGTTGCTACTACTGAACTGACTTTATGGTGAAAATGATTTTCGTACATTGATGCTGAATGGTTTAGTAGTGATTAACAAGTCTAAAAGTTAGAGAATATACAAACAGCATTTTCTCTCAATGAAAGTAAGAAAGTTTTTGGTTGATTAGTTTATTGGTATGTAGTTCGGAGGAGAGCTTTCTTGTGTTTAGTAGTATTTGTGGTTAAACAGAACTGGGCCGAAAATTTATGACCTATTGAAAATTGTACTTTGTGGAACTGGTAAGGACTTAGTTTCTTCCTTTTACGATGTGACTAGGGTCAATCTATGCTCTGTGGTCTAGGTGTTTTTATTCAGCTTCTGTAATTCTTCCACAGCTGTTTTATGTTGTCTAAAAAATTGTGTATAAATGGCTGTCGTCTTTAGCCCGGCCAAGAAATATGCTTTTAAAATGGTTCATCATTTGCATGAGAATGGAGTGGCATTTCTATAAGTGACATTGTAGATTGTTTTGGTTGGTATGGTTAGTTTTATTCATGACTGAAGACCGTTCCCCATTCTAATTTGTTAATCTCACATGTCGCTGAATCAGTGGGTTGTGCTATTAATGTCATCTTGATCAGATAAAGTCATTTGTTTTGCAGATAAAACTTTCCGAACGTGGAGACCTAATAGACCTGTTGCTTTGAACTCTACGGAGGCATCAGCTGAACTTAACTGCCCAGTATGTGTCGGTTTGAAAGGAAAAAAGTTACTGTGATTTAAAGTTTCCCTTCCTGTTTGACTATCTTTGTTGCTTCTCTTCACCAAACTTACAGATTGGCTTTTGCTTTCTCTTCTTTTTTCTCTTCTTCTCTCTCTCTCTGTCAAATATAGCTGAAGGTTCATAATCTTATTGGAGGAAAATCTGTGGACTCACAAGCTTGTGCAATAGTTGATGTTCTGAATCCTGTAAGGGAATATACTCAATGGGATTCTAGCTTTGTGGTTTTATTTTCCCAGAAGAGCAACTTGCAGTGATGTAGTGTTTTGTTTCATTGTTTATTTAGGCAACACAAGGAGTTGTTTCTCAAGTTCCTTTCACTACCTACGATGAGTTCAGAGCTGCAGTTAGTGCAGCCAAACAAGCTTTACCTTCATGGAAGAATACGCCTGTTAATACTCGTCAACGCATCATGTTCAAGTTCCAAGAGCTCATTCACAGAGATATTGTAACTATGCAATTCTCTTTGCTTTTTCTCACTTTTTTTTTATTTTTAATTTGACCTCATTAATTTGACTGCATTGAAGAAAATTAACTTTTTTTCAGGATAAGCTGGCCATGAGTATTTGTAGAGAGCAGGGGAAGACGTTGACTTTTGCAAAATATGATGTGCTTCGTGGTTTAGGTTAGTAATGTATGTGACATTTCTATGCTCAATGTTATATAAAGGAAGGTAAATGATATTGGCACTCCAAAAATTGATGCAGGCACTCCAAAACCAGTGTAATTCCAAAGCCAATTTCCTTTGGTTTTTGGAGTGCCTCCATCAATTTTTGGAGTGCCAATATCATTTTCCCTTAGGAAAATGAAATAATAGTGTACAATAAAGTTCCTAAATAAGAGGAAATGATCAAGCTCATTGATTTTTATTTCTGCTTGTAGAGGTGGTTGAACAAGCTTGTGGAATGGCAAGTCTCCAAATGGGGGAGTTTGTACCCAATTCATCTAATGGAGTTGATACCTACTGTGTTAGAGAACCAGTGGGTGTTTGTGCAGGAATCTGTTCCTTCAACTTTCCGGCAGTAATTTCCTTATGGGTATGCCTGTCAAACTTCTCTAGTTCTCATCTTAGGTTGTATTAGCACCCGCCAAATCAGATTAGTCTTGACTATTCTAGTATAGGACATCCTGGACATGTTTAACAACTTCTCTGCTCCTCAGAGTTTTTGTCGCTGCCTCCAATTTTGCTCTCTAAATTCATGCCAAGTTGACAAACTCGACAATAATTTTATGTATTCTATTTTTCTATGCTTACTCTACAGAAAGGAAAAAAGGGTAATTTTGGTGTGTTTTACGTGTCTGCAGATGTTTCCAATTGCAGTTACATGTGGCAATACGTTTATTTTGAAACCTTCGGAGAAACATCCAGGTGACTGTCTCCTCCTTTCAGCTTTGTGTCTGCTATTGTATTTAACTCTCTTTGCTGCTTCGGCAAGTCAATGCACAAATGATATCCCTCCATCCATCCATCCATACATACTACAGAGGTGTAGTCCATGAGCCAAGCTCTCCTTTTATGAAAAAAAGAAAAAGAAAAATTCACCTCATATTTACTGCTAGTGCTTCACCTTACTCTTCCATCTCTCCCTTTCCCATGCATCGAACGGGGTGCCGCTTGAATGGTAGAATGCACATGGTACAAGAACAAATATGGCCTACAACCTTCCAACCTATAAAATATCTGGAATAAGACTCAAAGTGACCAAAACAAGTTAATGCAACATTCAAAGCTCCAGGAGAAATTCCAGATTTGCCTCTCCTGTTTTCTTTTTTTAATACCCTGCATTGCTAATGTTCCTCCTCTTTCTTGTTGATGCAATCATTCGACATATACGTGCTGATACAATAATGATGCTTAATGTGATTAGTGACCCTCTGTTATTTTAGGGGCTTCAATGATCCTTGCAGCATTAGCAATGGAGGCTGGTTTGCCTGATGGTGTATTAAATGTTGTGCATGGGACCAATGTAAGCTTCGATTCCTAAGAGACCTTATTTGCTCTACTTTCGTCGCATTATCATTTGAAATTGTTGATATTTTTTTAAAATTTTGTTCTTATGGAGCATAAATATATGGTTGACGGAACCCATTGGGGAAAAGAAAGCAAAAGGTGTTTTTTGTATTGAGGCTACCTTCATCATCATCTTCTTCTTCTTCTTCTTCTTCTTTTTTGGTTCCTTTTGAAGATCTAGCTTCTTGTAACCCTTAACTTGTGTTGCACGTTCCCTTTGCTCTTAAAACCTCTCACATGACTTTACCTTTTGTACTTTTTATTTTGATTGCCTGGACATTTTTTAGTGAGTGATTATATATACATCATTTTCTGTTTAGATTACTTTGTGAAGTGTGCATTTGTTGATTGAGCAGGAGATTATCAACCACATGTGTGATGATGACGATATAAAAGCTATATCATTTGTTGGTCCTAATACAGTAAGTTCATCTTTTGATTCTATGTGCTTAGATATTTAGCCACACGTGTAAGACACATGCATATAGGCAATCATAAAGCTTGTAGGGCTTGTTTGACTGCATCTCCGTTTGATGAGAGAGACTATCTCTATTGGAACTAATTAAATCTTTAGGTTTCTTTACCTGGATTTCTCTTCTGACGAGTATCTACAAAGGTTCCAATTTCTGTGTCTATGCTAAAATGCGAGGCCTCAACAAGTCTAAGTTTTTGCAAGAAGAGATGAAAGTACATGCTCTCTTTCTCCTGTTGTTGATTTTGAACTGTATGTCTCTTCTTTAACCTTGAGGAACGTTTGGACTGCTGCTGCTTAGCTTTCAGTTGGCCTCTACCCATCAAATGTCAAATGAAATATGCAAACACCCTCCATATTTCTACTATAGCTTTAATTGGTCCGTTGGCATTAAGTGAAATAGTAAAGTGGTATGATTTTTTATTTTTTGCATTTTTTTCAAGGTCGGCATGCACATTTATGCTAGGGCAGCAGCTAGAGGAATACGTGTTCAGGTGAATACCCTTCTCTTTCCCTCTCTCTCAAAAATGCTCTTGTAGTTGCATCCCGTTCTACGTATATTTGCTTGCTAATTATTACTGGTCACTCCTTAGTCCAACATGGGAGCCAAGAATCATGCGGTTATTATGCCTGACGCAAGTGCCGATGCCACCTTGGATGCTCTGGTTGCTGCTGGTTTTGGTGCTGCGGGTCAGAGGTGCACATTTCTCAGCACAGCTATTTTTGTTGGAGGCTCTATGCCATGGTATAATATTCCTTTTCTTGAGATGCCTTTTTAATGTCTTTGTTTGCATTTTGGGTCTATAGAGTTAGGTGCCTCATTTGTTCAATCTGTAATCCCTTAAATGCTATTCGAATACATGAGTTGTGCCTTATTTGGCACATATTCATGGTTGAAGCCTAGAATTAGATCCCCACATGGATCCTGCTTTCCCCCTTCTTTTTTTTCCATGATTTTTGAATTTTTTTCCTGGAGTTAACCATGCTAATTACCATTCGTTTCATTATCTATTTAAAGTTCATCTGGCTCACTCTCTGGATCTCTCAAGGGATGACTTTTGGCCATTCCTAAGGCAACTTTTTAAATTCATACTCGTTAAGTGCTTTGTATGAGATAAGCCTAGAAGCTATGAAGCACGGGTACTTCAGAAATGTCGCCGTACGCATACCGGGTACGGGTACGGGTACGGTGCCGGTATGGCAAAAACGTACCGGGTATGGCAAGGGTACGGCATGGATACGGCATGGGTACGTTTTAGCCCAAAATGATTTTTTTTTCAAAATTTAAGGGGTTTTTTTGTAAATAATTATAAAATATGGGCTTATTGTGTAAATTTTTTGTCTTTTATATACACATACACGTTTACTGAGTCACTGAGAGAGGCAGCGGTCTAGGGCTCCAAATCCGAACAGAAGACGCAAGTTCTCTCTCTTTTATATACACATACACGTTTACATTGAGTCAATGTTTGTAAGTACTGTTGGTATGTAAGGAACAAGGAACTCGTCTAGCTTTGATCTAGGCACGTTGAACTTGATGTATGAACTTCGAACTTTTATCTATGTTGCTTTTTGTTGGTAAAATGGGTTTATATTTCATTTAAAGCAATAAAAAATAGAAAAAAATTATATATCTATTCGCCATACCCCTGCCGTACCCGTACCCTACTTTTTTGGGGTTTTGCCGTTTCCCGTACCCGTACCGCGTACCGGTACCCGTGCTCCATAGCCTAGAAGTTTGGTTTCATTTCTGAGTTTGAAATTCTTTGGTGGGGCCCCTCACCAAAAAGAGGAAAAATGGAAGTCTTTTCTTCTGGCCACCAAACCAACTTTTTTTTTTTACACCAAGATTCAGTTTTCCTCTTTGCTGCATGTGCAATGTTTTCTGTCTCTATGCATTAGCTTCTATGCCGGGTATCCAAATTGTATTTTTCGTTTAACTACCCAATCACCTCTATATTTTTTGAGTTGTGGTGGACTCAGTTTTTTCCTACATGAAGCGAGTTTGATGGTATCAATTTAAGCGGTTCGCACAAGATACCTTATTGCCAATGCTTCTTTATAACTTTTCCAGGGAGGAAGAACTTGTGGAACGTGCAAAAGAACTCAAAGTAAATGCGGGAACAGAGCCTGGTGCAGACATTGGACCTGTTATTTCAAAAGAGGTGCTAGGATACCTTGAAATATAGGCCAGTTGGCCCTTGCCTTTATGAAAAAATGCATTGGTAGTACCGTAGTCATTTGGTGTATGATTGAACTTTTTGTTGCTCAGTGGAAAACGTTACTTATAAGTTTATAGTGATACTTATGAAGCACCGGTAGAGTCTGATTTCTTAATGTGCAGCATGCTTATGTTTTTCTTAGTTTTTTTTACTCTCTCTCTCTCTCTCTCAATCTGGAATTTTCGATTGAGGGTGGGAAAACGTTTTCATTTTGCTTCTGTTGTTATTGGTCTTTGATTCGTTTTCTGAACTCACAGGCAAAGGATCATACATGCAGATTAGTTCAGAGTGCAGTTGAAAGTGGAGCTAGACTTATTCTTGATGGAAGATACATTATAGTATGTTACCAAACTCAGCCTAAGTATTCTTCCTAAGGTTATATATGCCTCATCTCTAGGATATGCTAAATCCACTGCCTTTATGGCATTATCCACAGTTTCCACTCTTAAGTTGGCATGTCTCACGTTGTGCTTGAGGGAGCTGGGATACCCTTAATGGTTCGGCAATCCTACTCAGTTGCTAATTAGAAGTCCAACTCTTTTTGTGTTGTTACTGCACCTTTTGTTTGGTTTGGTTTGGTTTGGTTACTGCACCTTTTGTCATTGTCAGTGTATTGTCTAGACTAGCAGTGATGATTTCAATGTGCCTTGTGTATGGAAGAGGGGTAATAACGAACTTTAAAGTGTAAACTTCACTTTCTGATGTTTGATGCGTCATGTTTTTATTATCCTTTTCAGTGAGACATTGTAACTTATAAAGTCATATTGATGACTGTTGGGCAAGGATGGAAATGAAATCTGTTTGCAATAGGGGTGTTTATGACGTTATATATGTAGTAGTTTGGTAAAGATTTCTGAAAGCTTATAGAGGTACTAAATGTTGGAGAAGCGTCACGCACTTGTATCTTTTGTTCCACTTGAGCACCATATCCATCTCTCGAGGCAATTGACTATATTCAGATGAGCCCAAATTTTAGGTTCAGCTTTTCCATCCTAACCGGGTTCAAATTTTCTCCATTTGAGCCATAGACGACACGTTAACAAACAAGCAGATGCATTGTTGTTAGAACAGAACTTAACTAGCTGGAAATCTGGTCTCATTGTGTAATCATTTATGCAAATTGTCGGTGATATAGAGATGACTTCGGGAGGTGGTGGAACTTGGCGGTTTTCTGTGTACCTGAGTGGACTGATTGGTTGAACAAGTTTCTAGCAATTTTAATCTTGTACAATTGAGCTTCTGAAGATTTGAGCTCAAGTATTTTATGTGTTGAAATAGTTTCATTACTAGTACACTGCAATTCTTTGGTATGTTTTACACTTACGGTTGAATTTTATAAGCTTATCTGCATAGTTGATAATTACATACCACCAATTTCGAAAACTTATTGTCAAAATGGTTCAACTGACTAACAGTTGAAGCTCTGTTCCAGCGAACTGCTTGATTGCGGGTTGACATAATCTTGTGATCTCTGATACCTTTCTTGGAATCTAACCCCTTCGTGTAGGTTCCAGGATATGAATATGGAAACTTTGTGGGTCCGATCATCCTATGTGATGTTACAACTGACATGGAATGCTACAAGGTATCTCGTTATGTTTCCAATGGCGAATCTAATGCTTTATCAGTATATGTGCTCGAAGAGTTAATTATTACTTTATTAGTGAATGAAGAGTTGAACCAAGGACCTTTTTCATATTTTTAAGCTCTATATCTATTTGTTGTGTTTGGCAGGAAGAAATCTTTGGACCGGTTCTCCTTTGTATGCAGGTATTCTTAATTCAGTGATTATCTCATTTTTTGTTACGAATGAACATTGCTTATTATTGAGATTTACTAATATACATTTTTTTTGTTAACCACCAAAGGCTGACAGCTTAGAAGAAGCAATAACTATTGTCAACAGCAACAAGTAATTGCCTTGACTCATATTTCTCTTATTGATATCTAATCAGCACTTCAT